>OY720642.1:108198958-109398958 GCA_963169105.1 Ceriagrion tenellum | reverse complement strand
CAAAATATTTATGCACACCTAATCATTTATATTGCACGCACAGCTAATCGCCTGAAAGTGGTCACTCATACTTTCGCAGCCTCTAGCATTACATAATATCAAATTTACGAGGGAATTATATTTCACATATATATAATGCAGCAAGAGTCACCCCACCGAAAACATTTTTGCTCAAGAGCTCCGAGGAATAAAAATTTAATCACAGCACTAGCATAATTCAAGTGCCTACCCATAAATCTTATGCAAATTCTTGTTCCCAAGTTTCTTGGTCTCGCATTCACTCCATAACTAGTGGTATCTCCACTCTACGGACGGTGCGAAGTTTAGATGAACCTTTGTTGATATAATCTAGAGTCCATAAGATACAGACGCCCATGACATGCAGTTAAACCCGAAATAAGTTGATAATACATTGCTCGGCGGAGAACTTTCACTCCGTTCCGAAGGGTCCATCTAACCAGCAACGAACTTTCGCGTACCCCAAGGTCGCGCACAGTCGGCTTTTCCACTTAACTTGGTCGCAGCGGTTCACAGGAGAAATTGGAAGGGGAGACTAGCGCCGTCACCTTTGCAACAGATAATTTCCGATTACAAAATGTCGCCACCGGAGATAACGCGAGACTCGCAGAATTGTTATTGCGCGTCTTTAGCGAGAAGGTAGTACATTCGTGAGAGATTAACAGGTCTTGAGGAGTTCGCTAGGCTAAGCAGGCAAAGCGCTCGACACTACCCAGTCGATTCAATCGGAATTGCTTTGATAAGTCCATCAAATAAAGGTGTTTCGAAAGCAGGATCGCAAGACGCGACGCCTCCCGAGAGACCATGTAACGCTTACAAGGCGAGTGGAGCTGGAAAACTGACTTATTTCCCGGATTTTAAGAAGGGGAGAGGACTGTTGGCTTGACATATATGTCCCTACAAATGATTATCGGTATAGTTCATTTAATCATTGTAAAACGTGTACTTACTAAAAATAAGTAGGTGAAATTTTAAATGAGGATCAATCTGGGCAACTTTCGGGTTAAAGTGAAAACTAGAGAACGGGCGTACCTCGCTGAGGACTAAGGTTCGAACCTTAACAGTATCGGAGATGTTTCACAATGAAATCGCAATTTCAGGAGGGACACCTGAAGCAGGGCATTCTATCCGTTGGATGCTTGACTGCTGTTGGATGTTGATGCTTGTAACACAGTTCCCCTTGTATCTTCTAACAAGAATAGAATCATGCCGACGCACGGTTTCCTTCCAGCAATAAAATCTCTCCTTTAATCGGCGTGCCTATACGTAACTTTCCACATATTTCCCCGCCCCTAAAGCGATTCAATGTTAATTTTTCGCCAGCGCAAAAAATAATTATTTCCATTAACACTGGATCCGCAAATCGTTTCTTCGCGTAAACGTAGGGAGAAGTAATGGCTCAGCTATTTAAACTACGTTTTTGTAGTCTATTCGGCCGAAAGAAAATCCTTAAGATTGAACATATTTTGCTACACAATAGCCCAATAAATGCGATATTAGAAGGAGAATTAAATGAGAAGAATGATAGGGGAAATCAAGAGGTTTCATCACGCCATTAATGAAGGATGCTAAAGTAAATAATTACGTAGGAATGAAGCGGTTGGCAAGGAGGAAAGTAATAATAATAATAAATAGTCCGTCAATTTCTAGGGGAAAATAATTGATAGGCTTGTTGCAGCTTGAGAACTAACTCCGCTGCACCAAAGTCTACCGAGATTCAAACCGAGACAGAAAGAAATAATAAAAATTCTTTATTCCATTCATATGTATGTACATTTGGTTATTTATACAAAGTATAGGAACATAGGTACCCCAGAGGAACTACCTGATTTGGAGTTACCATCATCTGAATGCTATTGTGGCAGAGCTGATGCTGATCAGTTATCAAACACACTAACTCAAAATTATCTAGTGCTTCTATACCTTATTGTGCATTCATATATTACGCGTTCAATATAACTTGAGTTTTTACAATAACTTGAGCAATGACAATCATTTACACATTCAACAAAAACTCTTATATTTAGGAACCAAAAAATGCATATACCACATATGATTGATGAATGGAGAGTGGAGTAGAATGGATTGAAGTAGAGTGGAGAGCCGCCGCAAACAAATCTTCGGATTGATAACCACTGATTATGAACTCTTAATCAACGACTTCACCATCATTGGTCGTTCAATCCTAAGATTGGTTGACTGCAGCACTTCACCCTTCCCTATTTATTAAGAGTTCCCCTACCTCCCGATATCTCTTCCTATGTACTTTCCTCGTTATTTGGTCCATGAATTTATTCCTCGGTCTTTCTCTGGAGACTTTTCCTCCTATTTTACCGTCAATTGTGTTCTCCACAAACCCATTGCGTCTCAAGGTGTGTCAATCCATATTGTTCTCCTTTTCTGTATGGTGTTTTCTGCTCTTCTGTAAACTTCAATATTTCTTATTTTTTACATATATACATACCAATCACGCCGTTCCCTTTCGGGGTAGGCACCCGTCCCAGTTACCTACATCATCCTCCTCCAGCACCAGGTTTCTAAGGGTTACAGTCTTTTCTGCTCAGCTTTTGCATGCTCCATGCTTCATTCTTTTCCATGGTCATGCTCCATGCTTCCTGTTTATGCAATTAACGCCTATGCAATGCCATGCGATGACTGGAGCAGCTATGATGTCATTATGAGACGATCTCAGGTTCAAACACTCAGGGGAGCATATTTCAATTGGCACTAATATTCCCACTCAGGTTTAGCGCGGGAAACTTACTTTAACTTATCTCCTTTCACCAGATTATGAATTGGGGGATGGAGCCCTTCCCGCATTTCTAGCGAGCTAATTCCGGCAATGAGTTTCCAAACACCCTTTCTCATTCCAAAGGTATGAATCTCGGAATACACTACTGCGGTGAAGCATTACTGCATTGAAAGGTCGCTCCATCATCTAACCAAGACAAGTGCAAAGATACATTTCACAACAGCCCAATACTGGGTCAAGGTCTCCTCGGTAAGTCGGATTTCTCCATCAAAATAAGACATCGACAGCCATCTTAATACTTTATAACACACTAGCCTACTTACGATTCCAAAGAACAAGGAAACCTTCACGTCCCATTAAGTTCCAGAAGTTTCTAAAGAGGCAGATTTACGACTGTGACTTATGAAAGAGGTTACGATAAAATTAACACCGCTGACATCTCGAAAAATGAGCGCGAAATATTTCCATGCCAAGAGTCTAATTGTATTACCTGGGTTTATTCGAGGAGAAAATGTGTAGATAGAAAATTACTCAACATCCAAATGTATACACCTTTAAGGTAGTCCCAGCGAGATAGTTCCTTAGTCATAATAGAGATATTCGATATATACGTTTTAATTTCACCAACTAGGAGACACACGAAATAAATATTGTATTATTAATGGTGCAATAAAATAGTTTTACATGACAGAAATTGTAAGAAATCAAATGAAAATATCTAAATAAGTCTTTAACTTGACTCATTTGCTTCAGGCGGTACGTTTGAAACTCCATCAAAACGGAAAGTATTGCGATTCCGAAGAATTTACTGCGGTGACAATATGATTAATTTTCAAAAATAGCTCATAAAACACACAAACTACACAATATTGATTTTTTGACGAGATCTAAGTGTAGGAAATGCCTCATTTTTAATATAAGGTCTATCTGGAGTGCATAAACGGACCATTTCCCGTATATGAGGGCTGGTATTTTTTGGAAAATATCACGGAAAGTAATGTGGTAAGGGGTTGAATTTTTTGTCAATGGAAGGGTGATATACTTTTCTTTAAAATGAGACCAAATTCACTGATTTATAGATAAAATGATATTTCGCTCAAACTACCTCAATCCGGTAACTCAAAGCATATTGGAATATGTAGAAGATGCAGTTGACTCAAGAACGCATACATGAACCACAGATATAAAATTCTATCGCTGAGCTCACGGACATTAAGAGACCGCTCTCACTGTGACAAATCCTAACGTTGAAATCTCAAGTGCTATTAATATCCGGACAGAATTAGAAGGTCATAGCCAAGAGGGCTATTTTGTTTTCTTTTCTCGTTTTTGGTCTTGAGCATCTTATTTCTAACGAATGTTTATAACGGTAACTCATCATCATTACCAACGGTGTACATATTTGAGGGTGTGGAATACGTACTATTTAATTACAGAATGAGTTACGTTGTCCAATTTAGTCAACCTAAAAAATAGTGACTTTCGGGGGAATTCCAATCTCTAGAAAGTAGATAAATATTGATTCACAAATAATATCCGTCTTGTACCTTTACCGATTAGCCTCCACTGACACTAAAAAAAAGGCAAGATGCTTCGCTTTCTGAAGGATTGAAATAGAAAAGGTTGCAATCTACCATAGAAATCTAGAAAAATTTCATTGAGGCCGCGTGGATTTTCCGAGAGCAATCCCGATAGTAATCATGTCACATTACAGACTGATGTAAATCAGACTTATTTTATTGATGACACTTTTGACAGGGTCAAATCCCGAGGCAACTACAGAGCCAGGTCACGGCCCTGAGAAAGGTAATTGCAGTCAATGAAGGACGTGGGGTCGTTCCAAAATTGCAGCCATAAATCACAAGAGAGCATTACGACAGTCATCCAAGGAGTGTGTTCCAATAATTGTACACCAGATGCCGTGTTGGCTGCTACACCAAACATACGGCAAATTTCTCCTCGCTGATTGGATGCTGCCCAACTGCATGCGAGTAACTTACGAAGGGTTTAAACCTAAGGTTTATCGAAGGAAGAAACTGCAGCAATAACTCAAAAATTACGCCTAAAACTTAACAACACAGCTGTTTGATTACCCGTTTAATTTTCCATGTAGGAACCAGCCACACAAGCCTTTCTTTTTTCATCTCAAAATTTCTTTATTATTTCCCTCTTTTGCTTCCCTGTGTCTTTTGACCATGTGGTTCTGACCTTTTCACTTTTTTCCTGGAACCTCTCATATCCATCACCGTTCCTTCGAAAAATCTCTATACTCCATGCATCTTCTGGAAGGATGCCAACTTCTTCAATTTCCTTTTCTGTTTTCTCGTCCCAATTTGTTGTAAACTTTAATTTGGTTTTATATTATAAGAGAAACAATTGCACTGATCCACAATTGCTTTAATGCGTGCAACGCGTTTCGGCTCACAGAGCCATCATCAGGTACAAGACAAAGTTACATGAGTGTACATCACATATATACATTTTCAGAGGAAGGGGGCTGGGGGAGGAAACTTGAGGAGGGGGGAGGAGGAGGTAGTTACGGAAAAAACATGGGAGAAATCAGGAAAAACCAAGGGAGGAAAAGGGAAAGGACTAAACCGTGAGGGAAGGGAACGGGGAAGACCAAAAAACGGCAAGGGGGGGAATCAAAGGGGGGGAAGGCAGGGAATAGGCATGTCATTAGAACGAAGGGAAGCGGCTCCAGGGAAAGGAGGGGGGAAGAATGCGGGAAAGGGGGTGTGCATAGGAAAGGGTTCTAGGAAGGGATAAGGTGGGCACCGCAAGGTTAAGGGTGGAGGGCCCGGGTGGGTGGATGGGAAAAAACCATCAAGGGGAGGGGAGTCGGTTGGGGAGAGGGTGAGTGGGAATTTGGCCATTTCTTTTAGGTAGGGGGTTCATGAGGAGAGGAGAATGGGTTCCAAACACTTGTTCATTTAAAAGAACATACACTTCTGACACTATAACTTCAAGGGATTCTAAAACGTCCAATCTTGTGCCTTTATTTTCAAAGTGGAGAATTTCAGGTTGGAATCTGCAGGAATGAGAAGTTTGTGTCAGGTACTTGGCTAAAAGAGATGTTTCATCACAGTTTTTCCAACACCTTTTGTGTTCTTTAGTTCTGGTGTTGAAGTTTCTACCTGTCTGGCCAATGTAATATTTATCACAAGAGTCACAATTGATTTTATAAATGCCAGATTGAAGGAGGAGTTCTATTTTATCTTTATTGCTACATAGGAATTTTCCCAGGGTGGTAGGATTATACAAGGAAACATTGAATTTATCCTTCGGAAATTTACGAGCAAGCTTATTTTGATTTAATTTGGTAGTATAAAGGCCACTTTACACGGTACATTTTATTGTACAAACGAATGTACAAATTCCTTCATTATGGAAATTGTACCGTGTAAAGTGGCAAATTGTATGATTGTCTGAATGACTTAACGGGAAATAGGACCTGCTCTAATTCCATTCAGTTTCTTGTACATTCTATGATACATTCATTTGTACAATAAAATGTACCGTGTAAAGCGGCCTTAATAGCATATTTTTATTCGAGTCTACAATCACTCATTCTGATCATACGAGTCCATAAAACTTAAGTCTTCTCTTGCGTAATGCATCTGTAATCTCCTCTACTCTTATTAAAAAAAGATCTTAATCTTTCCTCTCCCTCCGAGTATTATCCTCTCTATGTACCAAACATGGATCTTAAACCCTCTATCACGCTGAGTGACCTAGAGGTAACATATAGAGGAGTTTATTTTTCGTCTCTGATTACGTTTCTTTACTTCTGTATGCCTTTGTGATACCAATTAAATAACGAAATTATCTCCCATTCGTAACTTTTAGTTCCTGATTCTCCCACGAGTGGGATAACATGTGAAATGACTACACATGGTGGACCAAAAAAAACTGTGCTTAGAGGGTTAAGAATTCCTTTCTTTCTTATCTAATCCTTCTGTTTCCTTTTTCTTGTTCAATAACAGGCATTCATTACGGCAAGTCGTTCAGCCTTAACAACTACGTTGTTACATCATATCTTTGCATTTAGGAGAACGCTCTCTTATTACGTCTATTTTGCACAAAACTACACACCAATGCCATTTTTATCGACCGCCCTTTGTGGTGTTTATTTTAGCTAACCATAAGCGCAAAATAAAATGAACATGGGAAGGCTATAGGGCCGCCATTCCAGAGGTCCAGGTGACCAGGGACATGATAATGAACTACGACACGTGTAGAATTAGTTTAAGACTCATGTTTATTTTCAGACAGCCACATTTACATTAACGCACCAAGGTTGTTATAGTTTATGTTTGCAAGTTTAAGGACCTTGGTGACACGCCATAGTAGTTTCCAGCCCGCTGATTGGCCACCTGCCCTCAAGTGCGTAACTCAAGATTTGTTTTTCTCATTTTCATGCAAATTATGAGTAAAAATCTGCAAGCAGATCACCGGTCGGCGGCCAATTTCGTAAACTGACGAAGAATACAAGGACACTGAAATGCATGTTGGAAGAGTACCTAAGTAAAGGACACAGAAGGAAAATAACACGCAGAAAGTCGCCATAAAAGTATTCAAGCACGTCGATATTTAAACAGTCCCCCGAGTCGTTTACAGTAGCGGCAGTTTCCTGGCCACTGCGTCAAGTGTGGCAACAAAGAGGCCAAATAATAATAAAGGGGCCCGGATGGGAGAAATATGGAGAGCCGAATTTCCATTGGCGCACAGACCCGCACGTGTCTCCACTTGGCGCTGGATGCGGGAAGCACGGCAGTGTGGAACACATGTGAGTATGCACGACCAAAGGATACCCCTCCAAAAATCCCAACGATCAGCGAGAGAGATTCGAGAATTCAGACCTGGGGGTGTTTCCAATACTGCATCTGTAACTTCCAACGTGAAGGAGAGATGAAGGAAAATGAAGAATAGATTAAAGGCGAGCGAACGCCGATAGGATAAATGTTGACCCCAGAAGTCAAGGGGCCTAAGTGAGATTTTTGAAAAAAACAATAAGTGAGGTACAGGAATGGGATGTGAAAATATTAATCTTTTAGGTGGTAAAGGGACCCAAGTGATTTTCTTGACAGGTGCTGCTATCTAGGGTAATGCCTCTTAACTACTTAGTGGGTTGTACCAAACATTTTCAACTTTGACTTAAGTTTTCTCTAAACAATGGTTTTGTTACTTAGACCCCTTGACTTCTGGGGTCCTCAAATGTAGGTAGTATGTGGAGCATATCTGGGAATCTGAGTATTCGACTAGGGAAGCGAAAATCGTAGTGTACTACAGTGTCCTCCTTCCGGCATAATTACAACAATGAAACCTGGATATGCATTGGCAATTAGAACTAGTCCCAGACTTATATCGCATACAGCGTAGAGCAGCTAGATTGGTTAAAAAATGTAACGATAAACTTAGCATTGTTACTGAATTGTAGAAGGAATTAGGAAGAGGTGGACTGTGTGGCTCTCAGGAGGAAGAATATTATTCGAGTCTTAAGTATCGGAGAGCGTGTATGAGGCCATGCATGAGTGTAAGAGAAGCGAGAGCGGTTTGTAAGCATAAGGGGATTACGGAGGAAAACATTAAGAGGGAGCCAGTTCTCTCAAAGGCCAACGGCCGTAACCGAAGTCGTTGATTTTGCCAACCGCGAAAGGAAACGGAGTGATGAGTAAGTATGAATGTAACTCGCAGCATAGCAAAGCGATGCATATCTGGGGAGTGCGCCTCAATGCGGATATTAACTTGGTCTCGCATTGGCTGCAATAACAAGCATTCGTATTTTTTGCACGCTGATTGGTGCCCCGAGTTGATTCATGCGATTTATGGTACTCCTATATAAGGCAGGCCATTGCGCATGCCGTGGGCGAAGTGACGTCACGCATGACGTAGACTGGATTGCACTTTTCGGCGGGCACCCATTGGAGCTATTGCGGGGAAGCAGTTTTCCTACAGCAGTTTCACGATTCTGCGGCGAAGAAATAATATCTTTTTGCGCTGTCTCAGAGTGCAGCAACAGCTATGGCAAATTAAAGAAAAAGGTGAAGTTTTTTCCTCTCCATAAAGATTTAGAAATGAGATCTAAGTGGAATAACGCACAACGGAGACAAGATTAAATTGACCCGGAAACTGATAACAATATTGATTTTTTTCCTCGGCTCATGAAGTCCTATATTGTTAAAATCTAAGGGCTAAAAATCACGATAAAAAATTTATTGTTAGAACCTATAATTAACATGAAAAATGTTAGTAACTATTATTAACATTAATTATCGCAGAGTTTAAGTATTAGTTGTTTAGCAGTACGATGATGCAATTTAAGAAAAGTAGTTTTCAGTGCTTTCCATTTACTTCAGTGAGCTTTTGACTTCGCAATAGAACGGCGTCATGTCATTCCATTACTTTTAGACCCAGTCCCCCTCACACCGGTGCAAATGCAACATCGTGTCTCGGCCGTGCTTGAACGGCCCCACGTCGCTCACACTTTATCGGATTTCACGAATGCTCGCGGAATCGCAACTGTAACCCACCCACAGAACAGCCCAGATCTGGCCCCTTGCGACTATTGGTTGTTCCCAGAAGTCAAGTCTCCACTCAGGGGACGGAAATTCAGGACCAGTCACGAGGTCATCTAAGCTGCGGAGGCAGGGTGCAAGGAGCCCGAGAAAGATGGTCTGGCGTTCGTGTTCAAAAAGTGGCAGGAACGGCGGCAGAGGTGTTTTAGAACCGACGGGGGTCACTTCGAAAAAGAGCATGTAAATTTCGAAGACTGCATAAATATTTTTGTCCTGTAGAGCGTTTTTAACGTTACTTTTTGAACAGCCTTTGTATAACGGAAAAAGAATCCCTGCAGCTCATTCAGGACCTGACGACGCCAGCTGTAACGCGAGCGCAACTCTGCTCCATAAAAATGAATCAACGCGGGAAAATCTGAATAAACGGAGCTCATCAAATCACCGCGGAAGCCTCCGTACCGACGTTGAAAATAACTGTTTTAAGCATTTTCACCTGATAACCTCGGCATATCAACCGTAGACTATCCGAAAGAAAGGGGGATATACGAAACGGTTACGCCCCCTTTATTTTCGTTGAGCGAGGTTCTCCTGGATATGTATATATGTATAAAGAGAGGGAGAGGCGGATATATAGGATGGGGGGCGCGCGCAGCGTTTGTCTGCAGCATCCGGGCCGAGATGCGACGCAGCAGCCGATGCGGAGGACGACGACGAATACAGAGAGGGAGAGAGAGAGAGGCTGTGGAAAGGAGCGAATGCAATTTGGCGGATCATTGTCGAGGGATTAGCGGGGCGACCTTCCTTCCTCCCCCCCCACTCCACTGCCCCCCCACCCAACCACAACTCGACCCCCGCGCCCCCACCCCTTTCTCCTGCCCGGTTATGTTTCCATGAGCGACGACGACGACGATTGACACTTGAACTGAATGGGAACACGCGAGATAAAGAGAGGGAGAGGCGGCACTCTCGTTGCACGGCGGAGGATCGGCGGTGGGCAATTCGAGGCGAAAAAAATATCGATTGCCGAGCTACTTATCGATCAAAACGGGCCGTTGAAATGGCGGCTTTTAAGGGTGGCTTCACATACGGATGCTGTTTCCGCAGCAGTAGCCTCGTTGAGTCGCTTCCGAGTGGTACTGCGACGAGTTAGCGTTGACTCGTGACTTCAGCGAGGGGTTCTTTCGCGATTCACGATCGACCACGGTTCGTTAATACGCGGAAAGTAGTGCTGTGCGAATCAGGGACTTTTATTTCGAATCGAAACGAATCGAATCTCCCAAAAGATATTTGGAATCGAAACGAACTGTTTTGTTTTATTTTGGTGGCAAATCGAATCACCCTAAAAATTTCGCTTGCGAATCGAATTCGAATCTAAATAAAATGCAAAAGCATATGCGCAGTTATAGTAATAAAGGTTTTCACAATATTTCAGGACCTTACATCAGCTTATATATCTATAGTGACACAAAGAATAGCACAGAATAACACATGGTCGTTTAAAGTTTCGTTTCGCGTGAGGAAAACATCGTCTAAACGGACGGCGCACCATCTTTGGAATGAGCTCCATGTTTGAATGCATGCAACGATTCGAAGGCGAATCGATCAGATTCGAATATTTCGAATCATTCGGTTTCGAAGCATCCCGATTCGCAGGCGAATCGAATCGAATTAAGCCTGATTCGAGTTGATTCGAATCGATTTCGAAGCATTCGCACAGCTCTAACGGAGAGTAAACCGGCTGCTATTTTTCTTGCAAGTGGCATTTTGATTCTGCGATAAAATCGCATCACGTCTAGCGAACTACTCATCACATGACAGAGAACGGAAATCAGAAATGTAAGCAACTTATTCATGCATCGAAGGATGAATTTGTGCGTATATAAACATTTATTTTCACCTGGAAATTTATCCACAACTCATTTCGCTGTCAGAGATCAATAGAAGGTAAGACTTGACTGTTCTAGAAACAAAAAAAATGATAAAAAATAAAATAGTATCCACACTAATGTATTAAATCGCATCAAATCTAGTGAATTCCTCATCAAATATGATAGCAGAAACAACAATTGAACTATTCCTCAGGACATATTAGCGAGTACGTCGCGTCTCTACTCACACGGCCATCATCAGGGACAAGACACATTAAGCAGAGGGTACATCACATTTAAATATTCAACATGTTTGAAGGAAAGGGGGTGTAGAAAACATATGTAAGGTAGGGGAAAGTGGTAGGCAAACGGAAAAACAAGGAAACGTCAGGAAAACAAAGGGTAGGAAAAAAATGATTCAAATATCCTGTGGAAAAGTGCGATTGTTGTTTCTGTTATAATAAGACGAACTTCACGCTATCTCGCCTGAATCTGTAGAAGACATTCTCATGCATATGCTTCATTTATCTATTAAATATTATGTACTTTTGATTTAATAAACGATTTTGTACTTTCCCGGCGAATATTATGTGTGAAATTCTCTCGAGATTCACACCGGGTTAAATTTTTGGCCGCTGCCAACGTTTCGATGGATACCACTTCCATCGTCATCAGGGTAATGATGACGATGGAAGTCTTATCCATCGAAGCGTTGGCAGCAGCCAAAAATTTGACTCACTGTGAATCCCGAGAGATTTTCACACTTTTGATTTAGTTTATAAAAATTAATCATTTCCACGAATGCATACGGAACTCGAAGAGGGCTATTCATAAATGCAATGAAGGCCGAAATAGCAGAACGAGGCTCTTTAAGGAGCGATTCACATCGAGACATCACTACGCTCGTCAGCCTCCTTAGTTCTCTTCCAAGGGCTGCTTCGACGACAAAATATCTCAACATTCTGGTGTATTACTGGTAAAATGACGGTGAGCATGGATTAAAAATGTAGTCGACCAATTAACACAGCCGCAGAGCAACTTGTCGCAGGAAATATAAATATCTATGTTTACAGAGAGATGTTTTCTACTGTAATAGATTTCTTAAAAGAAAGACTTGTGACTGCTGTAATGATAATGAATATTTTTAAAAGTTAAGAATGCTTTATACATGTATATTTATACTTAACGGAAGTAATAAATACATATTTGAAAATTCCACAAAAGCCAGTGGAACTTGAAGGGTACGTCATACAAACGCATCGATTGCCGAAATTCGGGCAATTTTCCAGATAGCTTCATTGTTTACTTCCATCATTCTTTTTTATCGAATACGACGGAGGCCAATCGTAAACAGAACAATGCCTTGCAAGTATCAATACCTCGTTATCGATGTATCGTTACATTTGCAACTTCAAATGAAGTCGACTTTCAAGTGCTACTCCGCCTTCACTTTAACTTGGGTAGTGAACTTTAATGGAAATCCAGAGAGTAGCAATAGGGTGTTCCCGCTGTCATTAGTCACAACTTAGAACCTGCGTATATAAATTGAAATGTTAAACATAGCGTAAGAGAAATCGTATTGAATACGAATGAAGTGGACTGTATTTTGATTATTAAACAATCTATTTACACTGTATTCAACCGTCTATGTGGTACGGTTACAGATCAATAAGTATCAACAACTCAACAATTCAGGCCGTTAATTAGTAACGCCATAAAAAAAGAGGTACGAAAGCTGAGATGCGATGTCAGGCGCGAACAAGGGTGTCCTTTTAATAAAGAAGTGAGGTGTTACGGCTTGAATAATTTAATAAGGGTGAAACTCCAGCAGCAGTAAACAAAAATTTAACCGATTTTGTACACCGCAAAAGCCGATTTTTTTTACGGCTTTTAAAATCTCACCCTTATTATATGGTGTTCTTTTTTTCGAAAATCCGAATATCTTTCGGGACACCCACTAAATTCGTTTCATTGGGTTAAAAATTAAAGTATTTAAAATATAATTGAAATTAGAGATTGGAAATATGAGTCGCACCTCAAGTTTTAAAATTTCGCCATCTTTCCCCGATTTACGGCCATTTCTGGCGGTTACGTGACATTCGAGGTTTTTAATTGATTTTCTGAGGTTGCCAACGACTCGTCATACGGTTGAAATTCTTCATCTGGAATATTTTCTATGTCTGCCAAGTAGTTCCCATGTACACTCAAGAAATACCTCGACGTGCATCATGGGTTTTCGATTACATGTCAGCTCCTGATGTTCCGCGGAAAGAAATATGACGAAAGCAAGGACAAAAGGAAGCAATGAATTTTACAACTTCAAAAACTGCCTCATGTCAGCAATCAATGTTTCCGTTCATTAGACACGCTCAGTTTCACAATTACTCGTGCAATATAAAAAGCCCAGTGAGTTTCAGAGGCATAAAATTTCTTATTACTCAATACAAAAGCAGCCACAACTCCTTCTTTTAAGAAATTTCTAAAACAGTAATAGTTCCACGAGCATCTTTAGGCAATCATACACATTTATATTTCTGAAAATAAGTCGTCCTCAGGTAAATAAATTAACTATTTAGATTTGTAACGCCCACTAGCAGTGATGTGATGAGGATGTAATGTGATATTATCGTTGAATCTGAATACCACCAGTAGGAAAAAATAGAAGGTTAAGCATTATCATTGAAATAATACGTACAATTCCACACTTCAATTATGAGCCGAACGATTTCAACTTCTGTTATCCGTCTATATACCTTCATAATTATGCTATAGACGTCGAAATCGATCTGGTCACAAATAAAGTGTGGCATTGCACAAAGGATATCATTTAAACGCATAACATTGTGGATTTCCACTACGTGACGCCTTACTTCATCATATTTAAATGAAAGGTTTTATATTTTCGAAGAAATTAGAGCCGTTGTCGATAGCGCACTGCTTCCTTTCCCCATCGAACACTACCGCCATTAAAGTCAGAGCTTACTCACCGAAAAGATACGTGTAAGAGACAAAGAAACTAAAAATGAAGTCCACTGATATACGTACATCGGTCTAAATGAAGTTCATTAACTAAAATAAATATCGAGCGACTGCGAGCAATACTCCTCGCCTCGATACGAATCAGAATCAAGCAAAAGACTAATAAGTCCTCTATGACAGGGAATTTGTAATTTGAAATAATCTGAACCCTGTAATTACTAGTCATAATTAATTAAAACGATAACACATTATCATCCACCCTTGAAATTTTTTACCGACCATAGTCTCAACAAACCATTACCATTATCAAAGCTATGATTGATATTGTCAATGATTTTTGTAACCTGGGCCCTTAGTTAAGTTTAGAGAGGAATATACAAACCTAATGTTTTCATTAATAAATAATCTCTCATTCTCATTTGCCTAGATCCTAGTTACTCATCCAGATACCAAATAGCGAAAAGTGGTGATGCAAATGTGGGTTCCTTACCAACCCAAGAATCACCGCTTACTACTACAATATACCTAATGCTATAAATCACCATGGAATATCTGCATCCTATTAAGACTGATGAAACCTACCGAATTTCATTCTTGAACTCATCAAGTTTACACTAAATTTACGAGAAATATCATTATATTCAAATCTAACTTCCATTAATTGACTATTATTCCACGAATGCATAAAAAACAGCCTGCGTTCTGCTATGAATTTGAAATTCAGTGAGAACCCATAAACGAGGATTGTTCCGCTGCGCAATAAAAACTCATCTCATCTTTTCTGAAGCAAATAAAAACTTTTTATGCATGACTGATATATTCATTGCGGTATAAAAGGAAATGAGGTCATCTATTACAAGAAAAATATTGATTACTTGACATAGGGCTCCGGGGGATTTAAACTTTGCTTTAACGGCAGAGAAAATTCCCGAAGAATCAATTACCGCCAACTCGCAACTTTTGAGGATTTAAAATGAAAACTATACACTGACTATAAATAAAAAATAACTGAGAAACATAAAAAAATTCGGAATACTCAAACAGGTCAACGATGGGACGAAATTTTTCCCCTTCAGATGCCTAGCAACATTTATGCTACAGCATTTCAGGGACTGGAATTTTTTAAGCGAGGCATGAGAGGGTCCGTGGACTAAAAGAACTGAAGGAGCGACATTATATTGCTCCAGTAACATCTCATCTCGAGTGCGCCCTCCAGCAAAAATCCCTCCTCGAGTAAAAGCGAGCAAAGATGAATTCCATTTGTGAAATGATAAAAAAAAGTGCGAAGTGTATCCAAGAATATCACCAAATACAAAACACAAATTGCAATGTATACGAACTGGAGGGACGGAGATGGATTCCATTAAAGAAGCGAACGTAAAAATGTCAGAAATAAGCAGCATTAGATAAATTAAATCCCGAAGAACTTGAGGCACATCAGACCGATATTATTTCCATATACCAACGAGGGTGAAATCTACCATGAAATAATCATTTACCAGACCGAAATTCCAACCCTGATCTCCCAAATGACGGCAGGTGAATTTGAGATTTGGAACCAGAATGATTGGAATTTTGATACAATTTCTTTGCCCCACTGCGACAGGTCCGACGGGAGAAGTAACATGAGAAAACACGTCATGGAACAGATAGGTAAAAAACTGCCTTTTCCCACGCAGCACAGGTTCACATACATAGGGAACGCAACAACACTTTTCTTTATTTTCATTATCACATTTCTTTCCGAGTCCATTATCCTTTCCAATCCTTTGCCCATTCCATGGCTAAATGCCTTACATACACACCCCCACCTCTCACATGCACTACGTCTACATAATACCCTGCGAGCCGTCTTATGGGCGTGTGGCTGGGAGTGTTAGGCCACCAGCCATGTAAAGATGTAAGTTTTTGAGAGATGAAATGGTGACATGTATTATATGAGTGTATTTAGAGGAGTTCAATTTTTATTGTGGTCGCTTATTGTGCGCGGAAAAAACGAGTTTGTGTATATACCTATCTGTTCGGTAGTGTATCTATCTTATTTTATCGCATCTGTCAGGCCTAGAAATGTAGTGAGGAGTCATGATGATATTGACTGTGTCTCTCTAAAACACATCTGCTCTGAATTTTTTCAAGCAAGCTAAGCCTAGCGTGTAGCCTCCAAGTCACTAGGGGCTCCCACCTTAATCCCTCTAAAAGTTGTGAGACACTATATGTACGCTCGTAGCAGTTGTTAACGAAGCGCGCTGCTTTCCTTAGGATTTTATTATTTTTTTGGTTAAATCTTTATGGCCATGGTCCCAAATGCTCGCGGCGTATTCGAGGTGTGGCCTAACCAGAGCAAAGTAGCATCCCTCTTTGACTTTTTCTTTGAATATAAAGTCTTCACATACAGTAAAATATCTTGGAATTACCTTAACTTCTGATATATCGTGGGGATTACGTATACGAAACATGTGCCACAGCATTAAAGAAACTAGGTTTTGTTAAACGTGTAATTGTGAGGTCCTCGGATGAAAAAGTCAAAGAGGGATGCTACTTTTCTCTGGTTAGGCCACACCTCGAATACGCCGCGAGCATTTGGGACCATGGCCATAAAGATTTAACCAAAATAATAATAAAATACTAAGGAAAGCAACGCGCTTCGTTAAAAACTGCTACGAGCGTACATATAGTGTCTCACAACTTTTAGAGGGATTAAGGTGGGAGCCCCTAGTGACTCGGAGGCTACACGCTAGGCATATATATATATATATATATATATATATATATATATATATATATATATATATATATATATATATATATATATATATATATATCAAGCAAGCAATTAAAATAAAATTCCAGAAAACGTCGCTCGGCACCCCAATGATTTTAACATCCATATGAAACAAATGGTAAGTTTTGCTCGATCCATCTTCCCTCGTTTCTACGCTCACAGAGAACCCCATACTTCATAGTCGTGACGGGGAGGAAAATACCAATGACTTTCGATCCCTCTAAATGTACTCAAATCCATCTCCTGTTTTTAAAATGCGAACGAGTCGTGGAAATAGGAGACTCGGGAAACCTGAAGTATGACATGGGAGTTCCGCAATGCTTACCACAATCAAAGTCATACTTCCCGTGGCGCAACTTGAGATAGTGTTCGACTTTCTACGACGCAGATTCTAATTTCATTTTTGATCGCTTCCTGTTAATTCGACAGTAGGTCATAACGTCTCAAGTTCCATGGAATTTTAAGCTTGTACAATGTGAGATAAATGGTCACGAATTCTGATCCACTGACTGCATCACTATGACGACGATGGTGATGAACTAATTCCAGAAGAGACAAAAACAGAGACACGCCTCATATAGACACCTCCATCTACATCTATTTATTACCCCGCAAGCCACCACAAGGGTGTTTGACAGGGGGCATTTTAATAATTATGACATCACGAGATAATAATAAGCCTAAAACTTCCTTTGAAAAATACAATTTTTAACCAATCGTCTGATACACAACCTCGTAAATGCAGTAGTCTCGTAAAGCTTATAAACTAATCGTTCCTAACTTTTACACAGCTCGTCAATTTTTAGAGCACGGATTCTAACTCAGCATTTCTACATCTACATAATACCCTGCGAGCCGCCGCATGGGAGTGTGTCAAGGGGTGTTAGGTCACCAACCGTGTAAAGATGTAAGTTTTTGGGAGATGAAATGGTAACATATATTATAGGAGTGTTTTTAGTGAAGTTCAATTTTAATTATGGTCGCTTATTATTCGCGGAAAGAACAAGTTGCTGTACCTATCTGTTCGGCAATGTATCTCTCTTAATTTATCGCATCTGTCAGACCTAGAGATGTAGTGAGGAGTCATGATAATATTCTCTCTGTCGCTCTGAAAAATATCAGTTCTGAATTTCTCAAGCAACCTAAACCATTTAAGTCTACCTCAAAAATATCCAAATCACGCCTACAAATCACAATACTCTGAAAGACACTCTGCGGACAAGTGGAAGGGGGTGAACTATCGGCAATGTCTAAGCACAAACTGTACCCCAATAAAATTAATGAAACTACCTCAATGGATTCATTCGATATAAAAAAAATGCTAACACTCGTCATTAGGTAACATAAGGGCAAGTTGCGTTTCACCAAAGGCGCAACAACACTACAAATCGATGGATCCGTCTTTGAGATATTTAGTCTTCCAACTCGGGTGACGGAATTTTTCAACGGATAGTAGGGAAAAAGCTTTTGTATTTACGTTATTTGGGACTTCTGAATGGCAACGAATATTAAGGGGCTGCCCATTATGTAGGCAAAAAGAGACCACTTTTTTACTCCCCCACCCCCCATCGTGGACACTCGTAGACCACAACCGGACCCCCGTCCCCTCCCTGTTGTCCACGTAGGCCTTTCTTATGTTGCGGAAAAAGCTGTGAAACGGGTTATTAATTGATTGTCATGGATTACCAGTAATTTAAAGCTGACTTTAAAGAAGGGTAGGTAAAAGAAAAACTACTCTTGTAGCTATGATAATCTGTCATTTACCACGACCATTGTCTACGTAGACATCTCTCTAACCCCCCCGACCCTCCAACGTGGCCCTTCGTTGACAACCCCACCCCTGTTTGGTGTCTACGTGGATTATGGACAGCCCCTAAGCGATACCATACATGGGAGAAGTAATGTATTGACCACTTGGCATATGAAATATTGCTTCCTCGACAGCAGATGAAAGAAAAAATATAAATCCCAGGCACTGCCGTTTGACCTTTACATTTTCACCCTAGAAATCTACTCCTCGTATCTTAGATGAAAATCATAAAAATATTTTCCCTTGGGCGATATTAGGGGTGGCAAATAACCTTTTAACCCTTTCACCTTTGATAAAAAATAACACAAGAAAATAGAGAGAGAATTGCCAAAGGTGCTTAAGTTTCATTTCAGCCGGAAAAAGATAAAAAAGTACCCAGTGCACGGCTGCATATTACGGTTACTACATAAATATTAGGAATTTTTACACTATCTCCAGCATACATGGCATATGCCACACTTTCTTACCAACCACAAAAGGCATTCCCAATTATTTCCAAACTAGCTGAATTACCTGGCGTTGCTCGGGATCATACTTTGATCATATTTGTTTGTGTATTCCAGGGGTGGCGAACCTTTTAGCGATTGAGTGCCAAAGTTTATGAAATAAGAGTATACTCGCTCGACTCGCGTGCCAACCCATCGAGTGAGATAGAGGTATCCCTTAGCGCCCTCCCAGTTCCGCGTGCCGGAATACTTGCTCCGCGTGCCATTTTGGGCACGCGTGCCACAGGTTCGCCACCCCCGGTGTATTAGGCTGTCAAGGACAATGCGTAAAAGAAAATCAGTTGAATAAGTAAGAAACTTCATTCATCCGGGCATGACACTACTAATATTAATAGCATCAAGCTTTCGGGTATTTGATAAAATATATTTTAACTATCTATCTTGAATCAAAGTAGTTCTAAGAAGAAAATAATAAACCGCTGCACAAAACCTAATGTTTAGAATTCTAATCGTCTTAATTAAGCAATATGAATTTTAAATGCATTATTGACCGAAATCTGGTTGTCAAGCTATTATGGTTGATTTAGGGATAAATGCGCGGTTTTGCAGCTAACAACGCGATTATCAGACAATTACGAAGTGGAAAAGGTCATTTATTGAAAGAATTAAAAACTTCATTCCTTCAGCCATTTGATAAAAAAATCCAACCCTCTATCTTGAGCAGAAGTAATTTTAAAAAGCAAAAAATGAAACCACTGCACAAAACCCACTACGTAGCGTAGACCACCAAAAGAACCCTTTTTGGGACCATTTTGTGCCCTGAGATCTTTTTAAAATAGCTCAAAATTTTTCTCCTGCCTTGAACCATAAGTCTTCAAAATTTCAGCACAGTAAGAATAAAACTGTAGATTTGTATAAAAGACAGACAGACAGACAAACATTCTTCTTTTGTATATAGATTCTCCAGGGATTCCTATCAAGGTCTACAGCTCAGACGCAACCGGTCCGGACTTGGAATATCACAGGCCAGAAATAAGAGAAAGTTAATCAAAGAAGGGTTCGGTAGGAAGGCTGAAAAAATCGATTCATAAGCCTCATCGATGGTATTTCAGACATCCTGTCAATATTTCCCAGGAAAAATAATATTTCCCGACTTCTGCGGTCATTAACGCCGTAACAAAGAGATGGGTTGATTGGCATGGGTAGGTCTGCACGCAGTGTTATGGAGGGATGAAGGAAACCTGAAATAGTCCATTCAAACGGAAAGGCGCCATTAAGTTAACGATTCTACATACCATCCGACGGAGGGAGTAATGCACTCGAGTTTTCTCCAGATGTCACCCAATTAGGGGAGGGTTGATTCGGGATGGAGGGAGAAAACCGACAGCCGAGGCTAGGAAACAGTTATTACCTGAAATGGAGAAAGTTTTGATTAGTACCTCAGATAGACAGCGTATTCCTGCTCTTAATGAAAGAGATCCACAGTTTTGCGATCTGTTACGGAGGTATGGAGCAGTTCACTTGGAACTTATTTCCACATAGCACAGTAAAATACGTCATATACCACAGCAAACACCATTTAGTTCTGGGATTCTAACCCGGTACCTTGCGGTGGGAAGCCGTAATATTAACAACTTAACCAAAATCCACTCCGAAGAATTTCAACGGAGTGGCGAATCTCTCAAAGTCAGCAAAACCAACGAAGGAGTTTTGCCATTTATTTCCACATGATTTATCGCAAATTGACAGAAAACAGCTCCTAAACCATTCTAATAAACGATGAATAGACATCGTATAACGGACGCACCCGCAAAATACCTGCACGGTGAAATTTCCACGCAGACGGGACATGAACATGCGAACCAATTAAGCACGCGAAAACTTGATGAGAACCGTAACCATTGAGACCATAGAACCTTATAAGGGAGGACTATAGTTACACAATAGCGAAGTGTAGTTGAGTTCAAAAATATTCAATAAAAATTACACTAGTTTTTCATGAGAACTAATTAATGTTTTTATTATGCAAGTTTTACAGTATTACATATTTGCATATTTTGTACCCACTTATGTGTTAAGGAACCTATTTATTTATATGCCAATATCTTTGAATATTCAAGCACAGAGTGCATTGCTATTTATATATTTTACGTTTGGGTATTTAGGAACCCAAATAAATGCATTTTACAATCTTTAAAGTTTTCATAACAATTTATCTCTATCCATTCATTGTATCCCCACAGGCTGTCCAATGTATCCCCACCTATGGGAATACATTGGACAGTGGTCACCACTCCACTATTGTTACTCTCCACTAATACTAGGTGTAGTAAAGTAAAATTTTCACTCTCTAATGAATAACATAAAATATAAGAAATAAAATGACACAAAATTCATTGCAATAAACCTGATAGTGAGTCGGCAAAAAATCTAAACTAAAAATTGTCCAATGTATCCCCGCTCTCCCCTATTCTTTCTCGCCATTTGCTGCTGTAATCTGAGCAATCTCCATAAGAGTGCATGTTAATATCTCCATTTTCAAGGCCGAATTTCAGTACAACTAGCCGGTATATCCTCATTTTTGCTCACTTCAGTTTATAAAACGCACTTCAAAGATGCTATATTTCAGAATTTCTGGAATAAGTTATCCAGAGCCAGCTTAATCCTCATTACCAGAGACATATAACTTTTATTTTTCCATTTCATAACCTAAATTCTATGACTTTCATGACTTTTATTTTCCTGTTTCATAACGTCTATTTTTTTTAATTCGGTCATTTCATGACGCTTTAGCCAAAAGTATGACGTTTATTTTAATGTAACATTCTCGCTAGCATTATGATCCGTATAGTTACTATAGGGTAAGTGGTTCAAAGGAAAGTATCCAATACTTAATAAATACAGAAGTGTATTTTCTTGGATTCCCTACAAATTCTTCCTTTCTTTCTCCTCACTCGCTACACCCCCCGCTGCCCGGAGACCCATCAACGCCGGAAAATCCCTTACGCTGTCCTTTTCTCCGCCACCTCTTCCCCTCTGCCGTTTTTACCCACTACTAGGCTTGTGCGATGAACGAATTTGCCCATCGAGGATCGATGAAAAAAACTCGTCGAGATGATTCGGTTTCGATGATTGTCACAGACCCTCGATAAGTCGATGAATTCATTCATCGCCGACGGAAAGGTAGATATAGACACGGGCGGGCGACGCAACATAAATAATTACCTTCTAAAGGGGATGGGTTCATTGACTCATCTATATCGGTGAATGCATCGACTCATTGACGTCAGTTTGTTTAGCAACTCATTGACGTCGGTGAATTCATTGACGTCGATGATCGATGACATTTTCACCGACCTCGATAAGTCGATAAATTCATTCATCGCCGACGGAAAGGTAGGGATAGACACGGGCGGGCGACGCAACACAAATAATTATCATCTAATGGGGATGGGTTCATTGACTCATCTATATCGGTGAATTCATCGACTCATTGACGTCAGTTTATTTAGCAACTCGACGACGTCGGTGAATTCATCGACGTCGATGATCGATGACATTCATTGTCATCGACGCGGTTCATCGCAACGCGATGACTAAAATCATCGTCGATAAATCGACTCATCGCACAAGCCTACCTACCCACTACCCTACCCTGCCCACAACACCGCACTCCAACTCCCGTCCCTTCCCCTCACTTCCCCTCTTACCTCTAAGCCCCTGGATTTCTGTATATATACACGGATGTAAAAAGTGATCAATGTACCTGCAGATGTCACCACGAGGTGAAACCCGGGTCATAAGGAATAAATTAATTTAGTGGACTATTACAAAGTGTAAAACTTTCTTTTCCGATATGGAGAGGTTCCACAAAGTTAAGCCTGAAGTGATCACTGCTACGTTATGACGTGTATTCCGCAAAGTTGCATTTCATAACTTTTTGGCAAAAACCGGCTATTTCATGATAAAAACCTATGACTAAGAAGTCAATGCCTTTTTCCAATCTCTGCTTATTACAATGCATAGCAGTCGCAAAAAAACTGGCGCTGCGCCGCGGACGCTTTTGGGATATGGACCTCAGAAGTTTAAAAACCCTGCCTGGTGGGGGAAGAGGGTTGTAAATTGTGGAGCGTCAGTGAGCGAACCTTTTCTAGGTGCTGCCAACCTTAGCACTACGGTATATTCCATGAGTCACAGCTACCAGGCGCCCGGTTTGCGGCATTTTATTTGTACTACCAAACTTTGCACGTGACAAGGAAGTGCACGCATTGATGCATGTTAAAAATTGTTATGATAATAATAGTGGTATTAAAAAATTATTGAGGGAATTAGAGAGGGAACCTCTATCCAATCGAAGGGAGAAATATAGGTTACATCTTTTACGAAAGTTTGATGTCCACAATTTTTTTGACAGACGTTGAAAATATTTTGCTAGAGCCAAATTATTATGGTAGGAACGATCACAGGAATAAGATTAAGGAAATAGACAGCAGAACCGATAGATTTAAGATGTCATTTTTTCCACGTACAATAAGGGACCATAATAGTTGTGATAGATCAGTTCTAGGACAATGACTAGGTTAAATAAGTTTTTTCAGTAGTGCTAAATATCTTAACAGGAATTGTAGATACTAACCTCGCAAGCAATCTCCGGCACGATATACTCGTGCATGTCTTAGTACCTTGTAGTGCTATTTATTTGTCGCATTAATAATAATACTAACCAGTAGTTATATCTTGAGTAGTATGCTGCATGGTAGCATGTTCTTCTTCGTATCATTCTCCTAGTTTGTGATCTGAGTGCGTAGTTTTGCCCTGACTGCTTTGGCCTGCGCCTGGCATTCGGGGGAACGCGCGCGGTTCTGATTGAACTGGGATGAGTGCTGCACACCTGGTATGGAATCACCCCGTGCCACACACCCTAGTGGTGGCTTGCACGGTATTTCGTAGATGTAGATGCATGGCATTGATGAAGCAAAACCACTTGCCTATTAGCCTTGTGTGTATGTGCCTCGTGCAAAGTAGTTTGGCTCCTCTGCCTCGTTCTCAGCCGTCTACTTCTCTACCTTCCCCTCCGTCCGTTCACTTCACTCCCTCCACTTTACCTTTCCCCACCGCCGCGCAGAAGTGCGCCAGGTTCTATTGCTTTTGCTACGGTTCCTGAATCAGGGTGTAGCATGTGTCACTCAGTTGAGTGGCGCTTTCTGTCTTCGGAAGACGGGGAGTGAACTGCACTAGAGGTGAACGCGCAACCAAAGAGGGGAAAAGGATTCGGCGGAAGAGAAAGAGAGGTTGAAAGAGGAAGGACGGGGGTGTGGAGGGAAGTAAAGAGGAGGAAGGAGAGGAAGAGGATGAGCACAGCCCGACTGACTCGGGAGAAGAGGAGGGAAGGAGGTGGTGGGAGAATAAGCGATCGTTAAATTCGCACTCGATCGAGAGAGGGCGCTAAAAAGGTGAGAAAGAAAACCCACGACGGAAAGGCGAGGGGGTCGCCGGTATGGGGAAAGAAGACAGGGCGACAAAGTTGGAGGGACAAGGGGTTAGCTGTGGAAATGGTTCTGGAAAGTTGCTGAGAGATTATGTGATTTTCTCTAACAGCCACCGCATCGCATTCACAGTTGTATTTCTTTTAAAGTTGTTGTCATAACAGACTTATCGCCACGTGAGATACCCATTGATTAAATTGCTATCATTTAAGATTCAATGAGAGTATGCAGACTTTAAAATTACGAGTGTAACGTCGGGCAGCAGAGTTATTGTGAATCTGAGAAAATTACTTAGATGAGTCATGAGTTAATTGCTAAAAATAGTTGAAATTAAAAAACCCACATACTAAAATTTCTGACGAGATCTATGCCTTAGACATGCCCTATTTTGTAAATTAAGTCTATGAGGAGGGAACCCAAACCATTTCATAAAATGGCTGGTAATAATTGGTAAATATCTCGAAAAAGAGTCTGGTAAACGGCAGATATTTCAACATCTTTGGACAGGTGAGATATTTGTCTTTAAAATAAGAAAAAATTCATTGAATCTAGGGCGAAATGGCAAGTCGGCCAAATTATTAAACAATTACAGAAAATCCAACCAAGCCCAACGAGGCTATAGAGCAGAAGCGCCTGTAGAGCGTAAGATTTATAGATAAGAAATATTAAAAGTACTTAGAAAGTTTTGCAATATAGTTGTGGAGAAAAATGCCAAAGGTGAAGTGGACGGATAGAATTGGAAATGAAGTATTAATGATAATAGGAGAAGAAAGAAAATTGCTGAGGGAAATCAAAAAGAGGAAGACAGCTTGGTTGGGACATATATTACGACAAAACTGTCTTTTTAGAAGAATTATTGAAGGCAAAATAGAAGAAGAGCAAGGAAGTAGATGAAGAGGAATGGGAATGCTCGATTAGATAAAAAAATGGCCGAAATTACAGGCAAATGAAAGAAGATGCTAAGGACCGAATGAGATGGAGGGCATTCAGTTGAAACCTGCCAGAAGACAGATTCCACTAAGATCAAGAGGGTATAGAGCAGAAAGCGCCTGTACCCGTGTTGCAGTGAGTTGTGAGTTGCAGGGTAGGAGGTAGATTCAACGGCACCTCTCCGCCCCCATTACGCACATCTTCCCTCCTCCACGCCCCCCCCCCACCCCCGGCCCGTCCCTCCTCCCTCCGCCCCGTCCCTCCGCCCACTCGCTATGACGCCCGCATGTCCGCATTGCCGGAGCAAAATAAACAGCGCACCGACCCCCACGTAAAAAATAAGTTCGCACACCGATGAGAAAGAGATTCAACGCCGCCCACAGGACCATGATACATTACGGCAGAGAGAATTAATCACCCAGAATCAGACGGCTTCAATCGGGGAGGGCAGAGGCAGTGAAGGTCACATCTCCCCAACCCACCTTAACTTTCGCCCGCTCTCAATTAAGTCTTGGTAAAGAAAATATTTACACAGTACCCACAACAGAGAAAGGCGAGAATTATGAACCAAGACAATTAGTTTGAGCGAGATATGAATGCTCATGAAATTCAATTAATTTAGCAGCACTTTAAAGAAAAAGACCTCATTTTCTTAACAACACCAAAACATTAGCCTTTTGCCGAACCACTTTTTGAGATACTTTCCAGATAGGAGCCGTTTCCCAAGGGTTGTGGAACGGCACCACACTCCATAGAAGCATTGTTAAAAAAAATTAGGAATTTCAGCTGCACACTAATTGCTTAAAAAAATGAAATACTATGCTTCCTACACGTTTTCTCCATCAATAAATACATATATACATACCAATCACGCCGTTCCCTTCCGGGGTAGGCACAGTCACAAAGTTTCACTAAAAAATACATAATTGCAAACTTAATTCTGCTTCAATAATTTCCTACATAATGACCTATCATTGCAAACCTCTTTTGCCTCATTTACCCCCATACACTGCTCCATACACGCCCTCCTGTTTTCAAGACTCCTAATATTCCTCCTCCTAAGAATTTCCTCAACTACATTCAACCACAACTTTCTCGGCCTAGCTCGACCTCTCGCACCATTCATTTTACTCTTATACATCTGTTTCCTCATTCGGCTCTCATCCATTCTCTCAACATGGCCAAACCAACGAAGTACACTCCTTTCATATATGTCCATTACTGGAGCATCTAAACCACATTCATTACCCACTCATTCCTGACCCTATCAAGCCTACTTTTGCCACAAACACTCCTCAGATAACTCATACCCACGGCGTTTAGTCTACTCTTATGTCTATCCTGACATATCCATGTTTCACTACCATCAATAAATTAAGTAAAATAATTGCTCTCTTTAATACTTATCATAAATAACGCAAAAAAACCTTAAGCTGAGTGAGTTCTTCGTCATTATTATTATTATATTCATTCCATGGTGATTAAAGCTGCTTTAATTTTAAAATTAAATAATAATAAAGCTTATATTATGACCAGATAAAAATATCTTTAAAGTTACCGTAAGCTTTAACATATTTTACTATGATGCTTTAAGACAAGAAGATTTAGAGGACCTGAGATTACCTTTGATGGAGGTTACAATCTAGGGTTCCCCACTAAATCGGTTGACTCATCAAATTTAAGGAATAAATCTACCGATGATCTTGAGATCATGCGCAGGAAGAAAATAGACACGAGGACTAAGAGGCTGATGAAATCTTTACTAATTCTTGCACAATCTGTTATCTCGACTGACCCACGGCAAGAAACCTACAATTTAAATACAACAAAATTCCATAGACAACACTTTTTAAATCCACTTATACAAAAAAGGTCTCCGTCATGTAGGGGCTAGTGTGGTAAAATGCAGACGTAGAATAAAAACAAGATTTGAGATATGCAAGATCATAAATGCCTAGTAATGAACATTTCGCCTTTCTTTTTAAAATTAAATATGCAACCCTGATGCTAAAGTTTTAGCTGACCATGAAGCAATTCGCGAAGCAGAGCAATATTCTCAAAATAATAACTTTTAAAAATTATCAGCGAATAACATTATCCGTATTCCTTGAGCCCATTTCATAGCTTACACGGCCTCCTGCCACACGTCTCTGATGCGGCTCGCATGATAAAACATGTAGGTGAACATATAAACGCCTTCTGATATTCCCTTGCCCTCTCTTATCTCTCAATATCTGATTCCCCTCCCTTTTTCATTGCAGGTTTCCTATCGCCCTCGGCCGTACACCATTACAGCGGCTTAAAGGATAATAAGTATGTGGGTGAATTTAAAGATAGTTTCTACAAACTTCGAAATAATAAATCTCCCTGAATGGTTAGCACGTAGACACACGACACAATAACTTTGATTATACAGCCAGATCTTTGTTGCCGATTCGATTCATGGCAATGCTGCAGCTAGGGACATACCAATACTGCAGTAGAGCGATAATTAATGCGGACACACTTACGGCGAACAATTTGCATCTCTTTGATCGCAAATTCCTTGGACAGAGACAACAATCGTTATGGATATTTAGCGGTTCAGAGTGCAGTTATAATTTTAAATTGAGAAATTGCTGTTACATATTTCAAAGTAAACCGCGCCATAGCTTTTTCTGTTGGTATTTTTCAAAATATCGTTTTAGCGGCTTACTGTAACAATGGCCCAAGGGCCGGATGACTTAAATCAGCATCATTTAAAAATGTGAAGTAACTCTGTGTCAATAATTGACACAAAAATTTAACAGCAATACACATTTGCCGAAACTACGGTACTCTCTAATGCGAAATTTTAAGATCAATACTGTGAACGCCTCGTAAGTCAGCATCGTTAGATTTGGAAGCATTAGATGGAACCTGGAACACGATCCTGACGCATTGAGGGCGTTTCCTATCCAAGCTCAAGCAGAACGCTTTCCAAGTCGATAAACAAGTGTAGCAGTCCATCCGTAACAAAAGGAACAAAAATGTTTCTCTTCCTTCTATAAATGGTTAATTTCACGCTCGGTGGAGCCACAAATAGACACGATCAACTCTCACACATTATCAAACCAGCCGTCGGAATGATCACCACGGTCGATCGCGCGATAATTTCACGATGGATACCCCTAAAAAAAATTCCAATCACAAACAACAAATCCATGCATATCGCAGGAGATCTCTACCCTCGACCGCCGATCTCACCGGGCCTCTAAAGATTTTATCCGGAAGGGAGCACCGGAGACTCGGAAGAACTAACTTCGCTTGCGTTGCGGAGGAGGGGAATGATAGAGTGGGGGGTTAAAGGTGGCTCTAGCTTGACTATATAAGTCACGAAAAATGCTAAGTTACACATGTTAATTTGTAAGATTTAAAGTTTCCCGGCGAATGCTTAGAATGTAAAGCTCTAGGATTTCCATCACCCGTTTGGGAACCGGAGAGCTTTATAATTTATTCATGAACTCGAAGGCTTACCTGAGTCGTTCAGGTGGCAGTGAAGTCTCTTTTTTTAAAGAGGCAAAATTAATTGCGAAAGAGAACCGCTACTTCCCCAGACTCATCAGATATGCCAATGAAATCGTAAAAACACCAGAAAATACCAAGAGAGAAGATGGTTACTCCATCTCCAATGCCTGGTAGAGGGTTTTCATGAAGAAGAAGAAGAGAGTAACCAAGGACAGTGCACCTGACTGAATTGGCGGAAAAACGGCCCCTATATTAGACGGACAGAATCACATGCATCTTCACTTCTGACCCGAAGAAGACAGCTGCAATGCTTTCGAAACTGTCGTCTACGACAATGGAACTTCTACTATGCGGAAGAGAGCCCGAAAAGCCTTCAGTGCCATTTAACTTATTCAGTTTTAAAAATCCTGCTCTCGCTGATGAATTATTTAACATATTGAAATTCCACAATTAGGAGGAACCTTTATTTTAGGCATTCCCGATAACCTACCTTGAATTTAATGCATATAATTTAATTCTCCTGTGTTGGAAACACAAAATAATTATAACTTGCACGGTAATAGGTTGGCAAAATATTATGTACCAAACACACTCAATTGTATACTCAATTATCTTAAACACCTAAAAGGGAAGGGAATCAATGAAATTTAAAATTTGTAATTTAAAACTAGTAATCTGTTATGCTCATATATGGATTAATTTGCTGAATGTTGCCAGATGCATTGTAACAAGACCATTGAAAATTGTTGTTCTATGCCAATTGTAATTTCAGTTTGACATTTTAGTACATACCGCTTTGTTTGCACGATTTGTGGAATCTTCTGACAAGCCATTTGTCTTGGAAGGACCACGTTTGTATATAAAATAAAGGAAGCAATAAATTATTATATAAAAGACATCTACTACCGAAGGATGTAAAAATATTACTAGGTTATCGTTCATTCAACGAAGACCTATATTGGTTTAAAAATGATGAATTTTAACGCTGAAATACATTCCCTTAATGGCAGTGCGACGCCATCTCTCAATATAACTTTCTTACATCGAATTCCGACCGATATAAAATTGTACAAGCACTTGTACAACATCCACTGCATATTGAGGCACCTAATACGTATATTTTTTCAGCTCGGGTCATCGATAATATTACACGTGTATTCGGGTCTAAAAGACAAACTTCCGGCTATCGTCCGGAGCACATGACCGACATATTGTGATGATTGAGGAAACGTTGCCATGGGAAACTTCTGCTATTTACCTCGTTCACCAAATTTCTTACTTAAATACTCTAAAGTTAAGCATGTAATGCACAGAACTAAATGTTTTTACCCTGAAGATAATTATACATATCCCTCAGTTCGTTAAAATCATTATGTCAAATCCTACAGAACAACAATCAATATAATTACTGGCTTTCATTACTAGGTAAAAGCTAAGATTTGATTTTTCGTTTGAAATTTTACCCAAATGAGTGTTTACATGAAATTTAAAAAATATACGAGGCAACATTAAGCCTAAATATATTCATTAAAAGAAATTTTATTAAATTTAAAATAGTAAGTCGAAGCGCAGGTTCCTCCTTATGCAGGAAAAAAATATGCAGATTATTCCAATAAATACATTTTTAATTACTCCATTTCTACACCTACATAATACCCTACGAGCCGCCGAATTGGCGTGTAGCAGGAGGTGTTAGGTCACCAGCCGTGTAAAGATGTAAGTTTTTTGTAGATGAAGTGGAGACATGTATTATAGGAGTGTATTTAGTGGAGCTCAATTTTTATTGTGGTCGTTTATTGTGCGCGAAAAAACGAGTTTTTGCACCTCCAGTGTATTTCTCTTATTTTATCGCATCTGTCAGACCTAGAGGTATTAGGTCACCACCGTGGAAGGGTGTAATTTTTTTGGAGATGAAACGGTGACAAGTATTATAGGAGTGTATTTAGGGGAGCTCAATTTTTATTGTGGTTGCTTATTGTTCGCGGAAAGAACGAGTTTTTGTACCTATCTGTTCGGCAGAGTATCTCTCCTATTTTATCGCATCTATCAGACTTAGAGAGGTAGTGAGGAGTCATGTTAACATTATCTGTGTCGCTCTGAAACACACCACTCCTGAATTTCTCAAGCAACCTAAGCCTAGCGTGTAGCCTCCGAATCTCTAAGGGCTCCCACCTTAATCCCTCTAAAAGTTGTGAGACAGTATATGTACGCGAAAAGTAAATCCGTCGAAAAACAACTAACTTTCAGATTATTTAATCTCTTAATCTACCATACATGTACTAAAACTTCATCCACTGCCTGCATACTATTGCAATAATCATTTCAGGCAATAACCTACAATTGTAATTTGCGGAACTCATGGGTGTGCACAGCTTCCTTGGAAATTTGCATTAAAGCTACCATAGTATTTCCACTATCCCAGTATGTTAACACACAGAAGCGTACTGACCACAAGCGGGATTCATCTCACGACAAATGATGCATTACGCAATCCACAAACTTTTTGCCAACGGAGGGAACATACTGAAGTATCCATTATTAAACTCATTGAAAAGAAACAGGGCTAAGATTTCCTGAATGATTACACACAAGGAGGCGTTGTCACTCATAATGCTATGCAATTTTCTCGGAATCCCGTCCTTTGAAGACTCAAGGACATTAAAATTCTAGCTTTTGTACCCAAATTGATCCATTACGAAAAAAATGAGAAGAACAAACGTAATGGAATCATATAATCAGAGAGAATTGAGGGAAAAAACGGAGAAAGAAGACGTGAAATGAGCGCTAATCTCTTTCCTTCCTTCCTTTCCTTATAAAAAAAATTGCAATCCCATTCCGTAACATTTATAAACAGAGGTTCATGGAAAATGCATCCACTCTTCATTATTCTACCATCGTCTCTTCACTGAAAGAGGAAAACCCAGGTTGTGGAGACAATTGCGCGACGATCTCACAATCTCGAGTCGCAATTGTCACGATAACGCTCATGGAGCACGAAATACTTAAATGGATCGTAAAATTAAGTAGCACGCTTCTCGCGTGCGTGAAACTTTCACCTCCTGCAGTGAGGTATCATGTATTACTACATAGCCATTATGTTTCCCACACACCATTAATTAACCGACCCTCAGAAATTTTCAAAGCTGTAGCACATTCATAATTACTCCACGGTTGTACTTACATTGAAATTACTGCGTAAACTTCCATACGACAACTTTCACTAGGTCGCCCGCCGCTGAAAACACAGTAAATCACAGAGGAAAATCCTATTTACCTGTGTTGGAATTCAAAATGGAAGAGTTAGAAGTACATCCGTTATAGCACTCGACGAAGAATTGGGGGGCTTGGGTTCGAATCCCAGCCCAGAGACGTTCTGCGAAAACGCAATATTTTTCATATGTAATCCGACAATTCTTGCGAAATTGAGCGGGATATGAAATGACAAATCAAACAAGCAAGGGAGCATTACGAAATAACAAATCGAGCAATTTTCCACGGTATAAAATTGATTTTCGACTCCAGTTTCAGTGTCATCATATCATCTTCAGGTATGTAGACGATACGCAAACACTAATACACGGGTCGAAAGTATTTTTTATGTGGCCAATTTATTGATTTCAGAGGACATTATTTGGTTTGCCAAGAATAATGAAAAGGACGTTCACCATGGCCACAGTCGATGCATCAGTTTATTTCAAACTTTGTCATTGCACTTTCCAAAAACATTACCGGACCGTCATCAGAAACCACTGATTTGAAGTGGTTTACTGTAGCTCTCCGCTTCACTTTATTTTCAGTCAAGCGCTTCATTCATTTATGATTCCCATTTGAACATCATTCATAATTTATACCACGTAGGCAAGATAATGAGAACATCAACCACCATTGAGGAAATGTGTATTTAAAAAAGTAACCGGGGAGGGAAAGGGTCGATTAATGATTCGCTTTGACAAATTGTCGTTTCGTTCCTCTCATGTTATGAGATCCATATGAAGCGGGGTTGATATCGGAATTAGATCGCGCGCAGCGAAGAGGAGCTAGGTTTGTAAAACGATGCAACGATAAGTTTACTGGTGTGTCTGGATTGTTAGAAGAGTCGGGATGGGAATCGCTATCACAGCGTAGATTAAATTGTAGGCTTAACCTCTTAACTAAATTTCAGGAAAAACATTTCTCTGACGACGTCAAAAACATACTATAAACCCCCTCGTACTACGGCAGATTAGATCGCGCCAATAAAATTAGAGAGATTGATTGTAGAACCTATAGGTATAAACTGTTATTTTTTCCGCGTAGGTACCATTCGGGACCATAACAGCTGTGAATAACATGGTTCCTCACTACAGTCAAATCTCTCTTAACGGACACCTCCAAATAGCGGACACTGCCTAAAAACGGAAAGTATTTCGATCCCCGGCAGTAGAAGATGAAAACTTCTAATAAAATACCTCTAAACACCGGACAATCTCAGTAACAGAAGCGGAAAACTGACAAGAAACATTTTTCCTTCAATTACCTCCATTAACGGACACTTGCGGCGAGATATTCTGTAAAAATATCTCCTCTCTTGAACAATAAACCTCATATCTCGAAGGAATTGGGGAACTTTTCCAGACCAAAGCTTATCTTAGCAATTCGGATACAAGCTATTGTCCGTCAACGAGTCTGTAATCCTGCCTGTTCCCTTTCCCCTCGTGGCTAACCATGATGCACCTTTTTGCTGTGGGATAATCCGCATGGGATGGTGATGAGCCCACTGGCTGCTCTTTGGATAAAAAATGTGCAATGATTTAATTCCACATTTTTGTTGAAATATGCAATTTTTCAATATTAAGACACAAAAGAAAAATGAAGTATATTAACGCCTTTATATTTTAATGTACCGGCGTAGGTACTGGATAGAGAAGCGTATCGTAATTTCGGTCCCCTCAGAATAGCGGACACCTCTAAAGAGCGAACAACTTTTCCGGACCCAATCGTGTTCGTTATTGGGAGGTATGACTGTGCCATGTGACCTCTCGCGACCCTAAATGGGGTCGGATCCAATACGCTGGGAAACCCCTATTCTAGTGGCTACCAACGCTGCCCAACCTTCTATTCATGTGTTTCTACCTGTTTGAGGGATTTTTCTTTGAAAATATACAGAAATTCACTGTGAATTCCTTCAAGCATTTAGACGCCAAATTTTCTGTGATCTCCATACCACCCTTTGTAAAAAAAAACACCGATGCGTGATCTTTCGTATGCGTGGTACCAGAGGGGAAACAAGCCGCCGACAGAGGAGCAGAAAGGAGCGCCTCTTCGCCGCCCGACGGGTAGGTTCGGAACTACGAGGGCTTTCTCCGCCTCGCACGCAGGTTCCCCACATGCTCCTCAGTTCAATATAAACTCCAGTGCAGTTCATTTCCCAAGATTTGCCAGTCGACAAGTCTCCCAACACCGCTCCATGGCACACAATTCCACGGGAGCGCGTATTTTTGCTCGGGTAGAGGCGAGGCTCCTCATTACGAGTCGTATGCGGGCGCCGCGACCTTAACACGCAGCCACATGGGGTGAACGGTTTCGCCAAGGGATAACTAGGGATTTCCGCGAGCGTTCCCCCCTCTCGTCCTCCCCCCCATCCCCCCGTCCTTGATGGTCCACGGTGGGGGGGGGGGATGAGAGAGGGCGCTGTACCCCTGGGAAACGCATCCAGGGACAACCAGACGCTCTGACTCCGCAGATTTTGCGCGAAGAGTGACATTCTCTTCTTCATCGGAGGGAGAGATAACCGTCTAGACTATGTTCACAGGGAAGTGTAAGAAAAGGGAATAAATTTCGACTGTGATAAATCCAAGCTAGTAACGCTAAAATCCTAGCATGCAGTGAGAGAATATGAATGCAGAAATCACCCAGAAATGACCAAGGAATAAGTTCATGAACCAAATAAAGAGAAAAGTACATAAGAAGAGATACCAGGAGTTAAGGGAACTAGCATTAGATAGGGAAGGGTGGAGGACTGCAGTCAACCAATCTTAGACTTGAACGATCAATGATGAATTCCAAGCTTCACCTTATTTATACGTCCCTTAAACAGCAAAGGTGTTCCTCACAAGAATTCGAAGGCTTCCGCGGAGTTGTTGAAACGATAGCGAAGGCTCTTCGGACACTCTTCCGCGTAGTTTCACAGTCGTGGACGACAGTTTCGGTAGTACTACAGCTACCTTCTTCAACCTTGAAGGGAAATAGCATTTCGGTAGCATTACAGCTACTTTCAACTTTGAAGAATGTAGCCGTAATGCTACCGAAACATTCGTCTACTTTTGTCGAAACCATAGTCGATAGTGGTAAAACAGTGAGGAAAGTACAAAGCCACATTTTATTACATATTACGAAGGAAGGATGATAGGTTGTTGAAAGAGGAAGGATTGAAGAAAAATTGGAATCGACAGTAGTCTATTTTCGACAAAATCGCCTTTGGTGGACAGCGGTACTCCCTATCCGACGGACAGAGTACTGCAAGTACACGATAGTCCAAGATTATCAGAAGTTTTCAAAATATGAGAGCTTAAGTACATCAGGGAAGATAATATTTTAAACCTTCACTGTATCTCTAGATCTCGTAGCAGCGGCAAGAAAGGGAGATAAGCCACCAATCTGATTGGCACAAAAATGTATTTATTCTTTTCCCTCGCCATTAACGACAACACAGAAAAACGGAGCGAGAAATCAACACCCTCTGTTAACATTGCATTTAATTTCATCGTCTCTTCCTTTTCCAATTCCACCTTTCTACATTTTCTCTTTCCCTCTAAATGGCTTGTGTCTTAACACCTCTGGCTACACACCCCTACGTTGAATCGTGGGAGAGGATGTAGAAGTGTTGTTTACAAGGTTCTGGAAGGGGGATAGGTACTAGGGTAAAAAATCACCACTTTCTAGAATGGTGGAAGTCGAGAGATAGGAGGCCGGTACTCTAGTCAGCACAGCATACTAAGCATCATCACCATTAGTTGTTCAATCCTAAGATTGGTTGATTACAGCCCTGCACCACCCCTCTATAATGCTAGTTCCCTTACCTCGTGGTGTCTCTCCCCATGTACTTTCCTCTTCATTTGGTTCATGAACTTATTCCTGGGTCTTCCTCTGGGGACTTTTCCCTCTATTTTGCCTTCAATTATGTTCCTAACAAAACCACTGTGTCTCAAGGTGTGTCCAATCCATCTCGTTCTTCTTTTCTGTATAGTGTTCCCTTTGGTCCTTTCCTCTTCCACTCATCTGTACACTTCTTCATTACATATTTTGTCCGTCCATTTTATCTTCATCATCTCGTCTAGTACCAGGTCTCCAAGGCTTCTAGTTCATTCTGGTCAGCTTTTCTAGTAGTTCATGCTTCCAATCCATGGAATGCTACGCTCCACACGAATGTTTTCACATACTGTTTTCTGGTTTGTAGTCCTATCTTCTTTAAGCAAAGCAGTTGTCTTTTTCCCATGAACGCCTTCTTAGCTTGGACTATTCTCCGCTTGATGTTCGTTGTACTTCAGCCCTCCAACGTGATGGTCCTTCTGAGATAGATGAAGTTATCCATTTTCTTTACTTTTCCTCATCTCAAATTGACTTCTACGTTAGACTTCTCTCTTCATAACTACATAAAATTAACCATAGAGCCCGTTAAAAACGAGAAACTTCACTTCGCAATTTGATGCACTGAAATTGCGAGAACGCGAGCACGGAAGAAGGACAGGGACTATTTTCTGATCTGTAGTTGATCCATTCGCGCATGAATTCAAGCGATTAACTGCTTCACACGAATTAATTTTCAATGCACATCCATTCATACATCGAAAATTGTAACTAAAGGCCGCCAGTAAAACGGCCAAAAGACCACACGAAGCCCCTTCGGCATTTCGGCCCAATTTATACCGGTTTTTCTCACATTTGGAAACCATTCACCGTAATCTCTTATCAAACTTAAATTTTTACCAGAGCCACCATTATATTTTACAACTCACATCTTTTGGCAGATATGAAATCAGTAAAATGAGGGTTCCGAACATCATGAAAAAAAGATGGTGTTGAAACCTCGCCTATCTAAGTACACATGAATTAACACCAGGAAATTCAATATTAAAAATGAGGCAATGTAGAGACAAAGTCTCCACTGATAACCTTGATACGATATCGCAAAGAGCTTATCTGTAAAATATTTTTAGATGTTTACTCTTCGACTGTATCAGCTACTGATGAACTTCCATTTTCTCACCAGTGCAAACAATAAACTTAGAATTTCAAGAAAACACCAGCCTCCAAAATAATCGCCATAAATTAACGAAAAATTATCCGAAAGAATGGCTTACAAGACCTGTTGCGTACCGTGTCTAACTCTCAATGCCCGAGTAGCAACTTTTACAGACCAGCCAGCAGAGAGCAGTGGTCACCGTCAGATACAATTTACGTTAAAATTAGGGTGTTAACATAACAACTATCATGAAAAAAACTATAGGAGATTCTCCATCACGACAACGGAGGGAATTTTCGACATCGTCGTTTTATGGCAATCAAAGAGATTTTTGATAAACAGAACTCTTCAATGGAGAGATGGAAATCGACCCACACAAAGCCTGGCACTCGTGAGTTATTTCTAGAATTGAGGCATTTCTTCCTCTAATCGACGTATAATCAGATTATGAGACTAAAATAAGGGAAATAGATTGTAGAACAGAAAAGTTTTTAAATGTCGTTTTTCCCGAAATCGATAAGACACCATAATGGCAGCGTTAACACTTTGAAATAGTGGTAGTTGACAGGTCGTGTAGCTGATTAATTCATATGCACCCTAATGAATGTTTCTAAATCTGCGAAGTATTGGTGACACCATGTTTTGCAAGCTCCGAGGAGTGCTAACATCATGTTCTGCATGACTCTTGTGTCACATTTTAATAGTTACTTGATAGATTATTTTAGTAGTTTCTATAGCATTTGTAGTGTAGAGATAGTGTGGTGCTTGTTGGTGACGAAAGTAAATTTCTTCGCTGTAGTTCATGTTGGTGATAAGTCACTCCTCTGCCAAATACCCTTGTGGCGGCTTGCAAAGTACAAGTAGATGTAGAAGACAATTTCAGAGCGACACAGAGAATATTACCATGACGCCTCACTGCATCTCTAGGTCTGACAGAAGCGATAAAATAAGATGGAAACACTGCCGAATAGATAGGTACAAGAACTCGTTCTTTCCGCGCACAATAAGCAACCACAATAAAAACTGAGCTCCTCTAAATGCACTCTCATAATACATATCACCATTTTTCCTCCAAAAACCTTATCCCTTACAAATTTACACGGCTAGTGATCTAACACCCCCTGCCACACGCCCATGCGGCGGCTCGCAGGGTAGTATGTAGATGTAGAATGAAATATTATCGGGCAAGGAGGATTGAGGCCGGGGGCCCTCTACAAGACGACCATGAGCAAATTATAAAGATGAGGGAATCGACTGAGTGAGTAATAACTTTGTACAGTTTCACAATGTTTAATTTTCAGAAGACCGGTTCCATCGCATAGACACACATCCTCGGGTTCATTTTTCCAGTCCAGTGCAGAATGTACAGGAAAAGTATGCACGAGGATGTTCGCCTATACGATGAAACCGGTCGTCTTAAAATTAAGCACTGAGAAAATTTACAAATTTATTTTTCATTCAGTCATAATTAAATTTGCAACAGATTACGCCAGATATTTTCGACGAGGAGATCCTCTAACATTTTAGTTCCAAAAGAGGGCGCAACCATCCCTTTTCAGGGGGTGGGGCGTTTCATTACAATAATGGGGCCAAAAGGCACAGGGGAACAGTAGAGGGCGCTGGAGGCAAGATCCTAACGGTAGTATACATGCATGTCCTCGATGAACAAAATATCTATCTATTGGATACGAAATTAATGTTAAATCAATTTCTTCAACTTTATTTTTATTGATTTAGTCGTGTAGCCTTAGACATGATGAAAAAGATACAACTTACTTAACTCCACATTAACTTATTAAATTAAAACCGTCCCGTGTTTCAGCAACTAAGAGCCATTTTCAAGGTTGCTGAAACCCGGGTCGGTTTTAATTTAATTAATTAGTGTGGAGTCAACCAAGTTGTATCTTTTCATCATGAATATCCAAATCTTCCCCAAAGTAACGCCTGAAACAGTTTTGTTTGTGTAGTTTTAGATTTGAAAGCTATCGGTTGGGAGCAAATTTGTGAAACCCGTGGGGCCCAGAAGGTAGCTCGAAAAAGTTTGGGAAACACTGGTCTAAGTCATGAAGCGGAGCATTGAGCGGGTCAGAAACCTGGAATTTCGAGGAAAATCAACGAGTGTAGTCCACTCTTATATCTTTTGACATCACGCAACAGGAGCGATGAATATCGCAATACGTAATCCAAAGGCGTAACACACAGGTTGCATCGAAATATGAGATCTTAATCGAAATATGTGATCATATTTTATGACTTTCACAATCAATATTGGCCTTGATATATGTACTATAAATGTATCATGTGATTTATAATACAACTGAATGCCATGTTCTAATGTAATCTACTTATCTTAAAACATTTATCTGTTCGAGAAACCTGGCAAGATATGCAGAGGTGGAGCCTAAACTATATATTCCATCTCAAGACGCCACCTGCTGCACCCACACAGGAAATCATGGCAGGAAAAGAAAAACTCCCAGTGTATACGAAAGGTCAGTGCCAAGAACATTCAAATAATAATGTACTTGAATGTGGACTAATATCTGTGAAAAAAACCAAGAAATATGAACTAAAAACTGACTCTAGAAATATAGCCTTTAGCAGGCTTGACTATCAACCTAGAATAATAATTTGAAACTCTGTATTACATTAAGCAGAAGGATAAGATGGCTAGGTCATGTCAAAAGAAGAGAAGAGGATACAGCCATACGAAGAGTGTGGAGGGGACACCCAGAAGGGAGACGCCCACTAGGAAGGCCAAGAATAAGATGGGATGACCAAGTAGCCAATGATGTGGGAAAACTGGGTGGTGACATTGAGATGGCGGAAAACAAAAATGTATGGAGGCAACTTGTAGGCGAGGCCAAAAATCAGCTTGGATTTGAGTGGCCCCGGGAGTAAGAGTAAGTATTATATTAAAACTCTGTAAAATGTGAAACGTCTGTACCAGTGAGAGCACTGGGTTGGCGGCGGAGGATAGGCGAAGGGGCCCTTCCAACCCAGTATAAATAAAATGAACGTCAAGTCAAATCTTACATTTACTACTTCGATCGGCACTCGCGCACACTCCCGTTCGAAAACAGGAAGAGCTCATCAAGAAACGCAATTGAGGAAGGCGGGAAAATAAGCATAGAAAGATAGAACGTCAGGACACGTTGCGAAACAAACGAGTCGCGTCTCCCGCACGCACGCGTCCCGAGAGGCGAGAAGTGACGCCTTGGGATCCGCACTCCGTCGCAAATGCGAGGACGGACGCCTCCGGAGCGCACAAGGACGCTAAAAAGAGAGAGAGGGTGCTAAACGCTCCCTTTTTTTTCACTCCATCAACCCTTTAAATGACCCCTCTCCCTCCCCTCCACACTCCCTCTCACTTACCCCCTTTCCGCTCTGCGCACCAGTAATTCCAAGCACGCGAGGCGATTAAGGCGGCGGTTATGTGATTCACTCCCAAAGACGCCCCAGCGCACACAGACGACGACCTCACGAGACACACAACACACTAAATCCCCGAAAAGGAGACGAGGAAAACTCGCGGACTCGTATTTCACAACTACCGCATGCGATCGCACACGACTACAATCAATATGTGAAGGAAGAGGCGTCTTTGTCAGTCAGGAGATTTCGATAATCGAGGCAATGAATTACGTGCCTGAAGGTAGTTTGAGCAAAATATCATTTTACCTAGAAATCAATTAATTTAGTCTTATATTAAAGAAAAATATCTCACCCTACTAATGACACCAAAAATTCAACCCTTTACCACATTACTTTCAGAGATATTTACCAAAAAATACCAGCCCTTTTACATGGGAAATGGTACGTGTATGCACTCCAGAGAGACATTATTCGCAAAATGAGGAATTTCTAACACTCATATGTCGTAAAAAAACTAACAGCGTGTAGTTTGTACGTTTTTTCAACTATTTTTTTTACAAACAATCATATTTTCACCGCAATAGGTACTTGAGTATCACAATAAAATCTTCCGTTTTGAAGTAGTTTCAAACGCACCGCGCGAAAGAAATGAGTCAAGTTAAAGACTTATTTAGATATTTTCATTTGATTACTATCAATTTGACATGTAAAACTATATAATTGCACCATTTTATTCATGTGTCCTACAGCTGGAGAAAGTTAAACGTATAATTCGAATATGGTCTCTATTATGAATAGGGAACTATCTCGCTCGGACAACCTTAAGGTATTTTGAGCGAGGCAAAAATCTAATCTTAATGGAGACCATATTCGAACTATACATTTCGATTTCTGCAGCTGTAGGAAGTATGAATAAAGTATTGAATTATTAATGGCGCAATAGTATATTTTAAAATAGCTGAAATTCTAAGTAATTAAATAAAAATAACCACATAAATCTAACTAAACTCAGTTCTTTCGCGCTGCACGTCCCAAACTCCTTCACAACGGAAGGTTTCTTGTGATCCTGAAAAAACTACCGCGGTGACTACATGAATTATTTTCAAAAATAGCCATTAAAGCAAATTAACTACACAACCCCAAAGCAGAATTGTGTTTCATCTTTCTGCAACAGTTGATGCTAAGACGAAAAACTTTCAGCAAGAGCGGGCGTTTTAGTGATACATAAATCATAGAGGGTCATAACCCCCTCATTTTATATCAGCGACAATATCGCGCCGTCGCTTCATGTTCTACTTTCGGGATACACACTATTAGTTTTTTGACGAGAACTATATGTTAGAACTTCCTCATTCTTTTTAAATAACGCCTCTGTTATTAATGGCGCAATAATATACTTTAACATGACTGGAATTCTAAGTAATTACATAGAATTAACCACTTAAGTCGTTGACTTGACTCATTTTTTTCGTCCGGTACGTTTGAAACTCCTTTGCAACGGAAGCTTTCTTGTGATCTTGAAAAACTGACGGGGGTGACAATATGATTTATTTTCACAAATAGTTAAGGCAATATACAAATTACAAACAGTCAGTTTTTTGACGAGATCTAGGGCGTATAAATTCCTCATTTTTTTTAATGTCTTATCTGTAGTGCATACCCGTACCATTTTTCCATCTAAAAGGTCTCATATTTTTCGACAAATATCTCGGAAAGTAGTTCGGTAGGGGGTTGATATTTTGATACCTTCGGAAGGGCGAGGTATTTTTCTTTAAAACGAGACCGATTTTAATTGATTTCTAGATGAAATGATATTTCGCTCATGCTACTTTAAGACGGCTTTATACGTGGAAGTTACTTCTATAGCAGTAGATTTATAACTCGCCCGCAAGTGGCACTAATATGAAAAATCACGGCCATTTGTGGGAGTTTCCTTGTAAGTATCATTTCGATTCATCCATAAATCGCATCGTATTGGTTGAAATCTTGGTCACAAGATTGCAAGCGAAGATTTAAAATGCAAACAACGAATAAATTAGCATGAAGGAAACTCATTTTTACATTTGTCAATATTTATTTGTATCTGAAACAGATCAAATGTTTAAGAGAGTACTAAGTTAATCTTTATAACTGTTCAAGTCATGAATATCAGATAATAGTTTCTAAATTCCATGTTTCTAGTAATGAATGACAAAATTTGGAATTATAACAATTCTCATACTTGAAACGCTGTAATGATGCGCAATAATGTATGTAAGTAATTTAAACAAATTTATAAAATTCACGAATTCCTGTATGACTCGAATAGAGCGCTGTAAGAACGCAACTGCTGTCGAAACAGGTAATTTTCGAAATTGCCAATTTATGTTCACTTCCGTTATTCATTTCTTTGGGAAAACCAGAAGATACGTGCAACCAGACCGATTCCCCTGCAAGAAGCGATGCGATCTGAGATATCCCTCCACACCCAGTGCATGTGAGCCGCCTTTACATGGAATCATCGACTAGCACTCAATCGTTATTCAAGCAGGCCACTGCGACGCCGGTCTCAACGAGGATATTTCTCAAACAATGATGAACTGGGGCAGGCGCATTGAATACTGTACCTAGTCACGCTCGCGAATACAGGATAGGTAACAAAAGTGAGAACATTTTATGTGCAAAAAATCACTTGACCCGGATTCGAACACGCATCTGCCGACCTAAGGTCCAATCAAAGCTTAGACAGCCAGCCCACCAAACCATATAAAATCTACGTAAATTTCAAGGATGGGGTTAATCCAATCGACTATAGGCTTGTTATTCGGGTGCGAATCCTTGAGCGAATCATTTTTTTCATGGTTAATTTCTGAAACTGGAGGATATTTCCATTGTAGTGCGACCAATTCCTAGTAAATTCCACCAGTTGTTCGTGCTTTCGTAAGACGATCATATCTCCCACCACCTTTACAACTTGCTATGGCTTAAAACCTTTTCTCGGAGGAAATATTAACTTGGTTCATGTCTCTTCACTCCCTCTGCAATAAATATCCAGTATATCTTTTTCCATGTTTAAATTAAAATCAGTCTCTGTTCTTCGAACCACTAGAACTGACCCCTCCTACCTCTTACGCTCTATGCCTCGGACAAATATTTACCTTATATATTTTCTCATATCTGGTTCTAATCTCCGGAATTCCTAGCCATTATCTATAAAAAATTCTTCCTCTCCGTCTATTTTTAAGGAAAAACTATTCAATTATTACTATAATGAGTACATATGTCTTTAACTAAAATTTGTATCCCATTACAGACTTGTGTTTTACATAATGATCTGAGAAATTATTGTTTGTTTCCTATCTCTTTCTAATTGGTATTATATTTTCCATTTTGTATTTAGTGTTAATTATCTCTGTCAGTGAAATTTTTGTTTTTCATCACTGTGAAATGTTGGCCAGGTATATATTTTGTTCTTTTTTTTTGTAAAGAAGAAGACTTTGAAATGTATTTTGTGCTTTGCTCTTACGGGGAAACCCAGTGCATAATAAAACTTATTCTATTCCACCTTTACCTACCTAAAGCATTGCTTTTATATTAAGTAACGCCCTATTTTGTTTTAAGTGCCAACTAAATTACTAAGTGGGATGAATCACGCAGCAAATTCCCACCTTTAACTTTGCTCGTCACGACTACTGTTAGGGTGCAATGGGATACCATCACGGAACGAAACTATTGTCGCGGAAAAATAAACAGTAATAAAGATTTGAGTCCATGACGCATAGGTCAGGCAAACCCAAAGGTCGAGAGCTTGAATAACTAATCAAGCGTGGGTGTTCTGCTTGCCCTAGGATGAAGGCGGTGACACTGCGACTATGAACACCAGGGTCGTACGATTCGACATATCCGTAGCCCAATCGATATGGGTCTTCGCAACCATTTCCACCGCACGGCCGCAATTCATGTGCTTACTGAGCATTTACTGCTGTAGAACACAAACGAAAATCAGTGACTACGCACCATAAGTCTTCATTTTGAAATCATATGCGCCGCCAAATCAACAAAAACGCTGAACAACCTAAGCTATGCTTATGGAGTAAAAACAAAATTAGCACATTAATAGCGGACTTGTCTACGTTGCGAAGGCCTGTATCGAAGGAAGAATACAATCAATATTGAACGACCTTGTATGAATACTAATCAAATACTTAATTCCACCTGTTTGCATGAACTTAAAAACATTTATTAAACTGATGACACGACTTTTTGAAAATTAAATAACAAAATACGGAGATAATTCGGCGAGCGCGTTTGTAATGAGCACTTATTCTATCCATTAGTGACATTATTGAATTAGCGCATTTTTGACTTCAATTCCTCTCGTTACTTTTAGCTAACGTCTCAAACACTAGAAGCGACTGGTGCCTATATTTTAATAGCACTCAATGCTTTGGGGACTTTGCTCCTTGTACAGTTTTTCCGGAGACAATGACATTTATAAAAGACTAAAAATTTTCCCGCTTTCACTCATTTTCATAATTAACACCATGAAAGGGCACTATCAATTTGTGAAAAAAGCGTGGAAGGATACAATTTGGTGGCTCATGACCATCAGAGGACACGGTCTTTTACGCAGCCCGAAAGTGAATAAATAGTCTTTTTAGTAATTTCACGGTGAAACCATGGACAAGTTCGACGGTTTCTCCGCAACTACCTTCTCAACACGGGGAGGGAAAGGTCTTCGTTGATTGGCAGATTTATTAATCGGACGTCGTAGACACGCGCTATTTCGAGCATCGTCGTTTGAATTTTATGGTGATTCGAGAGCATCGCCGATTTAAATTTGATGGCAATTAGAAAATATAACCGCAATTCTTCATCCAAAGCGGAGATTTCCACACTATCAGGGCGCACTTCCCGATTCGGTGTTCTTTCTTGGAATCCCTTAAAAGTTATTCTTTATCAAATACTCCTCTTTTACCTCATTTGGGGGTTTAAAATGATTAACTTAACCGTGAATATACATTATGGATTCTCGACTCGTCGCCAAAAACTTTTGCCTAGAACTCTGTAAACAAACAACTTTTTCGATTGAGCCGCCGTCTAGTGATGAAAGACGGCAGTTCAAAAGTAAATAATAATAATAAGATGATTTATTGTTCTTAGACTTTAAGATTGTCCATTAATAACATACAGGGTTTATACAATACATAGAGCTCATATTTCAAAAATATAACAAAAATTTATATGGATGGGCTGATACATTTTGTAATAAAAATAATAAGAGAACAGTCTATAGTATAAATACAGTCTATATATCGTAAAATAATCACGTATTACCGGTTATACTTACCAGTAATCATAATGTAGTATGTAGTACTACACGCGGGACGTAATTACACTTTTTTAATATTGTCCGGTCTACAGATGTATTTAATTTCTCTCCGAATTTAATAACACAAATGCACAATTAACTTTTTAGCACTTCGTGAATATCGTTCTACGGCAATTTAATAACAATACGAGGTGAACAAAGTAGAATGAATTAGAAGACGGATACAAGTACCATAAGTATTTCAAAACCAAGATCCGACAATATCATCTATGGATAAGAAATTGCGCCAACTATCATTTCAATAACAAATAAAGGAGAGGTTGTTAAACCTACTACGAGGCCACAAATGAATAGTAGGTTACACATTAACATCCACATTAATATATGTAGACCATACATTCTGATTTCTACGCCTCTCAACAGGTAATAAACCAACAAAATGTAGCTGTAAATTAACAGCAAAAGATCCACACAGCAGAGAAAAGACTAACGACGGAAGTTTCATATGCCTCTTACACACTTCCAGCAGTAGATATTTCCTCTCTAGCATTTACAAAGTAAGTGTTAGGTCTCATAAATAGTCAGCTATTATTCACAGCCGCAAGTAGTCCATATCTCTTCAATCGTTATTGAATATTCACCACAGTCTCACGTTAACAACAATTAACAACGGCTATTTACGATTCCACTGAGAAGATTTTTTCCTAAGTGGCGCCAAGGAGAGGCAACACATTAACAAGGCAACGATTCCAAACATATAAATCCATAATACATATTCATGAACTTAACCTTGACTATTCGCAAAACAATATTTTGATTGAATCACTAATGATTGCCCAATTGAGGTTTATGAAGAGGGCACTACGTCATCAAACTGAAACCTGGCAACCGATTTAACGGCTATTGATTAAACCTACTCCCTCCTTACTTTCCTATGGATAACACGACGGAAGGAAGAGTATGAATAACCAATATGGTTGCTGTTTTGGTTGTCAGGCTAAAGTGTGATGCCCTTTCCATCTACCTCGATGGTTATGTCTTAAAACCGTTCCATAACTTTTGTGGAGTGAATGCTATCGAACGGATGGTGACATTTTTCAGGCGTCGCAATCATAAAAACACAATTTTACAAAAGAAAATTGTTGCGAGAGAGAACTCGATGAAATGAAAACAGTTGGAGTTGAAATGCGACATTTTGTAACAATCAGCAATACACACTGAAATAACAATGAGTTGACAAGGTAGTCCCGTTCAATATTCACTTTGTTTAAAGCGAAAACCGCACTCAGCCTTACACATCGTCCTTAACTAAATGTCCATGCTTTTTCACCGTATGGTCTCATCCTATCATCTCAACGTCAAAAATGCTAATACTTTTATTGGTTATTTTTAAAATAAATTTCCTTCAGATTTTAAGAACAAAATCTGATGACACCGACAAAAGTGTTCGGCTTTAGAAATATTTATACTATCTCCTGCTCCAAAAATATATTTTTATGCACCGGGAATGGGAATGATCTCATCAGGAAGAAATGACAATAAAAAAGCAAACAATTTCCCATTATTCCTGAAAGTGGCCATTTCCTTGGATTTTTGTCAAGAAACTCCAAACAATGTGATTTAAGGAACAATAAACATTAATATAAAACTTGGATTTTTCTCCATTAGTGCTCTTGCTGAAGTCAACTCCAATAGTAGTCCTACTGGCTTTTATCGAATGATCGAAATTTATCGAAACCACGGCTTCCTACCAATAAAAGCAGCAAGTGACCAGGTCAAGCGTGGATTAAATGGCTGACACCAGTAATGTAACAGGGAAGATGGTTTAGAAAAGATTTATAACAACACATTCCGCAAGATTCCATGATCATAACCTTCCAACGATTCCTCATCATTTAAATAATGGAATTCATAGCGTGATACTCACCGAATGACTACAAGATGCTATAAATATACGTCGACAGCAAAAGCATCAGACTACCACGCCGAGCCAACCAGGTTATTAAGAGGCTCGCCGGCCAAAATCAACGGGGAGGATGTCGCATTAAAGATTTCGGTCCATCCGAATCGATACCGCCATCGCTCGATTTTAATTTTTATTCACTCCTCGATGCAGCCCCTCGCCGTTAAGTTTCCGAGGGGAACCTTACGACCAATAAAAACTGCCATATTGTTTCCGGTGACACACTAATGCATCGTGTTTCGCGCCCAGCTGCGGCTAACAATATGCCCCCTTTACGAGTAACCAAGCTCTCAAATGACGTCATGCACTTAAGAGCACAGAGGGATCGCCTCTTGTGAAAGGCCATAAGGGGAGAGGGATGGATGGGGAGGGATGGAAGGAGGACACACGGCGACAGAAAGGAAGCGGGGCGTACTGATGGCGAAGAAAACACTTTTTTCGTCAAGTTAAATTTTAAAACGCAAATAAAATATTTCTTGGACACTTTTTTTTGTTAATTTTCCATCCAGATTCACTTTTGTACGGAAAATCAAATTTTCCCCAACATCGACGAAAATTTCCTATAGGCAAAAATAACGAATATAAAATAACCAAGGCAATTTACTTTTTCTGAGTAAAGATACATGATATTCGCGAAGAGACACAATTTTAAACCCCGGGACGGTATTCGCCAAACATTAAGAAATCGATTTCCAATCATTGCATTTAACAAATGATGTGGTACGAAGTCACTCACACGGGTGCATATCCAGGGTTGAAATTTGCCTTGAAAAAATCATTTAACTTGACCGGGATTCGAACCCGGATATCCCAACTGCCGGTCAGGTGTGTTAGCCAGTTACACTACCAAGCCATCTTCCTTCAAGGCGAATTTCTGTAACTGGCTAACACACCTGACCGGCAATTGGGAGATCCGGGTTCGAATCCCGGTCAAGTCAAATGATTTTTTCATGGCGAATTTCAACCCTGGTGAATAAGAAATCGATCCCAATGTACTTTTTCACCAACTCATTAATCCGAGTAAAAAAACGGCGGAGAAGCCATAACAGGAACCGTTTTGCGCAGGAAAACCACGAATATCGTGGCACGATAGGAGCTGGACAAGAGAGACCTCCAACTATGAAACAGTACTGATTAGGCTACGCTGGGTCAAGTGAAAGCCTGTAAATTTAATCTGCCGTGTAACCTTTCGTCAATTCAACCATGATACTATAAAAGCAAGACAAGGATAAAGAGCACAAGAGGCCGGTTAAAATTCCATCTTGAGAGCTAAGTAAAAGATGTCGCAGAATTTTCATTAATTTAACCCCAACTGAAAATAGGGTTTTTTCATATCACATCATATAATCAGTTGGACCTTAAGAGCTTTATCAAAGGGAAGCATATTAGCATTGGTTAAATTTTATAACTTCGCTTTTATTATCACTGGTAAATATACCTACTCAACCAGAGATAATAAAGTCCGGCTCTGGGTACGTATTGGTAAAATTTAGCTGAATTTGCAGCAACGCGGGAAGAACCCGAAAAATTCTAAATCACAAGAAAACTGCGAAAGCCATCGTAACAATTTACGCATTGATGTCGTTTTAAAACCACAAAACAGCACTTTATTTCACAAAAACACAATACTGCATATAAATATGAAAATTATGCTACACTACGACATTTACTCGCAGGGGAACACCTATCAGGACTTGTTAAGGATTCTGGCTCGAAATAGGCTAATAAGGAGGTGGGAGACATTTTTTGCTCGCGATCAGATTCGCGTGAAATTTTGCACTCGTTCACATTACATCTACATGCCACCCCGCGAGCCGCCGTTTGGGGGTGTGGCAGGGGGTGGTAGGTCACCAGTCGTGTAAAGATTAAGTTTTTGGGAGGTGAAATGGTGACATGTATTGGGGGAGTTTATTTAGAGGAGCACAGTTTTTATTGTGGTCGCTTATTGTGCGCGGAAAAAAACGAATCATTACATCTATCGGTTCGGCAGTGAATCTCTTATTTTCTCGCTTCTGTCAGACCTAGAAATGTAGTGAGACATATTAATAATATTCTCTGTGTCGCTCTGAAACACACCAGTTCTGAATTTCTCCAGAGCCAAAGCTTAGCGTGCAGCCTCCGAGTCTCTAGGGGCTCCCACCTTAATCCCTCTAACAGTTGTGAAACACTATAGGTATGTTCGTTCGTAGCGGTTTTTTTGTGTTTCAACATTAGTTTTAGCAGTTTTTAGTGTTTTGGCATTAGAGTTATCTTGAGATGAAAGTGAACAATATTGCATCACACACATTTGTTTTTTGACTATTCAATGATAATTTAATGCGCAGCTAATCTGGACGTGAGACAGAAAAATTACGTAATAATTCGATTCTCAATATACATTTTTCCCGCAACGCCAAATATTACACTTCTCATCATCATAATTTTTGCCAATAAATATCAATGAATACGTTTACCAATCGAACTCAGATCGTTATGAACTCGAGACTATCTGAACATTCTAAGCCAGCCGACTCGGAACGCTTGGTTTACCAATGCGTACTTCATTAAAATATCGATTAGAATCGGTTCATATCGATTTGAAATCTCAGACTGACAGAGAAATCAGGCAGGGTTAGCCCGCTATTAATATCCATCCCACAAGCCTGATGCATTTACCATACCGAGCTGAACCGCTCAGATCGATCTGAGTTTGATTGGTAAACGTAGTGAATGTGTCACGCCGACTGCAACATTCGAAAACAATATATTTCGATGTAATCTCGCAGAAAATTTGGAAATCCAAGCCGAAAAGGCTAATAATAACACCCCTTAAGTTAAGAAAAAAATTGAAAACATAATTCTCGAACTATTTTCATTACTGTCTGACCTGAGTCCCATCGAATAACAGATTCACTGATGGTAAGCTGCAAGTACGACACATATGAACTCCATAGAGTAATGGGATCCATAAGCCATGGCAACCATTAAGTAAGCGTTGCAGAAACATTCGATAAATTAATTTGTTTAATAAATGGCTTCATAACTTATGAAATGGAGTTACGAGCTTCATTAGTAGCAAGATGGCGGACGCGCGATGAACCGCTTGGTGTTTTAATTACTTGATAAAATAATTGTTTTGAGAGAAATAACCAGTTTGTTTACTCTGACTGAATAACGACCATGTGCACTAGCAATTATACATAAGATAAACCACTATAAATTTCATCTAGTGATGGAAAATTAGGTCAAACATTCGACGCAATTTACTATTGGTTGATAAGTTATGAAACAGGTAGATGAGCTTCTGCAACCCAAATATTTTGGAGGTCCGTAACTTCATGGATTATTATTAAAGTGAGCACTCAATGACCCACGGTTACCACTCCAGACACCTTAAGGTTTACACCATTGTCTAAAAAAAACCCTCCGCAGGACAACCCCCGCATAAGTGAAGGGAGTGTGAAGGACCTGAGTAAACCTACTAATAGAGAATCAATCAATGTTACGAAAAAGCTTTCTCCGCAGGAACGAAAAAGGTTGTTTTCGGCGATTAAAAAAAATTCCCACGCACACATCTCTGGTGGGGACTAGGGTTAGGTTAGGGTGAACGGGCGATACGAACGCCGCTAGGACATCCGCCGCGCTCCGCAAAACGCCCCTTTATATATTTACACGGCGCGTTTGCCGACATGATTCATCACGTTCTACAACGCGTCGCGACGTCGTTATTCATCGTTTAGGGCTCAAGGTGTTATCCCAGAGTAAAGCCGAACACTCACCACGAACAACTTGCAATATGTACCGGCACAGAGGCCAAGCCGGAGAGGCGAAAGAGCAATATTTCACCAAATCTTCAACCATAAATTTCCCGGGACCATAGTTTCATAAAGGTACCGTGATATTTAAAGGATAAAGGACGCACAGAGCTGAGTTCCTTATTGACTTGAGATCAAACGAACGCACGAGATAAAATTTCAATTAAAATTGGCGAAAAGGTAAGTTAGCGCAATCCTAGTTAAATTTAAGGTAGTTTGAGCGAGATAGAACCCTAATCATAATGGAGACAATATTCTGATCACACGTTTCAATTTCTGCATCTGTAGGAAGAATAAATTAAATATAGCTCAATTAATAGAGCAATAATATATTTTAATAAGAATGAAATTCTAAGTGATTAAATAAAAATAAACACACAAGTCTTAAACTTGACTTTTTTTCGAGCAGCACGGTTGAAACTCCTTCACAACGGAAGGCTTTTTGTGATACTGAAATAATTACAGTATGATTTATTTTAAAAAATAGACGTTAAAACATATTAACTACAGACTCTTACTTTTGACGAGATCTAGGTGTTTGAAATTCCATATTTTTTAAATAACGTCTTTCTGTAGTGCATACACGTACCATTTCCCATGTAAGAGGTCTGGTATTTTCCGTCAAATATCCCGGAAAGTAATGTGCTAAGGAGCGGATATTTGATAGCTGAGATAGTTTTCTTTAATTAGAGACCAACTTCATTGATGTTTAGATGAAATGATATTTCGCTCAAACTACCATAACCCTCTATGGAGGAGCGAGTCAAATTTGTCACGTTTCAAGATCAGTGAAATATCTGCTTTCTGAGGGGCTTTCCATTTAGTTGCTGCGCTAGATAGGATTGTAAAGATCCGATTAAGTGTGTGTAAAGTTGCGTCTCTTCCGGCTATTTGTCAAACAATTTGAACGGATGAATGTGTGATGCTATTCACTGATGATGGCGTGCCTGGTGGAGCTCTGAAATAAATAGCTTCAGCTAGGAAATGAAGAAAAAATTGGGAAAGTTAAAAAAATGCACGTTATGAAGGTTATGTTGAAGTGTACCTTGTGTACATACTATTATGTAAAGTATTACTTAAAATTAAATATATACAATACAAATACGTCACATTTCCAAATAAATGTTATTATCCAATAAATTGCTCAAATCAAGCATTATGTATTTCAGACCGAGAAAAGAGCAATATTTCACTAAATACTTAGGCAAGAATTCCTCGCGCGATGAGATTCGGAGGGAATATTAAATTTGAATGAATGATACTTGCTTTTCAGTCACGACTGCATTGGGATATCCAACAACAAATTTAGAAAAGAAACAAAGTACAATGAAAACGATTCAAGCACCTGGGAACTGAAGTGACGGAGGATTGGAAGAGTGAAATGAAGATTAGAACAAGAATTGGTATGGCTAAGGAGGCATTTAGGAAGAAAAAGACTATGCTAAATAGTAAAATGGAGCTGGAACTGAAGAAGAGAATCGACAAGTGATCTGTTTGGAGTGTGTTTTTGTATGGTGGGGAAACGTGGACGGTGACAGAAAAGGATAGAATAGGATAGAGAGTTTAGAAATGTGGATTTGGAGGAAAGTATTTAAATTCAAGTGGTCTGATAGGGTTAGGAATGAAGAGGTGTTGGATAGAATAAAAGAAGGAAGAAATCTCTTAAAGATCATTGAAGATCTGGATCGGAAGAAGAGATGGATGGGAAATGGGAGATGTACTGGAAGGAATGATGGATGGAAACTGCAAAAGAGGAGGAAAGAAAGATTTTTGATGACCTGAAGGATGGAGGGAGTTACAGAGAATTGAAGAGGAGAGCAGAGGTCAGAGAGAGATGGAGGCACCAAGGACCTGCGAAAGCAGACGACTAATGATGATGACAATGAAACCTCTATTAAGCGACCACCGGAGGATCCGCTGAAAAATGGTCGTTAAGAGGGGTGGTCATTCAACATGGGTTCAGTTTCTAGGAGTACATATTATGCAAATGAAGGGGCAGCTGATTAAAAAAAACTCATGTTGCGACGGTTCCGTTAAAACTAAGGATGAGTCGAATCCAAATGTCGACTCTCGATTCCACCGATTCTCATGATTAGAATCGGTATCGAGAATGGATCGCCTAAAGTCGATTCCGATTCCATCGATTCCAGATGGATAAATATTCCAATCAAATTTCATTTATCACATCATATTTGTCTCAGTAATTTTGGGTGTGGGCTATCAATTTGTACTTTTTATCTACCTCAATAAACTGAGGATATATTTGCTATTTGTTAATAAATATACTTTTCAAGCGACTTAATTGTCTTTGTTATTTTATCTCAGCCAATACTTGAACTTAAATAACAGTCGTACGCTACTGGTATATCAATATCCCACCTGTTATTGGGAATAAGAATCGATGGAATCGGAATCGAGAATCGGGAATCGATTTGACGGAATCGGAATCGAAAAAAAGAGGAAGCGACTCATCCCTAGTTAAAACCTATACAGAGAGAGTTGATTTCCTCATAATTTTATTGCTCCTAGAAAATTTTAATGCGATGCTAAAATGATGTACACATACAGTGAGGCCTGAATGTTGCGACCACTTACGGTTCCGCTGAAAAATGGTCGTTATGAGGGGTGGTCGCTTGATAGGAGTGGTCGTCAAGAGAGGTTTCACAGAATGACTCTTGAGTCAAGCTGTTTCGGGTGATTCATACACCCTTGTTGTTCGATACAAATGCCAACACATGCAGTCTCATGGTGAGTTAAGCGCAGTATTGTACAAAATCCTATATCATGAATTTCCCTAGTTAAAATTTTCGAAAATAAAGTTGACGTTCTAGCAAAGGAAACGCAGATTATGAACCAGGAAGAAATTCCACAAACGATCTCATGAAGAGGTTTTGAAGCCTTAAATCTTCACATTTAGCGACAGGATAATTTCTATGAACTCCTGGGCTACTGGGATCTTAGTTAATTTAGCCTCAACTTGTCATTAAAGATCAAATTGCTATCCTAATCGTAGTGAATTTAGCCTCAAATTGTCATTGAAGGTAAAATTGGATGGGCGCAGAGTTTATGATAAGAGGATTCAGGAGGAAGGCATAAAATTTTAAATTGCACATTAAGTAGGAATTCATTAAAATAATACCGAGCAAGTGTACGGTAAGAAGTTTGTCTTAGCAGTTTTTACCCATAGCATCTCCTACCACACACATTTCAGTATGGCATTGGGAGGGGGGGATACGACCTTGGGAGATGATTGAGTGAGGATAGAAAAAAATGTGACTTAAAATGTCTATAATATTCTTATATAAAATATTAGTTCATTTAAGAATAATATGGGAAAATCAAGAAGATTCACCACGTAAGTAATAAAGGACACTAAAGTAAATAATTACGTAGGAATGAAGCTGTTGTCATGAGAGGAGTGTAGAATGGAGATCCGCCGTAAACAAATCTCCGGATTTATAACCATTAATTATGATTTCTTAATCAACGCCTTCATCATCATTGATCGTTCAAGTCTAAGATTGGTTGCCTGCAGCCCTCCACCCTTCCCTATCTAATACAAGTCTCCTTACCGCCTCGAATCTCTTACTGTGTACTTTCCTCTTCATTTGGTCCATGAACTTATTCCTGGGTCTTACTCTGGGGACTTTTCTTTCAATTTGACCATCAATTACGTTATCCACAAAACCCATTGTACCTCAAGGTGTGACCAATCCATCTTGTTCTTCTTTTCTGTATGGTGTTCCATATGGTCCTTTCCTCTTCTGCCCTTCTGTAAACTTCATCATTTCATATTTTGTCCGTCCATTTTACATTCAGCATTCTCCTCCAGCACCAGGTTCCGAAGGCTTCTAGCCTTTTCTGGTCAGCTTTTCCCATGCTCCATACTTCCTTTTTTTGCAATTAACGCCTATGCAATGCCATAAGCGATAATCGGAGCAGCTATGAATTCATCCTCGTATAATTTTATTATCATTGGTCGTTCAATCCTAAGATTGGTTGACTGCAGTCCTCCACCCTTCCCTATCTAATGCTAGTTCCCTTACCTCCTGGTGTCTCTCCCCATGTACTTTCCTCTTCATTTGGTTCATGAACTTATTCCTTGGTCTTCCTCTGGCGACTTTTCCCTCTATTTCACCTTCAAGTATGTTCTTCACTAACCCATTAAGTCTCAGGTGGACACACACTGAGATATATATAAAATATATGATACAATGAAAAACAAAACATTACTTCACTTTATCTTACAATTTGACAAGTTATGCATGAACTAATATAATATTTGGATTAATTAGTAAATTTTCGTCCATATTTTAAATTTATGTGAGATCACCAAAATAATCTTTTAGTCTCATTTTATAAAACGATATACAAGAAACTTTTCTAAAAATAACAAACGTCATAAAAATCGCCAAGAAAACTTTCAAAAATCACTTGAGCATCTTTCGATATTGCTCAATCACAATTAATCCACAGTAAAGATAAAGGAGTTGATTGATAGTTGAGAAAAACTTAACATTGTCGGCGGTCAAAATCGTTCGGTAGGATCGGAGGGAGACGAAAGTTTTCCATTGCAATAACGCTCAAGCACTTTCAACATTTTTACGGAACGGAAATTCTACTCGTAGATTGAGAAAAAGGAAGACGATATTTTTTTCAGCGGACGAAGAGAGGTCCCGTGACGCCACCTCATCACAGCCACTCACGGAAGGAGAATTTTGAGTAATCAATTTTGATGCCCTACCAAAAAAACCCCAGGCACGAAGAGGAGTTCAAATTGTAAGTTAAGAGTCCCCAAAGCTTTCAGAATTAATGGGGTACTTGGATTTTTTTATCTTAGATTCCATAATGCGACCCTATATTTTTCGCTCACGAACCTGGCGTAAAGTTTAGTCCACCAATGGCGAGAACTTGCGACGTAAAAGGTGAAATTCATGATTTGAGCTGACGATCGGCGGTCATTACGCCGAAAATCGTCGGTCGTCCATATATTCGCCGGGCTGTACAACCTTATGCAAGCATCCACTACCATCGAAATAAACAAAGGTCATTCACATATTTCCGTGGGTTACGAGAAAAGTGCTTACAACAACGAGAATGGTATTAATTCGGCTGCTTTGATCAATATTAAATAAGCATCAGACACTTGTTAAGCACATTTTACTCAAGACATTTTATTGCGCAATATAATGCGTGAGCGGGTGTGAATTGAAAATTGCGTCATGTTAAGCGGTGAATAGCCAGAATGCATGCGCAAATTCATGAATGGCAGATGGGAAAAAGGCCCGGTTAGATTCCGTTCCCGTGGCCTCACAATTTCTGAACATAAAACGGCGCATTCCGGTGTCTCACGTGACACGGCCTTAAGAGGAGTAATAGCCGCGGAATAAGGTTAAATTCAGCAAGATAATGCTGAAAAATTAAAGAATGGGTTCAAGGTACATACTGAGCAAGCGTTGACGCCAACCGCGAACCTTGAACGTGAAAGTTTGGTCTCATTTAACTTAAAAATGACGGCTGACCTTCATGGTTAACGCTTCCACGCGCATGTAATCGCCTTCAGAAAAAAACTACGCAATGATCTGACACGACTGCAGTAAAAGTTCACGTGCGTTGACGCTCATCTTAAGGTAGTTTGAGGGAAATATCATTTCACCTAGATATGAATGAATTTGGTTTCATTTTAAAGAAAAATATCTCACCCTTCTAATGACACCAAAAATTCAACCCCTTACCACAATTCTTTTGGAGTTATTTGCCCAAAAATACCAGCCCTTTTACATGGGAAATTGTACGTGTATGTGCTCCAGAGAGAAATTATTTACAAAATGAGAAATTTCTAACACTTAGATGTCGTAGAAAATCTAACAGCGTGTAGTTTGTATTTTTTTCTCAACTATTTTTGACAATTAATCGTATTGTTACCGCAATAGATCTTTGGATATCACAAAAAACCTTCCGTTTTGAAGGAGTTTCAAACGCACCGCGCGAAAAAAAAATGAGTCAAGTTAAAGGTTTATTTAGATATTTCCATTTGATTACTTACAATTTTTGTCATGTAACTATTTTATTGCACCATTAATATAGCAATATTTAATTCGTTTGTCTCACAGTTGGTGAAATTAAAACGTATAATTTGAATATGGTCTCTATTATGACTAGGGAACTATCTCGCTCGGACTACCTTAAGCCGGCCTCGCAAGCGGTGTTGCTTACAGCCGACTGATAATTTTTGAAATATTACGAATTAAAAAACGATATAAATTTAGTCAAAATAACCATTATTGGCACAAAAAGTAGTATAGAGTACGTCCTTGATAATAGCTCAGTTGATACGTTATGAATTGGGTAAGAAAGAAAAGAGAAGAAGACAATTGATTCACCACCGTACGATATGCTTTGAACAAGGACCACCATCATGGAGTTTGATCACGTGGTCCCCTCATCCATTCGGCATTGAACGAGTTAATCGATTGGCTTCATACCTGTCAACTGCGCCCTAATGTCAGACGAACTATATAAGAGTATTTTGCGGGGAGGAAACAGGAGGGAGGGAGCGTGAAGGGGGGAAGTGAGGTGTGACTACTTTTAAGATTTACTACAAAATCGTCGAAACCGTTTGGAAACGATTAGATTTTTAAGTTTTCCTTTAACAATTTGCCCAGACAACAGTCTCGTGGACACCATGAGGAGCTTGACAAAGGTAACACTCAATTTTCAAAGGTAACATGCAATCAACTCAATTTTTGCGAAAAATAGTTCTCGGATATTGGAAAATGTTTGGCGCCCCATGATCTAATAATCAATAAAAACTTAGCCATGCGTGACTAAAAACTGAAAATTTTTATCCTAAAAAATGAAAACACAGTTAATTCTAGCTGCTGAGGGGAAGAAGGTAAAAAATTCTGCCAATAATCATTTGCCGAGGGGCATAAAAGGCAGAGTTAGGCTGGGTTAAATAATTTGCGTGATCCACGCAGAGAAACACAACTCTAAGATAACAGAACTCACACCGCTAACAAAGAATTACTTGGGGGGTTAAAGTTCCCACCGGATTCAAAGGTTTCAGCCACACATACCTCAAGAAGTCAGTGAGCCACATTCATTTCATCAAAAACGAGCTTTTCGAGCCGGAATTAAAGAATTACATTCAGTTTTTATGCCACAAAGTCCACTTAATACAAAAATAACCTCTAAAATCAACAGCTGATGTTGAACCAATGATTTTTTTCCGCACACTCCTCATTAAAATATCAGCGATTTTGTTTCAAACCTGAAGGATTAAATTGCCATGGTGTATGTAGCAGCGAATACACACGAGAAAATATCGCAAAACAATTGCAGGTAATTAGCATCGCGAAAACCCTCAAATGGGCGGAAATATTTAGGAGTTTGTGCGTCAATCGTATTCATGCGGCAATCCGTTTTTTTTCCATTCGGTCAGTCGAACGAAAATTTTACGAGCGGGCGAGTGGATTCATTAATTGGGCGACCGACGGAATGAGACTTTCAATTTTTTTCGTCCGCGAAAATAGACACGAAGCTCTGAATCCCTTGAGACTTGAACTTCCTCTTTTTAAAGGGAAACATCGATGAATAGATGCATTTCCCGACTCCTGTACCCATTTTTCCCCATTCTTGTACCGTCACCAAGGTTAAAAACTTCATTTGTATAAGGTAGAATGAGCGAAATATCATTTCATCTAGAAATCAGTGATTTTGGTCTCCTTTTAACGAAAATTAACTCACACTTCCAAAGATACAAAATCATAAGACCCTTACTGGACTACTTTCCGAGATTTTTGACAATTAATGCCAGCCCTTTTGTATTGAAAATTGTAGGTTACGCTCTACAGAGAGAACTTATTTCTTTTTAATGAGGCATTTCTAACAACTAGATCTAGTCAAAAAATTAGCAGTGTGTAGTTTGTTTGTTTTCTCGCCTATTTTTGAAAATAAACCACATTGCCACCGCAGTAATTTTTTGAGAATCGCAAAAAAACCTCCCGTTGTGACGGAGTTTTGTAAGTACCCCGAGGAAAAAATGAGTCAAATTAAAGACTAATGCGGATATTTTTATTTTAATACCAAGAATTTCAGTCATATACAAATGTATTCCAGCACAATTAATAATGCAGTATATAATTCATGCTTCCTACAGCTGCTTCAATTAAAACGTATAGTTAGAATATGGTATCCATTATGACTAGGGAACTATCTCGCTCAAACTACTTTAAGGACATTCCGCTGCGGTATCTAATCTTTTTGGAGAGTGCCGCTGGAATAACTATTGTTCGGTCCATTTCAAGAGTCTATTACAGGAATGACGGAGATTTCCGTAGGATGTGAGAACTTTGTACCCTGGGGGGATATTTTGCGACACATTAACAAAACTTTTTATTGCCCTTCGCAGGTCAGATTACCATAAACACTCAAACGTGTGTTTACGTACGACTTTAATTCATGTGCATAAAACCCGTTGTAAAGGGTCCATTGTGCTGTGTTCGGGGTAGAATATAGAATAATAACGTACGTCGTAAATACAATGTTTCAACTGATGGAGCAAAATACTCCCACGACATGAGAATTGCTTTAGGCCACCCGGTTGATTTGTTTGCAAAACATCACTACTACATTTACACGCTAAGATTCGCTTGCTTGAGAAATTCAGAACTGGTGTGTTTTAGTGCGACACGGAGAATATTATCATGACGCCTCACTCCATCTCTAGGTCTGACTGAAGCGATAAAATAAGAGAGATACATTGCCGAACATATAGGTATAAAAACTCGTTCTTCCCGCCCACAGTAAGCGACTACAGTAACAAACTAGGCTCCACTAAATACACTCCAATAAAACACGTCACCATTTCATCTCACAAATCCTTATCCCTTACATATTTACACGGCTGGTGTCCTAACACCCCCTGCCACAAGCCCATGCGGCGGCTCGCACAGTGGTATGTAGATGTAGATATTAAACAGAGGATGAATTAAAGGAAGCTTCAGAAGCTATCTGAGCATTAACTCATATTCACTAAATGCTATTCGCAAAATGTCTACGCTATACACTAATATCAGAGGGAATGAATATGTAAATATATTTAACCCGCAGCAGGGAAAACCCAAAAATCAATGCATTAAGCAAATTTAATACTATATTTATGTCAAATATTAAATAATAATTCTATACCAGCTGTGTAAAGGGTGTTAAGTCCTCAGTGGGCTAAAATGAGTCGTTATCTTTAGCAGGTTAAGAGGAAAGCCGCTGGATGGCACAGAGAAATCTGTACCATCCAGTAGCTTTTCCTTTTTCTATTCTGCCAAAGATAACTCATTTTTGTCTATTTTGGACTTAATACCCTTTTCACAGCCGACACTGAATTACGCTTCTTCAAAACTTCGTCACTCTCGAGACTCCGAAATTCCGAGGACGTACAGAATAGACCCTCGGGTCTGAGTAAACGCTAATGAGCGGTTGAATCTAAATTTCAAACTGGTGACGAATGCAACAACCAGCTTCTGGCCCCACTCTGATGCTCTATTAGAAAAAGACTAATTTGACTCATTCATATTTCGGATTGAATTTGAACTTAATGAATGATGCTCATTGTGTCTACATAACTTTAGATAAATTCCTCAAAAAATCTAAAACTTGAATAGCGAGTGCATCCACGACACGGAGGCTGCGTCAGCAGAAGATCAGCCAAGAACTTGGACTTGGAAATCAATATGCCGCGAGGAGATTGCGGCAACACTTCACAAGGACACAGGAAATCAAAACTACTTCCCAGTGAATGTGAAGGGAGACGCCAAGTGTCTCAATGAAAAACAGCCCCTGCTTATGGAAACCATGAGTGAGACTATACGCTTCCCCCAGCTCGCACTAGAAACAAAGTTGGCCTGTGGAAAACATGGAAGGCCAAATTCAAGAAACCATTAGATACTTCTGAAAAAAATAGCTCAGCTTGCACGCTTCAGAAGCCTAATATTGGCAAATGCCTCAACGAGGTTGCACAAGGTGAACTATCAAGAAAAAGTAATGAATGGCTCCACCTGATTAGTCGAATACCTTAATGGTGTTAGTGGTTTTAGATCCAATTACACGAAAATTAATGAGAAGCTCAAGGCTGATGAAAACGATTCAGAACTTATTAAAGAGTTTCAGTCGTAACTTGGTGGACATATTCAATATCCATACTGTTAATAATGAAAAGATGATAGTAAATTTCAACACTGTTTAATAATTACCGACCATGTTTTCGACACTTTATGTCATTCTCAAGGGAATGACATTAAGTGTGGAAACCATTGTCGGTACTTATTAAACAGCGAGGAAATTTACTATCGTCTTTTCATTCTTAACAGTATGGATTCCAAACTGTTCACACTTTCACAATCCCGGCAGGAGAATGTGTATAATTTATACAACTATTTTATCAACAAGTGAAGCATTAAAAGTTATCACATACTGATGCATTCAAACCGTATGAGTCGTGACATCCTATCAACAGCGTCACGTATGCATTAGTAATTAGGTACGGCTGCATCGCATAACAAAAGCAAATCGGCAATTACGAGTATACAAGTGTATGAATAAATTTCTACCGGAACCAATTATTGTCTAAATGGAAAACTGACGAGAATATTGCAATTTTAAACGACAAAGCCATAAGCTTTACGAGTCCGTAATTCGGCATTTAATTATGTTTGCTGTATTAGTCAATACCGGCACCATACCGCACATCAGCATAAAAATGGGAAAATACACAATGCCAAGAAGCATCTTTTCAATTCGATAATTATGAGCCAGAGCAACTTTATCTCCGCTTACCAAGAAAGAACTGCATGAAAACCAACAATTTCATGGGCAGAGTCAACTCCAATCTCTAAATATTGGAAAAACATGATCATACTCTTAGTAAAGGGGTTTATGTGTCCATTGGTTTTCCGCAAGAATAATTCGCGATGCATTAAATGCCCGAGGTAATAACTTTTACCACTCGAGTGTCTCCCCGCATGTCAAGCAGTAATTACAGTCACACGATGCACACACAGATAACGTGGACAAGGACAACAAATTTCCGGTTAGACATTGATACCGAACGTACGTATTCACCAGCTACAAGTTTTCCTATATACCAGAATATCAGTTTTTAGGCCCAACTACCCGAGTCGTCTATAAAAAACCCTTATCTAGAATTATGAGCTCTAGATGAGATGCATCCCACCTATAATCCCATATCCCATTGAACCTCTAAGTATCATACTCCAATCTCAGTGTATCAGGGACATAGAATTATGTAATATCTTCCAAAGAATCTTCATAGTGTCTTCACAGGGTACCGTTATTTAAAACAAAACTCCATACTATTCTTCAAGACACAAAATACATCTTTAATGCATTATAAAATTCATTAATTAGAATTTATAACCATTTTACTTCCTGCTAATGGTGTAATAAATTGTCTACTGTCTATATCTGTGACGACAAACCTAGGTTTGATAAACTGCCTAGTATTACTAGGTAATCACTCCACTTTTCTAACAGCTGTGACTCGTAGTAAAATTCCCATTTCGTAGTTCGATCAATTGACCATGTATTTTGAGTATTTTACATTAACATGCATCAAAATTAGGATTATTTTTAGGTTTATTTTGTGCTGTTAAGACCTAATAGAAAAAAATAATGTGTGTTATCATAGCTCTAAAGGGGACATATATTATAAGACAGCTGAGGTCTCACAGCATCTCGCATTTGCGCCAGAAAAATCGATCGCGTCACTCAGCGATATTCTCTCATTTCCGAAGGGAGATTCGAACCAGCGTATTTACCGTTCACGCCCGCGAGAGGCGTCCGTTGGTGACGAGCAGCATCGTACGAACCGGATCGACGCACTAAACGAATTCCTCGCTGAAACCAGGAGGCTGAATTCGCGATTGTAGGGCACAATGGGATCTCACGAGCGCCCGATGCTTTCTCTGCCTCCTCGATGCGAGGGAAATTAAGTCGCGCAAACATAAAAAACGCATTGCTTAGCGTGGGGCGATATACAAATGCCAAAATCGCGTTGCGACATCAATTGTCTCACCAAACACAATCACAATACGCAAGATGGCAAAGCGGAGAACCACATTGCATGCAGTCGCGTACTTATGATGTCCTTTCTGACTGATGTACCCCTCCCAGTAGTCCCCACCCGGAGATCCAATTGGGGAATTGGGGGACTATTTTACCTCCGTAATACTTGACTGGGAGGAATGCCATCATGTCATACCTATATAGAATGCAGAGCTGCATCTTCTAGGGAAACTAATGTGTTAGTTTCCCCGTTGCCTTCCACATCGCAGTACCTCGGCCGATTCCATGAACTTCACTCTCGCCCGAGGCTGTGGTTGATGATACCGGTCCGACCTTTTTGATATCTGCGCTATCAATGCCATCTGCTGAGACTGCTGCCTCTCAGTAGTGGAGTCAAATTCGGGTAGCGTGCAAAAGTTGGTTGGCCAGTCAGGAAATTTTTTCCGTCCCTTGACCTCGAACCTGCGACCCTCGGAATCGGAGTCGAATCGGACCCCGCATTTATGACATACAGTCACATATCGCGATTTCCTCCATTCAGCTCGAGCTTTACGTTAGGCACACGGTACCGAATAATCTAATTGTCACTTATACACGAGTCTGAAGGAGTAATAAGATAAACTTCGTTGATTTCATAATTTATTACAAAATGTACCGCCAGTTTCGGCTGTAATGCCACGTACACTCTCTTCAGGTACATCAGGTGTCCCTCATGGTAAAAAAAACAGCCGAAATTGGTAGTACATTCAGTAATAAACTGTGGAAGAAACAGAATTTGTATTGTTAAAAAGTCAACGGTCCAACATCTGAGACCTTCAACCTTAGTGTCTGAAAATGTCTGTCAACATAATAGCTCCTCTAACACCTTCATACCGAGGCGAGCCGAAATTTATTCACAAGCGCTAAGCTACCTCTTCAGCGTGAAGTCCTGTTCCTACATTTTAGTCATCAATTTGGTGGTTTCCTGCGATACTTTGTGGAATTTGATAAACATTTTGAATGAATAGGGTACACTTTGTTTTTCCCCAATGAATTTAATAACTCACGACCATGGTTTCGACGATTAATGTCATCATCAAGTGATGAAGTTATAAATCGAACGATGACGTTATCATCACCTGATGAAGACGTTAATCGTCGAAACCATGGTCGTAAGTAATTAAATTCATTGTGGAAAAACAAAGTTTCCCCTATGCATTCAGGTGATGATGACGTTAATCGTCGAAACCATGGTCGTAGGTTATTTAATTTATTGTGGAAAAACAAATTATACACTATTCATTTTAAAAAACTGCAAATGTTTTAAATTAAAAACCAAAATACGGTCTCCATTGTGCTTCGAGAATAATACTCACTCAGATTATCTTAAAAATAAGGAAATACGATGGAGTCAAGTATTTTAAACTGGAAGGAGGGTACACTGAAAAAAATGGAGCGGGAAATAGCAGCGAACCAATGTTCGGATTCATAACTGCTGATGAGGACTGATAAATTAGGATACGCTGAGGCAAGGGCTGAGACGGTAATGCGGACGGGGCGGCATTGAAAGGACTGCGAGCAATGGGGAGGAAGGAAGGTTAGGCTCGAGGGACGCCGAGCCAGGGACTCGGATGCCAAGAAAGGATATTCCGAAGGGAAACATTCCAAAACGGGGAGTGCTATGCACGAAATGAGGAAGGGAAATCAGCACCCTAAACAGACGGCCGGGATCGACGCAGCGAGCGTGTTGATTTTTTTTCTCGCCGAGCAACGCTCGCGCCAAACCGGAGGCGCGAGTAAATAAAAACACCGGGCCCGACCCTCCCCCCCCCCCCCCCCGAGACGAAACCGGAAGTGACGCGAGGACGAGAGAGAGGGCGGAGAGGGGGTGGTGTGACGATTGTAAGTAATGATGAAAGAGGGGTAGGGTGGAAGGACTGATTGATTGAAGGTTCTAGCCAATCAATCACTCCACCACTTTCACGCCTCATCACCGCTTTAATTCACCCACCTGAATCCTCCCCAACGCCCAACAGCACACGTCAATAATCATTTTTTTCTTCTCACGACCCACTTACGTCCCGAAAGAAACGCCATCAACGTGTCAACCATCGTTCATAGTATTGCAAGCGCCATACCGCCTTGTAAGAGGTAACTACATTAACTTACTACTTAGCGAGCCGCCGCATGAGCGTGTGACAGGGGCTGTTAGGTCACCAGCCGTGTAAAGATACAAAGTTTTGGGAAGTGAAACGGTAACGTGAATTATGGGAGCGTATTTGGCGGAGTTCAATTATTGCGGTCGCTTATTGTGCGGGGAGAGAACGAGTTTTTGACCCTATCTGTTCGGCAAAGTATCTTTGTTATTTCATCGCTTCTGTCAGATCTAGAGATGTAGTGAGGCGTCACGATGTCTTTTGGCGGCAATAGTTTCTCCTGCCATCCAGGAGGCATCTTCAGGTCCGTCCTTAATAGTCACGTATCGTCCACTCAGTCTTCTTGAATGGCTGCCCGATTCTCCCGCGCTTTTTGGCGGGAAAGGACTCTTAAGGCGCTCGCTAGGTTGTAGCCGTTTCCTCGGCTGTGATTTTTCGGGTACTTAACGACTTACTGTAATACTGGAGAAGAGTCTTCGAACCGAAAAGCACGGGAAACGGGGCAGCCAATCAGAGAGACCCACTGGATGGGACATGAAGGACGGACCATGAGCTGCATCGACACTTCAGACATGAAGACTTCAGCAGGATGGCTGAAGAAACTGTTGTCACCAAAACACACCAGAGGAACACCCAAGACCTATCAAAAGGCTAAACGCCGCGGATACCTTCGCACCAACATCGTAAAATTTAGTAACAATTACTGACAACAACGCAACGGCAAGCTCAGGTGTAAGGAGAAAATTAATCAGGATAATCTAATAAGACAATAAAAAATGAGAAGAGAACTGTAATTCAGCCGATTCAGCGAAGAAAAGAGAGAATCTTTGATTTAAAAAACATTCCAAAATTGTAAAATGTGCAAGGGTGCGAGAATTCTCATTCCTATCGGAATCAGATACTTCACTTTTAATTGTTAGTGGTGAAGCCAAGAGAGAGCGGCAGAGAATCACGTTGACAAAGTTCGTTCTGGAACTTGTGGCAACAGTAGCCGCTAGAGTGTGAGAGAGCACGGATTAGGTATTGTGTGAATTTTTGTCATACTTGTGTTGTGAATCCTAGGCGCGGGCTTTTTACATCGTAAATCTTTCAATCAGTAATTCCTTTCCCCCTAATTAGTATCCCTGATAGGTTCATGTTTACGGCTGCTGGAGCTTCACCTTTATTATTGTGGCGTAACAGCTCGCCACCATTGTAGTGATTTTACAGGTTGACAGTTCTGCTCGAGCGGAATGCCTGAAATTACGGGGAGTGAGAGCAGAGTTTTGTTGGGAGAGGGTCAGAGCGTGCTGAGAGGGAGTGGAAAGTGTATGTGCAAGGGGTGTGTGGAGAAGAAGTATGGGCAAAATCAAGAAAATAGTTACGAGTATCGGGAAGTAGAGAAAGTGGACACTTCAAGGAGGACCAGGACTATACCCAGAGGGAAAAAGAAGTGGGACATGATTTGGACGGAGGTGAGGAATGAGGAAGGTTGATGGGTAAGTATTACATGTGACACAGGTAATAGAAAACGTTGTTCAATATAAACAATAACGTGTTTGATGAATACACAGTTGTATTATATGTGACTCGGGTAAAGAAAACGTTGCTCAATACACAATAAACGAGTTACATTATCATATGCATATATGTTCCATTTTGTTAGTATTACACCGGAAAATATTTTTCGACGGCCCTAACTCCAGCACGATCGTATCATCGATTTAGACATAAATCGAGGACTTACTGTATTCGATTTTCCGTAATGTAGGGCACAAAACCTTTGAATATAACGGAGGCGTCGCGACTGCACGTCGGTTATTTACGTGGGAACATACGTTCGATAGTAGCGTGAACCCGGAATCGAACACGCCACTACAGCACCTATGAAAGCAAGCAGTCTGCGCACGAGCAGGTACCTACCCACATACAACTCAACGTATTACTCTCCCCGTCATTGATTCCATCCCCCTCGACAGCAGCCGGCCGACCCCAAACCACCTCCCGCCCTCAAAACACACGGCCTGTGCCGCCCTGGCGTTCAATGAGCTCGCGTGAGAACGCGTCATCGGCTGTCAAGAGGCGCGCAAATGAGGAGGAGTTGGGGAACAAAACAGCAACTAACACCGCCGTCCTCAGGCTCGAATGTCAGCTTGAATGGAGAGGACAGAGACATAGAGGAAGTATATGTCCTGGGGTACTGACTGCCAGCAGAAAAGTGACCGCTTTCATCGACAAACGCAACGGCAAAAATAAAAATTTTATCTTAACCCTCTATACACCGATTTCTTCGTCCACCATGTGTAGTCATTTTACATGTTGCCCCAATCATGGGAGAATCAGGAACTAAAAGTTACGAATAAGAGATAACTTAGTTGCCAAGCTGTGCAATTGATGTCACAAAGGTATATAGACGTAAAGAAACCTAATCAGAGACAAAAAGAAAAACTCTTCTATATGTTACCTCTAAGTCACTCAGGGCCGGTTAATCCATCTCCGGGTAACGCGATTTTATCCGGCGGATAGCTTATTCTCCGGATAAACCTAAAGAAAGCGTTTATCCACCGTCGTTGAAGCTTTATCCGCCGAATAAATTTACCCGCTACTTCTTCCTCGGGATAACTTTTTATCCGGAGGATAAACCCATTTTCACGATGTCTGCCGCAATCACCTGGCATGTTTAAACTGTTATTTTGGACGCAAATCGATATTTACTCGTGTAATTCTTTTTCAGTAATCCTAGTTATTGGTGGCGTGACTGCTTTGAGAGAAATTCGTGGCATCAATTGCCGTAATTTTTATATTATATAGCCTTTAAATTTCTCATGTCTCCTGTTTACAATACTATGAAATGAAAAGGAATGTGAATATTTAATGAATAAAATGCTCATGATGCCTTTAGTTTAAATAAATTGAAGCATCTAAGTTCATTTTTAAGTCGATTAAAGATGATTTAATTGGCCGAAGTCATCGTGAAGCCCCTGAAAAATTTGGGAATGCGCGATAGTGACGGTATTTCATGGTTATCGACTTACGGTATGAATACATACACTTTATGGTCTTCTAGAGCACTATTTTGGTTTAATAAATATTTAAAGTCTTTAGTTGATTATTTTAGCGTAATCAAATAGTTACGTGAAGGGATGTAACTTTCTAGGTTCATGATTCAAATTAAACAATCCCTCAACAACTGCGAATTTCGCTCACAAATGCTCTGCAGTCAGATATGTCAACAAACAAAGCGACACGGAGAATTTTGTGGCAAATTATTTTACATTCAGACCACCGTGATGGTATTAATTAATTTTAGTTAACAACGAACAGTCCTTAAGAGTACTTAAGATTTGTAAAACAGCTAAAAAGTGAATGCAAACAGAGCTGGACGTCATAATGTCTATTACTGCCAAATCAAACTCCGACAAATAACGTATTTATTGGTTATTATTATTACATATATAAGTGTATTAGTTGATTCTTGAGGTGTTAGTGGTACATTGCACTAATTTAATTCTACAAACCCGGTATTTATCTTGAAGAGAGATGCCCTGTACTGATGTGTTCATTAATAATGCGATGATGGATGAATATTGTCAATGTTCATGACAATTTCAATTAGACTTTCAATATATTAAGAGTTTATTATGACCACCACCTTGACACATAGAAGTTGCAAAAGAAAAATGAGTAGAAGGGTCATGAGAAAGCAACATAATCACTGTGGATTGATTGTGCAAAAGAATTAAGGACAGCAGACACTAATATTGGGATCACACATTTGAGGCTTATGCCATCGCATACTCTGGAATTTATTTTGCTGCTTGATGTCCCTCAAAATTCAAAAATAAAAGCCTATACTGAGTAATTTCCATCCTTTTGCATTATTCGTTGGAAAAAGATTATCCTAATCCATAGCCCACACAAATGCTTGTAATGATTGGAATGGGTTGTCACCAATAGTGATTCTGATAGTAATGGAATAAGCTGAACTATTTAAAGAAATCTTTATGAATACATATGAAGAAAATTGACTGCCAACAAACTACTGCTACCTGAATACATACCAATGTCATTTTTCATTTAGGCGGTGAATGTTCACTATTTTTATAGAAAATTTAGTAAAACTAGAAATTAATCCATATAATAGGAAAGAAACATAATATCCCATTGATTTCTACAAATTTTACGAATTGTGAATGAGTTTTTAAATACTAAGAAAGATTCACAGGAATTCTTCATGTGGAATTTGCATAACTACGGTAAAAATATGCAAATTATAAACGCAGTGGTTGATTTTAGATGAATTCGAGTTTTACATTTAAAATATGGGTTCTCTCTTCGTCATTGCATTGCTACTGCTAGACATTACACGAACTGGTCATTATTGACTACACTTCAATGTAATTCCTATTTCGTATCAACATTTTTTTATTATAATGCATATTTAAATATCCATCACGCCATTCCCACTTGAAGTGGGCAAAAAGAGGGAACTTATTTATTGTTGCCTTCCCTATCAAACCAGGTTTCAAACCTATTCAAACCTATGATTAATTCCCTTCATGGTGCCCTATCCTCAATCCTTTCATCGTGCCCTGGCGTGCTAAAATAATATTTTTAAGCAGTGTTATTTCCAATAAGCGTGTTATTCAACTAGTGGTCATCGTAAAAATATCCACTCAGTATGTAAAGCAAAAGAGTAATAACAGTTTAACGATAGCCTCAGAAGGCTCATTTCTACCATTTTTATTTACATCGCAGTGGTGCATGTTTTTTCAACACACTCAGAAGCTCCGTAGAGAGGTAAATTCAAGGACTTAAATTCTTTTTGGGTTCACAGATTTTCACATATCTATTTCGTTTCACGTTAATTTTCAAGAGTGAAAGAGTAGACACCAACTTTTATCAGAAAGAAACAGACACAAAAGCCACTGAGTCTTCGGCATGAAATGATATCGTATCCTTCTTACACCAACGTTGAACAATCCTTAATAAAGTCACCATGTACAGTCATACGTTTAACGACTTTGAAACAAGAATCTGAGATTAACCTCGCGCTTGAGACAATCTTCACCAAACAAATGCTTAAGATAAGACCGTGAAATAGTTCTTTGTTAAACGGCAGCAAAATACACCACATTGAAATACGCACTCATATCCATAACGAGCTCGTGCCGAGCCTTGCGAATATCGGAATTCTTTTGTTCAGAGCATTCAGTGGCCAATCACAATTCACGGTTTCTTCAAAATTCACGTTCACTCTTGAGTTGACAATACCAACGTAGCCACATCTTTCTATCGGGTAACTATCCGACGGATAAAATATGATTGATAAACGGTACACGAGATTTATCCGGCGGGTAGCAATATCCGGCGGATAGTTACCGGCAAGTTTACCCGGAGATGGATAAACCGGCCCTCAGCCACAAAGAGGGTTGAAAAACTCCGACGTTTTAGGCATATTACGAAACATAAAAATACGGCATTATAGAAGTTTTTAACAACTACTGGTATCAAAATTTAAACAAAAACTACTGAAGTATGTTCCGAGGACAAAAGTTATAAAAAAATGATACACCTTTTTTGTGTTAATGACCGTAAGGAGACCTAATAAAAGGAGTCGTAAACAAAATTAGGAAGCAGTATTTTGTATTGCCAAACAAGACTACAATACCCTCGGCTCAAAGCGTTCGTGGTATTTGTGAATACCTAGACAAGGCTAGACCTTTCCAATTAGCTCTCGTTTTTCTTTAACTGACAGGTGCGTTTTTCTTTAACTGTTTACATCAAATAATAATATATTAACAAGATAAAATCACATTGTTAAGATTGTCACACATTGTTAAGAAAGACATTCCTCTGGATAAATCTACGGAACGGACGCTCTAGCGGACGTCAAACAAAGAGTATCCACCATTCGTTTGACATTTAAGGTAAGTAACTCTAGTAACATATACTGGTTACGCAGTGCCATGGATTCTACTCGATTTTACCGTATTTTTTAACCGGAAATGCGATTATTAATTTAAATACAGATAAACAATATGTAAGGTGAATGTATGTTGAAGAAGTAAATGCATGCATATTTCAAGTAATTTATCGATGTAAAACATTGTAAAATTGCTATATTAGTGTATTAGCCCGTAGGTTATTAAGTAAAGTCGGGGTTAACAAAGATGGTGGACAGGCTTCGCTCATGTTATAGCTTTCAGCATTGGTCCAAATAGCAAGCGCCCTCTCCATCCACCTCAATGGTTCAAACAAAGCCTTTGACTCATCAAGGACGCAGAGAGGTATGTGCCCTGCGAGCGCGGTACGACAAAGTTAAATAGACAAGCATTTTCTCGGCATTATAATCCGATATAGACGTGCCCTCCCATCCGTGACACTCTCGTCAACTAACCAGAAACCGAACTAACTTTAACCCTCTATACACCGATTGTTTTCGTCCACCATGTGCAGTCATTTCACATGTTACCCCACTCGTAGGAGAATCAGGAACTAAAAGTTACGGATAGGAAATATTTTCGTTGCCAGGGGGGTTGTGTTTGGATCGCTCGAGTTAATCTCGACCTCGTAACTAAGGAATCACGAGGTACAACAACGAAAGGTTCGACATTTAGGTGTATTTAACCACTTGTAAAAATCTCACGGAGCCTGTCAACCGAGTATTTCTCGCGGTGTAATTGTTAATAGGTTATTATATCCCAATTAGACACAATAAGCCACGTTCCAGACGGTTAAGATATCCATCTGCGTAAGTGAAACTCACCAAAATCTCGTACCTTGCGTTGTTGTACCACGTGACTCCTTAGTTGCGTGATCGGGATAATCTCGAGTGGTTCAAACACAACCCCCCATGCTGTGACATTGATATCACAAAGGCATGCTAATCAGAGACAAAAAATAATCTCTTCTATATGTTACCTCTATGTCACACAGCGTGATAGAGGTTTAATTTAAAAAATTGTTAGCTATCGTTTTACGAATATATGTAAAAGTTGTGTCGTCTAATCGTCAAAGCAAATCAGGCATTGAAAATTTAGCCCAAAATAAAATCCCCTATCCTGACGATGAGGAAACATGCAACTGTAGTGACACCTATACTAGCCTGCCTCACCTTACAGTGGAAAAGAAACCTAGAACGGTATCAAACGTCAATGTAAATAAAATTCTTACCCAATGTTTACGGAATAGAATATAAGAGACGGAAGTAAGGAAAGAACTAATACTAAAATTAACCAAAGCGGAAAAGTCCGAACCCGGCCAAAAATAAGAATTCGAGTGTTTAAACGTTCCTGCGAAGAAGAAATTCTCATTGCCATGAGAGGAAAGAATTCTCTTTTCACGAGATTTCTGAAATTTCGAAACAGTTGAGGAACGAGTCCGACCGAGGCGACGGTTTCCGCCTCCCGCCCGCCGTGGAAATACGCCTCCACGGCGACAGGGGAAAGTTTCGCCTTCGCGACTAGACCTCTGCCAAGGCCACTAACGAAGAGAGCGTAGGAATGTAAACAATGACTGGACGCAAACAAAAATAACAACACGTAAGCATCTGGAGCCATAAGTTTGAGATGGTAAAAATCACATGAAGCACATGGAGTGATGCGAGACGGAAGAAAACGATACAATAAGCACACACGTCCTGAAGACGCTGGCTGAAATAAAAGAGAGACTTGGAAAACATATTCAGCCCTTACTTGATGGAATACTTTTGCAATGACGGACAATAGACGAACAAGAAAACTTTGTAAAGGTAGTTTGAGCGAGATAGTTCCCTAGTCATAATGGAGACCGTGTTCGAATTATACGTTTTAATTTCAGCAGCTGTAGGAAGCATGGCATATATATCGCATTATTAAATGTGCAATATAGTACTTCTATACGACTGAAGTTCGAATAAACCAAAGAAAAATATCTCTAAAAGTCTTTAACTTGATTAATTCTTTTTGCGCGGTACGTTCAAAACTCCTTCACAACGGAAGGTTTTGGATGATTCTGAAAATATTAATGCGGTGACAACATGATTTGTTTTTAAAAAATTGTTGATAAAACGTACAAACTACCCGCTGTTAGTTTTTTGGCGAGATATAGGGGTTAGAAATTCCTCATTTTTTAAATAATGCCTCTCTGGTGTGCACACACGTACCAATTCCCATGTCAAATAGTTGGAATTTTTATTGCAAATATCTCGGAAATTTGTTGGGTAAGGGGCTGATATTTAGGTATCTTTGGAAGAATGACTTATTTATCTTTATAATCATACGAAATGTATTCATATGTAGGTGAAATGATGTTTCACTCAAACTACCTTACGTGTAATACAATGATTGTGTTGCACCTGATGATGGCCCAGTAGCCGAAACCGGCCATCCCAAGGAAAATAAAACTGAGGTTAGACACAAAGTTGTGTTAATTCAATCAGTAGTGAAGGATGCCAATTATTATACAGGCGTGGGAAGTATATTTTGCTCCCGATCGCCCTAATTATAGTCATAATCTTCCAAATATCCTTAGCTCATGGGAGGACTCCCATCCATGTATAACAAACAGCATACTATCCGTTGAAAAATTCCGTCACCCGAGTTTGAAGACTAATACCTCAAAGACGGCTTAATCGATTTTAAACGAAGTACACAAAATCAAAGCTTGTTTATTTTTGCGTTAAGTGTTTGTAGACAAAATTTTTCACCGTTTATATTGATTTCAGGGTCTGCTTAACAACAGAATTTTAGCGCATTATTCCGGGTACCGGACGGATACATCTCATTTACGGATTCGTAAAAACAACACGGGTCAAGATATCAAAATTTCCTTCTGAAATATTGCACAAAAGATCTTTCTCAACAATCGTACTTCATAGTTTCATAGTATTTAATGTATTAGTATTTTCTTTATTGATGAAATTGCAAGACTGCGTTATTTTCCGTTCCGCGCATCCCTGAAAACCGCCGTTTAGACCTTCTTCAAGCTATCGAGTTCATCATCATCAATGCACTTATAAAATCAGAAAGGAATTTGTTGGTTAATCAATTTACAATTAAAATTTATTTTGGAAAAAGAGCGCGCTGAACTGCCAGGAGCATACCCGGAAGAGAAAGGGAGAGGCGCTTTTTTTGTAGTAGGCTTCACTCACATTTCGTCTCTTCCTATAACATGTTAACGGTGAACCATTAAACCGTATCTAAAATCAGTATTTGTCACAAATTATCTCATTTTCAAAGAATTACGGAACTAGTCGCGCAGTAACTTTAACAAAGTTACCCGATAGTGTTAACATAATTGTGTGAACTGCAAAGGGGAAGAATCATTCGCCTGGACTGGGAATCGAACCCAGATCCATCGATTGCGCGCCGAGTGCTATAATCAATTAAGCTTACGCCTGGGTAGCCTCATTGGTTAGAGCACTCGGCGCGAAATCGGTGGACCTGGACTCGATTCCCAGACCAGGCGAATTATTTTTCCACTGTGAATTTCACACAATTAAAACGATCTCAATTAAAAGTAACAAAACAAGATACATTTTAACATCATAAAAGAAATGGTGGTAATACGGTGAATTGTGAATTCACAACCTACAGCACGAAATAAGTTTATTAAATTTCTACGATCTAATTCCTTCCCAAGCTTGCGATAGTCGAGATGCGTGCATAACATTCTTAATGGATATTAGAGCTTCCTGCCAATTTTGAAGACCACTTTAATCAACTTCACGGTGGCTCTGACCTCGGGGTCACTTATTCCAGGAATAATTCAGAACACTAAAACATGGCAGCTTTTAAGTGCGTTTTATAAACTGAAGTGAATTAAAAATAGGGTATAAAGGATAGTTTTACTGTAATCCAGCCTCGAAAGAGGAGATTTTAACATGGGATCTTAAGAAGATAGCTCGGATTACAGCAGAGATGCATCAGTTCGAACCTGGATGTGATTCCCAACCAAGTTGTTGCAAGAGGTCAGTAACACTAACGAGACTATCATAATGGCCTTTCACGAATCTTGCCGATCCTCTCTGCATGCGTTCTAACTCTGTTTTTAAGCCTACCTCATGAGAATCCAAAACACTGGCAGCACATTCCATGTAGGATCTAGCAAGGGAGAAGTAGCTGATTTCTCTAACTTTATCGTCGGACTTTCCAAGTACTATTTTGACAAATCCCCATTTACGATTAGCTTGACCAGTAATTTCCCGAATATGTTTGCTCCGCGAGAGATCATCAGTCAGTTTAACTCCGAGGTATTTTACAGATTTTACTCTCTCTAATTTGGTATTTTTTTACGTATTAACAGTACGATAAGGGCTTTTTTTCTTTTCCAGAAGTTCATAACAACATATTTTTTTAAATTAATTTCTAGCTGCCACGAGTCGCACCACGCTTGAATTGCCTTGAGGTCCTTCGTTAACGCTTCCATAACATGCTGGGAACTATACTTAAGGTGGTGCGAGCGAGATAGTTCCCTAATCATAATAGAGACAATATTCGAAGTAAACGTTTTAATTTCACCAGCTGTAGGGCACATCAGTTAAATATTGCATTAATAATGGTGCAATAATATAGTTTTATATGACAAATTGTTAGTAATTAAATGAAAATTTCTAAATAAGTCTTTAACTTGACTAATTTTTTTCACGCGGTGCATTTGAAACTCCTTCAATACGGGAGGTTTTTTTGTAATACCTAAGAACCTACTGCGGTGACAATATTATTAATTTTCAAAAATAGTTGAGAAACATAAAAACTAAACGCTGTTAATTTTTGTATGACCTCTAAGTGTTAGAAATACCTTATTTTGTAAATAATGTCTCTCTGGAGTGCATATACGTACTATTTTCCATATAAAAGGGATGGTATTTTTTGGCAAATATCTCGGAGAGTAAGGAGGTAAGGGGTTGAATTTTTTTATGTCAATGGAAGGTTGATATATTTTTCTTTAAAATGAGACCAAATTCATTGATTTTTAGGTAAATGATATTTCGCTCAAACTACCTTAAGCTCTTAACTAAAACTGTTTGTTTCAGTCAAATAGCCTTATGAAATTAGATAAAAATAAAATACAGGAATGCTTAGCGAAGTTATCAGGGAAATACAGCCGTAATTTTCAGAAGTCAGAAGTTTCATAAAAATGGCGCAGCAGTCGTCTCCCAAGTCTGGACAGATGTGGTCATTAAAAATATACTCGTGGAAAAATTTGTGCTTTCGGTACCTTAATGTTGGTTTTCAAAAGTAAACCAATTTTATTAGAGAAAGCAGAAGTTTTTTATCATAAAAAATGTGTATTTCAGTCCTTGTTTTGATTCACACAGTCAGGCCAGAGCGACCTTAAAGTGGAGCGAGAGAAGGTGGTGGTGGTGGTGGTGGATAGACCGCTGTTGAAGGACCAAAGGAACTTGAGAAGCGAACTCCCCAACTGACTTCCTCAAGTCCTCGAGAAGACGGGAAACGAGTGAAAAGGGCTCGTGTTTATCGTCATCCACAACCGCCGCCACGAATCCTTATTTTGTGAGAAGTTTTCACCCCTTCGAGCATTTTAAGGGATTCTTTTTTAATGCTCCGAGAGTTTCTTTCCCCTCCATTCAAAGAGTAATAAAGTGGAAAAAACCACAGGGGCGAGGAAACTGGTTTTCTTCCTCTCCCCAGATACAGCACTTCCCCCTTCTTCCGGCAGGAGGAAGGCAGGGGTGAAGAAAGAGAACGAGGGTCAAGGGAGTTAAATAGGCGAGTCATTGGAAAGACTCACCGACGAAAGGAGCCTCATATTAGTGAGCAAAGGACAACTCTTCATTAGGGATGGGGAAAATGTATTCATTTACTGGTAATCAATGTACTCGAATGAATACCTGCGTACCCGGACTAGTAGACGACAATTCGAATGAATACTCGAATGAATAACACAGTCCGATAGAATTGCGTTGAAGGAAGACCTAGAAGCTATAAGCGGATGGAGCGACACTTGGCCATTAGAATTAAATTTTAATAAGTGCGTTGTTATGAATTTTTGGAGGAAGAGTAGCTTAACCAACGTGACGTACACAATTAATCAAGCCGAACTAATAAATGTAGAGTCAGTTAAGTACTTAGGATTGACCCTTACTCAGGACTTGTGGGGGAAGCATATACGAAAAATTTGTGGACAGGAAAGTCGTAAATTAGGATTTATTAAAAGAATACTAGGAAAGTGTGACGAGAAGGTAAAGGAGCGATGTTATTTTTCTCTCGTGAGACTCCACTTGGAGTACGCCGCTAGTATATGGGACCCTTGCGAAGTAGGACTAGTTTCAGATATAGATCGAATACAACGGAGGGCAGCAAGATTTGTTAAAAATTGTTATGATAAACATAGTAGTGTTACAAAATTGTTGAGGGAATTAGGGTGGGAACCTCTATCCGATCGAAGGTGAAATATACGTTAAATCTTTTACGAAAGTTTGATGACTATTTTTAAAGTAGACTATTTTTAACCAGACGTTCAAAATATTTTGCTAGAGCCAAACTATTATGGTAGGAACGATCACAGGAATAAGATTAAGGAAATGAGACTGCAGAACCGATAGATTTAAGATGCCATTTTTTCCACGAACAAAAAGGGACCATAATAGTTGTGTTAAATCAGATCTAGGATACTGACTAGGTTAAATAGGTTTTTTCAGTAGTGCTAAGAATCTTAACATGAATTGTAGATACTAACTACGCATGCAATCTCCAGCATGATATATTCCTGCACGTCTTAGTACCTTGTAGTGCTATTTATTTGCCGCATTAACAATACTAACCAGTAGTTATAGCTTGAGTAGTGTGCTGCATGGTAGCATGTTCCTCTACGTATCACTCTCCTGGTTTGTGGTCTGACTGCGTACCGTTGTCCTGACTGCTTTTGGCCTGCGCCTGGCATTCGGGGGAACGTGCACGGTTCTGATTTGAACTGGGATAAGTACGGCATGCCTGGTGTGGAATCATCCCGTGCCACACACCCTAGAGGCGGCTTGCATGGTATTTCGTAGATGTAGATGAAGATATTAATACCTGGAAACCAGGTATCGATTTGATTTTTGATATTTATTTGATTATCCCAGTACTTTTTTTTACTTTTGAGAACCTGAGTACCGCAATGAAGACTCAAGTACCGGGGTGAATACTGCCGAATACGAGTATCCAATGGCCCATACAATTGTACCCGCCTATGAAATGCGACCGGGTATTCATATGAGTGCTCATGTACTCGTCCGGGTATCCAGGTATTCATTTGGATACTCGATTACCAATGAATAAATTTGGCCCATCTCTGCTCTTCATTTGAGAATTTTCCCATTGCGGGTAGAATTCTCACCCTCCATCAATCATTGAACAATTCGATTTTTAAAGTCTGGCACGGTTTACTCCATAGCTCCTAAGAATTTCTAAAACCAGGATAACTTTCCAATTTCTAAAGGCATTTATAAACGACTTGATACTATTTTCGTATAGAAACGAAAGAGGTTCCGCGCCAGTGAAAGCACCAGATATCCGTTCCACCGATTCATCACTTGGGCTTGATATCTACATCTATTTATTGCCCTGCAAGCCACCACAAGGGTGTTTAGCAGGGGGTGACTTATCACCAACATGAACAATGGTGAAGAAATTTACATTCTCCAACCATGCACCACATCATGGGTGTGCTACAAATGCTACTAAAAACTACTAAAATAATCTATAATGTAACTATGTAAACGTGACAAAGTTCATGCAGGGAACATGTAAAACATGGTGTCAGCACTACTCGGCAGATTTTTAAAAAACATGCATTGGGGGAATATGAATAAATCAGTTACACTACCTGTCAACTAACCTACTTCAAAGTATCAATGCAGCCATTATGGTCTCTTATCGATCGCGGGAAAATGACATTTTAAACGTTCCTCTTCTAAATCTATTTCCCCTATTTTATTCTCATGATCAGATATACTGTAGAATGTCGGAGTTCGTAAGATATTGATAACTTCTTCTGAAAATAAATCGGTTTTGAATTTACATAAAAGATTGAGTCTAATTTTCAATCGACGGTTTGAAAGCGATTCCCATCCTAGTTTGTACTGAAGGTTGGCATAGTTAACATCTTCAAAATGTCTGAGCCGAATTTAAATGCAAACGTCTCATACTGAGGATTGCTTCATTTACGTACTTTGAGTGAAAATTTAAGCCCTAAACTGGAAACTGAATGCTTATTTTCTACCTACGAATGTCCTGAAGTTCTGGAATGAAAAAGCAGCTAAAGCTCCAGATTGATAAAGAATGAAGAAAAATATTAAGCACCGAAACAATTTCAGAAAAAATTATCTTCGTCCGTCATGGGTTTAGACCGATTTCCTTGTAAAATAAAGCGAATAAAATCGCTTCAACAAGGACGTTTTAGCGATTATTCTTGAACGCATATATATCCTATGCCAGCACATGATTCTGGAAACCATGACAATGGTGGAAAACGGATGTATAGGGCAGGTAATTGGAAGGCAAAATTTATCATTTTCGACTTAAATGCAAATTTATTTTCCATTTTTCTTATTGTGCTACCCTATAATTAGTAGGGTTTTGGACAAAACTAATTCTAACGTCTCAATTTCTGGCATATCGTTCTGTTTTCCCTCCGGTAGGCGATCTGCTACCCCCCTTAAATCCCTTATATAGTCGTCTTCTTATTTCGTTCAGAATTCCTATCCTCTTCCTTCCTCTTCCACGCATCCCCAGCGTTCTCCCCCCTATTACTCTCTTCAACATTCCCTCTCTTTTCAAAACTTCCTCAATCCCCATCTCTTTTTCCTCCTCCTAACCTCCGCCAGTAGCTTCCTCTCCTCTCCAACCACGACTAATGCGTCCTCGTTCGTCCTTCTCGCCATCCAGCTCACCCTATCCACCCATTCTTCACACCCACATCTCAAAACACTAAAAAATTCGACTCATCCAATTTTCCTCTATTAATCAATTTAAAAATTTTATCAGTAGAAAAATTGTTCCTTAGAGCGAACTTTGTACAACTGAATACTCCACCTTATCAAACAATGCGATTGCCCTGTAAGAGTCACTCTCGCAATATCTAAGTTAAAATCATATCATTCATTGACCAACAGATTATATTGTTCGTGGAAATGACCCCAGAACGGCACACAAGTAGACTTCCCCGCGATCAAGATTCCAATACAGTTAATAATCACTACATTAATACATACCGACTGACAGAAAACTGCGATCTATATGGAGAAATACGTCGCAAAGGTGATCATAACATTGGGAAACATTTTCAGGATTAACAAAAGATAGATATAATTTCATAAAAATGTAACTCCTCATACAATAGAAGTATGGAAATACAAATTAGTAAAAAAAAACCTCATTCTCGCGAAGCAATGCCAGGACAAGAAAAAACCATGTGAGGCATCAAAACCCATTATGAAATATGTAAAAATTACGTTGAGAATACATAACACTTAATCCTGTTTAAGGAAAATATCACAGCTATTTTTGCACAAAAGCATGACCACAGTTCATTTTTTTCCAAAAACCACCAAAGATTTTTCACCGATATTTAATAAAGTAACCAGATATTGGATTCAATGTCATCGTTTGACTCACTTTTAGAATTTTTAATAAGCTCAACAGCAGGAATTCCAAAATGGCTGTGAGACACTACAGATGTTGCATGGGATTAACATCCAGGAACAATCTGCAATTTTAACATATTAACGAAAAATAAAAATAGCACAATTTAAACTATTATCCTTCATAGTTATGAGATTATATTTTATTTCATTGGAAGCATCATCTATAATCTTTAAAGCTGATGACACAAAATCCCATGAACAACCAAAAAAAAGATCTGTTCTGAACAGAAACACTAGAGAAAATCTGCCAAAATACGAGCGCATCACGTCATTTTATGTTTTATTTCATTGAAAGCATCAACTATAATCTTTAAAACCGATAATACAAATTCCCATGAGCATCCAAAACAAAAAAGATCTCTTCTGAACAGTAACACCAGAGAAAATCTGTCGAAATATGAGAGCATCATGTCATATTCTCCACATAATAAAACTAATCCACTCCATCGTTTGCTCACTATCCACCGACCCCTCCATTTTTTCCAGAGATTAAATACACAAATAAGGACGAGAAATTGAAAGGGTATTCTTTAAGGGCGTGGTAAGAAGTTCACGTCTCTGATTAGCTGAAAATTTAATGCGTAACTTTACAGGCAAAAACCTACCACTGTATCAACAAGAAAAGATACGACAGTCAATGCCCGAAGCCTGAAACGCAAACCATCTAGTGAAAATTCACGCTCACTCATCGGAAATTTTCGGGTTCTCCCCGCGTTGAACCATTTTTATGGATGACCGTACCCGACTGATGATGCAGTAGACGATGAAGCCGACTGGAATGCCGGCGAAACGGCCAACCATAAAAAATAGTTCAACGCGGGGAGAACCCGAAAATTGGCGATAAAAAAGAAAACCGCGGAAGCCTCCGTAAAAAATTCACGCTTCCCGACTTTACGCGATTTTACCCTAATAGTATGTTTTCCAATGAAAGTGTCAAGCAAGAAGACATTTTATAACACACTTTCCAAAACCGTAACGCATAATTACGATTTGGAAAGCAGTTCCAGCTAGCCAGAAAATCATCTTAATGATAATTGTAAGATAGAATAAAAGGTAGTTTGTCGAAGCGAAACCTTCACATTAAACGGAGCTCTTTAAAGTTTTTCTGAATACTGAGAGATGTCCCTAAAAGTGAATCCTTGAAATCTGATCACTCAAATTATAGGTTGAAAAATACATATGGTTATTTTTTTGGAATAATGCAATTGTCCTTTAGCCGTTGGCTAAAAATTGGTGGCAATGAATTTCGCCAGAACATTAAATTACGGGTATAGATGAAATTCTCCGACAGTAACGGATTCCTGTATTTTGTGGACGATGCAAATTTCCCTCAGTTATGGGCTCACTAAAAGTCCTGAGAGGTCTACGCGGAACCAGATCCGCTAATCCACCCAATTAGGAGAATAAAGAAAAAGAGATCTTCACGGAGAAAAATAATCGCTTCAACATGGATTCGAAGTTAAATCTCCGCAGATCCCAGTCTCACGCTAAGTGCCTAGACCAGGGGTGGCGAACTTTGCGGCGATTGAGTGCCAAAGTTTATGAAATAAGAGTATACTCGCTCGACTCGCATGCCAATCCATCGAGTGAGATAGAGGTATCCCTTAGCGCCCTCCCAGCTCCGCGTGCCACTTTGGGCACGCGTGCCACAGGTTCGCCACCCCCGGCCTAGACCAACCAATCTATAGACGACAACATAGGAGGCTAAATTCAAAATATTTCACGCACACGGCGTAAAATAGAGTTATCTGGACTCAACCCCTAGGCAAGGGGAATATCTACATCACTGCGAATTTCTCACATTTAAGTTATTCTCATTGGTCGTTCAATCCTATGATTGGTTGACTGCAGTCCTCCACCCTTCCTTATCTAATGCTAGTTCCCTTACTTCCAGGTATCTTTCCCTATGTACTATCTACTTTATTTGGTCCATGAACTTATTCCTGGGTACCGACCTATAATTTGAGAGATCATATTTCAAGGATTCTCTCTAAGGACTTTTCACTCCATTTTGACTTCAATAATGTTCTTCACAAACCCATTGTGTCTCAGGGTGTTCATCCATCTGGCTCTTCTTTTCTGTATGGCGTTCCATATGGTCCTTAGGTAATAATATTCACTAAAGTCAAGGGAAAACAAAGGTCAAATGAACAATGGTAATAATGTGGTCATCACAACTTTACAACGTACGCTAAAAGATTCGGGAGAATCCCAGTGGGGATATTAGATTTTTTACCTATGCAGCTAAATTGGGATGCCGTTCCTCAGCACAACTCGAGGCATGCAGAATCATATCGGCGGGATGCAACACATTCTCCGCTTGCACATGGCGTAGTAGGCACACGTAAAAAGGAAAAATGATGTCATAGCACTCTAGTAAACAGAGTGCGCACACACTCCTATCACCGCATTCAAGATAGATTATGTATCTGGCGGTACACGCCCCTTTCCTCTAACATGAGACACCGCTTTCTTACCCCCCCTGACTCCTCCTCCAATAACGCCAATGTTTTCTCGCCCTTAAGGTAGTTTGAGCGAAATATCATTTTACTTAGAAAGCAATGACTATTGTCTCATTTTAAAGAAAAATATCTCACCCTTCTAATGACACCAAAAATTCAACCCCTTACAACAATCCTTTCGGAGATATTTGCTAAAATATACCAGCCCTTTCACATGGGAAATGGTACGTGTATGCACTCCAGAGAGACATTATTTACAAAATTAGGCATTTCTAAGACTTATATATCGTAAAAAAATAACAGTGGGTAGTTTGTATGTTTTCTCAACTATTTTTTAAAATAAATCATATTGTCACCGCAGTAGGTTTTTGGGTATCACAAAAACCTTCCGTTTTGATGGAGTTTCAAACGCACCGCGCGAAAAAAATGAGTCAAGTTAAAGACTTATTTAGAAATTTTCAATTAATTACTCACAATTTGTCATATTAAACTATATTATTGCACCATTATTAATACAATATTTAACTGATGTGTCCAACAAGTGGTGAAATTAAAACGTTTACTTCGAATATTGTCTCTATTGTGACTAGGGAACTATCTCGCTCGGACTACCTTAAGGTACTTTGAGCGAGACATTATTTCACAAAAAAAATCTATAACTATGGTCTATTTAAAAAAAATAAATATTTCACCCCTCCAAAAATACAACAAAGTCAGCCCCTTACAGCACTACTTTCCGAGATATATGCCAAAAAGAACCAGCCGTTTTACATAGGAAGTTAAACGTGCATGCACTCCAGAGAGACACTATTTTAAAATGAGGAATTTAGTAAACCTATATCGCGTCAAAAAATTGACAGTAAGTCGTTTGTCACTTCACTCAACTATATTTTAATTAATCAAATATAGATTGAAAAACATTGTAAGTTCCACATAACATTTTGATCTGAGCGACCTAGGTTTCGAGCCTGTACGGCATCATAAGGTGTTGGCGACCTAATTATATCGTACAGCGACGAAACCTAAGTCGTTCAAATGAAAATCTTATGAGGAACTTACAAAGTTTTTCCATCAATAATCATGAAGTTATTCCACCAAGTTTCCCCCTGAAAATATCACTTCGAATCAAATAGACCGTCTATTTTTGTAATCACGAAGCACCTTCCGTTGGGAAGGAGTTTTAACGTACAGCGTGAAAAAAGTGAGTCATGTTAGAGACTCATTTAGATATTTTTCATTTAATTACCGAGGATTCCCGACACATGAAAGTTTATCATTGCAACATAACATTACAATATTTAATTCATGTTTCCTACAAGTTTAGAAATTAAAACGTAAAATTCTTATGTGGTCTCCATTTTTGCTAGGGAAACGTCTCGTTCAAACTACCAAAATCATGTCGCGACCTTTTCTTTCACCTCCACAAGACTTTACTCGCTTTCATATATGTCCTGCCAAAAAATTAACTGCTCAAACAGCCTGCTTTCATGATAAATATTAGATTTGGGAGTGAATAAAACATAAAAGATTAAACAATCAACATATCTCATCACTATTTTGGATAAGATTGGTGAAAATATTAAGCCATAATGAAGAGAAATCGGCTTCGGGAACTTTTGAAGAAAGACAAAGAAAATATTCGTAGAATTTCAACACACTAAGTAACGTAATACGGTACAGAAACTTGTTACTTACGGAAAGGATATGCCTGATTCTCTGAGATGTGGGTGTGAAGAAATTGACGCCGCACGTATAATTTCCTTTGTGATGTGGATGTGAAGCGGAAGAAGGAAAGCAAAAAATCGTTGGAGATAGTGGATGAGGAGAGAAAAACGATAGCGGACATTCGGAGGGGCAGTAAAATTAATAGTATCCGTAGAGAAGGGAAGGTATGGCACGATTTTTTTCTAGTGCCAAGATTAACATCAATAAATTCGTGGAAAAATTTCCCAGGAAAAAGTGATTCCAGAAAAAAACTAAAATTTCAGAGATATTTTAGAGAAAGACACATTAAACGGAACATAAATGTAATATATGTTCAAATAAAATAAATAAATAAAGAGGATCAAGGAGAAATAAAATTTTGGGCAGGCATTGAAGAGGAACGGAAGAAATAGGAATTTAGGACAAATATTGAGGAAGCAGGAGACTTGAAGGACTTAATGGAAGACGTGAAAGTTAATAAATGAAAAACCTTAAAAATATCCTGAAACGGATTACTAGAGTGAACGGACTGCACAAAGACCAACGAAGTAACTGGTTAAATCCCATGGCTTGAAAAATTCTCAATAAATTTATTCTTCCATGAAAAGTACTGCAATACTTCAGGGGAACGTAACTTACGAACTCCAACATACTACGGTAGATCAGATCAAGAGAATAAAATAAGGAAAATAGATTGTAGAACAGAAAGGTTTAAAATTTCTTTTTTCCCGCGATCGATAAGAGACCATAATGGCTGCGTTAATACTTTGAAGTAGGTTAGTTGACAGGTAGCGTAGCAAATGAATTCATGTCTTAATACATGTCTCTAAATCTGCCGAGTAGTGCTTACAACATGTTTTCCATGTTCCCTCTATGACTCTTGTGTCACGTTTTCATAGTTACATAGTATACATTATTTTAGTAGCCTCTATAGATTTGTAGTATACCGATAGTTTAGAGCTTGCTGGTGAAATTAAATTTCTTCACTGTAGTTCAAGTTGGTGATAAGTCACCCCTGCCAAACACCCTTGTGGTGGCTTACAGGGTAATAAGTAGACGTAGAAGGGCAGAAAGAAATGCACAGTTGAAAGCACAAGAGAATGGAAAACATTAAACAGTCGACAGCCTAGCAGCCTGGCAGCTTCATAGATGTCATGAGACTAACCTAAAATAGTTCAACGCCTTCGCCATCGGCCGGATACATGCAATACTTTGGCGTTCAAGAGTATGAACGAGTGCCTACCAATGTCATTTGGTAACTCGACGCATCTCCGTCGTAAAATCAAGAGATGAACACAGGTAGGCGAGACACGACGCTTTGATCTTGAGTCATGACGCCGACCAGTTACCCAACACGTTTGCCACATCCGTCTATATGACAATATTTCGTAACCACCGTTCTTGGGTGCGTCTGGTAGAGAAGTCATTGCGTAGATGAGTCACAGCGTAATTGCAGCTCACAAAAGGATAATTCACACATCTTAAAGCCATTTATTGGGTCAGTAAAACATAATGACAAAAACAAACGGCTTTAGGAAGAAACGAGATAGGTGGCTTGATATTTTTTTTTACTAATCCTGGCGGGAGGAGAATCATCATCAAAGTGTCTTGGATATTTTCAGCGGATTGCAACTGCTAGTCTGGCAAAGTACCGATCTGGCACTCCAAGGTTGGACAGTCTACGAGTACAAGCGTCATCTTTTTCGCAAGCTAATAACTCACGCGATACGAAATGTCTGAACGCGTTGTAACATTCCAAACCGACAAAGGTCAATAACGGACCAGAATTGGCGAATGTGTTTTCCCAGGAGAAATGCACTCGTTTGAGAACTCAGGTAATACAAACGCATGCATGTAATAATGAACATATGAAGATAAATTTGCAACAGCACCATTTCCTCTTTCAGTTAGGTAAATCCTTCATTCCTTTATAGCTCGCTATAACCTTCGGCGTAATTTGCCTGACGATTTTAATCCTTGATCCCTCTCATCCTTACCATTTATCTATCATTAAAATAATGTTTCCTTGAGCATGTTATGCCCTACAATGAGAAATGCCCACGAATTCACACTTTGTCAGTATACCTACCAGTAAACGCATTGAAGGCAATAGGCTTGTGAACCGATCTTCCTTTTAGTCTCGCCTTTGAAAAATCGCGTGGATTACTAAAGAAGCGATAGTCTACACCAATATATAAAACGCCAAGTGCGTTCTAAAATACTTAAATGGGCACATTTTGACGCTACGCTATAAAAAAGCTATCCACCATGATTGATTTGTTTTTGACGTCACCAGGCAGTAAATACCGTACTGTATCGCTAAAAATACACATTGAACTTCTACATCATGAACATGCGTGAATACATAATCAACCATTCATTACTAACGATTTGCCATAACATCGATTATCTCGACGATGTCCATTCCTCTGCCTCCTTGTATGAAATCTAAAAGCGTTCATATAAATTTGGAATATGATAATAACAACGTTTTTTCCAATCAAATTTCACTTTCTTGAAACCACAGTCAAAAACCCTTGAAAAATAATTTGCCTTTTGTACGTACGTGAAGTGCATGTCCCGGCATATTTTTTCGCAAATAATGCAAACATAAGGGTCCTATTCACATAGTACCTAGTTACATCACGATGCATGGCACCTTTTTACCCATGTTAAAGAATTGGAATTCCAGAAAAGCTCAGCTATATTTTACAAAAATGCAACAAGCATTTGGAATTACGGATAATTGAATAATTGTACACTAAATTTTAATGCTCGGCCTCAATTACCTGAATATGAACAAATATTTCCAAACCCCTTCATTTCTAATTAGCGAACGGATTTCAAGTCATTTTCAATCACCCTCAATTTCTCTCGTTCAAATTCAACACATATCACAGGATTCCATGCCACGTACGATTTTTTTTACTAAAAAAGATATAGCGTCGATTTATCCGTGGGGTAGTGTTTGTCTAGAAGATGACAAACATTCACTGCACTCAACAAATTCCACTTTTTCCAAAGATATCGTGGAATGCAAAAACAATGGCCTCTTTCTGGGACGAGGATTTATGGTATCGCATTAATAACCATTATCTGTTATCATTGCGACTTCACGGTCGACGTTTCAATTTGGCCGCGAAGAGAAAACACGCGAAAACCGGTTTAAAATCTTTTACGGCGTGATTGTGCAACTGACGGAACAGCCTTATTTCAGCGCTCTGACACTTTCAATGTGACATTCAAAAGATAGCAACAGGTGTAAAAAACAAGTAAATTGGCCAAACTGTCTCTTGTTCCTATAAAAAAACACGCACCTAAATAAATAGAGAACGACAGAATCACAAAAAGAGGTTGATTGGGCATTGATGCAAGAAAAAAAGGATCGTAAATCTTCCAAGCGAAAAATAGATTTTTTTGCGAGCATATTAGTTTACAAAACCGAGATTCCGATCGTTAACATGCTAAAAAAATTTTCAAAACCCTCACCAAAACACCTCATGATTTAAATCAATCATCCAACCCTATAAATATCGTTGGTGAAACTTGTCGACAAATGCTGAGAAACTTTCTTCTTCTCTTTCATATGCATTTTTATTCGACTAATTTAATCAATATTTGAAAGGGAAGATGGGGAAATAACTGTCAAGTTTCCGCTTATATCGGTCACTTCCATTATAAATATTTTAAATATAATTACTATATTGATAGTTACGCCAATTTCTTATAAAAAATGATGAAATTGATATATGCACTGCACACATAAGGAGTATAATATTCGGGGCTGTGTTAAAATAGTCAGGATAAATTATTTTTGATCCGCAAAAATTTACGCTGGAACCCTAAAAATTTCTCCTTTCAGCCAATGAAGCAAGCAGAAATCCTTATTTTTAATATTTTCTACATTAAATTCACGATGGCCCTCGAGAATTATTTGTTTTCTTCGAACAATATGCTTTCAAATTTCATCCCCCCAGAATACATCAAAATTAATCTATTGTACCACAGTTAACGACGTTATAAGTTAATATTCCACCACAATTAGCATATCACATAAACAGCTGTGGTGAAAAAATCGACATAATGCCATCAAACAATATTCCTCTATTTTTCCTGAATAGTTTAACCTTCTCAGTATTGAATTCTCATTACTAATTTTTTCTAGATAATCATTTTTTTCATGGTCCATTCATGTATTTTGTTTTCACTGTTGAAAATGTTTTTTTCAAATATCATATGTATTGTAACCTTAAGGATTTTTATCTTCAATTATCTTGTATTATATCAACACCCATCTTTGAATTCAAGTGCAATACATGCACATTCGTTGTCTCTCACTGAGGGTAGTTGTATTTGTCTTTCTTTTTCTTTGTAATTAAGCCCCATTTATTTTCTGATTTGAACACAATCATTTGTTAATTTCTTAATTACCTCGCTGCTATTTCATTGCATCTTATTGTTGCTCTAGGGCACTGGGCTCTGCACTAGGGCTCTGTCCCAGAGAATAATAAAGGTTTATTCTGTTATTCTATTCTATACCGGTATATCGTTGAATCTAGATATGTAGCAACGCTCCTCGCAATATCGATTCATTTCCTGAGCGAAGAGAAGCAGCGTTCGATAGTGATTCGTGCAGCGTCGGCGACCATACGTGACAAAAACTACTCAATAGCGCGTCGCGGTTCGCGGAAGAACTTTTATGGAGGAGTAACATTCGCCTCAGAGCTCAGGATTTTATTTCTAGAGCAAGATAACAAAAGGTTTCGTTTCTCCTCGAAGGTTTCCCGAATTACCTCACACACAATGCAGGCGGATATTAGGTAGTTTTCTGGAGATTAAACTTTAAAATAAATCACGCCCTCCAGGCGTCAGCTTCCTCTAACTCGTTTCGTGACACAGGGTTTGTCGGTGGAATTAATTCTTCAGATTAATGCCACCCACAAGACTGCTCCCACCGCTGAACTCCCAACATCAGGTTCCGCTTAATGTACTTACAAGATAATTAATTAATCCTTTTCAGGGATTTGAGGCCTGGTGACTGCATATACGTCACCGCTTTAGAGATGCTACAGATTCTCTATGCATTAACACCCACCTGAAAAGAAAATAATCAATATCAGTATATGTAAACGGCGTATCAACAAAATCACACAACATATAAAAATGTATAGCAACTCTTAAAGATGTTATAATAATATATATATATATATTTATTGTTCAAGAACATCGCATCCTTTGGAACATAGTACAGTTTACCAGAAGACACTCCGTGGCAAAAAAACAAACAAATATAATTCAGGGCAAATATGTAAATTCAATAAGCATATGGATGTATTCTGCAAAGGAATGGGTATGAGAAAAGAAGGGAAACCGACTAATTTTATAATAACTGTATATTGTCTTTTGCGATCGAGCAGTAATGTTGTACACATCACTGCTCTCAGTGGACATCAATGCGAGCAAGTAAACGATAATGATTATCAATGCCATTTCATCTCCTCGAAAGACTGGAAGAAAATATACGTTAACACAATAAAATTACAGGTAATAACAACATTACCATGGATACTAAAAGTACTAATAGGAAACTTAAGGTAGTTTGAGCGAGATAGTTCCCTAGTCATAAGGGAAACGATATTCAAATTACACGTTTTATTTCCGCAGCTGTAGGAAGCATGAATTAAATACTGCATTATTAATTATACAATAATACAATTCTCTATGACTGAAATTCTAGGGCGTAAAATAAAAATATTCGCATAAGACTTTGCTTTGACTCATTTTTTTCAAGGGGTATTTTCAAAACTCCTTCACAACAGGAGGTTTCTTGCGATACTCAAAAAATTACTGCGGTGACAATGTGGTTTATTTTCAAAAATAGACGAGAACACATACAAACTACACCCTGTAAATTTTTCGACAAGAACTGGTTGCCTTAAATGCTTCATTTTTTTAAATAAGGTCTCTCAGGAGAGCGTTACCTACAATTTCCCACGTAAAAGGGCTGGTATTAATAGTCAAAACTCTCGGAAAGTAGTTCGGTAAGGGGCTGATAGTTTGGTATCTTTGGAAGTGTGAGATATTTTTCGTTAAAATGGGGCCAAATACATTGATTTCTAGGTGAAATGATATTTCGCTCAAACTACCTTAAGGTGGCGCTGGCTTGACTATGTGAGTCTCTTGGTTATTTTCGGTTATTAAGGAGTGTTAATTAAGAAATTACTTAACAGACAATGCCATGTATCAACAGTATTTATTTTATCTCAACCGTTACCAAGGAACATAAACTTAATCCTCAACACAAATCCAATTTTTTTTTTTTTTTTTTTTAAATTCTTCTTTTACAACAAAAAGATGTTCAATTTACTGGTCACAATAATCATTTGTAATAAAAGCATTTCTACATCTTTCAAATCTTTCTTTTAACAAAGGTTTTGTGAGTATATCAGCCACCTGAATTTCTGATGGACAAAACTTAATATCAAATAATCCTTCTGAATACTCTCTACATATAAACCGAAACCTTACTTCAATGTGTTTTGTTTTCTTACTCATTTGACCAGACTGTATCATTTTTATAGCACTCTGATTATCTATGTTCAGAGTCACAGACACAGGTTTCTTAGTCAACTCCTCAATTAAGGTCTTGGCATTCTTTATTTCTTGACAGCACTCTGATGCTGCAATGAACTCTGCCTCAGTTGAGGATAATGCCACAACACTCTGCTTGTGTGAACACCACAGGATTGGTGCACTACCAAACAAAATTATATAGCCTGTTGTACTCTTTCTGTCAGACAGGTCTCCTGCAAAGTCTGAGTCACTGTATGCTTCAAGTTTTATTTTATCTCCCATGTCTATTTTGGAGAAATATATTCCAAAATCTTTGGTTCCTTGCAGGTATCTTAAGGTTCTCTTCAAATTGTGTATGTCTTCTTCGACAGGTTTTTCCATGAATCTGCTTTCAAAATTAACTGAAAATGCAAGATCTGGTCTGGTCTTGCATGACATATATAACAAGCTGCCGATTGCTTCACGGTAGGGGTAGTCTAATCTTTTCTCTCCTCTTATCTGTTCCACTTTTTCTTTGCTAGTTGGCATCAATGGAGTCTTCACCTGCTTGCAGTCTTGCATCTGAAACTTTTCTAACACTTGTCTTGCATATTTGGCTTGCGATAAAAATATTCCATTAACCGTTCTTGATATCTCCATTCCTAGATAAGTGCTTGGATTATCCATTACTGTTATATCGAATTCTTCAGTCATTTTCTTTAATAGATCATTCATTTCACTATCATTTCTTCCTATTAGTATTCCATCATCTACATGTATTCCTAAGTACAAGCTCTTTTCGACATCTCTGAATATACATTGGTCACTTTCTGTATGTATCAGTCCTTTTCTTCTGAAAAATGTGGTTACTTTCTTGTTCCACTTTGCAGGAGCTTGTTTCAATCCATAGAGTGCCTTTTTCAGTAAGCACACTTTATTTTCGCTCTTCTCTTTGTACCCCTCAGGCACTTTCATGAAGATCTCTTCATCCAGTTCACCATTTAGAAAAGCTGTTTTGACATCAAATGTCTTAATTTGTAGATTTTCCTGAGCAGCAATTGCAAGTAGAATTCTCAATGATGTGGTATCAATCACAGGACTAAAAGTGTCCTTAAAATCTATATTTCCTTCTTTCTGTTGGCAACCTCTCACCACCAACCTAGCCTTGCAACGACCATCATCTTTCCTTTTAAATATCCACTTGTTTGTTAAGATTTGCTTTCCTTTAGCTCTTTCTTTCTCCACAATCTCCACAATATGGATTTCCTTTAGGCTCTTGAGATTCTTCGTTTTCTAATTCTTCCCTTTCATTATCTTTTCTCATATCTTCATCTTGATTTAATTTAGGCATTTGAGATTCTTTGTTTTCATATTCTTCTCTTTCCTCTAATTCTGCTCCTTCTTCATCAATAACCTTTTTACTTTCACATATTTTAACTCTCTCTTCATCCTGTTGGTGTGGACTTCTAAGACTTTGAATTTTAGTTGGAAATTTTTCAAAAATCACATCCCTGGAAATGAACACTTGTCTTTTCTTTGCATCCCACAGTCGGTAGGCATTTCGGGCATATCCAATGAAGATAGATTCTTTTGATCTAATATCCATCTTCTTTAGAGGCTTCAGGACTTTGGCATATGCTTTGCACCCAAAAATCTGAACTCCTTTTAAATTTGGTTTGTATCCAAACCACTGTTCCACTGGTGTTCTGTTGATAGTAGTGCTCGGGCATCTATTTGAAATATATGCTGCAGTTAAAATAGCATCACCCCACATTTCCTTAGACAGGTTTGCATCAAATAATAGAGATCTAGCTTTTTCAAGTAGAGTGCGATTCATTCTCTCTGCCTTACCATTTAATTGAGGAGTGTAAGGTACTGTATATTCTAGCACAATACCCCTGTTTTTACACCATGTCTGTAACTCAGAAGCACAGTACTCTCTTCCATTGTCACATCGTATCACACTAACCTTTTTGTCAAATTGATTCTCTACAGATTTTACATATTGCTTCAGACATTCAGACACCTCACTCTTATATCTGATAAGAAACACAGTACAAAAATGTGAAAAATCATCTAAAAATGTTACAAAGTATCTTTTACTGTCATGAGTCTCCACTTCAAATGGTCCGCACACATCAGTGTGTATTATTTGCAAAACTCTAGTAGCTCTCATTCTTTCAGTCTTAAAAGGGAATCTGGTCTGTTTAGCATTAACACAAACAGTACAAAAAGTATTGTCTTTAACATTAGCAATTTCTTTTGGTACGCCATCACAATATGATGCCATTTTCTTAAGATTTTTGAAATGTATGTGGCCCATTTTTCTATGCCACTCCATACCAACATTATCTGTATGTGTCAATAGGACTTCATTAGTCCCGTCAAGATTAACTACAAAAATTCCATTTTCTCCTTTTTTACCTTCTATTACAATGTTTTCCTTTGGCATAGGTACATCACCTTTCAGTATTTTCACACTGTCCTTAGTAAACAATACAGTTCCGCTGTTCTCTGTAATTTCACAAACAGACATTAAATTTTTGGTAAGTTCAGGTACATATAACACCTTTTTTAGTTTACATTTGTTCATGTCAAGAGTTCCTACTCCTGCAACAGACATACTTGCATTTTTCTTAGCAACCCTAACTTTTTCATCGCATGGATGCAAATCTTTTACTAACTCAGTAGAATTTACCATATGTTTTGTTGCACCACTATCTACCACAAATTCATAAGTATTATTTATGCTTAAGTTAGCCTCTGTATCAGCTAAAAAAGCTACTTTCGTGCCATCTTTTTGTGTTCTATCTCTATTGCCTTTCTCATTCGACTTACTATAATTTTTAAAGAAACAATTTTTCTCATTGTGATTCGTTTTCTTACAAATACTACAAACTTTTTTTCGGAAGAAACAATCCTTATCTGTATGGTTTGTTCTTTTACATATTGTACACCCTCTGTTAGGACATGCAGCTTTTACGTGACCCTTTTCCTTACAGGAGGAACATACCATTTCATTTTTATACTTATTTTTACCGGCTTTGTGATCGGCTGCGAAAGATATTACGCCCGTGTCACTCTCCGTCTTGAGCTTTGTTTCTTCGATTTGTAGTCGTGCGCAAAGGTCCTCTAATGTCTTGTCCGCTCCTCTTACTGAATCCCATGCGCTCGAGAAATGTCTGTATTCTTCTGGAAGGATGGACATCATCTTCGTCATTATCATCAGGTCATCTACGGGTTGTTTGAGTCCATTGAGTCGGTGTGCAACGTTCTGGAGATTGCTTATATTTGACATGACGTCCTTCGATCGGTCGTACTTAAATGCGTAGAATTCCTGCAAGAGCTGGCACTTTTGTGTTTCTGTATCCTTCTCGTAGATTAATTTCAGTTTCTCGAACATTTGCTTGGCAGTTTTACAGGTCATTATGTGTTGGACCACGGATCTATCTATTGCGGACACTATGAAATGTTGAGCCTTTGCGTCCTTCGTATTCCATCTTCGTAACTCATTAGGGTTTCTTTCTTCTTTTTCGCAGAAGTCGTTATCTTCTATTGTTTCGATTATTTCCTTTGCTCTAAACAGAATTTTTATTTGAAAGGACCACATTGCGTAGGTAGATGCGTCCTTCAGTCTCTGTATGTGCGTGACATCGTCACCCGATGCTGCCATTTTTTACGTTTTTCTTTCTTTTCTTTACAGTTTTCTCGTTTTTTCTTCTCAATTTTAATTTCAATATTATTATTTTCCTTTTTTAAACAAGCTCTGGTAGCCCTGGGCCCATAACCTCTTGGTTATTTTCGGTTATTAAGGAGTGTTAATTAAGAAATTACTTAACAGACAATGCCATGTATCAACAGTATTTATTTTATCTCAACCGTTACCAAGGAACATAAACTTAATCCTCAACATTTCTCAGAAAGGAAACATAGATACTATGTCACACATTTTTGTGTGTACTATTCATAAAACCCCTCTTTTTACGGTTCTATGGCGTTTTTATATATAAGGTGGGAGCCCCCAGTGACTCGGAAGCCACAGGTTAGGCTTAGCTTGCTTGAGAAATTCAGAATTCGTTTGTTTCAGAGTGACAGAGGATATTATATGACGTCTCACTATATCTCTAGGTCTGACATAAGCGATGAAATAAGAGAGATACCCTATCGAACCAAAATTACTGCATGACAGCCACTTCCGTCAAACGATCATGCATTCACAATATCGCTTTTCCGATCAAACTGATAGCTCAATGATACATAATTGAAAATGGAGTTTGAACCTAAATTCTTTTTTTTTTTGATTGACACGCTGCGAATGCGTATGGCGTATTCGGCAAATGTCGAGTTACGGGCCAAAACAGGGCATTATTTCAAAGAGGACAACACGCAAATTAGTGTTACATTCAACGATATGTAAACATATTAGAGTATTTTTACAACCTACGCATAAAGCAGTGCAGGAGTATAAGAAAGGGATTTATACCATATACAACAAATACAAAATCAATTTAAGTAAAAATAGATGAAAAAATACGCCGATCTCAGAATTTTGCGACAGTAATACATTCCCCCGCCGCCACTGTAATCCTGAAAACAACATCGTGAAATGTAATCATTAAATTAAAACGTTTTCATTAAAACTTAGAAGGTTCTCATCAAATTGGCGTTTACTTTAAAATATTTACGAAGTAAGGAACAAACTTCCATGGACAAGCATAGGAATTGTGCCATACTACACCCTAGGATGCTAAACGAAGGTAAATTAATGTTTCCAGTTTAATAAATATTTCCAAGCGAAAGCCACATTTAACGTTTATTGATTGAGCCAGCAATATCACGCACATATCTCCCACGCCAAATTATTCAAGCCAAGGATTACCAAAATCATCAATATGCAATTATCCTGGGAGCTCGCACAGGTGGACTGGGAGGTAGACTATCAAAAGTGAAATTCGTGAAGCATCTACATTGTCTGCTTCATTTCACCGGGTAGTGACAAAAGCAGCGAAACAAACGAGAATTATTTTTATGAAACCAGGAGCTCAAGAAACGGCTTTGCAATGGATCTGTCATCATGCAAGTGTCGCAATTTCTAACGGATGGATTAGGAGTAGAGATTCCTGATATTTTCTACATCTACATCTATTTGCATCTACATACTACCCAACGAGCAGCCGCATGGGCGTGTGGAAGGGGTGTAAGGACACCAACCGTGTAAAATTTGCTAATACCATCAATAACAACTCTTGATTTGCGATCACTGAAAAAGTCTCGTATGCAATTCACTACGTTTTCATTTAATCCCCATGATTGCAGTTTGTATGTGAGGAACCAAGTCGTATGCTTTCTTGAAATCAAAGAATATCGCATCAACTTACCCTTTCAATTCACCTGATTTTGGGATGTCATTATGGAAGAGCGCAAGCTGAGTTTCGCAGGACCTACCCTTCCGGAAGTCGTGTTGATAGTATTTTATAAGTAACTGGTATTAATATTCCTTATTCTATATTGGAGGTATCCACAAAAATACGACGTAAATCGTCCGCTTCGGGGCCGGTAAGATTGCGTAAATAATGAATTTAGATAGGAATAAGGAATAACATTTTTTAAGCTAAAAATGAGGAACAAGTAATTCAACCATCAGAAATTCAGGAAAACAGGAGAGTTCGGCATTTCCAATGAACAGGAACGCTCGGAATCCAACGGCACACTCCGAGCAAGCAACCAACAAAATTTCCGTATTTTAAGCTACAAATGGCCTCCAGGTAAACGAATATTTAATCATAAAATTGACACGATCGTAAAACCTTGAATTAGGCATACTGATGATTACAAAATATTTTGCCACAGGGACATGCAACTCTCGGTGGGACGCGATCAAAACATCGGGTGAAACTTGAATAGAATGCAACTTTCTCTTTTTTCGGATCCGCTGCGCAAATAACAGGCAATATACGACTCATCGGATTTCAAATCACACCTACAAATCAGACGGATTGTTTGTTTTGCCTTCTACCTTTACACTAAGCAGGCGGCAGTAGACGGAAGCATGTAAAGGAGACGGTTTGTTTGGACACAGTTAAATTCGTGCAAACCTTAAGTCGTTGGTAGACCACAAGGGGAGCGTGATACATTAATTATCTGGAAATAGATAGAACAGCGTTTTGTTTTCTATCCCACGACTGTTGCTTAGCTCTTGTTAAATAAATAAAATTATTTCCCTTAAATTACAATAGTGCCACCATTCCAAAGTAATAATTCCGTGGGGACGAAAACTGATGGGTCGAAAATTTATTTTCAACCCTTATTGCACAAGAAACTTTCTCATAAAGTGTTTTTCTAAATCGGTTGTATTACTCTTGGCCACTCGAAGCGAGACGATTAAACCTTTTCCGAAAACTGGTTTTATTTCTTTTCAAAATCAATGTAAAATAGCTGTCTCCGCAGCTGTTTTTTAAAACGTTTAAAGGAAAGTTTCTTTGTGATCAATGGAGCATAAGTATGACGACATTAATTAGAATACTGCATTAGTGACTTTCTGAGCTACGACAAAAGATGCAATGGTGCTCTCTTTCTTTCCGGATCATTTCCGGAATTTACAACTGCCAGTCGATCAATCGACCGATCCTCGTTTTGAAAAATAGCCAATGAAGCTGAATTGTGACCGAGCTACACCGTGCATCCTTGAAAGTATATGAAGAATATGACTAGGAAACCATTATTCATATGGCTTAATTAATCAAATAAAAAGTCGTCATTGCATAGTTTTATTTTCGGCTAAGTACCTCCAGATTTCAGGGAGAAAAAAATGCACCATCACAAGAAAGGCTGGTCAGTTGCGCCTGCGAGGGCCATTGCCACAAGGCATCACTTGATATTGAATTCTACGGCTCGGAGTACGTCACGACTGATAAAACAATAGAACACCTATATCAGAACCAGACATTATTTTCCTCTAACAGGCAATCTTCATGATTGTTGTGATATGTCACAAGATATCCTTACCAGGCGATAACGACTAACGAAATAGGGAGTTTACCTTTATCTTATTTGCTGAAGTTGCAATGATTAATGATTATTTCCAATAAAAATATCATGGCAACAGATACTGAGTAGAAATAAAGAGCTTTTTGGGGATATTTTTATGGGCTCCACGGAGTGATGTTACCTTTAAAGAATTACAGACTACGCAAAAAAATTCAGGCCTGAAAAATATCGATAGATTTTTTACAGACTGAAAATCCCACTGAGAGACATCTGTGAGTACCCAACAAACTACAACAACGCTTGGGTTATATCATCTACATCTACGTAATACTATGCGAGCCACCACGGGGGTGTGTGACAGGGGGTGAAGATCTAGAAGACATGCACTATTGCCATGCAAGTGGGATATTTAAGGGAGGCATGCCAGAGAACAGGGTCACATGCAGCTAGGTGGTAAGTATCTACATAATAAGAAAGGGATTATTGATTGTTATTACATGCATCATGCACTACAGACTACTCTAACTATATTTCACCTACATATCCCTTTGCTACGCGGCCTATTGTTCTCTCTTATAGTACGCGAGAAAAATGATATTTTAAATCTATCGGTACGACGATCTATCTCTCTAATCTTGTTAATATGATCAAACCTAACATAATACGCAGGGGTTCTCAATATATATCTAACGTCATCTGTGAACAAATCGCTTTCGAATTTACTTAAAAGGTCTAACCTAAATTTTAACCTGCGTTCTGATAGTAATTCCCATTCTAGTTCTTCTATTAAACTCGTAACACTTATACAATTATCATAACGACCTTTAACAAATCTAGCGGATCTCCTTTGCACGCGCTCTAATTCTTCTATCATACCTTCCTCGTACGGATCCCATATACTAGCGGCATATTCTAAATGAGGCCTGACAAGTGTAAAATAGCTTCTTTCTCGTAATCTCTCATCCAATTTTCCTAGAACCCTTTTTACGCATCCTAATCTACGGTTTGCTACACTAGGGTGTTTCTAAAGGCTTATCCCAAAAGTGAATCATATACCCTCTGATAAGTATCCAATGTGAATCATATACCCTCTGGTAAGTATCAATCTTTCCATTAAACCGCAACATGATGTCCATAATTGTCACCTTGTATCCACAACCAGAAATAAAGTGACGCAATATTCCTAACTTCAGAGCGATGTTCTGAGGAAAGCCACCACTTCCAACCGAATATTTGTCCATTGGATGTAGTTAGACACTACTTATAGAAGATCCAATTACGCAAACAAGTAGTTGAACAAGTTTAAGAACTCAGACAATTTAATGGTAACATTTTACAATACCACAGACTTATAAACACACGACCCAGGTTTCAACGCTAAAGCGTCATCTTCAGTTGTTTTTTCCGGGTTTACAATGTCTTATATACAAGCTTGTTGGGTGGAGGTGAGCGATTAGGGTGGTTTGGATGTGGGTAGAAGGTCAGGAGCATTTATTGGCGAGGAGTTCAATGGGGGAGGGGAAGGGGGTGGGCAATTCGGGAGCCGGCTGTGAGGATGGGAGATGAGGATGGGAGATGAGGACGGGTACAAATACTCATTTAAAATCTTCAAGTCAGGGTCATGCAATATCTTTAAAATTTCCAGCTGCTCAAGAGAGTCAAGCTCACGTCTATGGGTTGAAAAGCATAAAATATTGAGATTAAAATCACTGTGGTGGTCATGTTTAAAAGATGTTTCGCAAAATTAATCTTAAGTTCACAATTGTTACAACAGGCTAGCTGATGTTCTTTGACTCTAACACTGAAGTTGCGGGCAGTTTGACCCACATACACACCTTGGCAGTCGCCACAATTTAATGCATACATGCCACTTCTCTTCTTTGGACTGAACGAGTCTTTGCTCTTGTCGAATAGGGTTTTTAAGTTTCTCAGGGGTCTAAATGACACACGATATTAAGAACTGATAGAGGTATCAACTACCAATAGAATAGGGCTAATACAGGGAACTCGAGGGGTTTCCTGGCGAACTTCCCTCGGATAATGATCCAGTCAGGTTCAAGCGGGCTTTGTGAGCCTCCTAATTCATTAGTAGGCACGAGTGCTCGGCGGCGCGAACTGCCTCCCACGAGTCATATCCGGTCCTCGATATCCATTCAATACGGAGAGCCAATCCACGGAGTCCTTTCGAGAATGAATCATTCAAAAGATCAATCCACCGATACGAGCAAGATCGTTCCACTCAGGCGTTTCACCCAGGGCCTTTCTAATCGGGAGTGCGTGCCGCGTTTTCACTGGACCACCAACGCACCCTCACATTCCAATCAAAGAGGAATCGCATTTTGCATGTCACAACATATTTGAGGACATGAGAGAGAGAGAAAGAGAGAGCTATACACAGCTGTGGGAGTATCAACGATAACTCTAGCCCGCATGAACGGAGAATCCAATACCAAAGCCTCTAAAGCTGAGTAACGGGCAAATCACGAATGCACTAACGTTTACTCTTTCAAATCCCATCCGTCCACTTCATTCTCTCTATTCGCCTCTCGTACCGGGTTCCCTAAAGTTTCTACACTCTTCTATCCCTTCAATCCGAAATGAAAAAAAAACGCATCTTCTTACCCGACTGAACTACTAATAATGCGTTGTTTGCAACAAAAAAACACAAAGCTACATTAAAAGGCAGACAATAATTAACTGACGAACAACTGCAACACCTGACTGTATTCAAGCTGCCCGTAGATATGGCGGTGAATACGCACAAAATGTCACGAGAAAAAAAATCGGTTTGGACTGGGAATTAAACCACGGAAAGTTTGCTTGCTGAGAAAGCAAAATGTCTGTAGTTCAATTCCCGGTCCGGGCCATTTTCTACTAACTGCAACAACTGCCTAACTAAGACAGAATAAAAATAATTCACAGAGAAATCACGAAGCGGAGCCCTGCCATAGATGGAAAAGCATGTATGGAAGTAAATATGCAGACAGAGTTATGCGAAGGAATTCGTTGATAACCAGACAATTGCATTGAGTCATGACCGCGTTCCCCGAGAGATATTCTAGTCCAGGAAACGTGACAAATGGCGGAAACAGGAGACTCCTCCTCCTTGAACAAATATATAAAAGGGGAAATTATTCATCCGGTGGAATTTCAGGTGTTGAAGATGACATTTTCTAAAGATATATTATTTCGACCAAGAAACATTAAAGCACAAGGATATTGGAGAACAACTTTACAACAGCACGGTCGAGAAATCGACCTAAATGAGGTCGGAGCACCCCTCGATACACGGTACCCATTTTACACTCAGGAATACACAGTACTTCTTAGCATTACATGCATGTGGTAGGCTATATTCAAACCCGCGGTCATCAGATTATCCACACATATTAACCAACAATCAATTATGCAGTGACCGACTAACAATTAAGGACCAACATCATCGAATAAAATCGTCATTGCTTGAATAAAACAGAAAATACAACCCGCGAAAGGAGGCGAGAAAACAGCAAAAATTATAATTCATGTTGCATTATTCAAATGAAAAAATCAACTTCTGATGAGGTTGCATATTGGCTGAAAAAAATAATTCCATAAAACGAGTACAGAGATGCGGCGGTTAAACTTAGGAGCGACATTGTTTTCTATAGGAATGAAAAACAATATTTTATCCGTGGTGGTGTCTCTCTTACGATTGATTACCATTCACTGGAAAATTACAACTTATATTAATCATCACCGTTATCCACAGGGCAAGAATACATATCCCGCGACTATTTTTCGCGCATTCTCCACTAAAATTCATAGCCGCATAGCGAGCAGATCGGAATCTTTGCCCTTGGAATTCCAAAGGCCTTCTCATCCGAGCCCCAAGATGAAGAGGAGAGATTCTCACAAGACTCCCGAGTTGCGCGGCGAATCGATAGTGATCACGCAACACTGCGCGGCGCGGGCAAATAGTTTTTGCTATCGATTTCATTTCATGAACGTTCAGCCTTCATGAATATTCACTTCCAACGCCATTCCACCGCGAAACCCCTAGGGACGAAGAAAGGCTCGGCCGAAAAAAAGAAGACAAAAAAAACAAAAGATTGGTCTGTCGGAGAAAAAGAATGAAACAAAGAGATGATCAAAGAAGACAGTCAAGAACAAGGAAATTCTCAAGTCACGCTGTTCTCAAAATTGAACACGGCCTTCCATCAGAATGAATTTAAATATTAATAACCGTCAGTTTATATTGCAATGTACTCAACTTTTTTAAGCATTTTATGGTGTTCTATTTCAAATTTCGCTTTAGTTGGAACAATTTCACCATAGACACATCAACTAATTCTAATTTTCAGAATCAGATCCTAAATTTTCCTCCTAAAAACGGTCAGAAACAGGGTGTCATAAGATGCCTTGATAAGACCATGGCGTACATGTAAACAAGAAATGCTTGTGGTGATAGTGAGCCACTCATTCATTCGGCATTTTTCTAGTTGAAAAAATATCAGCAATTAATTTTGCTTCCACAAGCAAAATAAAGTATAAGTTTTCATAAATTCCTCAGTTTTTTCTCGGAAACCTTCTGGATAAATAAAGGAAGTGCGATTTCTGAGTACCTAAGATCTTGCTAGTAAAACCACATGCGAAACAGGATAAGGAACTCTATCTAGTACTCCAGTGAATCGCACAATAATCTTTCTTAACTTAATCTCAAATCGAATTAACCTCACTAATTTAAGCGAATAAAATTCACTATATTCTACGAAGTGAAACTTACAACAAAACAATAAGTAATTAAAAGTACAAGAACAGGTTTTGACCTCTTTTGAAACACAACAATGCTTCTGGAAGTGTTAGTCTTCGATCAAAGAGTTCAAATACCTCGTCATCGTCTCGCAATTTTATTCTTGCATCTCCAGGGCTTGAAGTGACGAAACTGACATGATTACATTGATTATGCAGGTATTTGACAGAAAAGACTATGTCAATTTCTTCACCTCATGCCTTGAAGATGCAACATTAGAATAGCGAAATGTTGGAAAGAGGTCTTTAAATTGTTCAATCGAAGACCAACCTCCCAGAAGCACATTTTATGTGTAATAAACTAATTATAATTCCCACAATCATTGGAAAATACAAAGCATAGCACTTAATTTTATATACCAACATTTGAATCGATTTCAGGATTGAACACTATAGTGTGGTTAAGCGTTTTTCATATCTTCTTGTACTTATTCCTCAGTCTTCAACATATGCCCGTCCGCCATCCATTCCTTCTTCGCCTAACTCTCAAGATATTGCTACCTCGCCTTCCAATATCTATCCAGTCAAACTTGTCTAGAGACGCTCTTATTGAACCAACCAGACTCCTTTCCAGCGTCGAGAAGATTCCGTGAGATTGCAACCGAGGAGAGCTCAGCCGATCAACAGCTTACATCTGCGTGGCCCATCGCCCGTCTCATGAACATCCACTATCACCGGAAAGTCACTTCCTGGCGTGTGTGACAGGTGATGAACTTTGACTAAACATGCACTGCATCACATGCTATGCTCATTGCAGTTAGTACGCATTTAATAAAACTTACGCTGTTCTTCAATGAAGAAATCAAGAGCCTAGGGGTTCATCCCCCTTGTCTTGAGCATGCCTACGTTTCATATCCTTCGATAGAGACTCCCAAGTACTGACGAGTTCCCCGACAAAGGAGGTGATTTTAATGATCCAAAAATACCATTACGCTTTTACTCGCACAGCGGATGGTATTCCGAACTCTACCTCGTGTGCGAGACTTGCTAGAGAGTGCAGAGCTATTATGATTAGGGTGAAATACCAATAGAGGCAGGATTCGTTGGAAGAGAACAAATATCCCCCGGACTTTAACAGGCGCCAGACTATCTCAATACACGATTTCTTCACAAAGGAAACAGTCGTATGCAAAGCTTGGAGGAAGTTAGCCATTTCGGAAGAAATATGTTAACGTCGAAGATGACGCAGTGTCGAAACACGGGTCGTGTCAGTACAATATTACTTGAGAAGTAAAAAATGTAATTTTAATTAATAAAAATAATATAAATAATAATATTTTATTTCACCCACAGTATGTCTCATATTTTAGTACATACACACATACATACCCATCACGCCGTTCCCTTCCGGGGTAGGCATAGACAAAATGTTTCACTCATTAAAACATAATTGTACACCTAACTCTTCTTCAATAATTTCTTCCATACTGACCTATCCTTGCAAACCTCTTTCGCCTCATTTACCCCCATGCAATCATTTTTGGAAATTCAAGACTTTTGAATAGCATCGATCATGATAGTCTTCCGCCTATTCGTGTTCACACGAGCATTGTTAAATTAAAAGAAACTGTTCGATACCTTGGCATCACTCTTTCCACTAACTTAAAATGGGATCAGCACGTATTGGAAATGTTTAACAAGGGAAATAAAATTCTCTATTTACTGAAGCTTCAAAAGAAAAATTTACCTGTTCACACAAGAATTTCACTTGTAACCTCATTGATTTTTCCAATTATAGATTATTGTATACTAGTGTATATCGATTTAACAAATGTTCTCGAAACACGTATCCAGCGATTAATTAACAGCTGCCTTAGATTTATATTCGATCTTCGCAGAGATGACCATGTTTCTGACTACTTTGCTGCCTTGAAGTGGCTGCCTCTTGGCTCCCGAAGGAACTACTTCCTGGGGTGTTTTCTGTTCTCCATCTTTCATACTCATATGCCTGAATACCTCTACAACCTATTTACCCTCAGAACTACTGTTTCCGTCAGAAGAACTCGGGCAGACCTAAACCTTCTCCACATACCCCAAGCCCGTACCAACCAATACCTAAATTCCTTCCCGATTATAGCATCCAAGTTTTGGAATTCATTACCCCCCTCAATAAAATGCTCCTCCACTCCGGAATCTTTTAAGAGGAAATTGTATGAATATTTAAAACAGAAGCACTGTTGTTTTGAAATGTAAGAATCTTTGTGTTGATTAATTTCATTTTTGTAAGAACCTTTGTTTTCAATTGCTCTTTTGTTTATGCTATGCTTAGTTCATAATTATTGTATTTTGGGCAGAATGTTTTCTGTACTTATGTTTTTTCTTTTTTGCTCTTATGGGTTTCCCAGAGCATCAATAAAACATTCATTCATTCATTCATGCACTGTTGCATACACGCCCTCCAGTTTTTAAAACTCCTAATATTCCTCCTTCTAAGAATTTCGTCAACCACATTCAACCACAACTTTCTCGGCCTACCTCTACCTCTCACACCATTCATTCTACTCTCATATATCTGTTTCGTTATTCGACTCTCATCCATTTTCTCAACATGGTCAAACCAACTAAGCACACTCCTTTCATACACGTCCATTACTAGAGCATTTAACCCACATTCATTGAATACCCACTCATTCCTGACCCTATCCATCCTACTTTTGCCGCAAATACTCCTCAGATAACTCATACCCACGGCGTTTAGTCTACTCTTATGTCTATTCTGACATACCCATGTTTCACTACTATACAGCAAAGTGAGAAGAAGTACACTTTTGTACACGGCAATTTTTGCTTCCTTAGACAAGCACTCATTCCTTGATATGCTCCACATGCTTTCCTTACAGCAATCGCACGCCTCTTTATCTCCTCATTTATTCTTCCATCTTTCGAATACATCTTACTTAAGTACATAAAATCATCCACCTATTCAATTACTTCACCATTCGCCCTCATCATACAGTTATTCTCCCCATTCTCTTTATCAAAAACTACTACTTTAGTCTTGCACGCATTTACCTACAATTCCACTCTCTCCGTTGATTCACAAAACTTATCTAGGAGCTTCTGTAATCTCTGTTGACTGTCTGAGATCAAAACAGCATCATCCGCATATAGAAGAACTTGCACGTTTACATTTCCAATCAAAACACCGTCGTTTTCACTACATGCGTCTCTAACACATCCATAAATTCATTAAACAGCCATGGAGACATTACGCATCCTTGCTTTACACCCCGATTTATTACAAACCCCGTTTACTCTTACACTTGCCTTACTATTGTCATACATCGCCATCGCCATATTTTAGTAACTAAGAAATTACCCTGAGGAGGTTGATATTGGGGTTGCCATTAATTGAGATGTTTGGCAGAATTTCATTAACATAAAAATATACGAAATCTATCATCTACATCCACATAATACCCCGCGAGCCGCCGCATGGGCGTGTGGCAGGGGGTGTTAGGTCACCAGCCGTGAAAAGGTGTACGTTTTTTGGAGATGAAATTGTGACATCTATTATAGGAGTATCGACACAAATGTGTTCATAATAACATAAATAAACAAACAGATTTGGTGCATTTCACAATAGAACAATATCTCATCAATAATAATTTACCAAATATAGTAAAAAAACATACGAACATAAAATAGTTTATACATACATATTGGGGTGATAGTTTCTTCATCATTAAAGAATATTTTCCGTGTTTTAGTAAAAATAGCCATTTTCTTAGGGTGACTAAGAAATCTGACCTCACTTTGTACGGATGATATTTCCTGAGACAGTTATAAAAATAACTTTGATGCAATATAAAGATATGCATTTTTATAAGATTCAACACTAGGCCTCATAATTCTAATTTTGAGGCTATTTCTCAGAATTGTTCCATTCAGTCACGGTTTACTACTTTGACCCCCTCTACTACATAACTCAGACACCTTGAATACAAATAAGTGTCAGAGAAGAAAAACACTTATTTTGAGATGGATTCGAAATGAGATTTCCGTACTAGCAGCTCTAAGAATGGTACGTACAATTTTGTTTTGGATTACTCGTATTCTACTTCTTCCAAGATTCCTTCATATCAGCATGTGTTCTCCCTCTCTTCATCTCACTCATAATGCTTATGATTTTTATTCCCACTCTGCCCACGTCCCCTTTATCACGGCCTTCAGCATCCCTTCCATTATATTTACTCCAACTATCTACTCTGCATTCTCCTAATCTCCTTCAGAAGTCAACTCTTCTCAACGACCACGCTTCTCACTTCCTCGTTTGCTGAGTGATTGATAGCTTGAGTAAAAATATTTTACGCATATGAAACTAATTAGGCACCCTTTCGAACGACGAAAAAACTTTCGAATTTCACTAGTCCTGACGGCATTATTCCCGACTCATAATTTTGCGGAAAAATAAGACGTTTGAAAGTTGTCCGCTCAGCATCCCACATCTCAAATAACAAGCTACTGATTCAATTGACCGTATTGTGTATCGGTTCCAGAAGTTGTTCTGACGGTGACAAGAAAAAAATCTGCACTGTGCTTCAAAAAAGATTTGGTTTAAATTTTCACGCACCAGGTGAATGTTCTTCTCATCCACATGACTTTCATAGGATTGTGACAAAATTATAACGAAATCTTTTTACAGTTCTGGCTCGTCTCTGCAGTACATTTTTACGTTAAATGCCCCCTTTGAGTGGCTTCCATAATTTCCATAATTCAAAATCGCAGAAAAAAATGTTGTTCATATTTTTAATTGGAATGAATGAAAAATTCGTGCTCAATGCATTTCTTACGTGACACCCTCGCTTTAAAAGACGCCCTAGCAGAGGCTAGACACCTTCAGTCGCTGTACGGATTACCTTGAACGGTTCATAACGCATACATTTGCAAGGTCGGGAAAACTCTGCCGGGGCAGTTATTGCCGAAGATAGTGCGGCCTTATAGGTCAAGAGAACACGCAAGCCCCTTAAATCACGCAAAGACTGTCGTCATTGGGAAATGAGTCTCCATTACACAGGCATAGAACTTCTCTCGCGCAAGTTTTACGACAGCAGTTGTAAAGCAGAAGCCCTCTGCAGTTTCATTAATCACGCATTTAAATTGCATCTAAAAAATACAACGATCCATATCCATGCCATCATCATCATTAATATCGCAGGGCTCGACTATGTCGAGTGAGATGTTTTGAATCAACACGACTTAATGAAAAAAATAAAATACTTGGAGATCAGTTGGTTACTAGGGAAGGGCATTTCATGATAGGTAGGTTGGTTAGGAAGGGGCTTGAATGGGGAAAGGAAGAAGAGTGGAAAGAAACCCGGTGTAGGTGACAGCCTACATAAAATATGCATTTATAGGAAAGGAGGAAAGACTTTTCCTTTGTTGTTATCTTTTTTATCAAGCAGGGTAAGGGAACAGAAGGAAATGCAAGAGAAACTATGGGAAAGTAGGCATGAAAGTAAATGGGGTGACAATAAAATCATTAAGAATGGCGAACGATAAAGCTTTAGACGGCCAGTAGGTCAAGGGTAAGCAGCCATTACTGGAAATAATAAACATACAATGATATGTGCTAAAGGTAACGATTAAAGGACAATTATGATAAAGAATGAGACCAAGGTCGCACTGTTATTCAAGGGCTTGAGGTCTAAAACCCAAAACAGTTTATCAGTTCCCGAAAGAAAAAAATTTCCAGACATATATGAAAATAAAAAATGCTCTTTTCCTCGACTGATTACCAGTAAATTTGTGCAAATGGACTGAAAATACACCTCATGTAAAATTCAGGTTTTGTTTCGACAAGGAATAAAACATTTTTCTTGGGTTTCTATGGATACTTCGCAGGTTGGTCAAGCGTTATGTTACTTCTCTGGGTAAACTACCTATTAAAATCTACCAACTCATATTTATTGACTGAGCATTCGGTCTTACATCTACACACTAACTCCCGAGCCACCGCAGACTCTGTTAGGATGCCAGCCCTGAAAGGGGAGGATATATAAAAAAGTAATGGGCAAGAGTTGTAATGTACCTAAATTAACGACGTGTCTTAGCTAGGTTTAAGCTGTTTCTGTGATTACAAAGATTGTAATTAATTGAGTAAGGGAGGAAGTAATTTGTGTACCAATAACGAGTCCTGATAAGGGCACGAAAACCACGCCTTAAGCGGGAATATGGAACAGCGACTTTGGGGCCAAAAAGCTGGCACATGCCACCGAATTGGCTACTGTGGACGAAAAAAAAATGATTTCTTCGTCATGTTCCAAATTCTCGTCGAGAACTCGAGATGAGGCCTAACCATTGAGAGAGACAACAGCTCTATTTCACCTTGTAAGAAAAATCTTCACACCATTCCCGAGTTAAATCTAGACCACTTCTGTAATTCACCGCAAACATACCTAATGCTTTCCCGATTGCAGTTTGAGAGATGCCGAATTTTATAGAAGACTGATAGTTATATTTCTAAGCATTACGCTAACATCAATTCCCACAAGTTACTTCATGGGAATTATTGCGGAGAATTCTTCGCCGGCGAGGGATTTCCCGACACTCGTTTATTCCAGATTTCATTCAAGTTCCCATTCGTGACACCGCGAATTAACATGGAGAGGATCTAATGAAAGAGGCTCCCGATAACCATTTATGCGCAGGAGACCACGTCACTAGCGAATAATCTAACAAGGTCTTAACTTGTCAAAAGAAAAAACTCACCTGTCATTCGCACTCCTCAGACGGTCGAGGTAATGAACGAGCGATGGCCTTTTAACCGCGAGGGACACGGGAGGGAATGGAGGCCTCCTAAAACGAACCAATGAATTGTTCTCCGCAGGTTCGGCGAGCGCTTTTTTTTATTCTTTCCTGTTCATTTAAGTGCCCTTGAGGCGGAGAGAAAGAGAGAGAATACGGTAGGATGCGAGCAGCGGAGAGAGAGAGGGCAGGAGAACAGGAAGGAGAGAGGTAGCGAAGAGTTGAGGGAAAGAGAATGAACGAGGAGGATTTCCCTTCATTAACGCACAGGCCAGCGGCCCGCAGCAGGCTTGCAAGATGAATCGATAAATCTAAATCATCGAAGATGATTTCACTCGTCGCGGTGAGATGAACCGCGTCGATGACAATGAATGTAATCGACCCTCGACATCGAAGCGAATATTCGATGTCGACGATGGTCATCGAAAAGAACGACAGATGAGGATTATCTATGTTATATTATGAAATGATGAAGTGTATAGAAGAGTAGAAGAGGAGAGGACCATATGGAACACAATACAGAAAAGAAGAACGTGATGGATTGGACACACCCCGAGGCACAATGGGTTTGTGAAAACATAATTGGAGGCAAAGTAGAGGGAGAAGTCCACAGAGGAAGACCAAGGAATAAGTTCACGGGCCACATAAAGAGGAAAGTACATAAGAAGAGATGCCAGGAGGTAAGGGAACTAGCATTAGATAGGGAAGGGTGGAGGGCTGCAGGCAACCAATCTTAGGATTGAACTACCCACGAATAAATAATGTAATAAGCAAACGCACAGGTATGTCTATATTACTGATGTCTTTGTTTTACTCCAGTCTGCAGATCGTTAACCAATGTGAATTTCACCATGTTTCTCAGAAGTGTTCGGTAGCCCCAGTCATGAAAAAAAATGTCAAAATCAGAAAATGGAAAATTTTCAATTAGATTCAATATTTTCAAGTTGATATAATCTGATTTGCACGAACCTCACCCGTCTTTGAAATTAGTATTTTTATTTTATTTTATCTTAACTACCCCGAATACAGCACATTTGGCCAATTTATGTCGGGTGAATAACAACAACAACAGACGAAACCCAAACACCCATGCCCTGTGTGGTGAGAATTCCACCCAGGCGGGATTCGAACCCACGACCCTCAGGTTAGCACGCGAGGACTTTACCCGGTCGGCACCGGGGCCAGCCATAGGTTCAGTTTACTGTGGATGTTGATCGTTGATAGCCACCGATCATCATACATATCCTATTCAATGGTACGAAGAAATATCACTACATCGAAACATTTCAATGAACGTTTTCCACCGAAAAACGATGGGAAAATCGGTCATCGCATTAGGCTATCCCCAGAATAGGCCTAGCCTGATGTGATCGCGAGCAGAACCTAGGGATGACCATCGAAAGGAAAGCATTTATAGTCGAAACCGAATAATAATTGAAGCTAATTTATCGATGTAGTGAAAACGTCAATTCTGAACAATGTAATTCAAAATCGAGCCGTTGACGACAATAGCTATATGAGTCAGTTTTTGTCATATTTTAGAAAGGAGCGCAGAATTATTCCTCAACCAGTATTCGATGCAGTGGATGAGTGATGCCTCCAATATTTTTCCCGAGTAAAGCATCACTTGGGGTTTAATATTTTATTTATCTCACTTTAAGCCACACTTTCCAAAAAATGCCATTTTTAACACACACTTAAACTTGCTCTAAACGGAATAAATTATAAATATACTTTCATCTTTAAAATGAATAGTTAGCGTTGTGGCCACAAGCTATGTACATTCAAGGTAGCATTATATTATAAATAAAAGCTAGCCATACAAGATTAGATGCAATAAAGCATTTTAATGAATAACATGTTTGAAACGAAGTGAAATGGCAGCGACGCTTGGGCGATAACCGTACCAGAACGTCCAAGTTCAGACGCAATGGAAACAATGGAAACTTGGTGAAACCGATGAAGCAATGGAAACTTGGTGAAATCGATGAATTAAGATCTAACGCACGGAGATAAACCAATGTAGTCCTTCGAAGAGCACAGGGAGAATAGATGTGGAAGGGACATTAATAGGATACATTTTGAGTTATAACCGCCTCCGGAAAAAAAATAAAAAAAATAAACGGATGGGCAATAGTCTAAACATGATGGGCACATTTTTTCTCAATCGATCGCCGCAGTTAAGCAAGGTTGGACTCGCCTGGAATTCAGAGGGGTGATACACCAACTCATCTGAGAGCCGCTGTCCTCCAATCAGCAAAAGGCTGAGATTTAATGGCGAAATGACCATAGCCCTAGAAGAACGTTAACAGGGACCACTACGAGAAAGGATGTATACATCCAGCGAATCATAAAAAATACTGATATAAAAGAGTTATCGTGGGATACAGCGGTTCGTAGGAAGTAAACTGGAGTGGACAGCTGTCCAAACCAAAATGCTGATTGTTTTAAAATTCACGATGAAAAGGGACTGAAACAGCCAGTGATTTCGCCGGTAAGGGATTCTAACCCTGACCTTACGATTCAGCGCCGAGTGCAACTTCTGTGCTCACGCGCCTTAGTAAACGAGGTGAAAGCCAATTCTAAACACATGGGTGCTTACCTCAATAAAAGGAAAAGTAGAGGTGAATATTTTTTTCATAATTTTCATTCAATCCTTCAGAAGTGGGTAACGCCCATTAAATCTTTAAACGCTCAAGCTGCCGATATATTGACTTCCTCTGGTCGCCTTGAAGCACCCAAGCTGCCAGTATTTGCCCCATAAAAAGGTTCCCTCGCTTAAACTATGTTTTAAAAGAATATAATTGCTCTGTACCGCGATAAATATATAAATAAAACTGCCTTTTATTATGAACACGTTGCAAAAACATTCTTGAATCTCTATACACGCAGTAAATCTACGTCAATCGATGATACTAGGATAATCAATACACTCGAATTAAGACTCTAAGAAACAATATACTCCAAGAAAATATTTTTAAAAGGTGTTGAAACTTCCAGAGATAAGGTGTAGACTTTATGGTTAATGCCCGTGGGAAAAAAAGAGTAGGTACCTTAGTATGCGGATCAATAATAATAATAGTAATAATTATGTTTTATATGCTCCGAGTAAAACAACCCTAAGGGCAATAAGGTGAATACATAAATTGATGCACTTACCTATAATAAAAGTAAAGAAGGTAAATAGATAAAAACATAAATAAATGTACATATATAGGCTCATAGGTCTCGAACACAATGTTGACACAAACCATAGAGTTAGAACGGTAATGCTGGAATTTGAAGGTTTTCTGATCATTTGTAGATCAGATTTCGGGTTTCCCTCCGCGCGTTGTGTTTTATTGACGACAGTTTCTCCAGCCATCCTGCTGGCGTCTTCAGATCTAACAAATGACCGAACGAAAGCTGATCTACAAATGACCAGAAAAACCTTCAAATTCCAGGACTACCGTCTAAGACCTGAAGATGCCAGCAGGATGGGTGAAAAAACTGTCGTCAATAAAAGACAAGAAGCGGAGGGATACCCAAAAGCTGGATCTTCATATGCTGAAACGCCGCGAAAAACGTTCGAACCAACTTTTCTGGTCATTACATATGCAGTTATAAAAAATTGGCAACAGAGGTATGATATACACATAAGGCAATCTGCGAATATGCAGGAATCCAAGGCAAATAGCACTGCTACTGGAAAAGCAAGGAGTGATACAATTGTGTTTTGAATACATTAAGAGAATTACTTCATTTAACAGAACTGGTTAACAAGTTCCATATTGCAATTGTGTTTTGAATACATTAAGAGAATTACTTCATTTAACAGAACTGGTTAACAAGTTCCATATTGCAGTTGCGATGACAACAAATGACGGGTGACATTTGGTCGTAGGATGAGCGGGGCAGTACAGGTTGGAGAAGTCGCTCCTAGTCGACGTACTCCAATGACAGACGATGATAACGACGAACCAGCATTACATGATATCACATGATAGCAAATACGATAGTTGATAGAATACCACATGATACTGTAATGATAACACTTAACTTTGTTTTCCAACATATTTTTATTTGCTACGACCCGGGTTTCGACGTTCGACGTCATCTTCAGGTTATGTCTCTCTAATAAAAATATGTGGAAAAACAAAGTTAAGTGTTATCATTAAAATGTTAACAGATTCCACCAAGTTACGCCTGATACTACCAATTACCACATGATACCGCAATGTATCGATAGGGGGTATATATAACGTCGTCCGATGGTTCCATATCTCATAGGATTCCTTATTACGAGTATCGAATATCGCCGTCGATTCATCGCTAAAATCCCCTTCCCTCCAGCAGCGGGGAGACCTTTCCCGGCGGCCGAAGACAAGTGCCCCCTAGACGAGAGAAGGGGAAGTGACGGGAGTTGGGACAGAGAGGGAGGATGCTTTGGAGAGAGAGAGCCAAGGTCACCCATGACGCATTCCACGAGATTCACCGGCGGAGAGACCCGCCCCCTCTCGCCCTCCTTCCCTACTGCAACTGCCGCCCCCCTCCCCCTCTCTATTAGAGCGGAGGAGGGGTCCCTGTCCCCCATTGATTCCCGAAGAACCAGGTTCGTCGCTCCTGAGTACCCCCGCAATCCTCCCACAGCACCCTGAATCCCAAATCCCAAAGTTGGTCGGTCGACTGGCTGTTTGGGAACGAGAACTAAGGTCATTAACTCGAATAAGAACAAGCCTCTTAAAAGTAAAAAAATATGAAATTTAGAAAAAGTTTGGGTCCCTCAAATATCTTAAGTTACCATAAACTAGCACGCCGCAGCTCTGAACTGAGACTCTAATGAAAGTCGTTCTAATCGTCGGATTTCGGATTAAATTTTTCGAACATTTCAAGTTTAGGAGAAATTCATCCGAACATCATATCAAGTACTGGTAGAATAAATATCTGGTCTTTGGAAAAAATACTGAAATTTAAATGGCTCTCTAGAAAAACCAAGACAAATATTTATCATTCAATAATCATCCCTGTACTGCTATATGGATCGAAAACATGGGCATTAACCAAAGACTCTGAGAAAAAGCTAATTGCTTTTGACAATGAAGTATTGAGGAAAATCTTTGGCCCAGTTCAAGACCAAGATGGATGGAGAATTAGGAAGAACAGAGAGTTAAGAGACAGTTATATATACCCAGATATAGTGGATATGGCTAAGAGCCGAAGATTAAGATGGGCAGGACGTGTGGAGAAAAGAGGAAACTACAATAATCAAGACTTTATACCTGAGAAACCCTGACGGCAGAACCTAGTAAACCAATAATGAGGTGGAAGGACCAGGTTGAAAAGGACATAGACAGACTTGGGGCCACACTTCAAAGAGCAGAAGATAGAACAGAATGGAGAGGCATTGTTGGCGAGGCCGAAAACCTGCTGAGGTTTCACTGGCCAAGGATGTAAGTTAACATACATATCTTCCAGCTCTTAAGTTCCAGATCAGCAGATAACTTTTACCGATATTTTTATTCGGTCTATGTTTGGAGGTCACTCGTTATTTTATTAATACTTGGAAAGAACAAGGCTAAATTTGGCAAAAGGCCAATTACACACGGCTACGCACAAGGTGTTTTTGGAGGTAGACAACCACGGCACAATGGAGCAACAAAAAAGGATAGACGAATATTTGATGAAACTTAAAACGGCGTGAAAAGAGCGACGTTTGACCAGTTAGTCCATTTTGAGTTACATATTTTTCTGATTTTCCCGTTTCCGATTTGATCTGATTCTCAAAAACGAGAGAACTCTTTTAGGTTAATCGGTAAACTATACCTAAAAGAGAAAATTATAGAGTGATCCCACATAAGAGAAACCTATCAACGTGTACGTGTGACGCGAGACGTTAACGGGACAACGGAAGACGGGGAACGCAAGTCAGCGGTCACAATCGACGTTAACGAGGCCCGGAGTAACAATTGACTAACGCAGGCGCAGCTAAGAGATCAGGTGTAAACAAGTGTGGAAGTAAATAAAGCCGTGTCCCAATTCGTTAGGCATTAGGGAGGATGCGGTTAGCTAGCTAAATATTTAGATGCCTTTCGCTAAGGGAGCTTGATTTGGGACATCCTTTGCTAGTGTTGCCGTCTACCGAGCTGGAAACGAATGAAAAACATACGAGTAATTAATAAAGGACTGAATGAAACAAATGAAACCTGAAATAAAGACATTTTTGACGATTGTGGCTACCTTCGGGTGCGTTGTGAGATTTGGAAAGTGAAATTACATTTTTCATCCATTTCGTTGTCTGGAGATTCGTTAGTTTTCGGGGTATGTAAGTTTGTGTAGGTGTTCTGGGATTTAAATTCGTTTTATTTAAGTGTACTAACATAAGTAAAATTTTTCTTTTGTAGTCTGGTGTTGGTTTGCGAAATTCTAGAGAATTCTTTCACAACATACAAAATACTTGCCATGTTTGCCACTTTTCAACTACTTCCTTGGGTACGAGCGGTGCGAGTTTCCTTGTACGACGCATGCTGCGCTTTGCATGACGGGAAATTCAATATGGAGGCGGATTTAGGATAAACTCCATCTACCCTAAATTTCAACCCAGAGAAAGGCACCTAAATCCGCTCCCCCATGATGCCTAACGAATTGGGACACACTTCAAGATGGCGTCCTCCCTAAATCTGCCGATTTAGCTGCCTAAATGGCGAATTGGGACACAGCTTAGTTGTCTTCGCCAAGAGCAATCTTCAACAGTTGGATGTATCTTCCGACAGATGGCTCCCATTCCCGGATTCTCTGGGCTATTCTGATTGGTTGTCCGTGCAAGGGACACGGGAAGAGATGAAAGTTGCCCATCTCTCGCGTACACGTACTCCCCGTACACGTTGATTGTGTTCGTTCGCTATACCCTCGCGTCAGCCATCTATTCGCGTATTCCCGTTAACGGCAAACGTTACACGTACACGTTGATTGTGCCCCAGCCCTTCGACTAAAACTCATGATCCCTCGATACCGCACCGAACGCCTTATCCAGTAAAGCCACATGTAGTCCCCCACCATGTAAATATTTGTGGGATTTTAAGGAAAAGGACTAGGCTAGTCCCAGTATTCTCAAATTTCAAAAATGCTATGGTTTTCAGTGCGCGCGCCGATTTTTAGAAAATAGCGCGTAGGGATATAATGAGGGCAGCCTGCGCATGCAACGCGTGCCGAATCAAATCAGAGAAAAATTACGCGTCCAATAACCATCTAATCTCCAATTGACTCCAAACATCGATTAACACAGAACTTCCTGATTTACATTCAGAGGTAGGTAAAAAAGTTTTTCTGAAAAGATTAAAACAACATGGATAGTGTATGAAGAGAAAAAAAACCTTGATGACAGCCTGCAGTTTGTGCAGCTTTCTTTAAATATACATATAGAGAATTCTCCTATATGACAGTGAATCTTGAACAATAACAGCTATGAAGCGAAGAAGTTTTGAAGCAATGGAAAGGAGTTGCTATCGAAGAATGAAGAAGATTAGGTTGACGAAGTGAAAAGTAGAAGCCTACAGATGTTTCACGAAAATCCTGAATAGGAAAGACAAACTAACCGGGCACACTATTCAAATCCACAGCCTCTTGAAAACAAAAATGGAAGGAGAAATTGATTAAGAGGTAACAGGGAATACAAAGGACGGAATGAAAGGAGCAAATCAGGAATGACGAGAAAGTGAATAACTGTATAATAATGAGACGGTTAGCTGAGACAGGTGTGGAGAGATGCAGCAAACCACTCTACGGACTTTCTCTCTAGAGTTCTTTCTGTGTTCCATTTTGTGTTTTACTATTTTTGACTAATTAATACCTCCTTCATACTACTATCGTACCTACGATGTACCGCGCGACGGTTGGCTAATTTCTAAATATGAATGTACGTCCGTGTCATAGTAATCCATAGTTCACTACGCTATCACTTAACAGTGGTTAGCGCTGGTATCGCGAGCAGAAATTGGAATTGATGAATAACGGTGATGAGAAAAAAGACAATCACTATAGTGAAGCAGATGGTGTTATTCAACCCTTTATGGACGAGCGAGTCAAATTTGTTACGTTTCAAAATCATTGAAATATATTTCCTTTCTAAGAGGCATTTTCCGTTTAGTTGCTGCGCTAGACAGAATTGCAACGCTTCGGATTAAGTGCGAGGAAATTTGCGTCTCTTCCGGCGGTTTGTAAAACAATTTGAACAGACGAATGTGTGACGATATTCACTGACGATGGCGTGCCTGGTGGAGCTCAGAAATAAATAGTTTCAGCTGTCTTATGAAGACAAATTTAGGGAAAGGTTAGAAAAGGTACGTCAAAAAGTGCTGTAGAAGTATACCTTGTGTAAATGGTAATTATGTGAATTATTATTTTGAATTAAATGCATAAAACACAAATACGTCACATTTTTAAATAAGTGTTATTATTAATAGAAATACTGAAATAAATAGTTTCAGCCGTCATGTGAAGAAAAAATTGGGAAAGTTTAAAAAAGGTACGTTATGAAAGTAATGTTGAAGTAATCCTACTGTAAATATTATTACGTAAATTATTATTTTAAATTAAATATACGCAATACAAATATGTCACATTTCAAAATAAACTTTATTATAATAAAAAATTGTATTTTTTAGAATGCTTAAATAGCACTTTAAAAAAACAAATATAGTAGCAGTATTTTTTTCATGGTGATGTTTCATAATTCCGTCCACAGAGAATTAATTGAATAAATATAGAAATGTGTCATTTGCTTAAAAAACGTTTCGAAAGTCTCAAAACGCAGCAAGAATGTGGTATCCATTATTTAGTTCGCTTGGTCTTCATTTGTTCCTCGCGATGCCTTGTGGAGGGAGGTGAAGGTGACGCTGCACCCCGTTCACGCTACAATCTCGCGTACGTTGGCCCGTAAGATGGCAGTCAGAACAAGGCGTGATGTTCACGCGAGGTACTTGAGAAATCTCAGGTGAATCCCCTCCTCCTTTGTCAACTCTTCCTCCTCTCCTACGCCGCAAAATGTTTCTCCCACCCCTTCTCTTCCTCTCTCGTTCTTCTCCCCAGAGGAATCATCCTTCCTCGCCAGAGAAAAAAAACAAAATCCCGGCCGCAAGGAAAGCGAGAATGCCACAGCGGTGGAGACAGAGAAGTTGGGAAGAGCACTTGCCCTGAAGCACTCCACGCGGACACAAGTGGGAACTGTTATTACTTAGTTTTCGAGTGCATCCCCTTCTCTTCTCCGATGACAACTTCAGTGACTACCCGCCACAAATGGAAACAGAGGACGCTCCCTGAGATTGCATTTCCGATTCCCTTCCTAGAACCAGACATTTTAAAAATCCTTTATTCATCACAAAAACGTACGAGAATACACTAGATTAGCATTCATCATTAGGTTCACCAGCGGAGTATGATCAAATAAGAAAGCATATTAACTACGAATCTAGAAATATCCCACGTAAACGACATGGAATTCATAGTTAAAAATACACCGGGCGCATTACTCTTAAGTACGAATTACTTCGTCTCGCTGTGCTACAACTCTCCATTGGTTCGGGTCCATTGAGCAATAATTATACATTTGCATATTACCCTGCAAGCCACCTCAAGAGTGTTTGTCAGGAGGTGACTTATCACCAACATGCACTACAGTGTAGAACTTTCACCAGCATGCACCACGCCACAGGCATGCTACAAATGCTACAATAGCTACCACACCAATCGACAATGCAACTATGTAAACATGACACAAGAGCCATGCAGGAAACATGCAAAACATGGTTTTAGCACTACACGGCAGATTTAGAAACATGCATAAGGGAGCACATCAATTAAAGAGCTACATTACCTGTCAAGATAGCTACTTCAAAGTCTTAACGCAGCCATAAATTGTAATTCAACATCTACTTTTGTAACCAAAAGTACGAAGTAATATATAAAAAGCAATCACACATGATTTTAAAACATTTTTTCCAAAATGCTGTACCTAAAAGACTCTTAAGCCGCTTGTAATGACCTAAATTATTCTCCGAGAATTTAGATCCATTCACCATAGTTCGCTGTACTTTGAAATGTGAAATTATGCTCATCCTTGGATCTTTTTAGATGTTCAGGGCTTTGCTCAGTCTTCCCCGTGAATCCCTTCCCTTCCCTTCTTCTTCTTCTTCTTCTTCGTGAATCCCTTCATCGATATCCGTTAATATCCCGATAATTGTCTCAAACACTGCATGGAATGCGTGGTAGCATTTGCGCCACTTATCCTGCTGAAGGAATCGTGGTGCAAAAATCAACTCGCCAGCATATTTGCTAGCGCGATGACGGAGAAGACAAACTCCGGGCTAGAATATCGGCGAATATAGGGGAAATGGTCCAGAAGGTGCGGGATTTGCCAAAACCATGCTCCTATGAGCAACGTCCCCTTTCTCGTCCACTTTCTTCAAGCTTGGCAAAGAAGTAATAAGAGCACTCGCATTTTTTTACACAATTCTCATTAAGAAAGACTATTGGCTACAAAGGACTGGTGAAGTCGCGACCCCAAGTTACTTTCCGAGTAACATTTCCCTGTATGATTAACATTGACTTCGCATTTACTTGGCACAAGGAACATCTTGGAGACCGATTGTTCGTGAAGTCATGCTTTAGCCTTCAATTACAGCACAATGTTTCCGGGGCACGTTGCTTTTAGGGCTGGTGAGAGAAAAATAGTGTAACAAACTAGCATGTCTTTCATTATTTTCTCATAATGCTGACTAATAGTAATAGTAATAGTAATAGTTTATTCCGTCCTGGAGACATTACAGGAATGTATTGGACAGGTAAAGATAAAAAAGATGAAAATGGTTCACAAAAAAGGCACGAACAGATTAACACTACAAAAAGTACTCTTCCACACTATAAAAACACTTTGACATCATGAACTTCCTTAGCTGGCATTTGAATGCAGACATTGTTGGAGTGTTTTTTAAATGCACCGAAAGGGCATTGTACAATTTAATACACATAACTCTGGGACCTGAAGAAGAGACCTTAAAATTTTGCTGAATAACATGTAGATCAGTTATATTTCTTGTATTGTGTTCATGATAACACTCATTTTTTACAAACCAAGATAAATTTTCCATGGTAAAAACCAATGTACAATAAATATAAATAGGATGCACAGTAAGCAAGTCTATTTTTTTAAAAAAGAGGTCGGCAATGGCTCCTGAACTGGGCATTACACTTTTGAGCTAAACTAAACACTTTTGAGCACTTCAACACTAAGTGAGTGTTTAACTGTGGACAATAAATAGTAGGTAGAGTTTAATTTTTTACACAAATTCTCGATGTAGTGAGACCAATTTAATAGTGGGTCGATTAATAATAATTTGTAAAAAAAAAGTTGCATCTCGATCCTCCAAGGTTACAACTGCTTGTATTTCGTCGCATTACATAGGTTCCACCCATTGAGGTATATGGAGAGGACGCTTGTCATTGTGGCTGCAGCAAGAAGCTGGAACGTGGGCGAGGCCCATGCTCCATCTTTGTCAGGCCCGATTTTCCTAAAGCGCCGACGGGCTGACGTAATAATTTTATGATTTGACGATGTTTTCCATTGAAAACTTACTAGAAATCGTCATGGACTTACGTATTTAATGTACATTCTCCTCACCTGCATTTTTCACCTATTAAAATTAATTGAAATCCGCATTTTCGGTGAAAATTATGGCAAAATACAGTAGAATCCACAGAGCTTGGTAACCAATGCATGTTTAAAAAGTAATTTGCCTTAAGCTTAACGAATTGACAGTTTGACAGCGTTTTGACATACTTTGTATACATACTTCGTTAATTTTATGCATGCATTATAGTTTAGACGGTTTTCAGAGTTGTTTGGTATAACCCATTGAGGTGTATGGAGAGGGGAATACGTCATCAAACTGAAGCCTGACAACTGAAATCACGACCATATTGTTTAATCATGCTCTTCCCTTACTTTCCTATGGATAGCACGATGGAATGGGCGAATTAGCGTATGTAAAGCAAGAATATCAACCATCTGTTTGAAATTTAAGGCAAGTAACTCGTGATACATATATTTGCTACTTTACTGCTATACGGAATCTACTCGATTTTTACAATAGTTTTCATCGGGAATAAGGAGTATTTTAAATTTAAATTAATAAACAAAATGCGTAAGGAGAATCCACATCAAATAAGTAAGTGCATGCTGATTTTTAGTGAGTTATCGATAGAAAACATTGTAAAAATTTCAAAATAGTGAGTAAGCCCGCAAGCGCTATAGGAAAATGAGGGTCAACGAAGATGGCGGACTAGGTACAGATTCTAGCATTGGCTAGCATAGCAAGTGCCCCCTCCATAAACCTCAATGGTATACACTAGAGATGCGTTGGTACCGGTACCCGGTTCTCGGTACTGCCGGTTCTTGGCCCTTAGTACCGGTACCGAGAACCGATCGCATAAAGTCGGTACTTAGGAACCGGCACGGAACGGTGGCAAGGATTTGAATTTTGCGCCCAAACCCCTCAAAACCCCAAAACCCCCTATGCAAAACCTGGAGAAAGCACCTGAAGTAAAGCCTGATGGAATGTGATATATTGGCCGATCATGTTAGTTTGACTTTTTAACTTGGACTAGTTTTGTCATACTTGGCTAATAAAATTATGGAGAAGATCTTGTTTTATTTACTGAGCTTTCTGGTTTATTTGCCTCTTAAGTGAAATTATTGTCCTTCAGTTCTTGGTTGTTTGTTGAAACTTTCCAATCATTCAGAAGATAAGAGTCCATTGTTGGAACCGAGTATCGAGAACCGGGAACTGACAGGTAAGAACCGGACCGGTATCGAGAACCGGAAAAATTGAGGAACCGACTCATCCTTAGTATACACTAAAGGTAAGTTTTCATGGACGCGTTTCAGACAAAGAGAGCGAAAGCGAGATCTTCAGCCAATCAGAAGCCCGGATTTCTTCGCGTGAGTTCGCGTATATTCGCGTAGAGTCGCGTCGCCCGAGTTGAAATATTTTCAACTTTCGACGCGTGGAACGCGCAGAGTCACAAACATGGCTGACCGGCCAAGTGTAGGTTCCATGGATGAAATGATCATCTCCGAAATTCGAGAGAGGTACGCGTACCTTTACAATTATAAGGACTATCGATACAGGGATAGAAACCTAAGGGAGAGGGCGTGGAAGGAGATAGGAATATCCATTGGAGTGGAAGGTAAGAACAACTTTTATTTCCAATGATTCTCAATGCTTACATTTTTTATGTTTTTGTAGTAATCACATTGTGTTTTACAGAAAAAAATGTGTCGGCTCGGTTGAAAGCCCTCCAGGATAAGCATGTGAGGGACAATAAGAAGCCCAGAAGTGGCTCAGGTTAAGCTCTTACGCGTAGGTTCGCTTGCATGCGAACGGTTCACGCGAAGAAATGACGCGTCTCGTCGTGCGCGTGCGTCCATGACGCGTCCACGAAAACGTAGCTTAATTCGTAATATCGACTTCCGCATCGTGACTCCCATACGGGACTCGAGGTGTAAGACATTTTATGTCGAAAAGAATAAGAAAAAGTTCAAAAACACACCGCCAAATCATCAAACGTTACACACAGGTATAAAGGCGAGGTGTACGTGGTCTATGAATGCTAGTTTCCGATTCACGACAGTCCGGCATTTCACATCGTCTACTAAACTCTTCCCCTTCCTCCATCCCGGGGCGGCGGCGTCTGCCGATGCATTAAGGCGACGCATCACACCCGCTCTACCGGTCGAATTAATAATGATTTCCGACCCCAAGTTTTTTGCGAAAGGCCCAAGTCACCAACTTGAAATTTTTAGAGAATAAATATTACACCATTGCCAAGGGAGACCTGTTTCTCAAATGTGACTATTTTATCTCGGCGCGTAAATAAAACACCACGAATCGGCAGCATGTTGGGTATAATTTCACCAAAACCAGTATCTGTATTAAGCAATCGTTAACAAAGGGAGGTGTATCAATCCTTATGCCTTAAGAATACTAAGTAACAGTCGTCATGATTATAAGATAAATCTGCAACTGTTGATTTTCGACAAGATACCCCATTGGTTTTCGGCGATGATATGCTCGTATGGTGATGCTAATAGTTCCGCCTGTCCTCACAGATCTTCGGTCAGCACTGTCTTTACTCACATGTTGGAGACTGGTTAGCAATTTGCACTTGACTGTTGCCTTGAGAGTGTGTTATCCTCAGTTGAGAGGCACCTTTTGGCAAAAAGCCTTGATCGGGTGCGAGTGTTGCCATCCAGTGGGTTTTACACGCAACTATTCCTTACCGGAGGGTAAGATGCGTCCTCTTAAGCAACCGCCACGGAAGCTATTGCCATCCGTCCGGCCGTGTCTTGACACACCCACCACTCTTCGCTCAACACCCCCTCCCACCCACAAGGTCGCTCACGAGCCAACTCTCGTCGAGTCTCGAGTGACCAACGCTCGTGAAGTTCGAATGCACTAGTGTGCGAGCCAAACACGTGACGTTGATTGCGAAGACGTTGCTCGAATATTTCCCATTCATTCATCCGGATTGTTTGATTTGCAATGGTAGGTTGGGTGGACATTGTACCGAAAATATTAATACCGAATTACCGAAAAAAAAATATTATCATGACTCCTCACTACATCTCTAGGTCTGACAGATGCGATTAAATAAGAGAGATACACTGCCGAACAGATAGGTACAAAAACTCGTTCTCTCCGCGAACAATAAGCGACCACAATAAAAATTGAGCTCCACTAAATACACTCCAATAATAGATGTCACCATTTTATCTCCATAAAAAACTTACAGCTTTACACGGCTGGTGACTTAGCACCCCCTGCCACACGCCCATGCGGCGGCTCGCAGGGTGTTATGTAGATGTAGATGCAGGTGTAGAAAATATTCTCATGAGAAAGGTCTGAAATAAAAGGGAAAAGTTCATGCCCGGAGGTAGACTAAATAATACAAGTTCTTTGTTAATTTTGTGGTATTCCGTTTTTTCTTTCAGATGATTTAATGGTTACATTTACAAAACCACAACTTAAAAAACACACACACACGCTCAAGCGTTGAAACCCGGGTCGTGTGTGTGTGTGTGTTTTTTAAGTTGTGGTTTTGTAAATGTAACCATTAAATCATCTGAAAGGTGGTAGACTAGTTTTGGCCATACAGTCCATCTCATGGCCGAACACTGCGCCGGTGAAAATGTCGAATTAAGACTAAATACACGAGCATATGAAGCGGTAGGTTGCGTGGAAAACGAAGCTGACATCGGCGGAAAAATAATTTTCGGAGTGAAAACTGCCGATTGTGATAGCAATATCCTTCAAAAATATTTCTAGAACCATGGAGTAATTAAATATTAAGTTTCCTGCACATTTCAACTTAATACTGAGAGCAGTCTGCCGGCAACTGGATTAGGAATAGGAGCCAAGGTACTAGCCGAAATTCAAGGAAATATTATTATAACTATTATTATGAACAAAATCGACTAACTATTGTCACCTTTTCCTATTGTAAACTTAGCGTCTCTCTCTACTTCAGGCACAACACTTTTATTTAAACCTTACAGCGCTATATTAATTTAGAGGCTTGTGGAACGCGCCAATTCTTCCCCCTTCGTCAAAAAATTCTTCCCTCGCCATCTAGGTTTTACTTCCGGAACTACTTCAAAAATATATACGGCTTTAGGGCGTGCGGTGAGCACTCCATATTATATTTACTCTATGCTAGAACTCAAAAGATTGAAAAAAATGAAAAACGGGATGCAAAATTTGCTCACTCAATGCACTAACTGCGTTTCGTTTCTATTGTAGTACAGATGCAGATCCACATTGATTGGCACTTCAATTCGTAAATATATGACCCATGACGCCGCACTCTCATTGGATAGGTACAGTCAAAAGAACTAAAATATCGGTCTTATGCCGGTAAAACTGGCTAAACATATCTATCGGGTGGAGAATTGATTGAGAATTATGAAAAAACTGTACTTAAATACGGTATAAAATACATAGTTATGTCGCACAATTATATCGCAGAAATACCGAAGATACCAGCGTAGCAATATGCGCATGGTGACGTCATTTACCCGTATCGAAGGCGGCCAGCCCCGCTTACTTAGTTGTAAACAGTTGCACAGCAGTTTTGGTTGTGGTAATTTTTTTTAAACAAAAACCCCGTTTCAACGGTTTCCTCCCAACTGCTTTATTGCCACGCCCATTTTACTTTGGTTACATTCATACATTGCTTCATTACTCCATAGTAATCCAACTTTATCACTCCTAATCTTCCTTCTTCCAACACATTCACCCATCACTTTCTCGGTCCATCTCTATCCTCTCACAACATTCACACAACTATCTTAAATCCGATTCCTTTATCTCGAATTACAAAATACTTATTCAACACTCATTTGCGATGGAGTTTAGCGCGACTATTCCTGACATCATAAGCTGAAACTACATGATGTCCAGGACACGTAAGTATGTGCTACAATATCCATGAACAACATATGCGTTAGATATCAGCTGTTTGAAGTAGCTTTCACAATGGCCGTCCGAGAACGGATCGCGACGTCATTAGCTTGAATCGCTGGATATTCCTCGCCGCTTAATCTGCATCCGCGGCTTTCACTTGAAAGAGTATTCAACGATTCATTACGTTGAAGTAAAAGTGCCTCATTTCGTGTCGTCTAACAAGTAGGTTAACCTATAAGAATGCAGACGAAATGGCTTTACAGGAAGTTTTCTAAACCGATAGACACCACTAGCGGAGAAATTTTTTACTCAAGTCTCTCGTTATTATCCAATCACATTATAGATCTTAAAACAGAGAGTTTGGCACAGTGGGCAGGAGCGATCGTGTCCTTTACCACAACCAAAAATCACTGTGCATCTGTTTACGACCAAGTCCGCGGAGCCTGCCGCCTAGGATACGGGTAAATGACGTCACCAGGCGCATCTCACTCCGCTGGTATATTCTAGGGGTAGGTCGTTCGCAAAGAAACGGGTCCATGGATTGAACGGAAGGATAGAGGACTCCTGTGGAACGACCGTTCATTTCGGCCCTTCGTTCCCTTCGATCGTTCGGTCCTTTCGGTCCGTCGGTCCATTCGGTCCTTCGTTCCTTTCGGTTCTTACATCCTTTCGATAATTCGTTCCTTTCGATAATTCGCTCTTTTCGGTGCATCGTTACTTTTGATCCCCCATAACTTTCGCTCCTATCTTTAAGAGTTAGGATGTTCTAAATAACATCACAAAAATTCATCTGCTCATGCTAGCGGTCTAATTAGCAGTTCTTTTTTTTGTAAAAGAAAATTTTTAACGAAACGACGTAAAAAGTTGGTAATATTACCTTCCGTTTTAATTCATCCAACATTCTTGAACGCCATCAATACGGTATACCAACTATTTCTAAGTACTCCTTATGTTCTGCAAATACCAAGAACAATTTTAAAATACGACGCAACTTATAAAAAAAGAACGGTGAACGAGTAAAAAGGGACGGGTCCCAAAAAGAACTGGCCCAGAGTGAACGAGTTCCCAAAAATAGACGGATTTGCCCATCACTAGTATCTTCGGTATTTCAGCGATTTGCTTTATGTTTACGACTTTACTATGCGTTTTATACTGCATAAAAGCGCATATTTTTCATAATCCTCCACCAATTCTCCACACGATGGATATTTGTTCTGTAAAAATGTTTATGCAAAACCCCATTACGGTTCAATATTAGTGTAAATCGAATCTCCCGATGGTGGCGGGACCAATGGCTCCCTCCACTTCACCGCTGCACTGACAACTGACAAGTCTAGTCAATGGGCGCAGTTAGTAAGTCAGCAGTCGAGGGGAAAAAAGCGAAAGATAATTAGGAATAGGAAAGATCACAGCGGATGTCAATTAATGGCGAGATGGGAGATGACAAGCGGGGTAGGGCGATACGGGGAGTGCCGGGTCTAATTTTAGCGTTATTTCGACCCGCGCACGTTTTCCCAGTCCACCACCACTTGACCCGCCGAGTCGTCTGCCCCACTTCGCCCCGTCGCGAATAATGGTGTGTGCCTCGGCCTCCTCGTCTTCAGCCTACAGCCTCCACCAGAGCACCATCGCGCTTTCCCACGCTCCGCCCGCCTCCCCGCCACCCCAGCCGCCGGATTGGCGCGGTTACATAAATTTAGATGCCGTTAAGGACGACTAATCTGAAGATACGATCAATGTGAGGGCGACGGAGAGAGTATGGGGAGTAGTCCTGGGGTGGTCAAATGGTGGAAGGATAATTGGCGTAAAAATTTTAGAGCGCTCAACTTAATTAGAAATCGTGCCCTCCGCGTTTAGCAGTCTCCAGCCGGTCAGTTACGGAACAAGCACACACAAACCGTTATTTATTGGGCTAATCGTCCACACACAAGCTCAAGGGGAGTGTTTAGAGAAAAAAATACCCCTCAAATTAAGTTAACCGCTAACTACACTTTGCGTGGGTCCTCAACCCCTCACCTTCGATGACGGGATTCGAAGAGAAACTGCGCTTCACGTTTGGGAGAAAATAGGAACAAAGTGTGGTCCGATTGCAAGTGCCACAAAATGAATTTCATGGCACAGAATCATGCACATTTATTCCAGCGCATTTTGTGAGTCAGTTGTTCACGGCAGGAGCAAGTTATTGGAAGAAAACAACCAATTTAACAATGATTTCAAGTTGGAGCTAATTACTGGAGTTAATGCCATTATCGCACATTGCATTTTGGATTCCTAACAAAAGAAGTCATGGTCAATTATGCCATACCATCCATGTCTAACAATACGAGTTATAGTGAAGAGTATTCTACAGCAACACACTACCCTCCGAGCCGCCACATGGGAGTGTGGCAGGGGATGTTAGGACACCAGCCGTGTAAGGATGCATGGGATAAGGTTTTGGTAGGTGAAATGGTGACGTGATATTTCGGAATTAATTCAGTGGAGCTCAGTTATTATTGTGTTCGCTTTATGTGCGCGGAAATAACGAGTTTTTGACCTTATCTGTGTAGAAATGTATCTCTCTTATTTTATCGCTTCTGTCAGACGTAAAGATGGAGTGTGGCGTCATGATAATATTCTCCGTGTCGCTCTGAAATACACCAGCTCTGAATTTCTCAAGCAACCTAAGCCTAGCGTGTAGCCTCCGAGTCTGTAGGGGCTCCCACCTTAATCCCTCTAAAAGCTGTGAAACACTGTGTGTTCGCTTATAGCAGTTCTTAACGACTCTCGCAGCTTCCATTTGTATTTCATTGCTTGTTTTGGTTAAATCTTTATGACCAGGGTCCCAAGTTTTCGCGGCGTATTCGAGGTGTGGCCTAACCAGAACGAAGTAGCATCTCTCTTCAACTTTCTCATCCGAAGACCTCCCTGTCATACTCTTAACAAGACCGAGTTTCTTTAATGCTGTGCCGCAAATGTTTTCTATGTGTGTTCCCCACGATGTATCAGAAGTTAAGGTTATTCCAACATATTTTACTCTATCTGAAGATTTTGTTTACTCCACCCACAGTATAGGTATGGCATTTTTGTGATGACTTTCGCAGGAAGTGGACTGTGGTGCATTTGCTGATATTTAATTCTAACCCCCACTCCTGGCACCAAGAATGAACGTTGTTACGGTCCGGTGACAGAACTTCAAAATCCTCATCTTCGCTTATTTCACGGTAGATAACATTATCGTCCGCAAATAATCTCCATTTACTGCTAACTCGAGAACTTGGGTCATTAATATAAATACTGAATAAAAGAGGGCCGATCACGTTTCCTTTAAGGACACCGAATGTGACACTGCATTTTGGATTCCTCACAAAATAAAAGTCACGGTCAATTACGCCATGACGTCCATGTTTAACAGTACGAGTTACAGTGAAGAGTATTGTAGGAGAAGCCGTTACGGAAAGCAGTTACACGCCAAGTCGCGGACCATTTCACCATTTAGCCACCAATAAATGACCAATCAACTAGGCAACCGCTTGTCTAGCTTGCCAAGAAGCTTAGCCAAGAGAGAGGAACTCCTATTTTACGACTCATACCCGTCCTTATCTCATCACTAAATGAGGAGATTGGAAATTTGACAAAATGTGGCGCAGAGGAAGAGGAAAGCGGAAATAAGTTCGAAAACGAATGACGGCGTGTAGGAACCACAATATCCCGCAGTACATTTATCACTCACCAGCAAGCATTCTATGGTAAATGATTCTCTTCCGCATGACTCAAACACTATCCAGCAAGCATGAAATCATGCGAAAAAGCTGCACACTGTCGTCCTCTCAATTTTCCGCCTCATTTATTTCCAGCTACGCAAGAATCCGTATCAAAAATCGTTCGCTAAAAGTGAAAATAAATAACTCAAGAGCGAAGGTCACCCATTCACGCTCAAGCGATTTAGAAAAGTACGCATTTCTACGATTTTTCAATTGAAAGTCAATAAATGACACATAGTCGTTTCCTCGTGCACCTAAAAAAAAAACGGGATAATCCTCATTGATAGATGCGGAGAGAATGCGGAAAAACAAGACCATGAATCAGCTCTATACATGATAACCTAAGCTACGAAGTTTGACGGGCAAGGGAGAAAATCATTGAAATACATCACAATTATCCGACGATTTCTGTCGCGACTTATCATCAATCAAAAGATTAGTACACGGATTCATTTCTTCTATTTATTTTCCAGACGGAGCGTAATTTTTCCCACAGAATCGAAGACATTTCCTCTACGATGAACAGCCATCGGCAAATTTGCAATACATGCACGCATAACTGACATACTTCCATAAGGTCGCAAAACAGTTTTTTTTAAATCACCCCATATAAAATTCCGCCCATGCTCGTAAAATGCCGGGTAATAATCCCCCTTTGGTGGCAGTTTAGCAGACGTTTGTATTTTACTCTCAAATTAAGGTTCGCTTTCTTTTCCCTTTTCATTACTTCTTCGCTTTTCTATTACCTATTGGAGTTGCCTAATTGAATCCGTTGCCCAATTTACATCTTCCGTCATCATAAATCGACATGCATTTTTGAGCAACACGCAAGCACCCATAGTGATAAACGTGACACCGTTGCCAAGGTAAACTTCTGCTGTTCACCTTGTTTACAAAATCTATTTTTCAATGTTTATCATTATTAGGCATTTAATATACACTGTTAATTAATTTTATATACACCGGAAGACCATTGTATCCTTCCGTCAGTTCATAAAAAAGCATGATATCAAATCCTACCGAGATGCAATGGAAGCTGGAGTCGGTTTAATTACTGGCTTTCGTGGCGTAGAAAAATCCTCTGTTCAACACTTTGTCCTACGATATTTACCCCGACGGGGAGTTTATATGAAATTTAAAAAATATACAAGGCGGCACCAAGCCTAAATTTACTCATCACTGCATATTTTGTGCATCGAGAAAACAGCACAGGTTTCTCCTGGTTAAGACACAGGTTCAACCTTACTTCAAATCTCAGGACATCATTCACTACGTTTACCAATCGAACTCGGGTCGATATGAACTCGGACCGCTCTGAACATTCTAAGTCAGCCGATTTGGATTGCCTAGTTTACCGATGCGAAATTGATTGAAATATCGATTTGAATCGGTTCATATCGATTTAAAATCACAGACTGGCAGAGAAAGCGGGCACAGTTAGCCCGCATTTAGACTCATATCGGACCCACAAGCCCGTTGCGTTTCAACAGGCATTCTTTTCCTAATAGCTTTCATGCCACATCCTCATTCAAACACCAGAACGCAAATTAGGTCCTTTGGTCTCCACTTCTTCAAACTTCTTATTCGCGTAACAACAATAACGGGCCTCTTAACGAACCAATCAATATCTGACGCAGAGAGTCTTCCTGTGGAATTGGACCACCTTCGGAAAACCTTCCGGCAGAATGGATACGGAGAGCGGCAAATTTCGATGGCCTTCAAAAAGTCCCGTGAAAATTCACAAACATCGGATTTGGAGGTTGACCGGCCTAAACCTACATCCAGGGCCTTTTTGCCCTACGTATCTACCATATCAGGGAGAATTTCGAGGGTTCTGAAGAGGTACAATATCGAGAGCATCCATAGACCTATGGCCAATTTAAGAGACCGCCTTGTGAGGGCTAAGGACCCAGTTGGCCTCATGACTCCGGGGGTATATAAAATCCCATGTGAATGTGGTGAAGTCTACGTGGGAGAGACTGGGCGAACTATATCCACTCGTCTGAAGGAACACCGTAGGCATTTCCGGCTTGGTCAACCGGAAAAATCAGCAGTAGTTGAGCATAGCCTGAGTCGGGACCATAAGATCATTTGGGATGACACGACTGTTCTTTGGCGATCCGGCCAATTTTGGGATCGCTTAACCAAAGAGGCGATAGAGATAAGGTTGGAGAGGAAGAATTTCAACCGGGATACTGGTTATACGATCAGCAGCTCTTGCAATAGAATTCTGAGAAGAATTCAGAACGCCAGAGCTAAGTCCCCGCTGGTCAACGGTCCTCCAATACAACAATCGGGGCTCGACCAATCCCGCCCCGCCTAGCGCCAAATTAAACGATCTTTTTTAAACAAGCATCATTAGCCTTGAGAATGGGTGACGAGTCGGAACCCGAAACGTCGGCTGTCTATAAAAATCTTACCCGGTGGCGAGCCCGAGAAATTTACACTGATAAGGTAATGGCTATTTTGGAAGAGGTGGATGAAGAAATTTGTGATATAGAGAAAAAAAGCTATGGGTACGAAAATGGATTAATAGAAGAGATGAACTAGGAGCTACGAATTGTCTTCTGAAGGTTCACTGTATTTTCCAAATCCATGTATGCAGATTGCTTCATTTGCTTATTTCTGTAATGTAGGGACTTAAAATTCCACAAGCATTCATGCTGTGCATATTTAGAAACAAATTTTAAAGTTGTTTCTTTGCTCCTGATAAACGACATGTTTGTGGCAGCTAATGAACTCGAATAAAACGACAGGTTCGGACTTGTTCCGCCGATGAACGAGTGAGCAGTGACGCGTGGTGGGGGGCGCTACTTAGCCCGACAAAAATAGAACGAAATGGATCGACTCGACTAAATAACTTGCTGATCCACTCGACTAAATTTTTTTTGTTCAGACACATTTAGTTACAAAGTTACTCGGTACTCAACTAAATTACTAGCCTAATGCGAACAAGCCTTCCAAGCCAAGCCAAGTTCATACATTTCGACGCGCGGCCGTTCCGACTCGGTCTTGCGCATGCGCATACGTTATTTATTTCAGTGTTTTCCTGGATTTGTGAGGTATAGCAACGGATTGTTGGTGACTGTGATAATTGAAATGGAGAAATCAGTTCCAGAAGGAGATATCTGCGATTTGGTCGTCGAAGTGTTACACTAGTAGAAGAACGACGCCTCTTTTTGCCTTGCGAATGCAACAAGTATAAACAGAGCATCCTTGTTTGGTTATCCATCTTGACAGAATGAACAGTGTAGCAAGTTTTAAAAAGGTCGTCCTATCCACAGCACAAGTCGTGTTGTCCATGGCGTGAAGTCGATACGTGTGAACCTAACCTTACACAACAATGGGTTTACTTTCAGTTAAAACAACGGCAGCTTCGAACGGGTGTGGGAAATAACAGTTTATACGCGGTTTGAACAAAAAGTGCCCTTCCAGCACACGATAGTATAGAGGCAATCTCCATTGGACAACAGGTAGCTCTGGCGCTTTCGCTAAATGGTAGTCTCTTCAATTTTGTAAGCAGGGGCTTGAACGTATTGCTGCTTTGGTTTCATTTTCTTTACCTCTCGACGCACATGCTCCAGCGCAATTACATTTACCACTCCGCCACCCAAGCTCTGGCCAGCTCACCATTACTCGACTTCTAATTCTCTATGCATAAATCAGGTGTCGCTAGATCTCGGTCACCTACAATTTTGTTGAAATTCCAAAAATAGTCCATTTTACGGCTCAAAACTTACTTATCTCTAAAAAAAATTACTATGAACGTTGACTCATTCGCTACATCTCAAGTCCGCGCACAGCCAACGCCCGAATACTATCCTGTGGATGGATATGCACTAACAGCGTGCCGCAGAACTCAAGTAGTTTATGAAGGCCGGGATCGTAAATCTAAGGTCTTATTGTAAACGGTACATTCAATTCATTGGATTTGGAGTACTTAGAACCTCAAAGATAAGAATACAACTATGAGCCCAGAAGAAAAGAGTCCCTCCAATGCGCAATGGGAGGAATCTTCCTACACCTTCATGGGAATAACTCCTCCGAGCCACCCCACGACGTTGGTTAATAGGAGGAAAATGTAGCCAAAAAGCAATTACCAGTCATCAAACAAATATAGGTTGGCAAAGTGAAGGTAAGACTTCGAGCAAGCACAAAATACACCATATGAAGGCAGCATCGAGCAATTAGCAGCCGTTTGTCTCTCCCGGAAGACATGTTTATTCGGTTCGTGTTTGGACAACGACGAAGACGCCAAACAAGACGAGTAAACGAAACTTGGGCAAACATTTTCTCAGACAAGTCATCGAGCATCGAGTACAACCTTCTGAAGAGGACAGCGCGCGACTTGGTCATTTTTTTCAAGTCCTCTTTAATGTAATTCTTAACTCAACTGCTCCAACTCAACTCCAACTTAACTCAACTCCAAGAACTATTGCTGAAAGGAATTTATCTAAAGCGTTAGGGAGATTCTCCAGGTATAGGATAGAAAATGAAAATCGTACAAAGATGACTAAACAAGGATGAATACGGGCTAAAGAGGAAAGAGAGATAACTCTCAATGGACGAAATCATGAAATATCAGCATGAAAAAAATACCTCTAATATTATTAGTTTTGTAACACTCGTTTTATTTCTTTATAATATAACACTCGTTTTTCTCCCTTTTTTTATTATTTAGTAATACACACTTCCTCTAACACCGTCAAAAATTCAACTCACTCACTCAACACCGTCTTACATTTCTTTTTCCTACCACACAATTTCACTACCACTCGCTTTTACCTCCTGGCTCGACACTGTCCCCAAGCGTTTTCCCCTTTTTAAACAAACTCCTCGTTGCCATGGCATTGTTAATACTACAAGGGCTGCCAACCCAAGAGTGATGGCTATGATACCCATTACTGTCTTTTAAAGAGCTAATTAAGCATTTTTTAAATTGCAATTGATTTGATAATAACACTTATTAAAAAATGTGACGTATTTGAGTTTTATGCATTTAATTTAAAATAATAATTCCCATATTACCATTTACACAAGGTATACTCCTAAAGTACCTTTATGACGTACCTTTTCTAACCTTTCCCTAAATTTGTCTAGTGCAGCAACTAAATGGAGAAGCCTCTGAGAAAGCAGATATTTCAATGATTTTAAAACGTAACGAATTTGGCTCGCTCGTCCATAGAGGGTTGAGGGCCAAGACCAGTTATGGACGAGCCTCCATTATAGGCATGCCCGATAGCCTAACTAGATTTTAACATATTATATAGAGTAAAACTTCTTCTATAGATGGCGCAAAAATATTTCCAGGTCATCGGTCATTTAACGATGAGATATTGATTTAGAAATGATGAATCTGTACGCCGAAATACATTGCCTAAATAGCAGTGCGATAGCATCTCTTCACATAATTTTTAACCTCAATTTCCGCTCGAATAATATTGTTTAGATACCTGAATAATATGCACTAGAACTTGAGACACCTAATAGTAATTTGGTAATTACTATTAGGTGTCTAAATTAATTAATTTATATTCAATTCAACCTTCAATTCAATTCAAACAATTTATTTAATAATAATTCAACAGAATTTAATTAATAATTTTTCAGGTTAGGTTATCTATAATATAGTACGAGTATTTAAGTTTAAATAACAGACATCCGGTTTTCGTCGGAGCAGAGGACCGACATATAAGGTGCGTTCCGTTTTACGCCCAAACCGCATTGATGCGGTCCCGGCCGTTCCGTTTCCGTACACCGGAGCGCTTCAATGCGCTCTCAATGGGGCCACGCATCGCGCATAATATGCGCTCCAAACGCTCCACGGAAAAGCTGGCGCAGTTGATGCGGTGACGTAATTTTGGCGGTTTATTTGTTATGGTAACGCAGGCGTAATGTAGAAAATGAATGAAGTGAAAGTCTTCAAGGAGACTAAAACACAGATTTAGCGGCATTAACCGCTAAAAATAATAATTGTCTATTTTTCATTCCGGTTTCCATTGTGGTTGTGTTTTCCCTCCGAAATATCTCATCCACAACCCTTAGCAACGATTCGCCGTCGCTATTCAAATTTTCCGCCCGCTCTAAAGACGTTCCGTTTCACTCTTCCACATCAAAAGCTTCAACGCGAGAATGAGAAACGGAACGGCCACTGATGCGGTGACGCATCATGCGATTGGAGCGTGAAACGGAACGCAACCATAGTGATAAACGTGACACCGTTGCCAAGGTAAACTCCTGCTGTTCACCTTGTTTACAAAATCTATTTTTCAATGTTTATCATTATTAGGCATTTAATATACACTGTTAATTAATTTTATATACACCGGAAGACCATTGAATCCTTCCGTCAGTTCATAAAAAAGCATGATATCAAATCCTACCGAGATGCAATGGAAGCTGGAGTCGGTTTAATTACTGGCTTTCGTGGCTTAGAAAAATCCTCTGTTCAACACTTTGTCCTACGATACTTACCCCGAGGGGGAGTTTATATGAAATTTAAAAAATATACAAGGCGGCACCAAGCCTAAATTTACTCATCACTGCATATTTTGTGCATCGAGAAAACAGCACAGGTTTCTCCTGGTTAAGACACAGGTTCAACCTTACTTCAAATCTCAGGACATCATTCACTACGTTTACCAATCGAACTCGGGTCGATATGAACTCGGACCGCTCTGAACATTCTAAGCCAGCCGATTTTGATCGCCTAGTTTACCAATGCGAAATTGATTGAAATATCGATTTGAATCGGTTCATATCGATTTAAAATCACAGACTGGCATAGAAAGCGGGCAGAGTTAGCCCGCTTCTCATATCGAACCAACTAGTCCGTTGCGTTTACCATACTAAGCTGAACCGGCCAAACGATCTGAGTTCGATTGGTAAACGTAGTGATTGTTATGGTATGCAGGATGCATGATTATGTAGCAATTTAAATTTGCTGTCTACCTTGTTTACATCTGAGTAAAATGCTTAAAAATTAGACATTTATTGTACTTTGTAAAATGTTTCAAGACTAAAGATAATTAAATATACCCTATCCTCAGTCGGTTAAATAATCGTGATATCATATCTTACTGACACGGCAATGGAGGCTGGAGTCAGTAGAGTAACTGGTTTTCGCTAAGAGGTAAAAGCATCTGTTTAACACTGTATCTTATATGATATTACCCTGATGGTATTTACATGAAATAAATGGGAGTATTACATGAAATTTAAAAAATATACTAGGCTGCACTAAGCCTAAATTTACTCATTGCAGCAAATTTCTGTACATCTTATGAAAATAGTACTTCGAAGATCAGGTTCCTCCTTAAACAGCTAAACGGCAGCCACAGTTGACTTACTTCATCCTGAGATCGTCCACTAATCCATATGTTTGATTATGGAAAAAAAGCATTCATCTACGGCTACCAACGACATTTCCGCTATCGACCATGGCTAAGGACCATCATCAACACATGCGTATGTCGTATATTCAATTAAACATTTTCATAATTCACCTCCTCCTACAAAGCGATCACAACCTTAAATGTTATCTGGGAATGTAAAGTCTTGAATTTCTTCTACGATCAATCAGAAACAAGTTCACTTCCATCACATGCTACACGAAATTTACCCACCCTTATCGACAACTATCGATCACATTCATCACTCCTGAAGATGTACAAACTAGGCATTGAATACAACATTCGCTTCAGGCTATTTTTCACGGTAATCGAGGAGAGCTTTTAAGAGCCCAAGGAAAATGGGGCCCGTTTTGTCAATTTCCTCGAGTCGATTAAAAATTCTTCCAGAACGACATTAGGCGAGATTAAAAGCTTTTCATTTTGATCTCTCTTTGAAAAAACTGCATTCGATTGACGGGTGGTAGGTAAACATAATTTCATAATTAGCAAGTAATTGGGAAGATATTTTACCGAAGTAAGGCCGCAATTATTATAATTATCCGAGCGTTAGGTACCCATCATAGTAAGAGTTTATTTACGAACTACAGAAAATCGTACTGTGGTCAGTAAACTCGACATGAAAAAAATGTTAAAACGAAAATGAAAGTGAAACGGAGTTCAGGTTTTCATTAGAATGGCACTTTTTCGAAATCTTAAGAAAGCGAGGAATATGAAGACCTATAGAAAGGCACCGAGGACCCAAAGTTGATTATGACAACAACATTAATATTATCCCCCGTCACTACCCTCAGCCGTAAGGTGCATGGGCACACGAATAATAGGATTGAATACCCACTTTAAAAAATTTAAAAAAAAAATATCCCTTAAAAAATTCGCCATCACACCAGGACAAAGACAACCCGCAAATATAAAAACCGAAACTTATAATGCGCACTATTTCCATTAACAAAAACACAACTTCCTGTGGGAGGTGTCCTTGAAGTCGCGATCGCACGCACTATTTGCACTTCTAGAGTACAACTAAGACGTGAATCTCTGCTTTTTCACCGGCGTCATTAATATCGGATATATAGCTGAACATGTAGGTTTTTGGCCAGTAATTTCCCTAACTTCCCCTATTCTGAGACATATTTTCACTTTCCACAGCATTATATACTCGCCATTAGGTCTCTCTTAAATTCATCAACCATTCTGCCCGTCAACCATCCTGTCGTCACTAATTCCCATCGTCGTCCTTAATTTCATTTCATAATATTTCAATAATATAAAATCGGCGAGTTCAGGCGTGGAAATTCATTTTCAATGATGAAAATAATACGAGGTATTATTCCAGAGAATTTTTTTTATTTTGGTACAACCAACTTCAACGTATACGCGTCACCTTCAGGTATCTGACGATGACGCCTATGCGTGGAAACTAGTTGAGCCAAAGTGAAAACAATTCTGTGAAAAATATTCAGTGTTCATTTCATCCTCGCAATGAAATTATCGACTCAACATCTCTACTGTGATAACTATTGAAATTCAAATTTTTAAATCTTCAGGTGGCTCTGAAAATTGATAATTCATTATAAGTCAACATGCCAAAGTTTATAATCAAGAACTCAGCGAGAAGATTAAAGCATATGAGATGACCACAGCATCAATGACTTCGTTACAGCGAGGCAAACAAAGTCTACGCTGGAGGATCCCATGTCACTTCCTCTGGAATGCCCGGTTTGGACACCCACCAAAATACCTTAGGCGCGCGACGGGAGGTGTCCAAACCAACAAACGTCCCAGTGTGCTTGAGTGAAGCAGCCAACGAAATGAAGAGTACATGAATACTTCACACATGAAAATCTTCGGTTGTGAAATCGTTATCATCGTACGGTATTAAGGCCTCTTTACACTGTACATTTTATTGTACAAACGAATGTACGAATTCTTCATGAAGGACATTGTACCGTGTAAAGCGGCAAATTGTATGATTGTTTGAATGACTTAACGGGAAATAGAACCTGCTCTAAGTCCATTGAGTTTCTTGTACATTATATGATACATTCGTTTGCACAATAAAATGTACCGTGTAAAGCGGCCTTTAAAGAAATTAGTCAATCTGAAATCCATCGATGAATCTTTAGATAATAACCGTGAATTTCAGTATTACAGAAAAATTATTTTGCGTCAAGCATATTACAATATTTACATCACGATTCTTACGGATGCTAAAATCTGCACACAATTATTATGATATGGCCTCCATTCTAACCAGGGAAAAATATCGCTCAAACTACGGTAACACCAATCCCTCTCATTCCCTGTGCTACGTACAAAACAAAGTGAAGCTACCGGCCAGCAAAACGAGGGCCGATTAATATGTGAAGCAGTAAAACCAACCCTCCCATACGCATATATACAAGGACATAATCAGGGGAAGATATTTAAAAATGACAACCCTACTTACACTATTAATTGTGTCGGATCTGCATTACCGTAAATTATTTGTAGCGGTGAAGACCTTTAAATTAATTAAAAGCATCATAGCTAATACTTTGGCTGTAGTCGTTAAGATATAATTTGATACTTTGAGTAATAGCTGAGCTTTAAGTAATTGGAAATAAAATACTCCAGTAATGGTCCACTAAATAGATTTATTGCTTACGACCCGGGTTTCATCACATAATGGCATCTTCAGGTCAGGTCGATGTATTATGTGACGAAACCAGGGCCGTAAGCAATAAATCTATTTAGTGGACCATTACTAGAGTATTTTAATTTCCGATAAGGAGAGGTTCCACATATTCAAGCCTGAAGTTATTAGTTATATATTTAAGTAATTGGTCAGAATAAATATTTACAATTAAAAATTATAAATGAAATTTTAAGTCATTTAGTCACATTTATTCACTATTTTGAAGGATGGAGAAGGTTAGGTGGACGGAGAGTGCAAGACTAACGAGGAAGTGCTTTGAGATGGTGGGCGAGGAAAGGAAACTTTCGAATGAAATCCGGGATAGACAGGGTAGATGGCTGAAGGATGTAATGAAGGGTGATGGGTTGCTGAAGAGTGTGATAGAGGGAAGGATATTGGGAAAACTGGGAAGGGGAAGAAAGAGAATAGGTTTCATAGACGGGACGAAGAAGGGTAGATCATATGCAGAGGCGAAAAAGGATATACTAGAGGGAGATAGGCCCCTGAATGTGTAAAAGATCGGGGGGAGATTCTCCGACATTCAACAAAACCTACCTTTACCGGTAGAATACATAATAATAATAAAATTCACTATTTCATACAGATTGAGTGCGCTAGTTTCTCTGAAAAGGGCAACTGTGGAGGAAAACCGGATTGCTCCGGCGAGCATACATAAGGAAGTTTCTTCCGACTCGCCGAACGAGGCACACCTTGTTTCCCACAATCTTGGGCGAAAGCGGCGTGGCGCCTTTAAGCGCCGCTTCCGCACACCGCGCGCACCATCGATTGCCTCCCCTGTACCCCCTCCCCCCCATTCCTCTCCCTCCACCGCCTCCACTTCCCCTTCGCCGCCTCTTCCTCTCTGCGACGCGGACCACTTTCCCTCCTCCCTCCCTCCACACCCAACTCAATCTCCCTTTCAATGCCGCCGGCAACTACGCCCCTCTTACGCGAGGTGGACGGCCAGAGATCGAGGAAGGGATTGCGGGAGAGGGGGGGGGGGGGTTGGTGCGGAGGCCACTTCCCACTGAAGGATCGGAAGGGGAAGAGCGGACCGGAAACGGGAAAGTAATCGGAGGCAGTCTCTGAAACCAGCTGGGAGTCAGTGGGTCAGTGAGGCCGAGGACACAAAACGTCCGGTGGACATTGACGCCGATGCCGCCCACAAGCGACTGCGGGCGCGCGGCATGGCGATAGTACATCGGAATCAGGTCGATGTATTTCCACACGATTCCATTGACCAAATAAAGAGGAAGGTACATAACAAGAGCTTCAACGAGATGGGGGAACTAAAGCCAATGAGCCCTGATGACGATGGCAGAGAAGGCCATCGAAACGTTGGCAGTAATGGCCATCCTGACCCGGCTGATAACCATAGAAGACTTCATCAGTAATGGTCGCCGGGAAAAAACGAAGTCCTTCATGGGGAACTAGCATTAGATGGGGAAGGATGGAAGGTGTACAGAAGAGTAGATGAGGAAAGGACACCATGGAACACCATAGAGAAAAGATGAACAAGATAGATTGGACACACCCTGAGACACAATGGGTTTTCGAAGAACATCATTGAAGGCAAAATAGAGGGGAAAGTCCAAAGAGAAAGACCCAGGAATAAGTTCATGGACAAAATACAAAGGAAAATACATAGGAAGAGATACCAGGAGGTAAGGGAACTAGCAGTAATAGGGAAGTGTGGAGGGCTGCAGTCAACCAATCTTAAGATTGAGCGACAAACGACTGAATTAAATTCCGCATCAATCATGACCTTAAAAAATTTTAATCGTGCTGTCTAAATCGGGGGCTCGAACTAATCTTGGTAAATGCTCTGCATTCAACTTCTACCGAAAGAAACCACGCCGACGCCATACCTATAAAGTGGGAGAAGTAAGTATAAAGGAGTTACATGAGGTTTATCAACTGGGAATCACCGTAACTACATAACAGCGAGGAGAAAGCATATAAAAACATTTGGGTTGCATCACTAGAGAAACCACAAGTAATTAAGTCATTAAAAAGAAGGCTCTCGAATGAAAAAGTTAATTAGAGATGCTATTTCACTCTGGCTGCCCGTAGGAAATTTTAGAGGAACAGATTAACTGAGAGTCGAAGGTTATCTTCATCAAATACAACTATTATCAACAATTCGGTATCGAGAAGATTATACTTTCGGAGCCTCGTTATAAGCTACAATGATTACAGGTTCCTAAAACGATAAACGTCAATACTGAATGATGATTACCGTATGGACAATATTCTGGTGTGAATATCAGGATTTGCAGGATATAGGCAGAGGAGTTTTGCAAAGGTAACATGTATAGCAACAGTGGAACCAGGATTTAATATGAAACCCAATGGGCGATGAACTGCTGTTAAAGTACACACCAAACTTTGGACCTGACGAAAAAGAAACTACGCCAGGGAGTTACAATTGTAGAGAATTTGTGCTACACCCCTTAGCATCTTCTCATTTTGTGATTATTTATTCTATTGCTCTATTTGCTGTAAAGCGGGGGAAGTGGCTTGAACATGACTACTTAGAAGCAAAGTTATGTAAAACTCACAGAAAGGATGAAGAAAATACGAGACCTATTCGTGCACAAATATAACCAGGACGGAATACGTTTTCACAAGTTTGAAATCCATTTCGAGAATGCTTCACTCCGATAATACAACAAATTACCTAATGCTCAGGTAGAAACAAAATTGTTTTTTTTTCACACAATATCGATAAGATAAATACTCATATCGTTCGATAGAAATTTGGTCTCCACCACTACTACGGCGAGTGTACCCGCGCAAGTTCATGTTTAAATGCATTCCAATTCAAAAATCCATCATACAATCACAACTAGCGTGAATTCATGCCAAGAAAGTAGCACCAGTTCTACTTCGGTGAACGTGTTCGTGCAAGGGTTCACGCATGTACCCGAGCGGATGCATGCATCGTGCAGGCAGGCCTTCATATTTCTGTACTTATGCTCAATACAGACAATTGAAGAATTCAATTCTTTCAGGCGTAATCCTTGTGGAAGTCCATTATTGAGTAAATAATGACAATACCAACTCTGTTTAAATCCACTGAGTTCTTTATTGGTACAACTTGTATATAAGTACCTGAACATGACGCAGTAGCATTGAAACATGTTGTGCCAATAAAGAACTCCGTGTATTTCAACATAGTCGGCATTTTCATTATTTATTCTGACAATTGAAGATTATAGCAGATATCTATCACAGATCTAGCCATTAGATCAGTGACGATCGCCCGATTATTCATTTCCTCTGTTTTTGCTGCCGTTCCCCCACGACATCTATCATCTTGTTTACCCTTTCTCGGCATAAGACCTTGCGTTTGGGAAAGCTCTCCGAATTCCCTCGCTCATGCGCCATAAGGTAGTTTGAGCGAAATATCGTTTCACCTCCATACCAATGAATTTGATCTCATTTTAAAGAAAAACATATCACCCTTCCATTGACACCAAAAATTCAACCCCTTACCGCATTACTTTCCGAGATATTTGACAGAAAATACCAGCCCTTTTACATGGGAAATGGTACGTGTTTGCACTCCAGAGAGACCTAATATTAAAAAATGAGGCATTTATAACACCGAAATCTGGTCCAAAAATTAACAGCGTGTAGATTGCATGTTTTATCGTCTATTTTTTAAAATCAATCATATTGTCACCCGAGTAAATTCTTCGGGATCACAAAAAAAACCTTCCGTTTTGAAGGAGTTTCAAACGTACCGCGCGAAAAAAAAGTCAAGTTACAGACTTATGTATATATTTTCATTTAATTATTCACAATTTGTCATATAACACTAGATTATTGCACCGTTAATAATGCAAATTTAATTCATGAGTCCCACAGCTGGTGAAATTGAATCGTATAATTCGGATATGGTCTCTATCATGACTAGGGAACTAACTCGCTCAAACTAAGTTAAGGTGGCTGGAGCGGTAACGGTGGGCCACTCAGTAAACATTTTTATAATTTTTTTACACTAAACATTGAACATATTCGAATTAATTTTTTAATCTCAACATTTTTAAGAAGCATGGAGTACATGTTATAACAAGAATGGCGCAGAAGTTGTTTTACACGTCGGGAACTCTCAGTAATAAACTACTTTATAATATTTACTCATTATTTAATACCGTGCGCTAAAAACGCTATCAAAAACGTTTTAAGACGGATCATTTTTTCATAGCAACAATTTTTTCAGAATCGCAAAAAACATTCCGTTGTGAAGGAGTGTGAAACGCATCGCGTGAAATACAATAGACAAATGAAAAACATATATTGATATTTTTCTTTGATTACTTAGAATTCCATTAATATAAAAAAATATTATTGCCCCAATAATCTAAAATATAAAAATGAATGTTTGCTTGTTCGTCTTTTATGCGTTTCAATACCATTCATCGGATTGCGATGAAACTTTGGTGGGTTGTTGTGCGCGCGCCCACGAAGGTTTCTGAATAATTAAATACATCGTACAATTGGTGGAGCGCGAGTCGTTTCAATAAATGAGTGTTGGCACCCGAGTTTCTCAAACAAGCGAGGAAAAACAAGCAAGCAACGGAGCAGATCGTATGCGAGTTGCTCAATCACGTGCATCAGATTCGTATCAGTGAGACACAATATCGCGTGCATCAGAATTGTATGAGTGAGACATAATTTTTGTTAAAAGGTACGAAATTTTTTTTACGTAGAATAAGATTTAGTGCATCGGTCTCTTTGTTTGCTTTCTTTGTGAATTCTTGCATTTTCGCATACGCTATGCTTTTTCCTGGAATTGGATTTTTAAGCTTGAAAATCTTAAATGTTTGCACTATTTCAACAATAGAATATATTCAATTTACTTGGAAACCGCAGCATAGGCATGGAATGGAAACAAATGCCATCATTTGAGCGTTTCGAATTCCCGTGTAGGTACGAGAAATTCATTGGACTAAGTCTCTAATTCGTTTATGGACCGATTTTGAATCCAGAAAAAAATTTGTGGGTCAAACCATGATAAGTATGGAGATCAATGGGGGGAAAAGAGACATTGCAACGTATGCTGGGCACAGCTAGTGATTCAATGTTTACTTCGTGCGTCACACTGCTGCTGAAATTAAAACGTATACAGTAAGTCCTCGGCATGCGTTGTTTCGATTTACGTCTAATTCGATGTTACGTCCATGGTGACAAGCGTCGTCGGAAAATTTTCCCTTTTTAATGCTAACGAAATAGACCGTATGTGCATATGCTTGCGTTTTTTGATAACTGAGACAATCATCCTTTATGATATAGCTATTTTTCCGAGATAAAGGCAAAAAACGAATATTTAAATTAACGCCTTGATTATCGCGGGATTAGCCTTTGAATGCAGCATGACGTGATATCATGTCATGGTTGGATTGGATATTTGGGGAGGCGACCGACGGCTAAGGTCATTTGCGCCAAAGGGGACAGGTCAGGGAGGAAGGGTGGATAGAAACCCGGCGTCGGCATTAGCCTGCTCTTAACGAAAGGCGCCAAGGGGACCACAGGTTTAACGTCTCATCCGACAGACGAAGTACTGTACTTGAAGTGCCCTCCACAAGACACTCAAGTAGGGATCCGGTTTCCTCTTAAAAACATCGTCCTCTGCAGGGATTTGAACCCTGGCCGCCCGTGTGGTAGGCGAGTACTCTAGCCACCACGCCAGCCCGATCCCCCACATCCTGGTTCTCTTAACGCTGGAGCTGATGACGTGATAGGACGTCGGACGATAGAAGTCATGGATACCGTGAGTGTTCCAGCATTCACTAGGGGGCCTAATGAAAGTTCCCGTTGAGAAAGCTGGTACACACACTGTACCATTGACGTAATATCACGTCTTCAGAACCAGCGTAAAGACAACCATGACGTGATATCACGTCATGCAGCCCTCAAAGGGTTAAAATGGTCACGAATATATGGATCCGTTTTTACGTTGTTTCGACCCACGTCTTTCTTTTTCCACACACATCTCCGACGTAAGTCGAGGGCTTAAGAGTAATACGAACATGGTCCCCAATACGACTTGGGGACCATCTCGCTCAAACCACCTTAAAGAGGAGGAGGAGGTCGAATCAACGTGAACTGCGTATACAAACGCCGAGGAAATACTCAGGCGATTGAGCGCGGCAAGGCATTCGGGAAGCACCTCCCGCGGCTACGGTCGTGTGACGCGGATTTGCACTCGGTGCCAACAGCGATGAAAACGGGAGCAGACTCGAGGGCGCCGGGTGCCGCAGCGCCATTGAACACTCTCACACACATCCACACACGATGCTTCTACGCCTTCCACGCGCACACAAATACGGAGCGGAGCGGAAACAAGAAGATGACATAAACGGTTATGAGAAAGGGAGATGAGATTTTTTTCGGGAAAGTGGCCGCAGTGAAGAATCGCCACAAAAAAAGACGAAATCTCAAGGTTTTCCGAATCTGATGTGAAAATTCTCGTGGCCTCAATCTGAAGACGGTATATAGCCAGTATGGAGACACGAAGGTTAGGAAAGAGACTTCGAGGTTACGAAGTACGAGCCTCGGACACAGACTGTGTGGGTGTGTGATATCCGAAGATATTGATGGAGAACTGGTAACTCCTTCCCTCCAATTACCACACCAGATTCACGAAGAAATTAGATGGAAGTTAGGGCACTGTCCCCAGGGCCACTTATTCCAGACCCTGAAAACTTACATCTAGGTATTACTAATGTGACTCTACTCAAATCATCCGCGTGAATGACAGATAGATGGTGCACATCTAAGTGCAAGAAATTCCTCTTATTAAATAAATTCTGCCTCTGGAGTGCACGGCTCCTATTTATCCTATGTCAATCAGCTTGTCTTTTCAGACAAATTGCTCGAAATGTAGTCTGGTACGTAGTAAATATTGTGATACCAATGGAAATATGAGAGTATTTTCTTTAAAATGAGGTCAATTTTATCAAAATCTAATTAAATTGATTTTTCGCTGGAACTTCCTTAAGAGTAAATACTACGATATTCTGTTCCACGAGCAATTTTGGGAATAGATTCTTACATTTTTTTACTACTAATTGTAAATATGCGGTAGCCAATGTTCTTCGTTTGTTAAATAGCAGAGCTTATATGTATGTACGTCATGTTGTAACAATATGTTGTACCAAAATCTTTGAAATTCGTTCGATAAACTGAGATGAAAATAAAATAGGGTTAACATGTTAGTTTCACTTTAAATCAGACTTAAAAATGGAGATTTAATGTGGGCTCTCATGGAGATAGCTCAGATTACTTCGGGAAAAACTTTTATTTGAACGAGGGAGCATATAATGGCTTGTACTTTAAACTTTTTAAGAAGAGAAAAGTCCTGAGAAAACGGACTAAAAGAACACATTGTAATCGTACTACCAATTTCTTAAAGTTGTTACCGAATTAATGCCGTATTTAAGTCAAAATGCAGTGGTTCTAATCAAATGGCGCTGCTGTCGGCTCCTAGGGCCAAGCCAAGGCTCCTATGGCCAAGACGGACGACTATGGTAAAAAAAATATATTCGACGAATACTCTTCGTATGATGTATATTTATTGTGGAGCTCTACAGGTAACTTATGTTATCGACAAAAGAAATTTTTTCATACAAATTATAAAAAATGTGTAATTTGGTATTTTTAGACTCATAGAGCCAAGCTAGAGTCACCTTAAGAGGGTATTAAGGAGGTTTAATTTGTACTTTTCCAGTTATTAATAGTAATCGTACAACGCGTGTCGCACTTGCTGCATATTCAGGTACAATACCTATTTTAAATATGGATTCGAATATCAAATACAAGCACGGAGGATTTATTTCTTTGTCGTAATAAAGGTCATACTCGGATTTTATTTTAGAATGTAAGCAGATGTATATACGAAACATTAAGTACAGTAAGATTAAAACTCACTAACTTCACAACATGATTGAACCTCACAGTAATTCGCTAAAATTGGATTTAATTTGACGCATTTACTTCACGCTGTACTCTGAAAACGCCCCTAAAAGTGATGGTCTTCAGCAATCCTACACAAAGTAAAACTGAGAGTAATAAACGTTTCAATTGTCTATACTGAGATGTGATTTTGTCACGGTGATCTCATCGTCACAACTCGGTGCATTTTTAGGATCCGGAAAAAACATGACTCCACGTCGGAGTTTTGTCACTCTCATAGTATACACCAGAGTCGAGCGCTTCTAATAAAGACCCTACAAACTACGAAGTACATCCTTGACTTCGCATATTATCCATCTTACACTAGAATCATGTTAACTTGATTTAATCCATCTGACCAGAATTTACCCCCAAACTGAACCACTTTTCATAGATTTATGATACATCACGATGTTTCATAAATCCCTCGTTGTCAAGTCCACCGTTGTTTGAAACGAAATCCCTCACGAAATAAGAACTTGGGACTACTTACGACATCTTAAGAGTTAATACTATGATCTTCTGTTCCACAAGCAATTTTGGGAATAGATTCTTATATTTTTTGTACTACTTATTATAAATATGAAGTAACCAATGCTGTTTGTAGTTATATAGCAGTACTTTTATGCACGTCGTTTGTAGTGGTAACTCGGGAATATTTTTGTACCTGCCTTCTCCCTTTACCGTACGTAAAACTAGTACACCCTTACCCAAACCAAATTTGACGATATTTGAAGTATGTTTTTGGTATGTAGGACCAAAAGTATACAATTTACTACCCATTCATGCATTGAATATAAATCTGAAAAAATATTATCGAAAAATGCACAGTCGTGGCTACACACCAATGAGAGAGTAGAGTCATATTTTAAGGTAACTTTCCTTTCCTAGGGCCAAGCCAGGGCTCCTAAGGCCAAGACGGACGACTATGGTAAAAAGAATATATTCGACGAACACTCTTCGTATGATATGTATGAATTCTGTGGTGTAGTAAAAGTTACCATAAAATATTTTTGAATAAAAATTTAAAAAAAATAAAGGCACCATACAAAATTCTGTGGTGTAGTAAAAGTTACCATAAAATATGACTATGGAAATTAACCACAAAGTTACCAAAGATACTGTTTCATTTGTTAGAGTGTTGAGGATATATTATAATGAATGTGTTTGATACTACACACACTAAATGATAGTCAATAAATTGTCAATTTTTAGCTTTTTGAGGTACTCATTTAAAGTTTTAATTAATTGTGTTTTTCTCATTACATGAGCTATATGTATGATTACTTGTTAAACCGTAACATATTATCATTCGATGGTAGCCTTAACAGGTTCTGCCTTCAAGAGTACCTAATATTGACCGCAACTTGCTATTGTGAATGCAAATTGTGTTGGAGTAATAAACACTATCATCATTACTATTATTACTTACGTCATGTTGTACCAATACGTTCCTTCAAGTGGTTTGTACTAGCACACCAGTAAATTCACCTCACCATTACAATAAATTCAAATCATACCCTAGCATCTAACTCAAACGTAGCTCCGGAGTGATGTCGCTCCGGAGATCTGCGTTCCTTACGTGATTTTTCCCGTACCATAGCGGTCAGTCTCGGAATATGTGAATTTAGATCCAAAAATCACGCCCTTGACGAAATCATAGGTTCTTGGCGCGGTGACTGGATCGGAGTAGTCACAATCGGAGCTGTTGCGTAAAAGTCACAGTCACATCCCATTCCTAATCAGGAACAGCTTACAACGACACTATTATGGTTGGTCCCCCATTGAGTACCTGGCCAAGTCCATTCTCAATATCATCCAAAGATCAAATCAAAGATTTTCGAAGCACGTTCCAAGCTCCGTCTCCTTGTTTTTACGCAATCAATTCCTGTCTAATTATTACATGACCTTTACCGTAAATATCCCTGCTCCCAGGTGTCACAATATTTTGGACGCCTTTCTCGAACCTTTAGGTCTGATGCAATATATTAACATTCGAGACGGGAGAATACATGTAAACATACAGCGCGTTATTAACTAATGGAAAGCAACCCAGCTAAACTGAATTGACGGAAAAGGAACGTAAAACGAGGGTCCAATTTTAAAATAATTAAAGGCGAAGAAGTTACAAATCAAGGAGAAATTAAATGGTAAATAGTAGGGCACAGTGCATTCCTGAAATTCTCCTCCTCCGCTCTACGAACAAGAGAAAGGAATGTCCTTGGTAAGGTACGGAAGGAGAACATTTGACGAAATTCAAGGCGGGAAAGAGCTACAAATGACGCCGTGATACAGCGTCATTGAAATATGTAGAAATTATCTGTACAATAATCGTTAAAGGCAGATCAATGGATTTCCAACAAAGAAACACGTCGGGACAATATTATGATTAAATTAACATATAAACTCCAGTCTTGACACCAACTAATTACTCATAGCAAACATATCTAAACTATCACGACGATATGTCAATAGACACTCTGATAGCAACCACCTCTACACTCCTAAATTCATTAAATAAGCTTCATATCCCGTCATATTCATTTTTTGGATAAAATACACCCATTGCGGAAAACTAGTCAGCGAAACAAAATAACTTAGGTGTCCCTCACGGTCCACAGTATTCAATGCCCATCGCCTACTCAAGCTGTAAAAAGCAATTACAAAACTTAAACACCTATTAACTTGCATTTCGCAAGCTTTAGGCCTGCACGAACAGATTCGTAATAAGGAAATTTCTGCAAGAAGAAGAAAGTTCTGAAAAGAATTTTGTCGTCAAATGGAGTTTTTTCTCCATTATTGTAAAAACGTTTCTTAACTAACATCAGTTCGAGGACCCACCTTAAAAAACAGCATTTATAACTTCGGAAAATAACATTACAGCGGACAAACAAATTATAAATTAATCAAAATCGACCGAAACTATTCAGAAAGAACACGAAAAATTAAACTGAAAAATAGCGGCATAAATTTTTAAGAAAAAATAAATTTTTATGGGCTATAATACATAATTATTTTAACTTATGGATATTTACATGAAGATAGAAATATCCATACAAGAGCAATTTATGCAAATGGATTAACTAATTTTATTAGGTGGTAGGATTACATATCCGGTTAATACAATGAATTTTTCCCTTGTGCTATCGAGCTGTTGACTCCAATACACTTTTCGACCAGCATCTCTAGGACAAGTAACAAGTAATACGCGAGTACAATATTATGCAGTTCATACCACTATCCCACTGTAAAAACGTGCCATTGGCAGGAGGCATACTTCAACATAATTTGAAAGCCAGCGCGGAAATTAAAAATACATTTACACGTATTGTAATCATACAAAGGGTAGGTATATCGAAATATTCACTGATCTCTTCAAAAGGCGACTTGCAGATTGAAATGAAAGAGATAAAATTTTGCTGAAACAAAGGGAGTAAGTCACCCACAAACTCTACTGTGAAAATTGGGAGAAATATACTATCTGGCCTCGAAAGCTCAATAAATATGCCATACGATCCTTCTAAACAAATTCAATATGCATGCAGTACACAAAAAGTCTCTCAAGCTCTTTACTCATTTGAAAATATTACCTGTAAAAAAGTGTCACTTAGATAATAGAAGTTAGGAGCTAATTATTACCACTCGCACAACAACAAGTTTAGACATTATACATACATAACTCTCATGCACATATTAGGATCTCAAATAGGATTCCCTAAAATTAAGTGTACAACACGTTATCCTCGACCGCTCTCTAAAGCACCCGAACTTCCTCATCCTGTCACCAGAAACTAGAGCGTAATCTGTCTCCATGGAAATGAAACTTTGCGCCAAGACGTGAAGGAGAGCGATGCGCCCCGCGGGACCCACGGCAACAAAACCACATCGACAACCGCCTCGCGGTCACATCCAACCTCACTCCCCCCATCCTCCGAGCTGCGCCTCTGTGGACTCGGGAGCACGCCTTTGACTGAGTTTGATCGAAATGTAACGGCTCATAATATTCCCTGAATTCACCTTCATATCTTATCTTCTATATATATAAAAACGAATGTATGTCCGTGTGTCCTATATGCATTACTACACTGTTGATCCGATCGCCAAGAAATTTTAAGAAGTTGTTGAGTACACTCTTGCAAAGGTTTCGAAGGTTTTAGGTATAAAATTTTTTTAAATTTCGCCCACCCCCCCCCCCCCCCAAGATCCTCTTAATCTTTCGAATACTTTTCGCGCAACAACGCCCGACGGGTAAGTGCATTACTACAATTATAATCCTATCGTGCTGAAATTTTGCCGAGTAATAGCTCAAGGCAGGAGGAAAGTTGTCGGCTACTTTAAAATGATCTCAGGGCCCGTAAAGGTCCCAAAAAGGGGCCCTTAGGTGGTTCGCGGTACGTATCGGGTTTTGTGCAGTGGTTTCATTTTTTACTTTTTTAAATTATTTCCGCTCAAGATAGAGAGTTGGAATTTTTTTATCAAATGTCTGAAAGAATGAAGTTTTTAATTCTTTCAATTAATTATCCTTTTCACTTCGTAATCATGTTATTTTTTATCATTTGTCAATTTTTCAGTCATTTGACTTATGATTATTATTGTTCATGGGAGATATTGTCACATTGTTTACTTACTATTGTCTCACAATTGTATAGATGCTCTGCAGAAAAAAAATATTAATTTAATAAAACAATTACTTGAAATGTAGTCTGTTATCACAACTACTTACTAACTCCTCACCTCTAATATAAAGAGTTTTGAAGGAAGTATGATCCCGAGCAACGCCGGGTAATTCAGCTAGTAGGTATATAAAAACGAGTGCTTGTTTAGTCTTCCTCTATGCCTTCCAATACCAATCATTAGATTACGATGAAACTTAGGTGAGTTGCTGTGCGAGCGCCCGCGAAGGTTTCTGAATTATTAGATATATTGTACACACCAATCCACACACATTAAGTGATAGAGTACTCAATACTCCAGTACACACAATAAGTGATAGAGTACTCTATACTCCTTGGTACATGCAATAGGTGGAGCGAGAGTCGTTTCAACAAATGAGTATTGGCACGCGAGTTTCTCAAACAAGCGAAGAACGACAAGCAAGCAACGAAGCTGATCGTTTACGAGTTACTCAGTCACGTGCATCAGATTCGTATCAGTGAGACATAATATCGCGTGTATCATAATCATGTCAGTGAGACATAATTTATGTTAAAAGGTACGTAATTTATTTGGACGTAGAATAAGATTTGGCGCAGTGGTCTCTTTGTTTGCTCTTTTTAAATTCTTGCATTCGGTTTTCGCATACGCTTCGCTTTTTCATAGAATTGGATTTTTAGATTTTTAGGCTCGAAAATCTTAAATTTTGGCACAACTTCAACAATAGAATAATTAATTTACATGGAAACCGCAGAATAGGCATGAAAAGGAAGCTAATACCATGAGTTGTGCGTTACGAATTTCCGTGTCGGTACGAGATATTCACAGCACTTTGTCCCAAATTCATTTAGGGACCGATTTTGAGTACAGAGAAAAGCATTGCAACGCATGCCGGGCACAGCTAGTAACGAATGAAACTCTTCTTCCCGAGGTTACCAAAATAGAAGCCAATCAAGTCGCTAATTTTCAGGAGGTTCACCAATACATAGAACCAGTTTCTTATGCTTCTAGCACTATTAGAACTTTTTGAAATGATAGTTCTCACTTTTATACGAAACAATTCAAACCGTCACGCGTTGAACCAATTTCTTTCCCTTCCAAAAATATAATACAAAATTTTCCATCAATTTTTTTGGTGTCAGGAGGTCATGGCATGTTAATCCTTTGTATGGCACCCTTGTGAAAACACTAATGGACTCGGAATGGCCGCAATTCACGAGGGAAAATAATTGCAGCGATTCGCCACAATATTTGGATACAAACGCCCTTGCTTTTTTTCAGTTCGGTTAACTATAATCAAGAGATGAGTGATTTCACCAGAGAGATCGAGTCTATTGTAGCACATTCTTAGACTGTCAAATAGTTGGCACAAACTTTGTCTTAATTTGAAGGCCGCTTTACACGGTACATCTTATTGTGAATGTACAAGAAACTGAATGGAATTAGAGCAGGTTCTATTTCCCGTTGAGTCATTCAGACAATCATACAATTTACCGCTTTACACGGCACAATTTTCCTCAAGGAAGAGTTCATACATTCGTTTGTACAATAAAATGTACCGTGTAAAGCCGTCTCAAAGGCTGTTCGTAATCTAATGAGAAATCAAAATGAGAAAATGATTTACCGGACATGAAATCTTCCGAAGGACTATTAAACCAACCAAAGAAGCTTTCCGTGGAGTGGTAAATAAGGACGTTCATATCCAGCGTCATTAATTAAAAACTGTTGATTTAGGAGTCGGGAATACCAAAGAAAAGAACTGAATTTAAAGTCATAATGGCCGAAAAGTAAATAGGTACAATTAGAATGAACGAGGACTCATATTAATCTCAGAATATCCATGGAAATATTAATGAAAAAAAATGACTTGCCACAGAATAATAGTAAAACTCAGCTGTATTTCCATCTAGGAAAATAGCATTGTGCGCCTCCGCCATGTTCCAATGAAAATATAAACTATGAAAGCGCGACGTAACGAGGGAGAAAAAACACCTTTCCTGTTCGCATTCGTGTAGTAAACAGCGGCTGGCAGAGAGATTGACAACATAAAGCCGTCATAGAACGAGAGAATTTCAAATCTGCCGGCTAAAGAGATTATGGCCGCGCCCTCACTGTGTCCTGCATCGCGTAATTCACACACGAACTCCGAGACAATGAGAATGACATTAGGGAAAAAAAAGACAAAGCGACAGTGGCCAAGCTCATCAACGCTTGATCCATTAAGATACGCACTTCCATCAGCGCAGCGACGACAAATTGGGTGGGAGACGAAGCCCCAAGATCACACACATCCTCCAACTCCCGCCGCCCGCTAACAAGACCATTCCTTTTTATTGCCTCTCGCTCGGCTAATTCGCTCCTCCGAGCTGGCTAACGCGTTCCTCACACAACTCCGCAGATGAGAGCCCGGAGATGTAGATGGAGGTGCCTTGAGTACCATCATAGAGTAAGCACATCACTAGAACACTCACCGAGGAGCAAAATATGTAAGTTTTGACGTAGTGCTACAAGGAAAACCCAGGAGGCGAGGGGAGGATGTTCCTAGGGATTGAAATCGTCCCAAAAAGGACTTTCGATTTCTGCTTCAACGTGGACTTTGGAAGTCTACAAGTCGACTTCCGACAACTTTTTCCGATTTAAATCTATTTCACGAAAAATAAGTAAACACCCTTTTGTGGAGCAAAAGTAACCGAAACTGCACTTTTAAAAGATATACAATAAAATCTGATAATGGCGCGATTTCATATGGACTAAAATAGTAAAGGTGAGCATAAATGGCACAAAAATCGCACATTAAACAGAATAATTGCGCTCTAAAAAAACAATGCAGTCTAAACTCAACACAAATATATAGCTCAAAATGAGTTAGGTCGGAAAAAAGACAATTCTTGCTACAAACAAAGCTGTTAAAAAGTTAAACAAAACACCATTGCTATTATTAAAACAGCCCGTGGGAGTGGTGCAAGCCCATACATGGCTGAAACGACACTGATAAAAATTATGAAATAAATCAGAAGTCCGCCTTTAGGTGCTCCCAAAAACCTTTTCTGATTCTTTCACGCACATACTTACGTGCCAGGGAGTGAAGTGAACATACTGTAAGCCAAGTACCATCTTCAACCGGAAAAAAGACAATTTCCCTCTTCCCGACGACGTTTATGCTTTTAGAAAATAACTTTTGTTTCCAGATGCTTTGGTAAGTTCTGCAACAAATGCACATAGTGTAATGCAGACAAGGAAATATTCGGAAAATCGAATTCGCGGACGTACAAAAGCCAATGACTTTAGACTTCAATCGACTTTGAAAATGTACAGCAGACCTTAATATAATCGCCTTAAGGAGCAAAAAGTCGTCTTCGACTTTCCAATCCCTAGGTGTTCCGCGAGGGAATTTTTCCACGAAATAATGAATTCTTCGCATCAAAGACGTTACTACCATCACTTCAACGGAGCTATGGTGATGTCTTAGATTTCGCAAGGCCCGCCCAGTGCTTCTGGCAATTGTGCTTCAATTAGATAGAAATCTTAAAGGTAATTACTTCTACACTTCTTCCGCATGATAAGAGTTGTTTTAAAATAGGGGCATATTGCACGCAAAGTATCCAGTCTAACGAGTTGAGGAAGCTATATCTTCAAGTTGAATCAACCGATTTTAATAAAAGAAAGTGAAGCTGCTGGAACATCTATTTCTACCCAAACTCTTACGGTATGTTCACAGTTATGCTCACTCTATGGCACCATCGACCCATGCCGAGGGGCCGAGTTTGAATCTCAGAAGCTGTGAAGCTGTATCAATTCCTATTTAGTGTAATGTAGAGAGTACTCAAAAAGTCCGATACTCCAATACTCCAAATGATGGACTGTGGTGCTCAGGAAATAGTCGATAATTACGTAGTGAAATCTACTACGGCAGCCGAAAGTAGAGGTTTTCGTCAAGGAACGACGAAAAAATTTTGTCAAAGTCTTTGTCAAAACTTTTCCGGCACGCTACGTCAACATCAGCCAATCAGAGAGCTGTTTTTTCATAAGCAACTAAATTTTAATTCCAGATCATCCATATTACTTTTTGACTTTAGAGTGAAACATGATGGACCTTCTTGAAACATTATTTGGCAGAATTTTAACGGATTCTTCGTGTATTGTTTAAAAAATCTCTCTTCGAATTACTACCCCTTCGAAACGGCGAATTCACAATCGTTTACAAATCCGTTTATGTGATAACTGTAAACAATTGGCGTTGATTGTCCCGACCATCGAAATACAAGCCTTTTCGACGGGAAGATGACGAAAAACTGACCGCCATCGTCCTCAACATCACGTCCGAAACGTCGATTGTAATTCCGTCCCAATGCCAATTCTGGGGTTTTCTCCACCCCACCTCCATTCCCTGAATAATCCTTCCATTACCAACACCTCCCACCTCCTACCCTCAGAGGAATAAATGACTTAAGTCCTAGGTTGCCTTCCCAAGAAAAAAAACAGACTCCAGAGCTCTCATTTACGTCAGTTAGGCGGTGATGTGGGGAGGCGACCGACAACTGAGGTCATTTACGCCATTAAGGTTAGACGGGTAGACTGGAAAGGAGAGGGAGAAGGATTACTTGTGGAACGGAGGGTGAGGGAGGGAAACGTGGCGCCGGCACTAGCCAACTCTTATTCCTCGTTTCTCTCTCTTATATTCATACTCTCCACCCGCGTACTTTAGGCAATGTTAAAGCTTGTAAGTAATTACCACAGAACGGCAATTCAGGGGCGAATGCGGTAGAAAATACTCCACAAGAGGAGGAATGTTTGAAGTCTTAGGAATAGGAGAGCATGAATAAATCGATGCATGTGCATGAGGGTGAGAGAAGCGAAAGTGGTCCGCAAGAACAGGGCATCATGGAGAATATTATTACAATTTAGCCAGTGTTGCAGTGTATTACAAGTTAGTCATGTTGCTTCCCCCTATTCTTTCCTGGCTAGCCTTTGGATAGCACGAAGAAGCGGACCCATTAGCGGTCACTTACAAGTAGCGAGAATGCCCACCTTATAATAAAAATTTCAGGAAGTAACAATAGCAACATACACTTATAACTCCAAGTTATCGTTTCTACTCGATACGTTTTTCGCTGCGAAAACAGATCATTATAACTTGAATATATAAAAAATATACATGGAAAATGCATTTTCAAGAGGTTAACGTTTTCAGGTAAGCGTAATGCTGTCAGTGGGACTTTGAAGTTGGTTAGTCGACAGATGGTGTAACCGATTAGTTGATTTACTACCTAATACTCGTTTCTTAATCTTCCACGTAGTACTAACATCACGTTTCGCATGATCCCTGCATGTTTATTGAGTCTCGTTTACGTAGTTACATTATTCATTAATCCAATAGTTTCTGTAGCATACCTACAGTTGTGCATGTTGATTAAAATTATATGTATATTACGGTACATTATGGTGATAACTCACCCCCTGCCCAACACCCTCGAGGTGGTTGAAGGGTAATATGTAGATGTAGAAGGTAAATCGGGGGGAATAAAAATGGCGGACCGGTCACGCCACACCACATTGCAGCTTCGAGGTTGGCAAATATAGTAAGCGCACAATCCTTTAACCGAGTAATATAACGGTGGGAATGCCATCTTTGACGGTGATTTTCCCCACGGTGCGAAAGAGGACAACCATCTTTGGGATTTCTTATCCCCACGTGCTCGCAGAGGAGGGGGTAAACAATAGCAAACTTGGCGTACCTTAGTCGCTAGGAGACGCCGGGGCGAATGGCATCAGAATATGAAAACACGTGACGGAGAATTAGAGAAAGAGAGGGGAGTTCTCTATCAACAATGAAGGGCCTGCTTATGTACGAGACGGTTCAGTGGAACAGGAACAACGAGACAATTTGCGGAAACAGGCTGAAGATCAATTTTTGATAGAACTCCGTGTGCAAAATGTTACTGCCCCAATTGTAAAATGTGACATTGATAATTGTAAAAATCTTGTGAATGCTAAGTTGTGAAAAAAATATATATCTCTTGTATCTATGTGCATTTTTTAGTCGCCAAATACTCTAATGCTTGCAGTAAAACTTTGGTAGCATAACCATAGGTAATGAATGTTGATGAAAAATGATTACTGTCAGACCAGGGCTGTCTTAATTTCAACATGGGTCTACCTCACTGTCAGACCAGGTCTGTCTTAAATTTAACATTGGCCTGTCTTACAACCAGTACCACTTGGATTGACATGCAGCTCTGCATCTACCTTATTCTTAGACTAGGAAATGGCTGTGAAATTCAACCGACACTGCCTTAAAAATGTTGCCTCTGAAAATCAGTTCTCTTATCTCTCTTAAAATCAGATCGACTTTTTACTGTGTATAGAAGTACAACACCGTCCTCTTCCCCCAGGCACCCTCCCACTTGACGCCCACGCCTTCGAGATTTCAGGAAAATCCTACTCGTCACTGTCACCACCGCTATTCAAACGTCCTTAAATAGTCCCAACTTCCTTTTCCTTCTCACATTCCTGTGCGACTTGATTTATTTTATCTCTTGTGACGGACTGCGAATTCCATTCAACGCCAGCTCACGCCTTGCGTCGATGTTTACACCACGTCTGCCGAGTGTTATGAATCGTTGTGGTATTAGTCACGCTTCATGACTTCCTGCGACCAACGGCCTTCAACTCAGCACTTTAAACAGTTAAGACACAGCTCTCAGTGATCTCTGGATTACAATTAACGCAGCAACGCAAACAAACAAGGGCCATCTGAGACAGGTCACGAGAAGAAAAAACTAAATTTCAGATCACCACGACCCTGGTCAGAGGATGAGGAGCACATTACATTCAGCTTAATATAGGAAAGTCCTCGGATGAGAAAGTAAAAAGAGAGGTGATTGCTTCTTCAGCTCCGGTTAGTCCACACCACGAATACGCCGCTAGAATTTGGGACCCTGGACAGAAATATCTAACAAAAAAATAATAAAATACAAAGGAAAGCTGCGCACTTCGTCAAAAACTGCTACCAACGAACATAAAGCGTATCTCAGCTTATAGATGGATTAGGTCGGGAGCAATAAGAGACTCGGATGCAGCTCGCTAGACTCAGTTTGCTTGAGAAATTCGGAACAGGCTTGTTTCAAAGAGAAACAGAGAATATCATTTCTACGCCGCACTACATTTCTAGGTACGATAGAAGCGATAAAATGGAAGAAATACATTGCCGAACAGATGGATACAAAAATTCGTTCTCTCCACGCACAGAAAGTGACCATTGTATAAAAGGTGTTTTTTGTACATGGAGCCTAAGCTGTACAACCTCCTGCCAAAAGCAATCTACGTGATACCCTGCGAGCCACCACGAGGGTGTGTGGCAGGGGGTGAAGATCACCTAGCAATCTAAGAATATATTCATTTCAAAAGATATCAAAGAATGATTCATGAATGGATGTCATTTGATAACATTGAAACCTTATCATAAATGATCAGTGAATTTAAGTGTTATAATTATCATTTTAATCACATTTGTTTTAAGTACAACTTCTTATTTTTTGCATGTTTTCAGGCCAGCACAGTGGTAATTTTTTTACGCACTTAATTGCGTATCCATATTTACACTTAAATTTTAAAAACTGAATAATGTGTTATAATTTTAAGAACATTTGTCGGAAAACTGCTTTATTTTTTGCATTTTTTCAAGCCAACACACTGGTTATTTTTCACGCACTTATTTTTGTTTGAATATTTTCATCTTTTGTAAATGTTGGTTAAAATATTCCTTCTCCACGCATTATGATTCTGAAATTAGCCTAAATGCAGGCTTAATGCCTTATAGGCTAATTAACTTGTACAGAAAAAATAACTGTAATGATGCTCGTATGGAAGAATAAATATTATAATTATTATATTTAAAGCTGAGCTCTAGTGAAAACACACACATGGAACACATCACCACTTCACCTCCCAAAACCTTACCCTCTACACGGCTGGGGTCAAAACATCCCCTCACACACGCCCATGCGGCGGTATTATGCTCGCAGGGTATTATGTAGAGGTAAGTGCATAACCATCACACCATTCCCTTTCGGCCAAAGCACAGACGAAGAGCTTATTAGGAGCACTTATGAAACGTTCCCTGTCGATTTCCTTCAAATTTGCCAATATATCGCAATAAAACCATAAGTGCAAAATTTCCCGTGCCACGATGTCCTGCAAGCAATTTATATAAGTTTCCGATTTATATATGTCACTATGTTTGAGTAATCCGATATAAGGTGGTTACTCTAATTGTGATTGATTAGCATTCTTCTCGTTAACCTTGCCATAAATTGCGCACAAAATATTTGACAGCAGCTACGAAAACGAAGTTGCAGTTTTACTTTTGCTGTCCTAATCGAAGGCTAATGTAATTTCGTACCGTATCACCTTTTTAGTCAGGTATGGAAAAATTGTAGTTAATCGTATAACTACCTCTTAACATGGGTGCGACGGGCTGTTGCAAGTGTTTTGTTTCTTCGTGGACTTTTCTTATAGTGTGTGAAACAATTGTGAACAATTACCCATAGAGATATGCGATAAGCCGGGAACTTATGACGCCAATCGCGAGCTCTAATGACCGTGGTGTATGGAAATAAAACATGAGTACTGAACGGTAACCATAGAGTACCAGTCTGGTCCTGAGCTGGAATCGGGAACTTTTCAGCAGCGTCCCAACTTTTGGAGTGCTTTACTTTTTGTGATCCACAGAGAACCGTTTCAAGTAAACGATTTGTCTCCATTGAAACTTTTATCGTGAATTCAAGTTTACTATCCCTAAGTACTTGTGTTCTTCCTTCAGTTACTAAAATTTCTTCGCGAGTACTCAAACTTAAATAAACCGGATATCATAACGGGTTAAGGCAATTTTCAATTATTTTCCCTATTTGCTCTCACAGGAAACACTTAAAATTCTCTCAACTGGGAAACTGTGAGGGTCTAGGTTTTATCTTCGGCACTATTCGGCATATCGAAAATCGTCTTCATTGTTCTGGGACTATAAGGACTGGGACATATCGGGACAAAGGAATGCATTTGGGCCACAAGTAAAATCGGACTGAATCAAAATCGGGAGAAAACAACAGATATGCTACCCTATGAACCATAAAATAATTGTAAAGCTCAAAAAAGTTTAAATTCGACGTAACGCATCGTACAAAATGCAGCGAAATTCACCGTTTGCTAAGTTAGCAATGGAATAATATCTTTTAGGATAAAAGGTCGTCAGATGTGCGCCACATACGAAAAAGGACGTCTCGATCCAATTCGTCGATATAGAAGGAAGGCAAAGTTATCAGATTCTCTCTCGCGCGGTCAGCGATCAGATAAGAGTAAGCCTAGAAGCTGATCCACCGCAAGAAATAATTAGCCATCGAATACGAGTTAACAATGCACCGAATAACTCTAGGGTCGAATGCGACCCGCTGGTGTCGGCCCCTAAGCACTATTGGGTGAAATACTGATTAGGCACTTATGAGAACTTACGAGGTATAAAACGTTCGATTTACAGAATTGATGGTTGTGCTTGCGACTTATAATTGAGTATGACTTTTCGCTGATTAGTACGTAATGACATACTTTGGAGTGAAGCAACATGAATTCAGCGATGCGCGTAACTAAACTATGAGCTGATTAATAAATTTCGCTGCGGAAGTGATAACTTATTTTCAAACTACACAAAATCTTTTCTCGGTAAAAATGAAAAACTTAGCCATCCATGTAAGTACACATTAGTTTCATAAAAAATAATTTAGTATGATAAGCTAGGAGATCGAGCCAGGTCGTTATCATAATTTGGTAGTCACTTCGGATTAATCCATTGTATCGTCGCAGATTTACATCAACGATGTAGCTCTTAATTTGTTAACAATGGAACCTAGCATATATAATTCTTCAATTGGATGACAAGGGTGAGCCCATAGATTTATAAGACGCGACTGTATCCATCGACCTAAGAGATGCCAAATGAGGTATCACTGATATACTTATATACAATAAGACGCAGTACCATCCAAGATGTGAAACGAAGTACATCTATCGTCAGTGAATTTGAAGTTACAAATGGCATTACTCCACCTACATTAAATACATCAATCATGATAAAAAATTTATTATGCAAGTCTGACTGAAAGTTACACACGGTAATTCGCAGATTACATACCACCAAATGTTAATTACAAACAATTGGTGATGATTTTCGCGTAATTTAATCCTGTACTGGATTCTGCTTGCACCAGATTATATACCACGCTAATAAAATCAGACACGTTAATTTGCTTATTATAATTAAAAATACATATATATTTAAATATACTGATTAACAGATAATATTGAAACATTTCTACCGGTCCACAAGATGCAGTGCTTAAAATACTCGGCGGTTAAAGATGCTTACGCTACATATCTTTCTTAATTAGTGATCTGCCGTCCTAATTGCCAAGTAACAAGGACATACTCCTTATTAGTCCTGGGGGATTATCTGCTTATTTCGCGTGAATAACGTATAAAATAGAACATAAACAATGTCACTCCAGAGCAGACATTGATTATTTCACTCGAAAAATAGTTACGTCCATTCACATATTTTAGAGAGCACCTTATTTGTTAATGACATGAACATCGTGGAGGAATTAGGTGTTGAGAAATACCTCAAGTTGACACCACCCAGTTGAACCAAAGTGTTTATGACAGTCGCTTTATCATTGCCGCAAATATGCCATAATCATGCCTCGTGTAAGGTTTGTAAACGTAGTGTGAATGAAAAGTCTTTTTTTTTTCAAGTTTTAAGAAGTCTCCAAAAAAGATTAAAAATGCCTTGACTTAACGAATGTCGCCATTATATGCCGTCATAACCACGAAAGTCCCAAGTAATGACAATGTAGAAAGACTTTTTCCCGCGCTCTATTCTAGTAATTGAAAATTTTTTGGTATCAGTTTGATGCACTAGATGTGATAAATACCTATGAAAACGGACTTTGATGCTAACCAAATTAATACAACCAAGTAAAATGCAATACAGTAAAAGATCTCCATGATAAAATATAACAACAATAGTAATATCCACACTATAATGTACTACTTCAACACCGACCATGGTTTCGACATACTATGTCATTATCTCCACCAAGTTAAGCCTGAAACGATTTCATACGTTAGTAAAAGATCTATTACTATTTGAAAAAAGTGTGATGATGTTTTGTAAACCAGCGGTAATTATTAATGAATAACTTTAAAATATTATCTATAGATTTCCCTGATTTGAAATCAAAGAATCATTGAATGAATAAAGTGTAACACAACAGTTGAGCGCGAACTCTAGCCATTAGCCGGTTGCTGTCGAACGTGTCTAGTACACCGAATCACTGTCACAGGACTGAAAGCGTCTCGGGGAGGCGCGTTGACGTCACTTTAACTATATTCAAGAGCACACCCGTTCCATAACCCCGTACAAAGTCAATGGACAATATTCGCGAGTCCCACACAGGCTGCACAGATGATTCATAAATGTGAGGCTGACGGAAAGCGGGCATAGTCATGCATGATCGGATATCATTTCGGAAAAAAATGGCCTCATTATCAATAAGGATTGGGAAATGTCCCCACATAAAACCCACATTTTTCGAGTCCAGAGAACTTTCGTGGGACAAAAACTACGCGGAAATTTTGCAAACAAGGAAAGAGAGATATGGCACCATATCAAGGTCGGTTGAAAGCATATCCACCACAAAAACAACTCGGGATGTAAGCATTGGACCGTCACCGTCAGACACCGATGTTATTTCCATTTGCCCACTCGGAAAACGAAAAAGACTATAAATTCCTTCAATAGAATTAATGTTCATCCCAAGGCAAAATTCGCAACGACCCGTGGAAGAACGGATGCCGGACGCATTTCATTGTGACGCTGTGTCGCACGCAACACATCTCCCCGAAAAATCTGTATATACGAGGCCAGAATAAAATAAAAACAGAAACAAATAATATTTTGAAAATAATAAAAATTAATGGCGTATGTTGAAAGAGTTGCAAATAAATAACAGGACTTGCTTCCAACAGCGTAAAAACATTCTTCTGGACGTAGCTCCAATGCTAGTCTACATGCAATTCAATAGGTTATTGTTCGCTTCAATTATGTTATTATCTCCAGTTTCACAGAAACAGTTTTCAATAGAGTAAAGCCTCTGTTTGATGTCATATCGTCACATCCATTGCTTTTCCACTGAATTACTTGAGCGCACTTAACCACCGGGAAATAAGCTATAGCTTTGGAGATTAACTAATATGAAATAGCACGCACTGAGTAAAGTCGACAGGGAAACCTTACGCAAACGAAACAGTTGTTCGGTATTCGGAAGGCTTTCTTCGAACGTACTCGAGATTATCGAGCCAATGAATCAATAAAATCCATTTTTCATATCATAGCTTCGCATCATTCCCATTGTTGTCGTTAACAATTGCAGGCTTATCAAGAGCGTGAACTCAAAACATATATATTATCGAAGATATTGAAAATCTCTTGAATTATGTCTCAGTGCTCTAGTAATTTTACTGTCGAAAAGCCTTAAAAAAGGAATGCAAAACCAATGAACTCATCATTTGCGCTTTAACCCGCCAATACCGATGTCTACGGTGGATCCACAGCCTTGACATCTTTACATGTTCCCGGCATAATCACTGGGACAGTTAAATGGCCACCAAATCAAGACAGCTACCATTGTAATGCCGCACCCACTATTGGAGAGGTTAGTTCTAAACACTTAGCCAACAGAATCCTATTCCCAGATCGATGACTACGGACTGCATCTTATGAAGCTCAAATGTGATTTAACAGCATGCCTGGAATGGACTCACAGGCATTTCGGCTCTCGCCGCAGGATTACAACTTCCGTCCCGGTCTGCAAGCTTTCGCTTATACCCGGGGACTAGGAAGAGGTGGAAGGAAAGGATGGGAAGGGAAGGTTAGAGAAACCGCAGCCCCTTCGAGGCCGACACCAATGAGGCGGATTGAGGTCAAAAGGACCTCAATTGGGCCTCCGCCTCCCCGAAGTGCTCGTATTAGTTTGGTTACCCAAACAACAGAGACGAGTAGCCGTCGGTTTTGCTTTCGCAAAAACCTACCGCACTTCTTTGATAACCTAGAGAGCCCGTTACCCAAAATTTTGGGATTAGGTGTCTCTCTGACTCCCTTTATGGGTTGACGTCGTGCGGTCGGCCGAAGTACGTCCTCGAGTCGGGGATCACCGGACCCATGGAGGGTCAATTCGGACCAATTCAGGTCAAAGCGTGAGTACAACCCTTCTCTCAGTAGTTCCCGCCAACCCAGTATTCCCGCCAACCCAGAATGGACTCAAACCGTGCCACACACCCTCGATGTGGCTAACATTGTATTACGCATATGCAAATATATATGTATGAGAAGACCATTAAATAACTGCTGGCCAACGCAAATTTGCCACAGCATACGCGATTTTCAAAGCTGAAACAAATGGGCTGAACGGGCGAACTAATTGAATGGGCGTCGTGGCTAAAAATAAAATGAATATCGTATGTCAGGGATTGGCAAGAACAAGCTGCTTCAGTCAAGAAAAAATAGGACCGTTGTATTTCAAGCGACAGCTTAGATTTCAGCCACATTCATGCCATACACGCCAGTACACCAATGCAAATATGCCACAGAAGGAGCGATTTTCAAAACTGAAGCAAATCACTTCATGGGTAATAGCAAGTGTCCTAATTCTTCGTAGCACGTATCTACATCTACGAAATACCGTGCAGACCACCAATAGGGTGTGTGGCACGCGGTGATTCCACACCATGCATGCGACACTCATCCCATCTGAAATCAGAACCGCGCACCCTCGCCCGGATGCCTGGCGCAGGCCAAAATCAGTCAGGATGACAATTCACGGTCAAATCATAAACTAGGATAGTGCTACGAAAACGAACATACTACCATGCAGTATACTAATTACAACTACTGGTTAGAATTATTAATGCGACTGATGAATAGTAATACAAGGAACCACATCATACTGGGGCTTCATCTTTTTCCAGATATTTCATGCGGGGTCAGTGGCTAATAATGATGTTCCGACATTTAGCACAAGTGCAGAACCTACTTTACCCAGCGATGGTCAACGTTTACCAGAACTGATCCATCGCAACTATTACTATGGTCCCTTATTACACGTGGAAAATATGACATTTTAAATACATTGGTTCTACAGTCTACTACCTTAATTTTATTCCTTTAATCATTTCTACCATAATAGTTTGGGTCTAGCAGAATATGCTGAACGCCCTGCTAAATATAGTCAACATCAAACTTTCGTATAAGAGGTAATCTATATTTTTCCCTTTGATCAGATAGAGGTTTCCATCCTTAATCCGTCGACAATTCAGGAGCACGACTATGCTTATCGTAGCAATTTTTACACTCCCATATCCAAAAATAAATAAGCAAAATTAAGATAAATAAGCGAAAGACTTGAGTGACGGTATGCGGTGTTCAAGACTGCTCTGAACCTGTAAGGATAGGAATAAATGATGAAGAACTAGAACGAGTAACAGAATTCAGCTACTTGGGAAGTAAGATAACAGAAGATGGAAGGAGTAAACGAGAAATTGAGAATTTGAATACGACTAGCAAAAAATAGCTTTCAATGATAACAAGACTCTACTGACTTGTAAAAATGTTAGTTTGGAAGTAAGAAAGAGGGTTATGAAAGCTTATGTTTGGAGTGTGGCCCTTTACGGGTGTGAAAGTTGGACTATCGGGAAACATAAAAAGAATAGACTAGAGGCCCTAGAAATGTGGTGCTATCGAAGGATGCAGAAAATCAGCCGGCGAGACAGAATCACCAATGAGGAAGTTCTGAGAATAGTACAAGAAAATAGAAGTCTTTGGAGACAGATACAGACAAGGAGACTTAAACTAATAGGTCACATTCTACGACGCAGTGATTTAATAAAATTAATAGCTGAAGGTTTTATTGAAGGGACAAATCGTAGAGGACGTCCTAAATTAAGCTGTATGAAGCAGATCATCAATGACTCTGCATGCGTCTCATACGGTGAAATGAAGAGGAAAGCTGAGCAAAGAGCAGAATGGCGTGCTGTTGCCAACCAACCCATGGGTTGATAACCGAAGATGAAGAAGACCCAACGATAATTAAGCCCACGTTTATATCGTATACACCATGACTTTTTCTGTCTGAATCCGCGACAGTATTGACAAATAACTAAGGTGTCAAGAGCGGTAATTGAGGGCCACTAAGAAAATACTTAAATAACTTTAAAAGTAAATGGAAAAACATTTCCTGGGCCGTAATTCACACAATTGAATTTTTTATTGCGGCGGAACTTATCATTCAGGTAGTAACGGAAATGACACAAGTATTATATTTTGAAGTTTAACGCAGTACTCGACATTTAGACGAAATCATAAAGAAAGGTTTCTTAGAAAATTGGATTAAGCGTGAAAACATTATATTTGTTGGTCACAGTTATAATAAGAAGAAATTTTCCACTTCAAGTTACAAGAAAATAAGGACACACGTAATCAAATCATTACGAAATATACACCACGTGCTCTAAGGCTGCATACTAAAATATTATTAAATTGCCAAATTGCCAAAAAAATGAAATCGGTATCGTTCAATATTTTTTTTCACTTTCGTCAATACGCATAACTATTGAGAAACGTATAAAAAGTTCCAAGCAAATCTGTACTTTATGAAAAAAATCGCTCCGCCCACACCGAATGGTACGGAATAATTGCCACCGCAAGACAAATGGGAACAGGAAATCTGCGGCTTGTTTCCAAATATCGGAGGCGTCGCGATGGACAGCCGAAACCAGGATATATGCTCGAGAGGAGCTTTACTGCATTGGAAAGTGGAATGACTACAGGCGCGGCGCATAAAAATGCTGAAACATTTAACGTGGCTCTGACCTTAATGCGTCCAAACAAATACCATATTACATATTTTCATCTACTCCTGTTAATAAATTCCTGCTTTCGCTAGTGAAATGAGTAACCAATTGTAAGCCATATTTTCGGTACAAAATACGCATACTATTCCAGGAATGTGTTTATGTCCAGCAATTCAGCAGCGTCATTTGTATTGAACTGCCGCATTTTGCATTCAAATACGGAAGCAATTCGCTAATAACTTTAAGAAATAGATGGTTAGATTCCTAGGTGTCATTTTTATCCAATTTACCTAGACTTTTGGCCTCGTTAAAAATTTTTAATTATAAGCCATTATAAGCTCTTTTGTTCATATTGGCGATTTTCTTCAGCTATCTGAGGAATCTCCATTAGAGCTCATGTTACAAATCTCCACTTTCAAGACTGAATTGCATTAAAACTAGTCGACTAGTCGTGAAACCCTACTCCATTTTCATCTCAATTCATAGAACGCACTTCAAAGATGCTATATTCAAGTTCTCTAAAAAATCTGCGAAACGTTACCTAGTGCCACCTTAAGACGGATGCTACAATCTTCCATCTACATCTACGAAATAGCTTGCAAGCCACCACTAGGGTGTGAGGCACGGAGTGATTCCACAACAGGCATGCAACACTCATCCCAGCTAAAATCAGAACCGCGCACGCCCGCCCGGATGCCAGGCACAGGTCAAAAGCAGTCAGGGTGACAATACGCTGTTAAGACCATAAATTAGGATAGTGCGACATAAAAGACCATGCTACCACGAAGTATACTAATTGGTTACAATTATTAAGTCGACTGATCAGTAGTGATACAAATGTACCACATCATTCTGGAGCTTTATCTTGACGGATATTTCACGCGGGTTAAGTCGATAATAATGATGTTCAGACATTTAGTACAAGTGCAAAACCTACTTTGCCCGGTGAGGGTCAAGAATTCCCAGAACTGATCTATTGCAACTATTATGGCCCCATCATTGTATATAGGTACGTGGCAAAATTACTCTCTAAATCTATTGGTTCAACAGTCCTTGATTTTCATGCCTGTGGTCAGTTCCAATAGCATGATAGTTTGTCTCCAGCAGAATATGTTGAACGTCCCTCAAAAAATAGTCTACTTCGACTGACGTATGAAAGCGTCTCCGGCGTAAATTGGTGGATGTGTTCTATCTTCACAATTTACACGATAAAACTCAGTAGAAAACCTTCACACCCATTACATTGGCACCGAGCTAGGTTTCAACACTTAGTATCACTTTTCCAGGTGCAGACCAAGGAACTGTCTTCTACATATACCCCCGAGCCGGAAGGAAAAGGTGAGGGGTGGAGGTTAAGGGAAGGACGAGGTTATCCACTCACACACACAGAAATTGGGCGTTGGCAGTGCGCAGACTCGAGATGTAGCGAATGAGTACATGTTTATAGTGATTGTTTTATAGGTGTGTTAGTTTTGAGCCGTAGGGTGGACGATTTATGGAATTTCACAGACAAAGTTGCAGGTGACCGAGATCTAGCAATACCCGATTTATGCATAGAGAATTAGAAGTCGAGCAAGAGTGAGATGGCCAGAGAGTGGGTAGCGGAGTGGTTAGTGTGATATGTGCATCGAGGGTTCGATCCCCGCCCAATTGGTTTTGACTCTCTATGTTTAGGACATGAGTTTGGCCTGGTTTTTGACATTTCAAAGCTAAAGATTATGGCTTGTGAGTAGAATTAGAAGTCTTGATGTGTTCGAATTTTAGGCGTTAAAACGAGGAAATTCGACTATTTACAAACTAATTAAAGTAAGGCAATTAGTGGTTTTCAAATTTGTTTTAACTTTCGGTTTGCTTTAAAAGGGTTAATGCATTGTCTTAGAATTTCAATGAGAAATTCGCGTTTCTCTTCTAGTTTCACTGCCGATTCATTTGAAATATTTTTTGAGCGTGCAAGCGAGTGTTTGGGACAGTTCTTTAGAGAGCAAAATACAAACGCGTGCTTAAGGAAGTGCGAGCGAGATAGTTCCCAAATCATATTAGAGACCATATTCGAATTACACTTTTAAATTACACCAGCTGTAAGACACACGAATGAATATTGCATTATTAATGATGCAATAAAATAGTTATTCATGACAGAAATTGCAAGTAATCAAATGAAAATATCTAAATAAGTCTTTAACATGATTCATTTTTTTCACGCGGTACCGTTGAAACTCCAACAAAACGGAAGGTTTAATGTGATCCCGAAGAATTTACTACGGTGACAATATGATTTATTTTCAAAAATAGTCGATAAAACACACAAACTACACACTGTTGAGTTTTTGACGAGATATAAAAGTAGGAAATGCCTCATTTTTAATTTAATGTCTCTCTGGAGTGCATATACGTACCATTTCCCATGTAAAAGGGCTGATATTTTTTGGCAAATCACTCGGAAAATAATGTAATAAGGGGTTGATTTTGTTATGTCAATGGAAGGGTGATATATTTTTCTTAAAAATGTGACCAAATTCATCGATTTCTAGGTAAAATGATATTTCGCTCAAACCACCTTGGCTGCCACCGAAGGCGACGGCTTAAGCTAGTTCAACGTTAAGTGCAGCAGAATGTGAGGACGAGGAGGCGAATAATAATAATAATAATTTGTCTTTTATTTCGAGCGAATTTAGGCCAGTACAGTCCTCTCTTACAATTAACTCAATTATGACGAACACTCACAACCATGCCCAGGGAGGTGTAAATATCCTACCCCGGCGGGACTGGAACCCGCGACCTTCGGTTTGGCAGGCAAGGATTTTTATCCGGGACTTTACCCCGCCGCCACCGAGGCCGGCGAATGAGGGGGGAGGAGGAGGAGTGAGGAAAGGAAAGATACGGCAGAAGGGAAGGCATGATTATCAAAAGGTCTAAAGCTCTTAACAAAAGATAGTTTAACCCTGAGGCTCAGACCATGTCTATTTACCGACAGAGAGGTTAGTCATGTTGCGGCTTTCCTACAGCGACGGGGGTTAAGCAACTAAATGCCGACGCATTTTTCATTGAAACTATTTCGGGTAGATAAATCTCTAACGGTATTTAACTCTTTCTGGAAATGTGTAGCCGTCGTAGGAATGCTTAATAATCTGTTTACCGAACACCTCAACGAAGTGAGTTTGTGGGCATGGTAGTGGGAAGAACCGTTCGAAATTATAACACCCATGTAAGTAGCTTTACGAAGAAAGTAGCCGGAAAACTCTATAAACCTGAAGTCCACTCGTAATCGAAATATTTAAATCTCTAAAAAAGTTGATAACAACACCACCTTTATCTGAAGTAAATCCAATATTAAAATGTGAAGTTCATAAAAATGTTTGAAAATTTTCTCATTGACGAGAATAACTCGTCCATAAACATAAAATATAATTCACGTATCGAAACCAATGCACGCTGTTCGCCCGTGAGCTCTGTACTTAGGGGAGATTTTTTTCCCTCGTCATATTTGAGGCCATCTTTGAATTTTATTTGAAAGAAAGCAGTGGTAGGAATTGAGGGAAATAAAGTAAAAATTAATGACGCAACAGTTGTTCTGCATGACTTAACCTCTCAACAACTGAATAGCATCTCTCCATGTTGAACTTTGAAAGAAACTAGCATTACAATTTAATGAATCGAACTCGAAATTATCACTATGATTCATCTCAGGTCGACATAGAAGACTTGAAATAACCAACCAAACCTTAGTCTAACTACATCATCCTAAACACCAATGTTGCCGGGAAACGAACCACGGACCTTCGGCTTTCCGGGCCAATGCGCAGACCACTACGCTACCTAGACCACCCAGGCTTCCTAATCCTCGTGGCGATTTAGAAGGATACGTATGAACGACCGTGATATGAACTAGATGCAGTTTTCTTCATGACAATTTCATCGTATTTCACCGGCGTATTCGCGGCAGTCCTGAATACTTTATATACCAATGTTGCATTAGCAAAAAAGGTGATTTATATAAACCTTCGAGAAATTTATCCGGGACAATAATTTTTTTATTTTTATATTAATTCGTGAATAAATAATTGTTATTATTTGGAGATTAGCTTTCAGGTTTCCTTCCGCGTGATGTCTTTTGGTGACAACAGTTTCTCCAGCCATCCTGCTGGCGTCTCCAGGTCGAAGTGGCAAAGCATCTCATGGTCCGTCCTTATATACCTGTCGGATCGGAGCGAACCTGAAGAACGCCAGCAGGATGGCTGGAGAAACTGTTGTCACCAAAAGACATCACGCGGAAGAAAACCCGAAATCTGATCTCCAAATGCTGAAACGCCGCGGAAACCTTCATGCTAATTGGAATTATTATTTCTAAAGTAATATTCCCATTGTGACTAAATAGGTTCTGCGAGCATAGTGAAATTTCCAAAGGAAGGGCGACACAAATTGTATCTACATGACTCTACAAGAGTATCAATCAATCACATCTACGCTCTGTACTCCGCAGCCCACCACCACCAACGGTGCGCGCACCAGGGCACCCACCATAAAACGGAAGGTTAGACGGAAAGAGCTAAAGTATGTGAAAAAGAGAAATGAATTTTGACGGACTAGGGTTTCGCTATGCTTTTTCCGCACAAAGTAAAGGATCATTGAAAACTAGCGGAAGGTACCCGTTGAAATTCAACGGGTGTGAAAAACATTGAACTTATTATATAAGAAAACTACTAAGGTTGAAGAATACTGCCCGGAACAATCTATTATGGGGCCCTTGGGACTCTGGACCCTTCTCATACAGATTTTCCTTCTACGTGCTATCATGGCCCTTCAAGAAAACGATATTTAAATGCTAGAGGCGTGAAAATCCTTTCGAAAATCAAATCTCTGGTAGTCAAAGAAAACATGCTATTGTTGACTTCAGAGAAAAATATAAGATTTTTCAGCTAAAAACCTGATTTTCAGACAAAGACAAATCGTAAAATAAAATCGATTGAAAGAATCAGGCTTCAATTATTCAGCCATCCGATAAAAAACCCAGCCCTCTATCTTGAGTGAAAGTACTTTTAAAAAGAAAATAATGAAATCACTGCACTGAACCCAATGCTTAGCATAGGCCACTAAGGGGGTCCCTGAGGGCTTTTTAATATAGCCAATATAGCCATATGTTACAACCAGATATATTTCCTATCTACATACCAAATTTCAGCTCAATCGGTCCAGTCATGTTTGCGTTATGGAGCAACAGACAGATAGACACCATTACATTTTTATATATTAGTAAGGATATCCGTTCGACGGTAAACGGTAAATACGAGGTGTGTGAGAAAAGTAATGATACTGATTTTCCATTTGCCAAAGTTTTTATTTTTTCAAACAACAATGTAATCCCCTTCTCAGTAGTTCCCTTGGGCAGCTAAACGCCGGCGGAGTCGTTGTTCCACTCTTGTTAGTAGCGCTGGAAATCTTCAACTGGTATGGCTTTTAACTGGTCGGTCAAAGTCTTTTGAATGTTCTCCAGAGTTTCAAAATGACGTCCTTTTAAGACATGTTTCAATTTCGGGAAAAGGAAAAAGTCACAAGGACTCATATCAGTTGTTGGGATCATATCAGGGGTTGAGGAACAACAGAAATGCGTTTTGAGATCAAAAATTCACTGATGGAAATGGCCGTGTGACAGGAGGCACACGTTTCTTCGATTGTCCTTCTGTTCAGTTGTGAGGTTTTTCGGCACCATTTTGGCACAAATCTTTCGCATGCCCAAATCGTCTGTCAAAATTTGATGTACGGTGAAAGTGTTTAAATTTAACACTTTCACTCATCACCCTTATTGTTAAACGACGGTCTGATCTCACAAGAGCCCTCACACGTTCAACGTTTCCGTCAGTTTTTGAAGTTGAAGGTCTCCCGGAGCGAGGTTGATCTTCAACGTGTTCTCGGCCTTCCAAAAATGATTTGTGTCAGCGAAAAACTTGTGCTCTTGAGCTCAAAGCAATGTTCCCCATAGGCCTGTTTCAACTTTTCAAAAGTCACACTCGCGGATTCACCAAGTTTAACACAAAACTTGATTGCACAATCTTGCTCTAAATTCTGATGCTCCATTTTTGTAACACACAACAAAAACACAAGTTCACTGATGTCGCTGTCAAAAATAATGTGTTAGCTGTACGGAGTTGAAACTCGGATTGAGAAAGTGGAAGGGATAAACAAACCGGTCCAGCACAGGCCGGTAGACACGACGTTGCCAGATCGCCCGCAGTGTTGCCAATCTCATTACTTTTCTCACACACCTCGTACATCCCATTTCGCAGCCTCTTTGTCTGTCCTAAAGTCTCAGAGCAGGGGTGAGTGACAAAATATCCTCCCTATCGCGCTGAAATTCCCGAGATACTTATTCGTCTAGAAACCTTAGCCATGGCACAGTCTAAACAAATAGTTTAGACTGTGGCCATGGTACAAACACAATGTATCTACATCTACATTATTCCCTGAGAGCCGCCGTATGGGCATGTGGCAGGGGGGTGAGCCGTGTTAAGGTGTAAGTTTTTGGGAGATGAAATGGTGACATGTATTATAGGAGTGTATTAAGAGGAGCTCAATTATTATTGTGGTCACTTATTGTGCGCGGAAAGAATGAGTTTTTGTGCCAGTATGTTCGGCAGTGACTCTCTCTTATTTTGTCGCATCTGTCAGACCTAGAGATGTAGTGAGGAGTCGTGATAATATTCTCTGTGTCGTTCTGAAAAAGATCAGTTCTGAATATATCAAGCAACCTAAGCCTAGCGTGTAGCCTCCGAGTCTCTAGGGGCTCCCACCTTAATCCCTCCAAAAATTATGAGACGCTGAGTACGCTAGTAGCATTTTTTAACGAAGCGCGCTTCTTTCCTTTGTATTTTATTAATTTTTTTGTTTAAATCTTTATGACCAGGGCCCCAAATGCTCGCGGCGTATTCGAGGAGTGGCCTAAACAGAGCGAAGTAGCATCTCTCTTTGACTTGTTTTATCCGAGGACCTTCCTATTGCACGCTTAACAAAACCTAGTTTCTTTAATGTTGTGCCACATTTGTTTTTTATTTGTAATCCACACGATATATCAGAAGTTACAGTATTTCCAAGATATTTTACTGTATCTGAAGGTTTTATGTTTACTCCATCCACAGTATAGGTATGGCATTTGTGTGATGACTTCCACTGATGCAGTGTCAGCCGGCATCAGTACCATGACCTTCGCCCGACACGTATAATCGCACTCTACATTCGACGAAGCCTTCCGCGGACGTCAATATCGCCGGGTCGTCGTAGTAACCGAAGGTAGCAGGCGGCATTCTCAGATCAGAGGAGAACCTTTCGTCTAAGCAGCAAGGATCGACGCGCAAGGCATTCCTGAATACCCAAGAGCTTCGTCAAAATAGCTCGGCGGAATTCCTTACAAAAATCGGTAGCAATCAGTATTGATAAGCGGAGGGGAAAATTATACAATAATAAAGTAGGATGATCAAGCAGTAAAATAGTGTACCTGATATCATGCATTTTATCACAAAATTAGGAATGCAAAGGGAGGACTAGAAAACAACATAGCCATGAATGTTATTTCGTAGTTTTTTGGTGGCCTCCACGGATCCATTTGCGCATACGCTTCTTCACGAAGTGAAGTGAAAAGGAAGACAGGGGGCTGTAGGTACATGCTAAAAATTCAAGGACTAATGGTGTAAAATCTCCAAGTACGGCGCGAGTTAAAGAACAGTATGCCGCAAGCCGGTACGTAGGCTTTGGACAGGAAAGTTGAATTTGATGTCCTCCACATTCACAGAATCTATCAAATTTCAAAATCTGTTCGTATTCTTTCACGGTAACCGCAAATGAAAGTGACAAAATACGCCAAGTACCACTCGAGTTTACAGTTCGCCGGTAGCAATAACACAATCTAATTATCATCGCATCAGTTCAGGCGTAAGTTAATAAATAAGCACGCAAAAACCTAATGATAATAATGCTGGGAACAAATGACGAGAACATTCAAGGACTCCGATTACGCAAACCACGAGAAAAAAACTCACCCACAAAGGATGTTCTTGACCTCCGTCGTCGATGCCGGAAGGAATCTGAAATAGCCTCTATTCCCATATACTAAGACATGAGTGCTTTCAGCATTGAAATGTCCATTTACGCCATCCAATGTTGGTAAAGCAATGGCACGAAAACAAGACAATATTAACGACGACGGAACTATAAAAAAGGATGATTTCAAGAAGGGTAAACTCTTTTGGCACAGAATCATGGCTAATATCTGGTAGCGTCGTAACACAAGGCGACTAATGATCAGATCGTAAATCCTATCACGGATTTACGTTAGTTCTAAAGTGCACGTTTATGTCAGGTGTCAACTGATATAAACGCAGCTGACTATAACTTAACCTCACACAAATATCCGGAGAAATTGATGGAAAAAACCAGTCACGAATGCCTCGCGAATGCATCTAAGAACATGTTGTAAGAACCTAGCAAAGCACCACTTAGGTATGTGAACACAGAATCAACTTGCTTGAACATTCAAAACCTCGATGTAACTAACAATTGGGGCCAGCGAAAGTAACGTTCGTTTTAACTAAAGAAGTGTCACTCGAATTGGGTACTTAAAGGTTAAAAATAATTACATGAATACAGTCACCAGTACCACTACATTTGTAAGCGGGCAATAGAGCTACGTTCACATGCAAAATTACCCAAGAATTATCTGTATGGAGCATATTCGCGGCCGCGGCGAGCCATAGAAAGTGAACGTAGGCTTTATTTACAGTTATGAATGAGCGCTACCAAACACACCACACCGTCCTGCCCGCGAACCCCGCCCCCTTTATATTTCCCCCCGCGATCAACCTTCACGCACACCACAAGAATTTCAGGGAAAGAATGAGCTCAAGAATTTCGAAAACTCAATCTTAATATATATGCTTAATTAAGCTCCTTATGAACACGTCCCTCACAGTAAATATTTGCTACGCACACACCTACCAAAGTTGGCAAAGCTCATCGCCTCAAGAACACACACATCCCACCATCTCTTTTATTAAAATATAACCTATTCCCACGGTCAGGTTCACTACATCTACATGCACTTTTGTTGATCTGCATTCACTAAAACCCAATATAAGGCTTATTTACTCACTCAGGGGCAGTGACAATTACTTGTAAAATGATATTACAATGTGACAAACCAAGAAAAGTTTTATCGTGAATATTCCACAGCGCCTATGCGATGAAACGAGCAGACTGAGAAAAAAAACCTTGCGAAAAAGTCTCAGCGTTATTATTAATTCAGGAATAATGAATTTTTACCAGGTTACGCTAGACGTTATCAAGTTCTCGAGGATAAATACTACCGAAATAAAAAAGAACGGGCGGCAGACCGCACGAAAATTCTAAATAACCGTCAAAAGATACGCTAACCCAAAAAACTAAGCCTATGAAGAGATGAGAAAATCACTGTAAGATGAGAGAGCATTAAAATTGAGAGGGTGTGGATGAAGTTATATCGAGTGATAAAAAATACTTTCTGGCGAAGCATGCATAAACACAATACACATCCTGGTAAAATTGAGAGGGTGTGGATGAAGTTATATCGAGTGATAAAGAATACTTTCTGGCTAAGCATGCACAAACACAATACACATCCTGGTCAAAGGAAATACAGAAGAACGGAGTGGTATAAAGGGCCTACCTGGTTCATATGCATCGCCGTTGCAAAGCACACTTTTGGGCACCGGTTTGTTCCTCATGAGGCATTTAATAGCCACTCGCCACCGCTGAGCCTCCCTTAGGTTATCTTCGTAGCGATCAAAGGATCGAAAACGCAACGTGATTGTAGTACGCTCTCGTTTACCACTGGAATTTTGAGGGTCAGATTTGACACGACCCCGCCTCTTCTTCATCACATAAGCATAAATGTGAAGGTAAGCACTTAGGTCATTTTCGTCCTGCTCACTGGAATTATCATCAACGTAACTCGGGGCAACATCGTTTTTTCCAGATGCACTCTTGCGATTACCACTACTTCCACTGCCACTTCCAACACTTGGCCTGCAAACACAAGACTCAGACTTCCGCCTGCTCCTCACACACCGGCATCCGACAATATCTGACAGTAAGATTGCCTCGGTTTTTGTACTACCATTACTTTCTTTCTGCAAGTTGAGACCTTTCTCTGTTAAACGGACGCGGTAAACAGTTTTCTTCTTGGAGAATATGTAGAAGGTTTCCTCTAGCACGGCTCCAGAAGACGCCTGACTGACCGCCATCATTCACACTCACTGCCCAGAACTCGTCTGCTACTGAATTTGAAAGCTTGGCGAGTTTTGTTTTGTGATAGTTAGCTACCTCTCCGGTAGATGTCACACCTTGTCCACATTTAATCGATGATTCTGACAAAACCTTGCAAAAAGTCAATATTATCCATAATTCATTCGACCCAGGTAAATTTTTATCCCTAAGTAAGTCCTCTCACCGATTAGTCATGCGGTATTAAGCGTATTATCAAAATAATTAGCGAATAAGTTTAATGCTTTCACAAATACACTTTCGCGAAAAAATGTATCATTCGGACTTACATCTGAACAATTATCAAGGCAAAGAATATACGCTATTTATACAGTTGAGGTCATGACAGCAAATATTACAATTGGCATCCGCCTAGGTCTTCAGCATTTTTCAAATCGTCCGGAAGTAACTAGGAATTCCACTAGCGCCATCTCGTGAAAACGTTCAACGGCACCCCAGTCTTCCAACTATTTTTTTTATTTTTCAACTTTTAAATTCTGTAACGATCTCATAAATTTATTTAAAAATTTTAATGCTTAATTATTTTATTTTGGGATGTTTTAAACTCGCTTGTAACTTACGTAAACTTAGAAATCAACTACTTTGATCTTTCCCGCACTAATGGGTAATGGCGTCTCTACTGTGGGTAGCTGAGACCGTTGCTTGAGTATTGTTAATCGTTAATGTTTCAAATATACACGTCTAAACAACAGTGTTGAAGAGTGTCGGGAAGCATCAGGTAGAGTTATTGTTTCGGAAACTTATTACTTAGCTCTTAACCATGAAAAAGAAACAGAATAAGGAAGATTCTGAGCACGACTCATCGGTTGACGATCCGGATGAGGTTGGAACCTCAGAATCAGAGGAGGAAAAGGTAATTGGCTGAATTTAATATTAAATTTTTCCTATATATATTATAACATTCACGGGCTCTAATGGACCTGTGTGGTAAAGATCTCGGATAGCGGTACCTCACCAAAGCCGGCTTTGCATCATCAATACCACGTGACTTGAAGTATATCATGAATTCTTACGTTTATCTAGGATTCAGAGGAAGAAGAGGAGGAGGAGGAAGAAGAAGAAGACGATGAAAACTCTCCCCCAAGATCGAAGAGGAAAAGACAAAAGAAGGAAGAGTCCGAAGATGAAACTTTTAAGGTACTTCTTATAAGTATTCCTTCATGACATTGGAAATGGTTGCTAGCGTAAAGGGTGACAATCTCTCACTTTTTAAAAGTGGACGAACCATTCTTCTTATCTTATGCTTGGTACTGAAATGTTAAATTTATATATGGGTGTTTTTATTGTACCGTATTATGAACTAGCCTGGTTGATTTTCAGGAGGGAACATTCGTGGTTCTGAAGTCCGAACTAAAGAAAAATGAGGCGAAATCGATCATATGGAAGCTTGATACGCATTTATTAATGCAAAAATTTCTGCCGTCAGAAAAGGACGGAAAAATAATTCACGTATCTACGAATTTGGTGAGTGGGTACAGTTTCCTCATTTATAAATATATAATCAGTGCCACATTGCTGCACGGCTCATGTCGTGTAAAACATATTTACCTGTTACTTTATTTAAAAATCAAGAAAGAAGGCACATTTATGCTAAAGAGAGTTTAGTTTTGCGTAATGCCTTACTTTATAAGTTAATCTAAATATATTTTACACCTTCATTGGAATATTCAGACGTGTCATAATACATATTATAATTAATGACTTATTGCTCACATCTTTGGCGCTATAATACTGTTACAATGTTTTGGGTTGAGGATAAAATAAGATTATCTTTCCATTCATTGGGGACTTGGTACTTATGAGTGAAAAATTTTAGTACGCAGGATGGGCCAAAGCTGAAAGGGACACTTACTTAGTGGCACCAGTGACACAGTTGGAAAAGACAAACCATCGTGAGGAAGCAGTGGAATTCCATGTGGATCAAGTGAAGGAGTTGCCCAATGAAGGGTGAGTACTGTTCTTTATGGTAACTTTTGAGGGCAAAGGAATAGTTTCCTCCTCATCCAGTTATCGAGTTGCCCGTTTTTCGGCCGAGATTTGTCTCATACTCCTGCTAACTGTGCATGAACAGAATTAATTGCAATATAAAACTAGATGTCACTTGATGCTGTCATTGAATGATCTTTATCTCCTCTTTAAGGTTTGTGTTGAATTTTAAAGGTCATCGAAGGTGAACCTTAATTTCACTAGTAAATTCCATGCATAACTTATTTAATTGTAATTTATTGCTTCAGATTTACTGTAGTCTCAAGTGACATAATTGTTGTCTTGCAATAGTTGTTTTATGCTCTAGTGAATTATGTAATTGAGAAATATTTCATGATAGCAGTGATGGAATGCTCTCACATAGTTTATGAAATTCTTGTGTTGTGCTGATGTAGTTCTCCATTAAAATACTGAAGTAGTTATGCTCGTAGATGTGAATAAGATGTGCTATTGTGTTTAACACACATTTCTTTAGAAGCATAAGCCCCTCGTTTTCATTGCAAGTGATAGGTACCTATGCCATTGGTTTGGCAATTTTCTTGTTTCAAGGGCCACCTGGCAAAATTTGGTTGCTACAGAACAAGAGGTTGCTGCCATGAAATATAACAATTTAATTATAATTCATGTAGTTTTTGGCCTTCAGCACTTTAGAAATATTTGTTACTTGCATAAGATTTTCCACTATCTGTCAAATCAAACATATAAGCTGATTAATAGCTTTAGTACTATTTGGCCGATTACCTTCAAAACCTGTGCTTTTAAAATTGTTCTTCATAATTAAAGGAAAACTCAACATAAAGCATTATATGAATTAGTATTATTTCAAATTTAATATGTTGACCCCAGATTACAAGAGGAATACAAAGGTTTCTTTGTCAACTGTTGTTTTGTGGCTCATGTTTGGAACATCTAGTGTCCTGAATTTGTGTCAGCCAAATGCACATAATTAAAAGAATGCCTGTCACATGTACACATCACCCTCGGAGCCAAGTGATTGCTCTGCTTTTGTTAAGGTTACAGTATAGAACTGTTATTTTTCAGGGGAGAGTCAGAATGAGATGAGGAGACGGCCGAGACACCTGACAAGGGGACGGGGGGCGGTAAGGGTGAAGATAGCACTCCATCCTCTGAGTCAACAGTGGCGGCTTCCAAAGGCAGTGGGGGGGGAGATGCCGGTGGCGCCACTGGGGGTCTTGGTCGTGAAGCAGTCTCACGCAAGAGGGCGAGGGGAAAAGGGGGTGACAAGGAGTGTCGGGTGTAGTGGACGGTGGGAGCTGAAGAATGGGAGAGGGGCAATGGGCAGGCTGGATTCCAGCCAGATTGAACATTTGAAGGGAAACTGAGGGATTTAAGTTCGGCCCTCCTTTGAAAGGACCCTTCTGGCGGACCTCATTTCTGGGAGCCTGGTCTGCCTGTTGCTTTCTTGACGGTTCGAAATATTCCACTACATGTTTGGGACAGGAGAATGGTAGAATGAGCAGGGGCATTGCTTTTAAAAAAAGAAGCCCTCGTTCGTCAGTTGAAGACTTGAAAGAAAAGCAATGAGATGGTGCAATTAGGGTGTGGAGTAACTGTCCCATTGTACACGTCTGTCAACCCTCTCATAAGCCCCGACGACCCCTATAAGCTGACAGTCTCTTGGTGGGTGTGTTCCTTCCAATAAGTTTTTGTAGACACTGGGTATCTTTCAGCGTGGAGTTAAACCAAGGTTGTCGATGGATTTCCAAAGGCATACCAGAGTTAAAGCAATCCATTCTGTCTTATACAACTGAGGGAGATGCTCGAGGACTTGATTTTGTGCTTATTTGTGTTTTACAGTTGACTCTTTTGAGTAATCAATTTCAATTGTTTATGATGCTTGTGAAGGCATCCTTAAGTGGTTGAGGAAAAATTCAATAGTTTGCTAAAATTTTGTCCAACCGTTTAGTTGTGATTGATGAGTAAACTGTTACATGGATCTGTTATCATTCAAAAAAAACATTCGGAGAAAGATTATTATTATTATTGTAATTACCATCAGGCATGGGAAAAGTGTGAAGTTTCCCTTCATGTGTGTGTGTGTGTGATTCCTTCATTTTTTTGATTCTATTTCTAGGTGACTAGTACTGACTGTGTTGTTGGCTTAATTTTCGGCTCCTGTATGGGATTTTAGAGAAGTCTTTTTGTGAAGTTAATATCAGTTGTGTATGGATATTCCTCTTGTTTCTCATGTATGTTTTGAAATGGCTAATACATCCCAAAGTGACAGACATGCAGGACCAAAAGGAGTGTATTCTTGCTGTAACTGATGATTTACTGTGCCCTTTTCTTAAATTTTGTGTATTCTACTACTCATTAAAGGTAATACTACGATAACTGTTGATCTGTTCCTCCTTAAATGATTTTCTAAGCCTGTGTTTTTTGCTAATTATTATTGTCAAGAAATCACTTCTCAAATGGTACTCAACTTAGTGAAAATAAAAAGTCATAAAGTTAAAGCTGTTTAGTATGATATATTTAAGTACAGTTCATCCTTCAATGATAAAGAGCCCAAGGCAGTTGATGAGTAATGGTGAAACCCTTAACTTGGCATATTATGCATATATACATACACTCACATGTTTAATTATAGCAATGTTTTCTACAATGTGTACACTAAGGTCCTTTTCCTTGGAGGTGTCTTGAATGTATTACAAATTTCAAACAAGTGTTGCATCCAAAAGACTAAATGCTTTGTGGCTAATGTTTCTCGCAAATTCTTCTCTCGGATTCCACTGTGTTGAACTGAAGATAATTGATCAGTCATCTGTTGAAACATCTGTGTTTTTTGCCAGTTCAGCCCAGTAGAATTCCTGAGAATAATAAATGCCAAGTGTTGAATCAGTGTGAAGGGCCACAATGGTTTTTACTCCAGCTATAAACCCCAGGAAAATCAGTCGAGGAGAAAAGGTGGGGGTGACATGTCAATAGAAGAATGAGACCGCTGCATGGGTTGGATTGTCTAGTCTTTAATTCATGACAAGTATGATCATTTAAAACGAGGATTCTTATTTAAATTCATTTTCTGCCCTATTATCCATAGGCTTGGGAATCTGCTACCATATTGATGAGTTTAAAGAAGTTGAACAGATATACTTGTCACTCCATTTAATTCATTTATCCTGACTGATGATTGGTGTATGAAAATCCATGCTGCACCCTCTTGCCCCTCTGCTTTCATTGTTGAGAAGAAACCAGTTTGTTAGCATGATTTTAACTAAACTATGAAACTTAGCTCTATGTATGCTGGGACAAATGAGGAAAGTACTTTTGTAATAGCTTCCTCCCTGGTGTAGACCCTGCCAAATTGAATGTGGAGGATTTTCTATAAATAATTGAAATGGTCTCACATTTTTGCTATGGAAATGGTCTCACATTCTGCTCAGGGACTCCCAAATAACTCTGCACTGATCTTCCATTCCAAAGTTATTTGGGATAAGTGGTGTCCTTCGAAGATGGTTACCATTTTTTTTACGTATGTGATGTTTTTACGAAAGGAAACAAAATTTATACATTCTATGTCATCAAATTATCTAAACAAGAAACAGCTTAGTGCATGAGAATGGGTGTCTTGTGAGTAATGCTAATTGCTCAAGTGGCTGGGGAGTGTCTTACACGAGTGACTGCAATTAGCTGTTTAAATAGCAGCTGGTCGAATTTTAGGAACTGGGAATTGACTTTAATATCTTACATGCACTCATTGTGTTATAACAAGGTCAATTTCAAATGCATATTCTGTTGAAGTTCCTTATAAAATAAATCTATTCACAGTAAATGAACCTCCTCTAGTGCTCAACGATAACGGTTTCCACTTGCCCATGACAACCCAGACATAAACGGGTCCTCTCTCTACTAGAATTTTGCCTGTGCTTAAAAATTTTCCTAGCCAAGATGGTAGTGATAATGCAACTGCCAATAACTGAAGGATTAATCGAAGTTGTCAGTTGACCCTTCCAATTGATAATAGAGGGGAATTAAGAAAAAGTTAACATGCTTCAATATATCTACATTGTGATGTCATTGACATGTTGTCATCATCATTGTCATAACACTGTAGGATAGTGAAAGCAAGAGGAAGACTGCTGTATGCTATCATTTTGGGTTTGGTTGCAAGCCTGGGCAAGGTTGATGTCCAAGCATGCACACACTCATACTAATATTCAGCTGAAATTAAGCAGTTTTTTCATTGGTTTGCTCTTAAGTAGCTATATATGTATATACATTTGTACTTAAATTAATATTAACCCTTCTTAGCTAGCCAATTTCAGCACAGAATAAAATACATAAACAGCACAGAATAAAGATCTAGATAAAAATTGTGCACTACGTAGAAAAATTTTCATCTAGATCTGTTTGCTGTTGCTCTTCATCAAAAAGCTATTCTTATCCATACAGGGAAGTTCATTATTTATTCCGTAGTAATAGTGTAAAGAAAAAATATGAGAAAGCCATCTGATATATCAGTTGGAGGTTTTACCACATGCCAGAAGCTGATAAAATGGCCCAACCACAGCAAGACTAATGCAAGTGATATCCTGTCAGCTTTAAGTTATGAATGTAGTGTGCCTTTATTAGATGGATTCTCCTCTGTGGTGCACAAGTTAGTTCCTGATTGACTCGCTGTGGCATATGATAGCTCAATCCCTTTCAAAACTTAGCATGACATTTGATTCAATTTACTTATAGAGTTGCCACAGGCATTCAACTCGTGGAGAAGTCATGGACATTAAAATTGTCCCTGGAAAACTAATTGAAAATTAGAAAAATAGGTGACATTTACTTTCCCACTTAAATCTGGTTGTTTTCAATAAGTCAGAAGTTACAATATGAGGTACTGTCTATTGGTGTGTTATCTTCAGATTTTTATTGCCTTGTCAGGATGAGGTTGTGCCTACAGGTCCCATTCTTTAAACAAGTGGTTCCAAAACTTTTCTTAGCACAGAGCCCTTTTCAAAGCAAGGGTTTCTCATGGGATAGCATAGTGTATTTTGTGTGTAGCTCTACCCATGGTCTTTGAGGCATAGAAAACACTTAACAAATGCAAAAGTGAGATTAGTAAGGTATATACATTAACAAAGAAAACAACAGTAAAAAACATGGAAGCAACAATTTAATTTTTGTGATTTTTTCATCTTATGACTGCTAAGGACAGAGCACCTAAGAACTAAGCCCCTGGGGCTCAGCAGAGCGCAGTTTGAGAAATGCTGCTTAAAAGTTATGTTGAGGAAGGTGAAACATTGCTCCTCCTCAGATTTTTTACTGGTGGTTTGCGGTCAGGACCTAAGAATAACATGCCATCAAGAAAGCCACAGCCAAACCAAGCCTGGTACTTGTCTCTATGTGCTGGTTGCAGTGATCAGAGGAAAAAGGGTTCACAGTTGAATCTGCAAGGCTAGTGAAAAGCAGCTGGTAAAGCTATTGTGAGAAGTATAACTGTTTTGGTTTAGAAAAGAGGATGGTACAAAATGTCATCTGTTGTTGTAAGTCAGGAAGTTTTGAGCGGTTGGTTAATGCTTGGTGTAAGAGAATTAGGTGAGCGACTGTTAAAACCTAAGAAAAGATGCAAGTGGGTTAGGCCTTTGATATTAAGAAGAAGGCAATTGGGGGTACTATCAACACTTGTGGAGGAATTTAAAGATGATCCTTGTCAACCATTTTCCTGCAAAGCAATATTAGCACATTACATTGCTACGACCACATGTTGTCTTGCCAACCAATAGTGTGGTACTATAGTGTTCACACTAGATGGTGGGCACCAGCAGGATGGTCACAGACCACCAATAGCTAGGAAGCAGGGCTAAAAAGTTGATCATGTTCTACTAATGTTTTGGCTGGCATTCAGTTACCGCTGGTTCTCTGTCATACTATGCTATTTTTAAGTAAAATATCAGTAAATGTAGGTTTTTTTGAATGTCCGAGAATCTCCCCCAATTTTCTACACTTTCAGAGTCCTATCTAACTCTAGTATTTCCATTTAGCATACAATCTACCCTTCTTCATTGTCATTCATAAAGCCCATTCTCCTTCTTCCCCTCCCCACTTGCCCAACATCCTTTGCTCTATCACACTTAAGAGCAACCCATCGCCTCTTATTACATCTTCAAGCCACCTACTCTGCCTAACCCAGGTTTCATTTAGGAGTTTCCTATCCTTGCCCACCATCTCAAGCACTTCCTCATCAGTCTTCTTTTCCATCCAACTCACCTTCTCCATCCTTCTCCACACCCACATCTCAAATGCCTGCAGCCTATTCTCGGCCTCCTTTCTGAGAGTACACTTTTCTGCCCCATACATTGCTATGCTCCATATCAGGCTCTTCGCCAGCCTCTTCCTCACATTAAGTCCCGGTCATCAGCTCCCTTCTAATACATAACTCCTCCTTGGCTAACGCTATTCTCCACCTTGTCTTTGCTTGGTGCTACCTAATTTATTAAATTGCTCAAGTTTGTGCCCTTTAACCAACTTTATCAGCTGCCCTCCCAAATCGAGTTCCTCCCATGCCCGTCTTACCATTTCCTCAGCATAAATGTTACAAAGCAAAGATGACAATGGACACCCTTGTCTAACCCCCTCACTAGTGCACTTTGGGCCATATGTAAGTTTCAGATTAGTCTCCTGTCTCGCCAATCTATTCCCATTCCCCGAGTATCTCCATTAGTTTTCCCTATTTACTTAATCAAAAGCCTTCTCAAATCCACACAGCAAGGGAAAACATCAGGGTAATACACTGTTTTTTTATAATAAGTGTTCTCATCACCACAATAGTATCCTGAGTTTACCTTCTCTTCCAGAACCCAAATTCGTCATCTCCTAAGTAGAAATTGGTCTTACTCCTCAACCTTGCATTGATTATTCAAAGTAAAACTTAAGCGGCATGTGAATAGAGTTGTGTAAATTACCTTAATTTTCACTTGAGGTAAATTACTGGGGTAAATTTTGAAAACTACCATAATTTTCTGGGCATTTTTAATGTTTTGCAATGAATAGCTATTAATGGATTTATTAAGAAAGCTAATTGCAAGGGGTTAACGGAATTTAAACAATTGCTATTGCTACATTGTGTATTAGAAATAAGGAAATTTTTCAACAAATATGGCAGCTCTCATGCAATTTGATGTTCTTTTGTTTGGTATGAGAAATATTTGTTCAAATCATCAAAAATGATAGCCCCACAAATAATCCACAAGTGAAAATATTCTACAAATGTTGTGTGCCTTTATTTATAATCGAGATTGCATTAAATGTATGTAGACTTTAAATTATTAAAATAAATGTATGTAGACTGGTTAAAATAATATGTTTCGAATATATCGGTACGAAAAATATCTCGGGTGAAAATTACAGTAATTTTCAGAGGCTGTGGTAAATTACATATGCCATGGTAGTTTTCAGAATGCCCCATCTCTACATGTCAACTGATTGTTCCATAGTCCCTGCTTTCTGATGCTTTCATCTTTGGGAATCGGACTTTTCTCAAAGTCCCCTGGCCATGCTCCTTCCTTGTAGATCCTATGAATAAGTTCGAAAAATGCTTGCCTACCTTTAATACCTAAATTCTTTAACTGCTCCAAAGATATGTTATCTACTCTTACAGCTTTTCTTGCCTTTATCTCTTCTCTATTTCAATGTCAGTATTACTGGCCTCTGACCATTCTCATCCAGTGATCCCTCATCCTCTACATCTAAAGTATCCAGTCTACTTTCAGTATCACATAGCTCCTCCACATGTTCTCTCCACCTATCTTGAATATGTTTTGGCTTGGTTAACATTCTACCTGTTTTGTCCTTAATCTTTGGAACCGTTTGCCCTCTCTTGCCGGCTGATAGCAATTTTACTTTAGCATATAATGCACCCACTCGTTTTTGCAGCTTTACCATTTCCTTACATTGCCTTTTCCACCAATTTTCTTATGCCCGATTGGTTATTGGCTGGAGTTGATTATTTAACTTCTTGTACTTGGACTTGTGTAGGCCTGTATTGACATTTTTTCCACTTCCTTCTCTTCTCCATGTTTCTAATCATTTCGTCGATAATCCACTGCTTCTTCACCCCCATATTGTTTGATCCTATTGTTTTCCCTGCCACTCTTACAATACCTGTTTTTGTATTCTCGTGGTTCTCCTTGATTGTTCCCATTTCCTTTGTACTGACTACATTCCCTTCCACTCACTCCTGGTATTCTTTCCTTTTTTCACCTTTCAAAGCTTCTAAGTTCCATCTCTTTATTTTACTAAGCTTTTAGAATCTAACATCACAATTCATCATAACCAAATTATTCAGAGTCTGCATCAACCCCCGGATACCTCCTCAAGGTCTTGCCATTGTTCCTGAATATTTGCCTAACCATGATGTAACCAATTTGATATCTCCTCGGGTCTCCTGGCACCTTCCACATATACCTTCACCTAAGATGGTGTTTAAACCAAGTGTTTGTTACTACTAATTTATTTCTCCCACAAAGTTCAACTGCCTTTGTGCCATGATCATCTCACATTCCTAATTCATACCCTACTACTCCATACATGTCTCTCCCCTCCCCAACCACAGCATTCCAGTCACCCATTACTTTCAGGTTTTTCTTGCCCAGGACTTCTCTGATTATCCCCTCTAGCTGCTCATCTACCTCTTTCTCTCTATTATTGCTTGTGGGCATGTACACCTGGACCTATGCAAAATTTGTTGGGCATGCTTTTATTTCTGCCACTAGTATCCCATCGCTCACCTGTTCAATATTTACTACCCTCAACCCTAACACTAGAGATCACTGTATAACTAACACTCCAATAGTCCCAGCTGACCTTCCGTCTCACTTTGCACAGCTCCAAGGCATCTGTGTGCCCTCTTATCTATTTCCTATTCAATATTGTCCTGCTTCCCAGCCCTCATAATTGTCCTAACACTCCATTTTTTTTATCATCACTTTCCTTCTCTTCTTTTTCCTCTTAACTCTCGAGGTCCTTGAATCCTGTGATGATTCTGCTGTGCAAGTATTTTGTGAGATGACAACCTTGGGGGTCTTGTCTCACCCGTTGCCAGGCTCAACACCCACCCCAGTGGGCGGCATCCTGTAGTTGCCATTTCTCTTAGAGTGACATTCATTTTTCTGGGTACTTGATATAGTTGGGAGGAACTCCCAGCCCAGCTTCCAAATGCTGTGTTTCACGTGACACCACCCAAGTAGCCATCCAATATTGGGCCATTAACAGCCCAATATTGTTTGCCGATGAGCAAATGTCGGTCCAATATTGCCAGCCAACATTCATCCTATAGGCCACATAAATTGAAGTTAAGCATTAATTCAGATTTATGTAGTCAAAAAGCTGCCCAAATGGATCATCATTATGCATAGTGCATATTTCGGTTTTGGTTGTTGGACCTTCACTAGCTTCTGCAATCTTTCTGATATAGGGCCTATGTTGGCTCCTGATATTGGCCCTATAATGGCTCCCTATATTGGACCAATTTTGGCTAAATAACAGCAATACCAGGCCAATGTAGAGCCAATATGGGACCGATATTCAGCCATTATTCAAGGCTGCTTGGGCATCATGGCTCCACCTTTCATCTGGCTCCTACCCTATAACCTATCTGGCATGGGTAATATTAATTGCTCTGAGGGCAATATTAATTAATTAATAGAGGGACTGAGGGCAATACCAATTGCTCCCACCAGTCCAGCTCTTTGGGTCATTGGAACACGCAAGCCCTTCCACCACGTCAAGGTTGTAATCTGCGGTAAGAGTCAAACTAGGCTGTTCGCAGGAATTTTCACCAGCAACCATCCTCGCCTGATGGCAGCCAAAGGAAACCACTTTTCCCCTGGTAAGATGGTGCTGATAACTCATTTGTTGGCAACCTTAATTCCCCCATGGTAAACCCATCTATGTGCTCATGCCTCCCTTTAAATACACCTAAGAATGACATTTCACGAGGAATATTGAAAATTTTAGCCTGAAAAAGACTTGGAATTTCATTATCTCAAGTATAGCAAGCTGAACCTAGTAAAGATAGTGGGTAACTGATCCATTTATATGTAACTGCAATCACAAGTGAGAACCAAGCTGAAGTAAGTTAAAAAGAAAAAATAAACAGTCTACTAACAAGTTGGACTTACATTAGTTAGAAAGATGAGGAATATGACTTTTATAAGCAATTGTAAAATAAATAACAACTAAGTGAAAAATTAAGTGTGGGATGAAATTAAGCGTGAATATGAAAACATTAGGAGAAACAATGGGTTATAGTATGAAGATGAACATATAAAAAGGAATGGTAACTAATGGATGAAACAAGCAATGGAAGAAAGAAATACGGGATGAATAATGAATTGAGAAGGATTACAGGTAAAGCAAGGGAGGATATGATGCACAGGGAATGTGGGGAAATTGAGGCATTAGTCAATAGGGCATAGTTTGAAGAGATGTTCAAGGGTACAAAACTGATAACAAAAAGGGAACCAAGGAAAATCAGCAGAAAAGGAATGCTTAATGAGAGTGGAGATATGAAGGCAGATATAAAGGACTTAAAATTAATATTAAAGAGCTCTGTGCAAACTTTGTATGACTCAGAACATACATACAGATGAGGGGAATTGAATTGAGAAGAAGACTGTGATGAGGACAGTAGAGCACAATGGAGGAGGAAGTAAAAAAAGGCCATACATGATATGAATGACAAGAAAGCAGCTGGGAAAGATAGAATTCCATCAGAGGTTTTGTGGGCATTAGGGAAATATGCAATCCAAAGGATAACACTTCTAGTCAACAAAATATATACTATAGGACATTTGCCACACGGCTTTAACAAGATAATTATGATGCCTATGTGAAAGAAGAATAAGGCCTAAGAGATCAAAGATTTCAGAAAGATTAGCTTCATCACTAATATCACAAAGCTTTGATTAGGATTTTATGAAAAAGAATGGAATATGAATTTGAAGAGAAACTGAAATATGCAAGTTCAGTGTCAGGAAAGAATATGGGAAAAGAGATGCAATCGACTGTCTTAATGTACTCTTGAAGATCATGAAAAACTTGGGAATAGATTGGAGACAAAAGATTCGTTAAAGAATTTCAGGCAAAGAGTAGTGGAATGAGTAGATAAAGAAGAAACAGGAAAATAAGCATAGGGAGGGGATTACGATAAGGTTGCTACATGACTATTCCAGATCCACAGTTCCGAACTAATTGAAGAAGCCATAAGTAGTGTAGGTTGAATTCAGGTTGGAGGAGAAAAAGTGAACATTATAAAATATGCAGGCAATAAGGGGGTAACAGCAAAGAGTGAGAGACATTAACAGGAAATAATGGATAAAATTCAGAGAGAAGGAAAACATTTTACAAATTAAATAAATTTCAGGAAAACTAAAGTAATGAAGGAGTTCCAAAGGTGACTATTGATGAAAAAAGGATAAAACAAATACTGTTTCATTGATACCTAAGAAGAGTCATCACATGAAATGGAAGTTGTGCAGACGAAATTAGTAGAATACCTCAGGGAAAGGCAGAATTCGGTTACGTCGAGCAACTCATTCATTGGTTGTTTAATCCTAAGGTTGGTTGACTGTAGCCCTCCACCCTTCCCTATCTAATGCTAGTTCCCTTACCTCCTGGTATCTCTTCCTATGTACTTTCTCTTTATTTGGTCCATGAACTTATTCCTTGGTCTTCCTCTGGGGACTTTTACCTCTATTTTGCCTTCAATTGTATTCTACACAAACTTATTTTGTCTCAGGGTGTGTCCAATCCATCTGGTTCTTCCTTTCTCTATCGTGTTCCATATGGTCCTCTCCTCTTCAACTCTTCTGTACACTTCATCATTTCTTATTTTGTCCCTCCATTTTATCTTTAACATCCTTCTCCATCACCTGATTTCGAAGGCTTTTAGTCTTTTCTGGTCTGCTTTTCCAATAGTCCAAGCTTTCAATCCATAGAGTGCTATGCTCCACACGAAGGTTCTCACATACTGTTTCCTGGTTTGTAGTCCTATCGTCTTTGAGCACAGCAGTTGTCTTTTTCACATTAACGCCTTCTTAGCCTGGGCTATTCTCTGCTTGATGTTCGTTGTACATCTTCCGTCCCATGTGGCGCTACTTCCAAGATAGGTGAAGGAATCCACTTGCTCTAATTTCTCTCCTCTAAGGGTGACTTCTGCATTCATTCATACTCTTCCACATACAAGGATTTTAGTCTTCGTCTTACTTATTTCTATGTTGTATTCTTGTAGAACTAGGTCCATGACGTTTAGTGACCTTGGAAGATCCTTGTGATTTCCAGGTTTAACTGCGATATAATCTGTGAAGCGGAGCATGTTTATTTCTTCTCTGTTTATCTTTATTCTGCTCAGTCCAGTGCCTTGTGCTTCTCGTATGGCCTCCTCCAAGTACATGTTGAACAGTGCTGGTGATAGGTTGCATCCTTATCTTACTCCTTAGTTAATTTTAGTTTCTATCTGGCTTCCGTCTCTCATTCGCAGTGTGATGACTTGTTTCCTGTATAGTTGGTAGATAATTTTTCTGTCGTCGTAGTCAACTCCAAGTTTTTCCAGCAGTGTGAACATCTTCTCCACTCAACATTGTCGAAGGCTTTCTCCAGGTTCTCGAATGCAATATACAATGGTTTGTTCACATGCATTGTTTTCTCCACGATTACTCTCAGGCAGAGTATGGCCTCCCTGGTACCCCTGTTCTTCCTAAATCCAAACTGATTTTCCAAGAGGCCGTCTTCAATTTTCCTTTTCATTCTTCAGCCAATTATTTGTGAGAGTATTTTTGATGCATGTGACACTAGACTCAAGGTTCAGTACTCCTCACATTTCTCAGTCCTTGTCTTCTTCGGTATGCAATCATTATGCTCCTATGAAAGTCCTCTGGAAGTGTTCTGCTTTGGTAGATATTTCTGATTATCTCGTACAGGTTATCCTTGGCTTTACTTCCAAGCGCTTTGATGATTTCTCCATTAATGTTGTCTTCTTCAGGTGCTTTGTTTTTCTTGAGGTCTTCTATTGCTCTATTGAATTCACTCCTCAGTATGAATGGGCCTCGATCTTCCTCATCAACCTCGCTCTCGTCATTCACTGGGTTTTCTTCCAGTGGCATCAGCCCTTGGTAGAGTTCTTTGATGTATTGCATCCCATTGCCTTCATCCTCTATCAATATATTCCCATTCGCATCTCTGATGTTGTTGCTTCTTGTTTTCCTCTCTCCTAAGTGTTTCTTCACTAGCTTGTATGCTGTATTCGCGATTCCCTTCTTCATGTTTTCGTTGACTTCCTCGCAGCAGCTTTCGATTCAATCCTCCCTAGCCTTCTTGCATTTTCTATTGACTTGGTTCCTTAGGTTCATGTAGAGGGTTGCCTCTCCTTCGTTTCTGGGATTCTTGTATTTTCTTCTTCTATCAGTTTCCTAATCTCTGTCGTTATCCATGGCTTCTTTGTGTTGGCAGTCTTACTCACCAGTTGCTCCTCTGCTACTTCTGCAACTGTCCTCTAGCTCATCCCATTTTTCTTTGATGCCCATTTCATCCTTATTTTCTAGTTTTCTCTCGACGGCTTCCGTGAATCTCTATTTCCTTCTTCGTCCAGTATTTTCGTGTCCCTCCTTTGTTTGCATATTATCTTCTTGATTTTCTTGAATTGAAGGTGGCTGTCTATGGCTACTAGTCTGTCATCACTGTTTATATTCGCTCCGGGATAGCTCTTACGCTGCTTTACTTGGTTTTTGTATTGAACTCTGACGAGTATATAGTCTATTTGGTACCTGGCTATATCCCCTGGCATCTTCCATGTGTACCTCCTATGCAGATGGTACTTGAAGAGAGTTTGCTACTACCATATTCTTCTCAGTGCAGAACTTGACCAGCCTTTCTCCCAAGGCATTCCTTTTGCCCAGTCCAAAATATCCTACACAATTTCCTTCTTTTCCCTCTCCTACCACTGCGTTCCAGTCTCCCATGATGATGAGGTTATCTTTACCCTTCACTACCTCGAGGACTTATTCAATTTGCTCATACATTTCTTTTATTTATTTTTCCGTATGGCTAGACATTGGCATGTACACCTGCATGATCACTGTGTCCGTCGGCTCTCCTGCAAGCTTCACAATCAGAATCCTTTTGCTGTAGTGCCAGATTGACTTCACTCACATGCCTCATTCTCTCATCAGTATGATGCCTACTCCTGCAATCCTCTGGTTGTCCCCTGAATATATCACACGGTATCCGTCACTCCAGTAGTTGTCTGCCCCGACCTACTTGATCTCACAGACTCCCAGCATGTCTACTCCTAGCCTCCGCATCTCTATCTTCACGTTCTCCAGCTCCCCGCTCACCCCTTAAGATCTCACATTCCATGTTCCTATTCTGCACATGACCTTACTGACTGATGTACCCCGCCCAGTAGTCCCCACCCAGAGATCCAATTGGGGGACTATTTTACCTCCAGAATATTTTACTGGGAGGAGTGCCATCACGTCTTATATATAGTTAAAATGCAGGGCTGCATCTTCTAGGGAGACTAATGTGGTGGTTTCCCCTTTGCCTTCCACATCGGAGTACTTCCGCCGAATCCATGAACTTCACTCTCGCCCAAAGCTGTTGATGGCGGTACGATCTCTGTGATCTGCACCATCAAACCCTTCTGCTGAGACTGCTGCCTCTCAGAAGTGGAGGTTAAGCAACGAAAAGATTTACAAAATGTTTTATTGGGAGTGCAGTCTTTATGGAGCAGAAACAATGACAGTTGGGAGGAAAGAGGAGAAATATCTACATGGATTTGAAATGTGGCTATGGAGAGAAATGAGCAAGCAAGCAAGAAATGCAATGACAGGGAAAGAGAGGAAGACGAATAAATAATATGTTGGCAGAGATTAAGAATGACAGGAGTTGTGACAAACTGATGGAGACAGCACAGGATAGATGAGCATGGGGGGAGTAGTTCAGTTGAAACCATCCAGAGGATAGATTCACATTAGAAGAAGAAGATAGCCCACTAAAGCAAAAGTTAGCTAAACACCAAGAATATCTTAATTCCAGAATTCAGATATTTGGTCTGGGCTACTACTCTGGATTATCAGTCTTCTACTGTAAAAGAAAAAGCACGAGTCAAACTTGATGCATGTCCCTAAGTAATTAAGGGTTAAACGACGTAGTCAACATGGTCATTTTATTTGGTAAAAAATGCCTGACAAGAGTCCAGAAAGATTAATATTTGGCACTATTACTAACCTTGGTGTGCCTGATAACATTTTTAAAATTGTAATGACTAGCATATACTTAAATGTACACTGGGATGAGGGGTCCATCAGATGCGCATAAAAAATGCATGCCAATTTTGGTATTTTAACCCATATGGCTTTCACTGAATATATATAATCCAGACAGCAGACTGTGGGCATGTTAATCTGTATATTAAAAGTTATCAACAGAACCGTACTTTTTTTAGTTTGTCTAACCAGTTTCATCTCAATAAAGGTTCTTCTAGCATATTTTGAAGCTTCAACCAGACTGTAGACTGAAACAGTTATTTGTTAAGAAGTGAAAAGGTTTCAGGGGAGGGAGGAAAGTATGGGGCAAGACTTTACGTCCTACTCGGAGCGAGGCAAAGTGGAGAAGAGAAGAGCTTTTCTTAATGGTGTGGTGGGGAAATTTTTGGAGATGAGCCCGTGATTAGAAGAATTCCCGCCCAAGAACTTCTAATCCTGGCCCATTATAGCAGAAATCCACCCCAACACCCCCATTGTTTTTTTAAGCTCTTTCTCTTCCGATCTATCCCACCACAAATATGGCTCATAGGTTTGCTATCCACTCTCTTCCCACACATTAAACCACTTCCACTTGTAAACAAACAACTTTTTGATTTTATAGAATGGTAGAAGCTTAATAATTTACCAGAAGCATGAATCTTACTATTTCATCATTTCAAGATATTATTACTATGGAGACCAAGCAGAGTTTTTATTGCAGCCATGAGCTACCATTTGTGGCAAAGATTTTTTTGTATACAACCTAAGCATCCTTATTATTTCACACATCCACCCTTGCATGACATAAAACAATGGCCATCATTGCTCCCATCCCTCCTGATCCCCACAAAAAAGGCCTCACCATATGCAACAGTTAAAATCATAAAAAATTATTATCTTAAATCAATGGCCTCTAGTTTTCAAAAACAAATTTTAGCATTTCCTTGATACCCCAAGATGGTGAGTAATTCATGAAAATAGAATTATATGGATATCATATAAGTAAATGTAAAGAAGGGTAACTATTGGGCCACCCACCAATCATTGGCAAATAATCAGCATACACTCAAAGATCCTATCATCAAGACTTTTTTGGCACTCGCATAATAACAAAGAAATAATGTACACAGCACGGTATCAGCATTATGATATTTATTTTTGGTATGTACAGTTAGCACCTATTCTACCAAAATCTCAATGGCAAAAAAATACTAAAAAAGAACGTAAATTACATGGCCAGCAAGTTGTAAATAATGTTATCACAACAATTAGATAACACAAATTCTAAAGCTAGAAGATATTTTATTTTGAATGTGGCCAACAGGCATTTAATGCCACCAAATTTGTGTGGATAATTATTCCTTTCGCTTAAAACGCTTCAAGTATCACAGGTAGTTTAGAAAGCAAGTTCCCATTTATATTCCCTCTCAAGTCCATTTTTATAACTTTTCATTTTAACTTTTTGTACTAGATTAAGTTTTATAAGCAAATATGTTTTTGTAGTTGCATGTCAACTTTTTGAAATTCCAATTGCATTCACATCACTCACTCTTCATTGAAATTCTCTCAGGCTAGATAACTTAAGAGCTGTTAAGTATATGCATTTTCTCAGTTTGTCATAATTATATAAAAGAACTAATCTCAATTTTTAGGCATATTTAAGTGACAATAAAGATAGGTACAGAAATGAAAATTAAAGCATACTTTCTTTGATTGTGATGATAAGTTTAACAGGATGACTTCAAACCCATCTCATATTCATTTCATTCACCTGAGGTACACTGAACTACATAACATCTATAGAGATTAAAGATAACTTTCCAAGTACAGCAGAAATTTGTACTAGAGAGGAAGTTACTCGGATCCATACACAGCAATCTTCACTTGAAAATTCAAATGAAAATACTGTAAACCCTCTTTAGTCCAGTTTGCCATGTGTTGGAAGCAGAAAAAATATAACCAATCATGAAAAACAGATTGAAGGCTGTTATAGCATTACCTGCCATACTCCAAAAAGATTCGACCATTAAATTTTGAAAAATATGAGTAAATGAAAGAGTGGGGAATACTCTAGCCTAAGCTTAAAATGTTTGCATTTCCAATCAACTGTGAACTTCAAAAACAGAGGGCTAATTTGGTCTTTCAATATTTCTAGTGCGAATCAGACACAAAAAGAAGAAAAAACCATTTGGATTAAAAAGGATTTACTGTTTACATGTTGTGCACAGTATTAGAGGATGACAGGTACATTCACGCAGGCTTTTCCCCACAAACAATGTCAACTTAGCGTGACCCATCGTAACAAGACAAAACAGACATTACATCAAACATTCTGAGTGCTTTCAGAGGAGCACAAGACAGATACATAAGTAATTCTTTTAATTGGCAAAAGGCGTTAAAATGAAAAAAATATATTTACACCAAATAAGGAACAGTTAGTAAACAGAGATTTAAAAGACGACTTTCTTAATAAGGGACAAACCACCAGTGCAGCATTAACCATCAAGTTAAAGATTTTATATTCAAGATGCAAAAGAAAAACCTTAGATACAAAAAGAAAACTAAGTGATACTCTATAAACATGAACATGGTGCAAAATTTAGCTTAGTAAAATTACTGGGCAAAGCAAGAAAATTCTTCTCAATAAACCGAACTTCAGAGGCCTTTCACGATTCTATCAATCATTAGATGAACACCTATCAGATTCATGAAACTTGACCTGTTCCACTCATATTTCACAAATTGGATATTTAATCATGGAGGTGAATGAAATCACTACTTAAGCCATAAATTGGTTTCAGCATAATATATCTCAAAACCAGTTACAAATGCAACTGCACAGGAAAACAAGCTTCCTTCTTACATTAACATCCAAATCACAAACATAAATGCACGACTTCCTCAAACGTGAAAGCTTTTAAAAACTATGTCACTGCACCTGAGGAAATTTGATGAGTCCCATACCAGAAAATCGCCTAATTTTATTAGAATAATTTCTCATTACATATTATACCCTAACTTCTGGAGAGGTCATGTAAATTATGAAAGTGTTAATGATATACTTAAATTGCAAATGACAAACCAATTATATAGGAGAGATAAATGAGAGGAAATAACTGTAGATTTTGGTAAATATTTTAATTTTAAAATCATGCAAGTATCCAACAACATGAAACAGCTAGGATAAAGCAACAAATATAATTTTTAGACAAAAATGCCATCTTTGTTAAAAAAATTAAAAGAAATGAAACTGAAACTTTTATAACAGAATGTGACTTTTGCCAATGTTATTAAGGAATTACATTATATTCTGACCTCGAACATTTTACAAATGAAATATCATTTCATTTCACAGAATAACAACCATCATCTAATGATATGAACCCTTATTTTATCTAAAGCCAAACAGACTTGCAACTGTCCTGCCTTTTGTTTACAAATGTTATATAAAACATTAATTAACTATTGAATTTAACATCAGGATACACATTTTTTACCATTCATAGCGGAAATAACTAATAGTCACTCACACTATTTTTTCTTGGATTTTTTTTCAAATGTTGTACAATATTGGAGCACAAGTGTACCCTTCATGGACTCTTTAACAGCATATGTCCATTTGAGAAAGATTATTATGCTCTTAATCAACAAGGAAAATATTTAGAACATGATGGACTTCTTTCAAACAATCCTTGAGACACATAAGATGATTCTTTGGCACACAGAAGCACTCAAGGCATGGAATTCACTTGGAATTTATAAATAATGGTACATCATGAATCATTATTTTATGACTAACACTTAACATTCTTCCACAAGAACATGGATCTCTCAAGTGGAAGACGTCCCACGCACTGACTAACCAAGAGGAATCAGATTCTCATGGTATCATTGGAAACACTTTCGAGCACAACATTAGTGGAATGAAAGAAGAAATGCTTCAAAATATGAACTTGTTTGTATTATAATACTCATTACATTGAAAAGGGAGTACAAAGTTTCAATGCTTAAATTAACACTCTGCCAGAAGATTAATACATATGGCACATAACACCTCTGGTCAACAATGAAGGTTTTTTTAATTAGATACACTGGCAGGTGCAATACTTTGTGGAAGGGAGATACAAATAGAAGTCTCCACAATAATATAAATTTTTACCTAATTAAACTTCAGATGTCAAATGAATATCAATAGTTTTGGCCCCCTTTGTGAGAAAATCTCAGCTACATGACATAATATGAGAATGAGTTTCCACGAAAAACTGCCATGAAATTAACAAAGACTAGATGGATTTCCTACATCATAACAATCTATAATATCAACTACAAGGCAGACTAAAAAAACTAACATTCCTCTAGTGCTTTAATACTTGAGAATTCTATATTTATCCAGGTGTACTTACATATATGTGTGCATATAAACATGTATACAAGCATATGCATACATATATATACAGACACATATACATATATTTTATATACACAAACATACATACCGTATGTATATACATATGTATTTGTTATATATATATATATATACACTATAGATTTGAATACTCATACATATATGTATATGCATACATATATATGTCACCGCAATAACTCCTCCCTATATGAACCTTAAAAAGTATTCTTTACTTCGCTGTGAATGCTCTGGGTTGCACAACAACCACAAAATATGAAACAAATAACAATGCACTGGTGTTCCTCTTCAAATGAAATCACTAGCATAATAAACATGCAGCAACTACAGAATAAAACATAGGTATGCTGTATAATAATCACAAAGCTCTCAAAAATTATGCCAACAGCAAATATTGCTCAATAAATATAACTTATAACGATGTAAGCATAATAATTGGAGGAACAAGAAAACACAATCATATGCATGCCAAGCATATTATGTTAAATAAAATAACTATGTAATAACCTGAATGGCATGAAAAAAATACATGCTGCAAATAAGAGGACACTTCATTCAGTTCGGTAACTAGAGCAAAGAACAAGTAAAACAAAATAAAACAAGTGGCACAGTAATAATTATGTCACAATAATAATGAGTAACAAAAATATATGAAATATGCAAAACCATTTACTCTTTTGGTAATACTAAATGCACAATTCAATTAACAACAACAAATAAGAGGCAACATCCAAAAAGGCTTTCAAGAGGTCTTTTGCTGAAAATGTCAATGATAAATTTTCATTCAGCACAGAAAAAAGGTACACAGCAGTGGGTGTGCTGATGTGCGTAATGACAGAGAAATGGAAAAGAAAGACGATAAAAGAGCAAACCCTATGTTATATGTCATCAGAATGAAAAGTGGCGGAAATGTACTGATGTGCGCAAATATTGAGGAAATACATATAATTTGAATATAATACATGTGATGTATCATGAAAATATTTGGCATAATTTAAAGAGTCATAGAATTGACTATAAACTATATAAAATAGGACTTATAGATGATTACTAATAATTAAATCCTGGTGAATATAGCAGAATGGAGGTCTATTTAGATAGAAATAATAAGTGCTCATTATGAGATAGCAAAGAGGATCATAAAATACAAAGGAGCAACATCACTCAAACGGTTCAGTGAACAACACTTTGTTATTTACTAAAATTGCAGCCATTCATTGCAAAGGAAATGTTTTTCAGTCTCCCAAATTTTCAAGTCTTAAATTTAAAATCTTTTAACCTATTTGTCACCATCACACAGACAGCAATTCATTGGTGTTTTTAGAACAAATGGGAGACAGTGAAATGTTTTATTATTGCTCTGATTTACCTGCACAATATGACAAAAACTGTTTCTTAATAGTGGCATCAAATCCTTGTTAATGCCACAATCGTGGATGACTATAACAACAATTCCCAATAAAAGGCTGACAATGCATTTCGTTTGCTTTCATTGTACTTTGGGACTAACGTTCAACTCAAATCATAACGCTCCTGCTAGTATCTCCAAGCATATTATTTATAGCAAAAAAATGTTCCCTCACTAACCCATAAACACAGCTTCCCTTTACATCATATATTTCATATGATTGAACAAAACCTTGAAATTAAAGAAACAAATTAGCTAAATTTTTTGACCAGTGCATCCATGAACAGAAATTCTTCAGAGAAAATAAAGCAACCTTTAAAAAAAAACTATATAAAAGAAATATTTAAATCATCGTTTAACCAAAATGGCAAAATGAAGTGATACGACTGAAGTTATATTCATTCAAAAGGGTGTTAAAAAGGTTGATCATCCTTGACTTTCATTAATTCATAGATGCTCACACTACATTTTAAGAAAAATATAACTGATGGCTCCATTACGGGCATCCAAAAATACCTCACTGTACTCTTAATTGTTGAGAATATCAATAACTTGTGTGTACTGATAGTTTCTCTAGAATATGCTACATATCTCATTGAATTAAACAACCAATTAGGCTAATTAGTTAGTTCCTTTCAATACTTGAAGAGCTCCACAACAACTGCACACCTAATTCATGCTACAAGGTGATTCCACCAGCAAAATGACAGCCTACGACATTTACGATGGAAATAATACAACCACAAGCCAGACAAAGAAATAATTCAAGAATTCAAGAAAAATTAGAAGGAAAACATAGTTCTTCCAGCACACATGCAACATAGCAATTAAAAGAGTTTAAAAATACTTGTACAGCACTAAACAACATAATGAGCTACTGAGGGAAGACTAGCGACAGAACTCATCATCAAATATTATCAAGCAAAAAGAAATATTAAGTGAGTCGTGTACTTTACCCTAATGATACACTAATGGATTTCGCATAGTAATATCACAATTTCACATAAATTTAATGAGAATAATGGAAATTATGAACACACAATTAGAATGGAAGCATATTATCTGGCGGCATTTGTCCCTTGGATTTTTTTTCTTTTAGTAATTAATATCATACTTAATTTTTTAAATAAGTATTTTGCACTTTGGTAACATCATAAAATTGCCATCAAATTGAGTGTAAAAACTTACATGGAAACTTGTTATTAACAACAATGGGTTATATGGTAGTCAGTATATCCATATATTGTTTTAAATATATATTTTTCATCAACATTAAAATGCATATAATAAAGTATTCAGTTCTCTGGGTGGTATGGGGGTAGTAAAAAGTAATCTAATATAATATATACTATAGTCCATAAAATCCCCTGGGATATTTGAACCACCACAACAACCAACTTTCAACCTGGCCAGCAGTGAAGAGGAGTCAAACACTCGGCTTTCATCATCACAGCTAACTTCACAGCTAACTTCATGTGCACCAACTCTTCACTGCCTTGAAATATTGCCAGAGACCAATATGACCAATCTTCAATGTGAGCTATATGTCAGTCCAATTGGCCAAAAGAATATACAGTTCACTTAATTTTAGTCAGAAAGGATTATATTAATATAAACTTCAAATCAGGATTCACCAGCAAAGGAAACATGAATTTCAAGGAATATTACTCTTATCCCTTGATGCAAAATTGATTAGGGGGAAAGTGCTGAAAAATACACTTTTGACCGTAAGAGACAGATGGCTGCCAATAGCTGCATCTATACTTCTCTGAAAGACAAGTCCAACAATAATAAAATATTCCAAGACAGCACATTTACGCATTACACGAAAGCTCAGCTAAAATAAAAATACAACAATCATCCAATCCAATCTGTCCATCAACCACAATGAGGAAGAAATTGTGGAGAGAATGAAAATGTGATGAGAAAGATAAATAATAAGAGAAAAACAAAATTTTTAACAGGCCACATTTGACTTTGGATTCTAAATCTGACTAGCATAACATATTGTCCATTTTCTCCCCTATGGTGCATTAAATATATAAAACCAAAGAGATAATAGTTTAATAAAATGAGAGAGATGGCTGCATTATAAATTCCACTAACGAGGTCAGTGTCTAATAATTGTAAAGTAAAATCATTAACAAGAAGATTTACAATAGGGAACGGATCCCCTAAACGGATACATTTCCTTATTCAGCCTAATGAATTGTGATAATGCATAAAAGACTTTTATGTAAGTGATGCTGAAAAAACACAGCCTTCATGCAAAGGACAGAAGGAATACAAGAAATGCTAACATTCTCTCATACAGCCAATTATGCAACTATTTTTCATTCATTGGTACAATGAAATTTACAAAAGGAAATTATATTCCCTTTTTACTTTAATATGTAAACTAAAATAAAGCAGCATTTAAATACTGGTTTTGCTGCATATGTAAAAGATCTTAAATAATTAATAGATACTCTCAAGCCAATTTAATATGATTAAAATGATTAAAACGCTTCAAGAGTCCATTATATACCAGGAGTGGGGCATAAAACAAGTAAGCAAAATGAACTTAGAATGAATTAAAATTCATGAAAGAATGATTTGATGAATAAGAAGCTAAGGGAAATACTGATAAATTGCCTATAAATTGCTTAACTGCATTGATTAACAAGCTATGAAGTCCACAATTTTAGGCTCATAGAGGTATATCAAACAATCATGAGTCTATAACCATACAATCAAGATCAGATGCATTCTCATTATATAATGAAAGAGCAACTTGAAGCTCTCAATACCTCCAAGTTTCAATTATAAAAATCATTCTAGTGCATGCAACAACAACAAAAAATACAAATTCATAAAAAATCTCAGGCATGACAGAAGACTTGTTCTTGTGCATAAGAGCCTAGACCTCATATGTTTCAACATGAAAGCAACTATGGAGGTCTATACTAACAATGAGAGGACAAGATCATACTCTTATTAGGTCTCCTAATTGTTACCTAAGGCAATATAAACAGTAAAAAATTAACACATTAAAGAACAAGTATGCTCACTTTCAATAGTAAAATGAAATTAGTTTGTGCTATTCTTTGAGTCACAGGAAACTACCTCTTCATTCCCCAATGACCAAAAGAGATAAGATATGGTATACAGCTGGTAAATTTACATCAGGATATAAGAAAAAGAACATGAAAATTTCCCTAAGTTTCTCCACCTATTCTTATAATTAAATAGAAAGCCTTAGACTACAAATTCAGATGAGTATCACACAATTGTTACAAGGCTTAATTCAAAGGGAAAAAAGAGGTAGCTGACAAAGTTAAAACAAAGGATACACTTAAATTAATTTCATGACCATCCACTTTAGCAGGTACAAATGAAAGGCATTAAACAATATGAAATGAGTTATTTATCCTCGGAGGGGGACTGCAAAACAAGGTCAGATCGAGGGTACAATCGGCATCATAGTCCGATGTCAAGACAGGCAAATATCACCCACACCCTCTTCAATAATATCCAGAGTAGTGATGATAGGGTGATGGTGAAGCCGTGGGAGGAGGGGGGGGCATGTGTGGGGCAGTCCTTGCCTGCGGGTGATAGGGTGAAGGGGGGGGCGATGGCGGGTGCTGCGCCAGACCCTGCCGATGGTAGGAGGGTGGCCCGTGAAGATACCCACCCGCTGTCTGGTACGACCCAGGGGGAGGGGGAGAGAGACCTCCCCCACTGCCACCCTCCCCACCATCATCCCCCACGACACAGCCCCCAATCCCATCCACCCCACCCCCATGGGGATGGTGGTGCACGTGGTGGTGCGGGGACGCCGGCGGGGGGGCGTGGCAGAGATGCCGATGCATGGGCGAGGGGGGAGACTGCCCTCCCGAACCCTGTTGGGGGCCTCCGACCCCATCCGAGCCCACCAGCGATCTCGGCAGGGAGAGGTCGACGCTGTGCCTGGTCCTCATTGGGGTCAGGTCGAGGCTCTGTGAATAGGGAGGGAGTGGGGGGGAGGTGTAGGCGAGGCCCGCCCTCCGGAGGTCCACGGAGCGGGCCACGTCGGCCGCCGACCCCGACCCCTCGTACAGGGGGAAGCACCGCGCGGCCGCCGCTGCCGAGGGCAGCGCGAACGTGAAAGACCCTCGACTCATGTCCAGCCCACCCGACGACTGCTCGAAGCGGCCCTCGACCACTTGCGGACTGCGGAGCACGCGGAAGTCTTGTAGGTCGTCCGCCGAGGGGTCGCCGCCCCCTCCGACCCCCTGGTTGCCGTCTTCGTCTTCCTCCTGCATGTGATGAGCGGCCATCGCGGCGGCGCGGCTGTAGTGGCCAGCGGCGTGCTTGTAGCTCATGTCGAGCCCTTCTTCCTCTCCCTCGTCGTCCTCCTCGGTCCTCTGCTGCAAAGCGGCCATGTGCTGCAGCTCCTCCTCCACTTTGACGGCGGCCTTCATCCCGAGCAGAGTCATATTCCTCGGGGACGGCAGGCTGACGGCGGGGGGGAGTCGACCGTGGGGTTCGGGCGCGTACGTGTCCGGGTGCAGGAGGTGGTGCATGGCCCTCACGTTCGGGTGCGGCACCACCACCTCGTCCCGGCCCTCCGTCTCGTCGTCCTCCGCCAGACTGGTGTTCACGATTCTCTCCACGATGGTGCCGACGCTCGTGGCCTCGGAACCGTGCCCCAGCCGCTCTTCGTCGTCGTCGTCCTCCGGGTGTAAACCGCCGCCGGCGCCCGCGCCGCCCCCGTGGTGCGAGGAGGGGTGGTGGTGGTGCGAGGACGCCGCCGCGTGGTGGTGGGAGTGGTGCGAGTGGTGCAGCATCAACGCGCCGCCTTGTACGTGTAGGTGGGACGCGGGAGGGGGGAGGTGGACATGGGGATGGGCCAGCTGGGGGTGGGGCGGATGCAGGGGAATGTGGTGCGTGTGGTGCTGGAGGTGGTGGTGCGACGGGTGATGGGGATGGTGCTGCTGGAGGAGGGAGTGGTGGTGCGAGGGTTGCGGGTGGTGCAGCACCCCGCCGACGCGGTGGTCGCCCTCGTCTCCGAGGTGCCTCTGCTGTTGGTCGGGGCCGTTGGGGCGGGCCGGCGATGGGGTCAGCTGGTAGCCGTCCGTGTTGGGCTCCGAGTGTTTCACGTCGTCTTCGGTGACGGTCACTCCTCCGGTCATGTCCCTCTCGGCAGCGTCCAGCGCCGCCTCCACCAGGAGGCTCGCGTTGGACTCCTCCGGTCTCCGGAAACCCTCGTCCGCCCCGCCGCCGGCGTCCTCGAAGCGGCTGTCCTCCGGGAAGGCGCCGTAGACGTCCGTGACGACCTGCCCGTCCTGAGGCACCCCGCCCACCTCTTCCCTCTTCACTTCCTCGTCTTCCAGTTCCTCCTCGTCGTCGTCTTCGTCCTCCTCCTCGTCTTCCTCGTCGTCCATCTCCGCTTCGGACGCCGGCCGCATGGGAACCGAGCCGTCGCCCATCCACTTCTTGCTGCCCTTGCTCACCACCTTGCCGGGATAGGGGACGCGGGTGTGGTCGGCATACTGTGCCATAGTGGTCACGGGCCCTAACGTCGCCTGTCCGCCGTTGTAGGCCTCCAGGGTGGGAGTCTGTGGGGCGACCTCCGTGGGGAGCGGGCCGGGTTGCGGCGTGAGGGGCGGGGGCTGTGAGTCCACCATGCTTCCAAGCATCGCTGGAACGGGATATCGAGAGTAAAGCGTCAGACTACTGAACGTCCTCTCTCTGGTCCCGACCTTCATATCTGGAGAGCAAGGTTGAAAAGGTCAGCATTTTTTTCTCAATCTTCTTGAGAAGAAAATTAACTCAAAGATCATTATAATCAGGCTACACAACAGCAAAGGTAATAGTTTGGAGGGGCGACTGAAAGCCAAGGTAATCTTCACAAATAAGGCAGTTACACGGGTAATTGTAGAAATAAATGGGTTATGGAAGAAGGGTGGGAAGAAAACCAGCATCAGGGTTAGCTAACTCTTAATTGAAAATAATTTTGGGCCATACAAGTATCTCACAAGACATGTATGTATGTATACCTTTTCGATTACTGGTTGCATGAAAATCCCATTTCATGGCACTGCAAACAGCACTACAGTCAATTCAGGGGATGGTAAATGCTAGTTTTGTTGGTACAAAGTTCTAAAAAAATTTCTAAAATCTTGTTTGCTATTTTCAACTGATGCCCAAAATTTTTCATAACACACATTAATCCATTTTGAAATATATCCATATGCCTCCAAAAGTCTAATTCTTTGCATAAGATTTGCAAGGGAGAGGGGTCATACAAAATATTTAAACAGGGAGTCAAAAAGAGTAAAATATGACCATATGTATAACTTGTATGGCTCTTTAGGCGTCTTCAGTTTTATATCTAATAGTCAGAAAAAAGAACTGAAGTGCTCTCCACACAGCATTTAAGGAGGGATCACAATTCCTCCAAAAATTTTGCTACTACTGGACTCTGAAGGCAAACCCTTCGAGATAAGAGGGCAGCACTCAAGCCAACACACCAATCTGATTCCCTCATGAAAGATTGAACAAGCTATGCCAGCTGAGAAAAGGCTCCTTAAAACCATTTCATGGGCCTGTAAAAAGGAGTAAATACACACCTCTGAAAGATTCATGAACACTGAAGAGACAAATGAAAAGTAAATTCCCTTCATGGTGATTCACTTGAAAGAGGCTATAAATACTCTACATTACCTCTCACTAAGGAAATCAATACGAATGAAAGAATGCAAAATGTGCTCCTCAGTATATGGACTTATAAACATATCAGGGTGCTCTTGAGTTGGACCCATAGGGTAACCAGAGATCATCCATCACAATACTCAAACTTCATTAGCAAATTCCACAAGCATATCTCCATACACTTCAACTCAGTCACTCAACTTGCCATCAGGGTTGTGGCGAACGAAATTGAGCAGCATGTCTCCATGGTGCACACTAATAGCATCACCCATTCCTTTAATTGATGTCAAAGTGAATGTAGAAAGAACTATGGTGCTTCAGACATATACTCATGGCTTCAAATTAAAAGTCAGGTGCAAGAAAGCTCATATTTGGGAGTGAAGCAGAATCAATGGAAATAGGGCGACATAGTCTGTACACTTAAAAGAGGAAAATACAATTTACAAAACATGGTACAAAAATCAACAAATAGATAGATCCAGCATCTGAGTAGCTGAAACATGCTTTTGTTCCCCGGATAAGTGGAATTATTCCAAAAAAAATGAAAAGTATACACACACAAAATTACAATAAGTTACTTTTTCACTTTACAATTTAAAAAAATGTTATTCCATTATGTTTTTCATTAAGTTACTTTTTCACTTTACAATTTAAAAAAATGTTATTCCATTATGTTTTTCATCCATACTCTACTTTTGCCACACAGGGAAAAATAGAGGAAAAAGTCAACAAGGCAGCTAATAACCATACATATGATGAAATAAAACTGAATACAAAGAGAACACTACTTAATAAATCCCTAAAATGGATGCGTTTAAAAGCCCTCTCATAAGATTAATTCATGCATGCCAATCATGCAACTGCCACACAAGGTTGGCAAAGTCTAAGAATTTAGTCACTGCCAATAGCCCTTGAAAACTGGCTTCCTGTTAATTATTTCCCCTAGACTACCCCATCCTTAAAAAAACTGCTTTTCACTTCTCTTAAACTCATACATTGCTTCATACACTCTCCTCCTAATATCCCTAGACTTAAAGAGTCTCTTCTCACATACTCGCCAATCACTTTCAAGGTCTACCTCTTCCACCCGCACCACTCTCTTTACTACATATCACTCATCTGTTCCATTATTCAACTCTCTCCAATTCCTTTGACACGGCTAAACTAATGAAGCATACTTCTATCATATACACATGTTCATCACTGGAGCATCCAACTCGAATTCTTTTCTCACTCACTCATTCCTAACCTATCCCACCTTCCCTGTTATCACTTCTCAGGTGTCCCATTCACACTGGATTTAGCCTAATCTTATTCTTGCCCTGACATTCCCAGATTTCACTGCGATTCAATAACCTCACGCTGGGAACACTTTCGCACATGGTCATTTTATCTTCCCAAGACAAACACTGACTCCCAAATATGCTCCACATACTACCTCTGTCTTTCCTACAAGGCATGCCTTATAATCTCTTCATCAATCCTTCCATCCTTCACAAATTTTTAGCCAAGGTATACTATATCATCAACTTTTTAAATTACTACATCTTTTACCCTCATTATAAAATCATACCCACCACTTTCCCCATAAAAAACAACTGCTTTCATCTTAAATAATCCTTATCCTCAATTTCTTTCTCCTCGTAGTTTCAATAAAGTCATCCAGGAGCCATTATAATTCCAGTCGACTCTCAGACAGCAATGCTGCATACTATAGAATACTCACATTTAAAGTCCAACCATTGGACCAACTTTATCCCAAAATGCATGGCTCATACATTTATCTAGAGAACAGAAAATATTTACGGTGATATCAAACGTCCTTGCTTTGTGCCATGTTTTATTTCAAACCAGTCACTCCACAGTCAAGACCCCATTAACTCTCACACTAGCATTATTTTTTTCATACACCACCTTCATCACATTCAATAATTTCTTGTTCCCCCCATAGTCCTTCAAAAATTTTCACATTTTCTATGTACCCTGTCATATGCTTTCTCTACTTCCACAAATGCACAATAACGTACTTTCTTCCAGACATTCATTCATTCATCTAGCACATGGTTAAGTGCAAACAGCTGATCAAAGCGTCCCCTCCCTGGTATACATCCACACTGTACATCCCAGATTCTGTTGATAGTAATCTTCCTCACACTTTCAGTTATTACATTACTAAATACTTTCACCAGAATACTCAGTACTCTATAATTTTTACATTTAGTCTTGCCACCCTTCCTTTCATACAATCAAACTATTAGCACACTCTTCCAATCTATTTGAATATCAGAAGCTTTTGAACTTTTCCAGTTAACACATGAGTAATATATGCCCAGACTTCAGCATTTTGCTGACTATCCCATCATGCTGGCAGCCTTCAACTTTGTCAATCTTCTCACTACCATTACCACCTCATTCTCACCAATTTCCTTTTCTGTACACATTTTCTTGCTAACTAATTCACAAGAAACATCCTCATACTTGCACAATTACTAAATAATTCATCAAAATATTCCCTCGAACAGTCCCAGATGTTGCTATCATCCCACAAGATCTTGCCAGTTTTGTTCTTGACTCATCCTGCCCCCACCTTACTTAGCCCTATTCACTTATTTCCAAAATAACCCTTTATTGCCTTCTATTCACACTGCATTTTACCAGCCTAATCCACATGCATTCTTTCGAAGTCCTCATTCACAACATACCTGCATACAACATTATCTGCGACCCATCACTATGAGGTACACATGGTGTACTAACACGCTGAGATGGAAGATAAGCTCCTCTTTTAAAGCAACTAAATTGGGACCCAAAATCTCTGGCTTTAAAAATATTTGCTCCAAGATATTATGCATTATTAGTATTTTTACTATGCCTAACAAAAATTTTAAGAGTAAGGATTGCAAGCCTTTCAATTAAGTAAAAGGGTAAGTATTACTCTCTTCTAAAAAAATATGAAGAAAAGCTAATCACAAATGGCTCAGGAATAAATATATTCCTGGTGAATAAATATATCACTCATTGACCACCAAAGTACTTTTATTACATAATTGTGACTCAAATTTTACCGAGGTTCATGGCCATCCCAATATTTTTACATAGCTAGTAGGCATGGGATTCCAATCACGAATGTATAAACAGACTAAGGAAAAATCAAATACATGCTTTTACTAAGTCAATTGAAATGCTAAATGTGGTAACTTTGTGGAATTCCATGTTTTTAAAATGGATTTATTAAAACAACTTTTACAATCCACAATGGCCAAAGCAACGGCACAATCCAGATTTCGACGCTAAAGCATCATCATCAGGTGCCAAATGCGGTGGGTCATTTAGGACCTGATGATAATGCTTTAGCATCGAAATCCAGATTGTGCCGTTGCTTTGACCATTGTGGATTGTAAAAGTTGTTTTAATAAATCCATTCACTAAGTCCATACCAAATTTAGTGAAAAGAAGCAAAAACATAATCACAACTCCAAAAATTCTAAGAGCCAAACTCCTTGATCACCCATTTGTCTCCACCTCATGAGAAAGGGGCAGAAGCAACTGTGCGTTATCTCACCTTCTTTGCACTCTGACCCATCAGGAAGACTTGGGATGACTGGGGGTGGCGGAGGCAGCACGTCCGTATCCTGAGGAGGTGGCAGTATTTCCTCTGGGATGATTGTCGGGGGCACCATCGAATCCACCACAACCAGAGCATCTCCCTCCAGAATGCCCTTCACGTGCATCCCACCACCACTGCTCTCCTCGTGCAACAAGGTCGCAGGAGTGGAGTCTGGAGTACCCGTCTCTGAGGTAACGGATGGCACACCCATCACCCTACCTGCACCGCTGGGCCTGCCCGGGCGGCGTCCCCTGCCCCTACCACTTCCCCCTCCTCCCTTCTCCTTCCTCCCCACTGTCCCCTCTCCCGACGGTTCCTTCCGCGCCCTTGGCTGCTGTGGACTCTCCCCCTCCACCCCACACTCATCGTCACCTATCTCCGAGCCCAGAGCCTGCGTTGACTGGTTGCTGTCCATGTCGTCTGCATCCTTTCCCAAACGGGTTCCCGCAAACAGGGGCACTTTCCCCCGACCGGGATCTTCGACCGTCCCGCCAGAGTATGCATCAAATGTGTACGCCACACAGCGCTCAATTGAAGGCATGTTGTCCTCCCCATAACCATGCACTTTCTTGTAGTGGAACTGGAGACATTGTTTGGTTGTAAAAGCTGCAGGACAATTGTCTTCAGCACAACTAAAATGATATTGAAGAGAGAAGTTGCATCAAGCCAAGTCACAATAGACAAATGTCACTAGTCAAGATTGAAATCTCATCAATAGGTTACCTTTTTTTTCTGAGAAAATATTTACTCATTATTTGGGGTCTCAATTAATCTGAGAATAAATAATTTGCTTCTTTGTGCTTTCAGAGTTACAGAAAAAAAAATGAAAAAAATTTCAAGAACAGAAAAACCCATAATTAATCCTATTTTGTCACCTCATCAGACTTAACAATATGGAGCTTCCCTAAGTACAAATTAATAAAATAATGAGAAACCTTTACATATAATTGTAAATCAAAAATTACACCAATTGCATAAATATAAAAATTTATATTTGATAACATAAAATTATCAGAATAAAATCTTCACTTGAATTGAAGACTTTACCCACACCTTTTGCCAGGAAATCAGTAGATTCTTCGTTCAATGATCTGCATTTTGCACAAGAAAACTATTTCATAAAGGGCTGTAATGTACCCAACAATAGCAGATGGTTAATTTTGTCAGATATATTGAAGTAATTAGCAAAGAAATTGTGGAGCAATATGAATTTAATGGGGAAATAGTGAAAGATGTGGAATTTACACAGTGTGAAAACTTGTATATTGAATTTCATTGGAATATTTTAGTTTTCTATGTTGTTCACAACTAGGGAAGCACGATCTTGTAGAGACAGAGAAAAAAAGATTGGGGTGTAATAACCCTGTTTTAGGAGGATGTGCAATAAAACTTATGACGCTTGGAAATAAAAATTCATCCAGAGTTTTGTAACATTTTGGTGCCCAATACGGGGCCAACAGCCTAGCATGAGGACACCTTTGAAGCAGTGAAAAGAGAGATGCACCAATAGGTCATACTGCACCATCCAGATCAAGAAAGCCATTTTACATCCAAATGGATACAAGCAGGTATGCAGACTGAAGATGGAGAAGAGAGGGTCATTTACTTTGCCAACAAGTGTTTAAGAGGTCCTTGGATGAAAAAGTAAAAGAGAGATGCTACTTCGCTCTGGTTAGGCCACACCTCGAATATGCCACATGCATTTCGGACCATGGTCATAAAGATTTAACCAAAAAAATTAATAAAAGCAGCACGCTTTGTTAAATACTGCTACGAGTGAACATATTGTGTCTCACAACATTTAGAGGGATTAAGGTGGGAGCCCCTAGAGACTCGGAGGCTACTCCCTAGGCTTAGGTTTCAAGAGAAATTCAGAACTGGTGTGTTTCAGAGCAACACGGAGAATATTATCATGATGCCATACTACATCTCTACGTCTGACAGAAGCTATAAAATAAGAGAGATACATTGCCGAACAGATAGGTACAAAAACTCGTTCTTTCCATGAACAATAAGTGACCACAATAAAAACTGAGCTCCACTAAATACACTCCCATAATACGAGTCACCATTTCACCTGTCATAACCTGACATCATTATGCGGCTGGTGACCTAACATCCCCTGCCACATGCCCATGCAGCGGCTCACACGTTATTATGTAGATGTAGATGAAGAGGCACAGAACCAACAAAAAGCACAACAATCAAGGAGTTAATTGCAATAATTCATGCTCTAAACAAATAATGTAGCTTCATCCTGGAGCCCAGAACCATTGAAATAACTAACCAAAAAGCTCTAGCATTTATCTTCCTGTACAAACTGTTGAATACGAAACTATCATGGTAGATCCAGTACATTCAGGAAAGCATTCTCGAGGTACAATACCGCAAAGAAGAAGACATTACAGTCACAAATATACTCAGCTGGAACCAGTACAATGAACTAAAGGGAGTCGACCTTCCACAAGAAGAGCCAGTAATTGCAATTATCCTCATGGATAACTCCACAGCAGAATCAGAAGAGGGCTTGTAGGATTAAGAAAACCTCCAAAGAAGAAATCCAAAAATTGAGGAGAATCCCAATGGACAGAGGGATTATGAATTAATTGCATTTCCTTAATTACTGAGAATTACTCTTGCGGCATTATTCTAACAATATTTATTTCCTGCTTCTTACCGCAGCTGAAATCAAAAAAATAACGTCCAAATATCGTCTCTGCTGTGACTGAAGGGAAAAACATCTCTCTGATTACATTAAGAGGTGGAAGAGTGAGTCTTTTGAGTGCACTTATGAAGAATTTTTTAAGTGAGTCAAAAATAAATGTTTGAACCTCATTTCAGTTCATATATTTTTCATCACACAAAAGCCATACCTACACTGTGGGTGGAGTAAACATAAAATCTTCATAAACAGTAAAAAAAATTGGAATTACTTAACTTCAGATATATCGTGGGGAACACACATACAAAACATATGCGGCACAGTATTTAAAAAACTAGGTTTTGTTAAGCGTATAATAGGAAGTTCCTCGGATGAAAAAGTCAAAGAGAGATACTACCTCACTCTGATTATAGTTCTCTCCTACTGCCTTCACCCTGAAGTAGACCAGGGTCTACTTCAGGGTGAAGGCAGTAGGAGAGAACTATACACTCCTGGACAAGATTATGCTGCACCTGACAGCAGAGAATTCATTTAGGCACAGGAAAATTTTATCTGACACTTAATGAGCAGTTCACAGCACAAATTTCTACAGCAATATAAATAAATTTACTGCAACCTGTCAATTACTCAAAACATCGAACAACTGTACTTATGTAGGCACTCAAACCTTCATCCCACCAGGTAAAAACAATCTCCTATGCATATACAAGGTGGGACCATTGGCCAAGGGGCAATGAGGCTATCAATATAACCTAACTGTGATTGATGCCTTTGCAAAATACGTTAAGCTACACCTACTAAGAAGAGTGACATTGTAGATTATTTAGAGGGTGATTTTCAAATGGCACCTACCAAACTTAGGGTCACACCAAAGAATATAAATAAACTGTGGAACACAGTTTACCTACCCAGTGTGGTCAAGAAAACTAAGCCAAGAAGGTATAAAACCACTACACGGCAATATTCACCATCCACAAGGTAATCAGGCTGAGAGATATCACTGCTCAATGAAAACCCTTTTGTGCATATTGTACAATAGAAGGCACCTAACCTGGGAAGTAGTTATTGATAGTGGATGTATGTATGAATGATTCTCACGATGAAATACCAGAAATAACACCAACAGAAGCACAGCTAGGACACACACCCAAAAGGATAAGGGACAACTGGATAGGTGCAGAAGAAAGATTATAACAGAAACAACCCGACACGTCAGGCCAACATATCAGGCCAGACTATATCTTGATTTGTCCGTGAATTCTGTAAAGCAGAATGAAGCATAGTCTTCAACCAGAAATGCCTCAACCTGGACGTTACTCCCAAGTATGTGAACTTAACCACCAAGTCCTCATCAAAAGATACTTGTCTTGCAATGATTTCTGCTAAAAGGGCCTGGATCCAATGGGAGCTGAGAGACTGGTACGGCAAGAGAGATGCCTATCTTGTACCTGATGATGGCTCTGTGAGCTGAAGTGCATCGTACACATTAAAATATCCTGAGGAAAAGTGCAAATGTTGGTTCTGTAATACATAATATAACGAACTTCCACGATATCTCACCTGAATCTGTTGAAATTATGCAGAAGAAAGAAAAGAGCACCAAGAAATTCCAGATTTAATTCAGAATATAAAAAAACCTGATAAAGAAAAGAAAGTATCAGATAGAGTAGGAGATGTACAAAACAAAAGGGAAGAAGACAAGTTTTGAAGAGGGGGATGAAGTCCTTTTACATATCTGTTCAGTCTGTGACAAGGAAAAGAGGATATACCAGGGATTCCTGCTTCTTTTCCAAGGACCACACATCATAAAGGAATTTAAAAGGCCAGCAGCCTGCATAGTTGAAAATCCTAGTGCAAGTAATTAGGGGGATGTTTCACATCATCCTTGAAAAGAGATTCCGGAAAAGGGATTCTGATTCCACAGATTGTGTGTAGAGATTGTTTAATTTGACTGTACGTTTATGAATGTGTTTTCATTACATTCATGCTGTAAAATGTGAGCAGTAATATTTTCTTTTGGGGTTTTAAAGAGATGGGCATATTTTGTGCCATAACAATTGTTGAGGATGGGCTGTTTCTTCTGAAGGTGATGTGGCCAATGCAGAAGAAAGTGAATTACTCTGAAGACTTTGAAAGAAATATTTAGATTAACATATCAAAAGTTCTTTCAATGGAGCTGATGTAACATACCTGGTAACAGCAGCAGGTAAATTTTTATACAGCAGAGTAATTAGAGAAAAAATTGTTAATCAAGATAAATTCAATGCTGGATTTAGCTGAAGTTGCATAATTTATATCATGCAAAAACTTATATTTAGGATTTTTATGGAATACTTTTGTTTTATGCAGTAAGTAACCAACGTAAATCGGATATTGTAGATACATAGAAAAAAAAGCTGGTGGTGTGTCAACTCTATTTGAAGGGAGACGTGCAGTACAATTTTCGAAATTTGAAAATAAAAAATTGTCTGTAGTTATGTTACACGGCACTGGGCTTATAAATTAATTTAAACTGAAGAACAGACTTGTGGAATAAAATTAAGTAGAATGTACAACATTTTGGATTCAGACCCAGTGACAAGAGGCAAAACTGAGAGACAAATCAAGCAACTGAAGTGACACTAGAAATGAAACAATGTACAGACTCATTTTCTAAGTTGAATAAAAGCCTGTTATGCAATCTTAAGGTTTCCTGAAACTGATAAGAATATACAAAGAATTGAAAAATTTTGGTTCTTCTGAATACTTCTGGAAAGAGCCTGATTCTGGCTGAGGTGTTTTTAGGCAATGATATAAAATTTATATAAGTTTACCATGCACCCTCATTTAAGATGTGCACCATTATGCTTACCTAGCAAATTTCCAAAGATTTTCTCACACATTGTGATTGAATAGGAGGATGAAAGAGGTTCAAATGACACATTGATGCACATGACTACAGTGGAGAACATATCTTTTTCATTCTGAATAATTTAAAGTATGGGCATAGAGTAATATACTCTGTGGTATGGGTATTACACCAGCTACCTATTTAAGAGCCAAGTGATGGTCAACACCATGGATACTAGAGGATGGTTCCAACCTTAAAGGAATTTATCCTAGTACTGGATCACGTATTTTCAAATATGTACCAATTTAAGGGGAAAAAACATGCACATCAATATAAGTAAATATGGCATATAGTTCCACACTACTTGGTAAACAAAACAACAAAAAATTAACCCATCAAATCATGAAACAACGTATATACACTTCAAATCTAAAGTTACAACAATCAATATCAAATTATAAAAATGGGCCAATGTTACCGAAAAGGCTTGACTCCGGAATGGGTGAGCATATGAATTTTGAGATTTGATTTGTTCTGGAAGGTTTTCCCACAGCGGTCACAAGCACAAGCTCCAACAACATCCCTGTGATGAACTTCTTTCATGTGACGCTGGAGTGCAGCACGAGAGCCCAGAAGTTTGAGGCACAGCTTACATTGAAACTCTCTCAAAACATCAGCCATGTCTACAGACAAGAGAGAAAATGAAAGTAATGACTGGAAAATTCTCAAGTCCTGCAAATGAAAATATCAATAATAGAGGAAATGTAAACACACAAGCACTTTAACAAAATGTTGATAAGGTGTTGCTGATGGAGAGCACAGAAGATTTGAGCTAACACACAATTTATACTACAAAATAACAAACCCAAAGTCTTAAGATTTAGTATGTAATGGCACTAAAATCTAAAAAGAATTATTACCAGAGAGACAAGAGATTTCATAATTCAGAAATTCTGACAATTTCAAATGCATCGAGGGAAAGATAATAATCACAGAAGTTTAACGCTCATCACTCACAATATCCTATACTGGAGAAAATAAAAGGTGAGCATAGTGCTTTGCCCAATAAGAGAGGCATTCAGCTATAAAATGTATTAATGAGCTAAAAGCCTTGACGATACACCACAAAGAGTATAACATGACCCAGGTTTCAATGAGTGATTGTTATCATCACGTGAACTGGTGCATTGCTTCTCATGATTTGTATCAGGTGACTTTGAGTGTGATAACCGTTACTTCTTCATCACCTAATCACCACTCATTCTACCCATCCCCTCCCAACCCTCTCTGTCCGGTTTCCCGGTATAAAGTGAGATATTCAACAAACCAGCTAACATGATGATACCAATCACTCATTAGAACCTGGGTTGTGTTTATTTTTTGAGATATTTTGTAAAAGTTTTTAGCTCCCGAGATGAAGGAATACCACCAGGTGACTGAGGACAGAGCTTTGTTCATTCAGCTATCAACTGAAGGGTCTTAGGTTCTAATCCAGGACTGTCTACAGGGAGTAGGCATTCACAAAGGACATGGTCACAGGCTTGACTTTGTGGAAGTTATCCATTACAGAAGAATCAAACTAACCTTAGGTCAATCTTTGAGAGATTTGAGGCTCTTAAAGTAAAGGGACATTATCAGCAATCATTTCTTTAGTGTCTTCTGGCCACATGTTCAAACCAAGTAGATGGACCAGAAAACCCTCCCATTTAAACCTAAGCCTTGAATGCCATTTCCTGAGTGCCCACCAGATTTTTTCAGAGAAACTAATGAAGATATTGGGAAAAGAGCTGCTGTTCCCTTCCCCAATTCAATACATTGAACAAATAAGAATTTTATCATAGACTAGCAGAAGGTACCCATTGAAAATCAATGGGTGTGAGAAACATTGAACTTATTATACAAGAAAACCACAAAGCTTGAAGAATACTGTCAGTGTGGTCATTTGAGGAGTTTGTAGCCTATCTTGTACATTGTTTTCGTTGTAGTAGACATGCTGACCATTTTCCAGGTGCAGGGAGAAATGAATGACTGTTGGTACTCTTTCATGCACAGGAAACCCAAAAAATGCAGACTCATTACTACTTAAATAGCACCCAGGTTGATAGACAGTCATCTCATCTCTCCGGTTCTCTTGAGCCGTCTTCTGAGTGAATTAACAGCTTGATCGCTTCCCTTGTGCATCTGTATCCACTCATTAGAAAATAGACTCATGCACTATATTTACAGCTTTTTCCTCAGGAGTGTTGATAGTATACTTGTTGTAAATAAGCATTGAATTTGTCTATTACCCACCGAAGCAATCTATCATGTGGCCCTTGGGACTCTGGACCTTTCTTATACAAATTTTCTTTCAACATGCTATCATGGGCCTGCAGGAAAAGGTGATACTTAAATACTAGAAGCGTGAATATCCTTTGAAAATCAAATCTCTGGTTGTCAAGGAAATATACTATTGTTGATTTCAGAAAAAAATGTGGGATTTTTCAGCTAAAAACATGATCTTCAGACAAATACGGAGTGTAAAATAAGAATGATTGAAAGAATAAGAGGCTTCATTTATTCAGCTATCTGATAAAATAATCCCAGCCCTCTATCTATAGTGAAAGTACTTTTAAAAAGCAAAAAATGAAATCACTGCACTGAACCAAATGCTTACCATGAACCACCAGGGTGGTCTTCGGGGGCCCTGAGGGCTTTTTAATATAGCCTACATCACGACCAGATATATTTTCTATCCGCATGCCAAATTTCAGCTCAATCGGTCAAGTAGTTTGTGCATGATGGAGCAACAGACAGACAGACACCACTACATTTTTATACATAAGTAAGGATGACCACTATCCAAAACCTCTATTGAAGCCTATGTTCAGGTTTACAATTCCTGTTTTTCAGACTTTTTTAACTAAAGGGAAGTGAAAAAACAAGACAATTTGCTAAAACTTAGCAGTCTGTTTAGTGGAAGAAAACTCGATTGTCAGTCCCTTGAAAATGGCAGGAACATGTTAGGTAGAGAAATTAATAACGTGTGGAAAAGTACAAAGTATGTCTATTTTATTAAATAAGAGTTCAGTTTTGTGGTCGCTTATTGTGCATGGAAAGAACAAGTTTTTATACATGTCTGTTCAGCAGTAAATCTCTCTTATTTTATCGCTTCTGTCAGACCTAGGCATGTAGTGAGGCATCATGATAACATTCTCTGTGTTGCTCTAAAACACATCAGTTCTGAATTTCTCAAGCAACCTAAGCCTAGCATGTAGCCTCTGAGTCTCTAGGGGCTCCCACCTTAATCCCTCTAAAAGTTGTGAGACACAATATTTATGCCCGTAGCAGTTTATATTGAAGCATGCAGCTTTTCTTTGTATTTTACAGATTGTTTTGGTCAAATCTTTATGACCAGGGTCCCAAATGCTTGCGGCGTATTTGAGGTGTGGTCTAACCAGAGCAAAGTAGCATCTCTCTTTGACTTTTTCACCCGAGGACCTTCCTATTCTACACTTAACAAGACCTAGCTTCCTTAATGCTGTGCCGTATATGTTTTCCCCACGTTATATCAGAAGTTAAGGTAATTTCAAGATATTTTACTGTATCTGAAGATTTACGTTTACTCCACCCACAGTATAGGTAGTATTTGTGTGATGACTTTCGCAGGAAGTGAACTGTGGTGCATTTACTAAGATTTAATTCTAGTCCCCACTTCTGCGCTCCAATAAAGGTGTTAGAAGATAAAAAAGAGACATTTTGGAAGAAGTTTGATCTGAAGAAGAAAAGGTGGGACACGAGGCAGGAGAAAAAAGGAAAGTTCCTGGCTAAGAGTGGATGGCTCCTTCTCTTCATTAGCATGTATTTGTGATTGATTTAACCCAGGCTTTTAGGGATGCCACTATTTTTTAGAGGTACCCACTACAACAGGCATGCTAGTCTTATTTTCCATTATTTCATTATATCATTTAACCATTTCTGACCTTGCATGAACTACTGAACTGCCACCAAGCAAGCAAGATCTGAAGAGGAATTAAGTAGCGAATATGGTATGTGGTGCCATAGGCGAGTTTTAACCAAAAGAGAAATGTTTATGTAATGGAAATATGGCTAACATTGAAAACAAAAAAAATAGCATGAAAGGAGAAATTATGGCTTAAAATACCATTTTCCACATCATTCAAGGTCTAAATGATGCAAGGACTTGTATGAGGAAAATCACTGAATGACTCGGACATTTGTGAGAGAAGAATACACTATCATTGACACATTTCACCTGTTTGATGCATCACAGATTAACGTGTCTGCATCTGCAAAAAGAGTTTCACTGATGCAAGTTTTAGCCAGTCCATAAAAATGAATTTCCTTTTTATCCTGGGAACCAGGCATGAATTTTGTAATTTCTTAAATTTCGTATTTTTCCAAATTCATAATTTTGAACAGCACCAAGTATTCAGTAGAGGCTTTTCATTGTAGCCAACAGATATGATTCATATTATTGAAACTTCGAATTTTCGTACTTCATATTATCGAGTTTCTATTGTGCTGTGAAGAAGTTAATAAATCAAGGTTTTCAACATAGGAGAAGACGCCTCAGCATAAATAACAAACTTTTAAAAAATCTACAACAACTCAAGACATAAGAGTATGCTAAATGTGTGTATTCATTATTAATCAACCATTTGACTGACACATAGGGTTCCATTAGGGAAATTAAGGTTGAGTTAGGCCACCGTTACCTGTAATAATAATAATAAATCGGATGAAATCGGTCTGGACTTTGACCTGTCATCCAACGGTAACGACAGTAGCATGTCAATCGTGTCACTGAGGGAAGATGTCTTAAAGCTCGAGGTCAAAAAGGCTGAGCAGAAGACCTTGCTCAAAATGCATACCGATAAGCCCATGCATGGATGTTTCTACCGAAACATGGAAAAACATGGGCTATCGAAGGAGCTGACATTTGCCTTCCTTCGTTCCGCGGGTCTCAGGTCCGAAACAGAGGGTTTCGTTCTCGCGTGCCAGGATGGTGTCATCAACACTCTCGTGAACTGCCAAATTATATTCAAGGCGGAGGTGGTGGACACGAGATGCAGAGCGTGCCGAGCCAAGCCGGAGACTTTGAGTCACCTTCTCTCCGGCTGCAGTTATTATGCGCAGTCAGCGTATTTAGCTCTGCACAACGCAGCTCTGCGGGTGTTGTATTTCCACCTCCGACATCATTACGGCATCGACAAAGTACATGTACTGCCCTATGCCCCTGGAGATATTGAGTCCGTCGTGGAGAACGGCAAAATAAAAATCTGGTGGAATTATTCATTCCCCACCACCAGGCAGTTGGAGGCAAACAAGCCTGACATCGTTCTCCTCGACCGCTTATCGCGTTCCATGTTCATAATTGATTTTTTGGCTCCGGCCGATACAAACTTGGACGCGAAAGAGGCGGAAAAACAGACGAAATATCAAGACATGCTGTTCGAACTTCGGCAGATGTACCCGGGACACTCTGTAAAACTAGTAGTCCTAGTCATAGGTGTGCTCGGTGGAATCAAGGGCTCGCTGATACAGAGCATCAAGTGTATTCCTGCTTGCGTGGCACAGGCGGAATCACTTGCAGCCCGCATGCAGAAGGCCGTCCTCTTGGGGTCGCTCCGTCTGCTTCGTGCGCACGACCCGAACGCAGCGTAGCCACTGATCCAATGGGTTTCGGAAGTGGCTACGAACTCTGCACTGCCCCTCTCGAGTTCTCGGTCATTATGACGGCAACGAAACCCGATGTTTGCCGGAGACTCGGAGGGGAAAGTTACAGAAGTAACAAAAAAACAATAATAATAATTTTTATTTGACATTAAGCAATATACTGCAATGATCTCAAAAATTGCCAGTTCACCAGCAACTGCCTCCCAGTTTTTTAATAACCTGTTTTACCCTTTCACCCTTCAAATGGAAATGGATAACACCTGAGGATATCAGAAAGGTAATTAAAAACTTAAAAAAGTCCAATTGTAAAGATATTTATGGCTTCTCAAGCAAACTACTCAATGATATTAGCACTATTATTGATGAACCCCTATCTATTATATTCAACTCGTTTCCAATCAGGTATTTTCCCCAAGGCTCTAAAAATCTCTAAAACCATCCCCATCCATAAGAAGGGCGACACAAGTTTACCATCTAGTTACAATTTCAATTATTCCAATTTTTGGTAAATTACTGAAAATTATTATTAAATCCAAACTAAATGAGCACTTTGATAACAACAATATTTTCTCCTAATCACAGTTTGGTTTCCGCAAGGGTTTCTCCACTTCCTTAGCAGCTCAGCATGTTGTTGATATCATTCTGAACGCTTTTGAGGAAAAATCTTCAGTTGCCTTAACTGCATGTGATGTCAGTAAAGCATTTGATTGTGTCTCTCATCCAATCCTAATCCAGAAGTTGCATCACTATGGTATCAGGAGCATAGAATTAAAGCTCCTTGAATCTTATCTGTCGGATCGTTTTCAATGTGTGTGCATTAACAAGAATCGATCCTCACCTCTTAAACTTGAACATGGCGTCCCTCAAAGTTCTGTCCTCGGTCCCTAACTGCTTTTAATCATGATAAATGACCTCCATAAGAATGTCCCATGCATGTCTTTATTACATGCCGATGACACTACTTTTGTTCAAAATGTAAAAGACTTGTCGAATACAAACAGTATTTCAAATTCTGTATTGTCGGTAGCTCAAAATTGATTTTCTGCAAATGGCTTGCTTTAAACAATGATAAAACTCAAATAGCATTATTTTCACTTAGCCCACAAATAAATCACAATCAAAGTCTCAGATTACTTGGCTTTGAACTTGACTGCAAACTAAAATGGGATTCTCATATATTTTCTACCATTGCCAAGCTATCCAAAGTAACTTATATGCTGCGGATACTGTAACTCCTACTACCAATAGACTACCAGCGGCAAATTTATTTTGCCCTTTTCCATTGTCATCTGACATATGGCATAGAATTATGGGGTCATGCTTCCAACTCAAAGGGTGTTTTCAAGATGCAAAAAAGGGCAATTAGAATTATTTCCAGTTTGCACTCAATGGAACATTGTAAACCTCTTTTAATAAAACTGGATATTATGACCCTCTATGGTCATTATATTTATAAAGATGTGTGTGAAGTGAAAGAAAACCTGAGCTCATTAGAGACAGGAGCCAGCTATCATCACCACTTCACAAGAAAGAGGGACAATTTAGTGGTGCCTCACTTTAGACTATCCAAAAGTGCCAATTGTTTTAATGTACTTAAACTTAGATTTTTTAATATACTTCCCAGAGAGGCTAGGTTTGTTAGCCTGTCTAGGTTCAAATTGACATCAAGGGTTGGCTTTTGTGTAAAGCATTCTATTCATTGCAGGAATTTGAGGAGTGTGATACTTCAGATCTAAAATTTTAATTCCTGAATTTCCTTTTATATATTTCTTCCTTTGTGTTTTTACATTTTACTACATATAGGGTTATATATAAACTTGGTGAGGCTTTAGAGCAACAGCCATCTCATTGGACTAAGGAAGATATGTATGTACACAACTTCAAGTAAGAGATATTGTCACGCAGAAATTGTGTTTGGGCATGACTTAATACACTTCATTGCAGCATTAAAAGATCTCTCTTCACCCTCAGTCATGTGGCTAATAAGCATGGATAGCTTTTGATGAACTACTATGAAAATTACTTACAATGAGATACAGCCTAGACAAAATTAAAATGATAAAAAAGATATGAAATGAGCGTTAATGATATTCTCTTACCACTGTGCATCCTCTTAATATGAACTTTGAGCTTTTGGGGTTGGCAAAACTTGCGACCACAAAAGTCACAAAGGGGTCTCGTGCGTTGTGGATTGGCTGCACAACCATACGTTCGGTGCATCTCGAGGTAGTTTAGGCGGAGGAAAAACTGCCAAAAGGAATGAAAATTTAGGGTAAATTTTTTTGTACACATTCGCATGTATTTCATGAATAAAGATGTAAATTATTGATGCAAACCACTTTATGGACACAACATTTAATGCAATAGAATCAGGTACACATTGATGAGCAAAGATCTAAAACCTCATAATTCTAGCTAACAGAGGATGTCCACCTATATCAGGATTTATTCCATAACTTTTGACTTTCCAAACCTTGATCATCAAGAAAAATGTTTCCTCAAGAAGTCATGATATTTATGTGCAAGATATCACGTAATGAGTGGAAGAGAACTTTAAGGTATGATATTTAAGATAGCTTTGAAGAGATGCTATGATGGCAGCCATGTAATAAGAAACACTTCCATTTCTTAAAGATATATCAAAATGCAATATACGTGTAAAAAGTATAAACTTCAATTTAGAACTTGTAAATGACAAAATTAGCATTTTGAATGGAGTAAAACATAGCTGCTTCTTTAAGAAAAGTAAAATTGAATGATATGCCGACATCAAGACATCACTACAAGCAACACTAAAATTACACATAGACTGTTTCATTTTAATCAAATACAGACCTTTTTGCAAAACTGGCATTGGTATGCACCCTTGCCATCATGGTTTTCGGCAGCATGGCGCATTATGTTCTCTTTCCCAAGTACAGCTGCCCCACAAACTTTACAGTGATATTTTCGGATGGTAAGACTGAAGTTGGGGTCATGGAAGACAGAGCAATGAAGTCTATAATACAGAGGGTGTCCAAAACGAAGATTACAACCACCACAATCTAGAAAGAAAAAGATTCATAGGACTATTACAATAATAAAACATGACATGGACATAAAAATAAATTTATCACAGAAAAACCTTCCAAATAAAATCTTCACACCAAAATAAAAGGCTAATAGCATAAATAATTCAAGACTAAAATATACTGGGTCAATCCATACCAAGTGGTCCAAGTTGGTTGCTCGACCATTTTAGAAAAAAATCATTTTTTGAGGGCAGATAGCCTTATGTTTCGACAGCTCAAAACAAGTTATATTTTATTTTTAGTTTCCATGGCAACCAAATGGCGGCCATTTTTCAATCTCGATGCAGAGCTTTTTTAGCATTTGCAAGCTTTGACATTAACTTCTGTTACTCAGCTACCATCGGTTATAGGAAAATGAAATAAATTTTTATGCAATACTCATACATGGAACTACAACTCTGTGTATGTCAAAACATGGAATTGTTATTTCTTCGTGATTATTTTAACAGCCAAACTTTAAAGTGAAAAACGTAAGGTTTCGTATATTTCGGAATTTTTTTGGGGAAGAAGAAATTTTCTTCGACCCTTAGAAATTACTCATAATATACGATGACATTAGATCTCTATATTAAAAAAATTTGAACTCAGAAGCTATCATATTTTCATTTTTACAGAGCCGGCAAATTGTAACTTTTTAAAATTTTGCAATATTCCAAGTTCAATATCTCTGGTGGGCAGTTGTTTAAAAATTTGAAAATTACAGAAAATAAAGATCTGTACATAATTTAACTATGATATAAAACTTGACTTGGAGACTTTTCTAGTTACGCAGATATAGGTGTGTGAAAAAAGCAAAAATTCAGCATTTGCGAAATGATGTAAATGCATTTAACATGCCCATTATTGCACATCTTAAGGCTTGAAATAATACTTTTTTTTAAATTTAGATGATTGAAAAAAAGAAATTTAATATAATAATATGGTGTATAGAAAAATAGTCCATAGTTAATCTCTCCACAAAATTGTTGACACTTGGGTACCAATTGTATGGTACTTAAAAATCATTCACCAAATATATCGAAGAAAATTGAAAGAAATATTAGGTCAGTTATTGATAATATAATAGCATTCATCACCTTACTTGTTTAACAGCATTGTAATTTATCGGTACATAGAAATGAATATGAAAATAAAACTCTTAGTTTCCTTTGATATTTCTGTGGGTCTCAGCTTTCTCAGCACGTTCGTAATTGGGATCCATTATCAGTGGTCACTTTATATTCTGAATGATATTCTCATTCTGGGCAGGTGGTTGTACTTTCAAAGAAATTGGAACTCTTAAAGTCTCAATGTCATTAGCAAACATCATATCCACTAAAAATAATCTTACTAGTGCTTGGTGTCTACGAAGCAGTTTTGCTCACTCGGAGTTTCTCATACTCTTCTGATTTGTATGTCAAGAAACATCGAATTATCCTTTTCGAAATTGGAACAAATCGATGAAATACTCGAGTCCCGGTAACTCTTACGCAGTTTTTAAACCTTTTTTCAAGTTTCTCTTTGTGTTTAGTAATTTTCTGATGAATAAATATTTTTTGAAGCACCTAGGACAAGCCATTTCTATTCATTTCTATGTACCGATAAATTACAATGCTGTTAAACAAGTAAGGTGATGAATGCTATTATATTATCAATAACTGACCTAATATTTCTTTCAATTTTCTTCGATATATTTGGTGAATGATTTTTAAGTACCATACAATTGGTACCCAAGTGTCAACAATTTTGTGGAGAGATTAACTATGGACTATTTTTCTATACACCATATTATTATATTAAATTTCTTTTTTTCAATCATCTAAATTTAAAAAAAAGTATTATTTCAAGCCTTAAGATGTGCAATAATGGGCATGTTAAATGCATTTACATCATTTCGCAAATGCTGAATTTTTGCTTTTTTCACACACCTATATCTGCGTAACTAGAAAAGTCTCCAAGTCAAGTTTTATATCATAGTTAAATTATGTACAGATCTTTATTTTCTGTAATTTTCAAATTTTTAAACAACTGCCCACCAGAGATATTGAACTTGGAATATTGCAAAATTTTAAAAAGTTACAATTTGCCGGCTCTGTAAAAATGAAAATATGATAGCTTCTGAGTTCAAATTTTTTTAATATAGAGATCTAATGTCATCGTATATTATGAGTAATTTCTAAGGGTCGAAGAAAATTTCTTCTTCCCCAAAAAAATTCCGAAATATACGAAACCTTACGTTTTTCACTTTAAAGTTTGGCTGTTAAAATAATCACGAAGAAATAACAATTCCATGTTTTGACATACACAGAGTTGTAGTTCCATGTATGAGTATTGCATAAAAATTTATTTCATTTTCCTATAACCGATGGTAGCTGAGTAACAGAAGTTAATGTCAAAGCTTGCAAATGCTAAAAAAGCTCTGCATCGAGATTGAAAAATGGCCGCCATTTGGTTGCCATGGAAACTAAAAATAAAATATAACTTGTTTTGAGCTGTCGAAACATAAGGCTATCTGCCCTCAAAAAATGATTTTTTTCTAAAATGGTCGAGCAACCAACTTGGACCACTTGGTATGGATTGACCCTACTACAAAATGTATTTAAATACAATAATGCAGATTTAAGACAAGATTATTAGTGTTTTAGGGGGGTCAACAAAACTTCAGCCTGACAATTATTTCATCACAAATTTACAACAATATTGTTTGCACAAAAAACATTTCCCTAGCTTCCACCCTCACAGTAGCAAAAGACACATTGGTAAGAATTCTTCATTCATTTCTATTAAAGATCAAACAGTTATTTTTTAAAAAAGTAGCAAAATTCCATTGTAAAATGGTTGAATAAAAACTGAATTGTTAAATGGGAAAAGATCAACTGTGAACAAAATTGAGAACTGGAAAAACATTTCCACCACACAAGACATAGTGAAACACCACTTTAAAATCATTCCTGTGACTGACACAAAAAATGTTTAGCAGTCCATGATCACAGTGATGTTTAGATTTGGAAGTTATCTCAAGTCTAAGGGTGGCACCAAAAAGGATTCATTTGAATTTATTATTATTTAAACATTAAACATTATTATAATTGTTCTTAAAATGCTGAATGAAGACCATGAAAGCTTTATCAGTCTTATAAATTCTAAGCAGCAATGTGAAAGACTATAATTTTATCATGCAATATGAATGGGCGTAGCCAGGGAGAGGCAGGGGAAGGCATCTGCCCCCTTTGAATGATATATTTCACTCCAAATCTCATTCGGAGTCAAACAGGATGATGTCCTGTTCTTCCCTCCTTCCCCCAGCATAGATCATGGCTATGCCCCAGGCAATACATACATACTAATACCACTCACTTGTTTTTTCCATCTTCTTCTTGGCCCAGCCTGTGCCACTTGACGATGAGGCAGACGAAGATGACGACGAAGTGGAGGAGGGGTTTGCGGAAGAATTAGGTGTGGCGGATGCTGGTACTCCAGAAGTTGTGACAGCATTTGTACCGGAAGACTCATCTGGCCAGTAGAGCAACTCCTCCCCAACTTGCAGGGGAGCAGTCGTAACAAAGTACAGTCGATCCCCTCTCGTGACAGGGGCCACATTTCTCTGCTCCCGGGTCGGCGCAGGCCTTATGAACCGCAACCAATTCGAAGTTGTGGGGTCTTCTGTGCTCAGGAGGAAACGTCCACTGGCTCCCATCACCTTCAGAACATCATTAAGAGTTCAAGAGTCAAAATGAAAATTTTTAAATCTGCTAATACACATTTCTTTCTCATGAAATATGATATTATAACATACGGGAGCTAAATTTCACCTAAAAGTAGAATGAACTAAAAATAGACAAAGTATGGTGAGAGAATCATTAGTAATGCATTAGTACAAATATATACTCCTAGGCTTCCTCTATACATAGACCAGGATCTTCTAGAATACATGCATTTTTTTAAGACCAGCAATAGGAAATAAATCCAGCATCAACAACATATTTTACTAAGCTTGAATTAATTTAATTTTAATTTTTTTAATTTTAACCTCACTACCCCGAATACAGCACAATGGACCAATTTACGTCGGGTGAATAACAGTAACAACGGACGAGACACAAACACCCATGTCCTAGGCAGAAAATATTTTACCCAGGCGGGACTCGAACCCGCGACCCTCGGGTTGGCAGGCGCGGACTATACCCCGCCGCCACCGGGGCCGACGAATATTGAATATTTCATATCCAATAAGAAAATAGAAATTATTCTCACTATTCTCCTTTTCAGATATATTTGCGACTGGCCCTTTGAGCATGCTCAGAACGGTTCGAGAGGCATTGCAGTACGTGGTGTGGCCTTCGACTTTAGGGAAGTGAAGTGGGGAGAGAGAGAGAGGTGGACGTTGCCATGTTTTCTATTAAAACTTTGTATGTGAATGGAAACAAAAGACCACCTGTTTGCAGCATTCCAAAAGAAACCACGAGGCCCATTGGGAAAGCCAGGAGGATCAGCTGGTGCTGCGGTCAATAGGATTAACCCCTTCTCATCCCTATCTTTACCAACTCAGACTCCTTATCTTGACCAGTCTCAAGGGTCTTAGAAAGGATCATGTGTGATTGCTCGGTCAGTGACTCAGAAGTGGACTTTTGAAACAAAGTCATAACTTTCATTTGTTAAATTAGTCAAACAAAGAAATGTTCAACTCATTTCCTGTAAATCAATCTGATTAAAACCAGTCTAAACACAAAGTAATTTCGTTGATCTCTGACTATTACCATGATTGAACAAAGAGTTTTTTTTAGAAGATTTTGCCATGCTCGTTGGCTGAAATACAATGGAATTGTATGCTATTTGGTTTTAAATCAATCAGGAATTACTAAAATAGATGCTAAATTTAAAAATATGCCCGATGAATGTTAAGAAAAATATAATTTCCACAAATAATTCCACGTATGAGTCCACCTGTGAAGGAAAGAGTGGGATGACGGAGAAAAGAAAGAAAGGTCTGGCTAACCATACGGGCGGCCAGGGTTCAAATCCCTACAGAGGAGGATGATTTTCAGAAGAAACCCGAGCTCTACTAGAGTGTCTTGTGGAGAGCACTTCAAGTACTGTACACTGTCTGTGGGATGAGATGTCAAGCCGTGGTCCCCTTGGAACCTTTCGTTTAGAGCAGGCTAATGCCGATGCCGGGTTTCTATCCACCCTTCTTCCCTTACCTATCCCCTATGGCAAAAATGACCTTAGCAGTCGATCGCCTCCCCAAAAATCCAAATCCATAAGAAAGGTATTATGTTAAAAGGAAAACACATGTAAAAGGTTAGCTTGAAAGAAGGTCATTATGACACACCAAGGGAACGAATGCAATGTAGGTTTGGCAACACAGCTGACTGAATTGTGAAGCATACACGATCGAAGTCTGAGAGCTACTGAATTTCCAAGAGGCTAGGCTCCGCCTACTGTACTCTGTTTGGTTTTCACATAGTCACGTGCCCTCTTCCCTCACCCCCAAAAACTTAGGTCTGCCTCTCAGTCGCAAAGATATTTTAAAAGGAATCTAGCACTGAGACTCAATAAACCATGAGGTCTTTAAGGTAGTTTGAGCGAAATATCATTTTATCCAAAAATCAATGAATTTGGTCTCATTTTAAAGAAAAATATACAACCCTTCCATTAACACCAAAAATTCCACCCCTTACCACATTACTTTCCGAGATATTTGCCAGAAAATATCATCCCTTTTATAGAGTAGAATATATATTTATTTTGCTCTGGGCATCACCCTTGGAGCAAATACAATTACAAAAAGAAAGAACTTGGCTCAGAAAAAAAGAGCAATACATGAAAACGAACAAAGATATAATGGTTATAACACATAACAAAAAGAAGACAACAAAGAAACAATATTTAAATTTTTACAATATTCACAATTTGCAGGCTGTAATCCATTAAGCACACTAAATTTCATTTTGCTCTGCATGGAGTAGAGTCGTGCATAATACATTTTTAAATGCATAAATGGAACCCCTCTGTTTCACATCTTCAGGGAGAGAATTCCAGAATTTAGAAGCAGTAATTAAAAATGACTTTTGATATGCAGTTGTTCTGAGAATAGGATAGCGTAAAGAATAGTCCTTTATACGAGATGTCTTCTTAGTAGTTTCTGCCCTAACCTTAAACATTTCACAGAGGTAATTAGGGATTCTCTCACTGAAAATGTTTAAGAGAAGAGTTCCGAGTAAATATTTTCTTCAGTTACAGAGATTTAGCCAACCTAGGCTTTATTTGTGCAGCGATACATGGGCATCCCTTCTTAAATTTAATACAAATCTTACACATGAATTTAGTTGCCTTTGTAATTTTTTATCAAGCTCTTTAGGCATGTCATTAAACACAATATTTTTTATAAGGGAAATATATATTTTATAAGGGAAATGTAACATGTATGCACTCCAGAGAGACCTAATATTAAAAATGAGGCATTCCCTACACTTAGACCACGTCAAAAAATCAGCAGTGTAGTTTTTGTGTTTTCTCAACTATTGATGAAAATTATTCATATTGCCACCACAGTAAATTCTTCAGGATCACAATAAACCTTCCATTTAAATTGAGTTTCAAGTGAACCACGAAAAAAAACAAGTCAAGGTAAAGACTTAATTAGATATTTGCATTTGATTTCTTACAATTCCTGTCGTGTAAAACTATATTATTACACCATTAATAATGAAATATTTTCTTCATGCGTCCTACAGCTGGAGAAATTACAATGTACATAACAAATATGGTCTCTATTATGATTAGGGAACTATCTCGCTCGAACTACCTTAAATCCTCTCACCACTCCAACAGTACACCATGAAACTGACCTGGGGTCATTCCACTCCAATTCTAGCACCAAGTTGCCCTTGAGCTCTCTGATTTTTACCAAATTTGTAGGACACGTTCTGTTTTACTACACAGTTGACCCTGCCTAATTAATCTACAAAATATGCATTCATTAACAATAAATGAGAGTATGAAAAATTGAGCATTTTGCAAACTTATGCTAGGTTAGTCTCCGCTATCTCCTGACACAAAATACTTGCGTCAAAGCAAAAATGCTCATTTAAAAGAGAAAGCAACAGCACATAACACTGGGATTGTATTAATTCAAGATTTTGCATTTTAGTTCATGAATCGTTATTTCAAAAACTTCAAATGCCTTCACCTCATAGTATGCGTTTCCTAGATCTATTCATAGTGTGTAACTAAATACCTAAGCCATGCAATATTTAAAAAATTGACAATTTTGGTTATAACCCTTTTGCAGCAGCCCGACCTCATAGCTCTTCCCCAAGTAATAAATTCCATAGAAAAAAGTCAAGACAGCCATATGAATAAAATCTGTTTTCTATTTAAATGAAGATTAACAAAAATTTAAAGAGTATTGAGTGTATGGTATATTTAACAACATTAAAGGGCTGGTGAGTAACCACAGCACTCTCTGGGGAGTTTGGGCATAAAAGTGCATTCACAGCAGCCTCCCATGCAAATGTACAAGTATGGTCACAGCAGTGAAATGGTTAAAGATGAAATTAATTTTTATGTTTCCTAATACCTGTTTTTTACATCCAAATTTTGACATCCTAGACTGGGGGGAAGGGTGTTTTCATATCGGTGTGAGATTCAACACCTCTCATGCATCATTTACATACAGGGGGCTGATTTAAATCAAACACCCAAGAATTAGAAAGTACCTAACTGCAACAATGCTAATGTAGCGATGTCTCCAGGAAATAGGCCCAAAACTTAAGTCTGTCATAGAAATGTGTACTTAACATCTAAAATGGAAATAATTTAGATTCCAATCTAGTTTCAAATCCAGTTTACACTGTAACCCCACGAACCCAGCATATAAGCATGAATCACAGAATTCATACTCTCACATTATTATCCCTCGAGAAAAAATACTGCCACAATATAAGCATACCTATTGCCATCAATATGCATAGGTAACATTGAAACGTGCAGAAAATTTTCCAGGGATGACACCAGAAAACATGATCAAGTTCATTACCTCCCAAATATGCCGCATTCCAAAATCATCAGGAATGTCCATTTCTCTGATCTTTCTGCCAAGCAGGGGGCCAAACTGGGTGAACCGGGCAATAGGCCTCTTGGCTGTGACTCCAGGTCCATGGCTAGCTTCCCGAGTCTCAAGTTTTAAAGCCATGGGAAGAGAGGCTTCTGCATATGTTTTCCCACTGCCATTGCTGCCTCCACCAACTGTGGCATCAGCGGCAGAGATTGGATCAGGCATTGGGATAGGAGACGGTTGCGATGCAAGGGTTTCATTGGCCGACTCCAATTCATTCACAACCTACAAAGAAAGTCAGTATAATTATTAGCTACAAACAAATTGGCAATGTATGACTAATTTTTTCCTATAATCATAATTATATACAGTTAGAAATACAAAAGCTGAGGTATATGAATTTCATTTAAACATTGAAACATTCTTAAATGCTTGATAACAGTAAAGGAATAATACACAACTTTTCAGCAACATTTTGCAAATGAACAGTAGGAGCTATCCATGAACTTGGGAGATTTGCAAATGATTCATGGTGATTTGGATTTTATTACAATCAAAGAATATCCCATGATTTCAAGATAAAACCAGTGAAACCACAACAAAACTATGCACCCTAGCCCCTAGAAACAAACAGAGGATATGAGACAACATACAAGGGGTATCCCCCTTGAGAATGACATGGAAGTGTTGAAACCAGTCAGTTTTACCAATTAAAGTAGGTGTGGATTATACAAAGTGATTTTATTTCATCTTATTATGTCAAGATTCCACAAAGTACGCTCAGAAACCAATGAAGATATACTTATGGTTTGTCAATATTTTCTAACTTGTTTCTGCAGCAAGGGCATTTTGAGTAAAGAAAAAATATTGCATGCACAAACAAATACTCACACATCACAGTAATCATGGGTTTGGTGGGAGGAATGAGAAACACAGCCCACAAGAGAACTTGACTTCCTCAGGAGGTAATGAGAAGGTATTTGATGAGGGCTCAAGTGCTTTTTAAAAAATGGGGAGACTGGCCCAAAAATTGTGCTGTGTAAAAGCAATGGTTTTCCATGTAATTTTATTGCATTGGTAATCATCAATAAATGAATTTGCACTTTGCTATTTCACCCGTTTTTATTTCCAACCATGGTTACACACATCCACAATCATTGTCGTTGTTAAGGTAATGACAATGACTTCTGAAACCATGGTCGAAAATAAAAAAAAGGAGTGTACAAAATGGAAATCCATTTAGTGAATATGAACAGTGTTTAGAGAGAAAATCAAAGATGAAAGAAGAGAAAAGATGACTCCCGTGAAACTTTCCCTAGGTGGCCAAGTTTCCATCCAAGAAATTGCTTGAAAAATATCAAATAATAAAATCTCATCACAAAACTATATTTCTTTAGGTAGCTGAACAGATTATATTTGTAACTGCTTCCATTGCAAGCCGTTGATAATAAGCCAGTGCCAAGTACCGACAGTTAAAGCGTTCTGTTAGAAAATTAAGATTTCAAAAATCCTATTACATTGACATTCAACCAATATGTTCTGAATGCACTTAAGAATACAGCAATACCAAATGGCACTTACCAATGGTTTTGGAGATAGGGATGTGTTTGGAGCAAGGTTAGCATCCCCATTGGATAAAATATCCTCCTCATGAGAATCCAACTTGTTCCCTATTTCCAAACTTGATTCATCTTTCAAACCCTTGCTGTCAGTCATGCTTCCATCTACTAATAAAGGATGAGAATCTTTAAAAGACAAAGGAAATTGAATATAAGAGTAGCCAGTTAATTAGGCTTAAACCACTATTAAGGAGCTGGGGTGACCCAGAGGCAGTGTTTATGACTCTAAATCTGAGGGTCACAGGTTAGAGACCAAGAGATGACAAATTTTTTCCAGATTTTGGAAAAATACATTAATGCAAAAACTTATTTTACTGGAATGAGGCAAGGAGAACTTTCAACAACCTACGAGGACTCCGTTCCACTGTTAAGAGTCAGTTCTCCCAGAGGGCACTGATCGTGCTGATCAAAATCAAAATCTACCAAGTATAAACTACAACAACTTAGGGCAAGGGTAAAGTTCATGGAATTGGCCAGAGAACTTTGACATGGAAGGCAAGAGGAAACCACGTCATTATATAACTCTCCCTAAAAGGAATAGCCTTGCATTCACCAATATTTGAAAAGATTGCATTCCTCTTAGTAAAATATTCCTGGGGTAAAATAGTTCTCAATGGGATCTCAATTTGTGGATTGCTGGTATGGGGAACAACAGTCACAGGAAAAAAATGTCATTTTAACAATCCTGATGAATTATAAGCAATGATGTCCTGTTAACCATAAGGGATTGGGACCAAGGCCTGTTTGAATTATGAGGTTTTCTAAATAATCAAATTCATAGTTTAAGTGCTGTGGAGGCAAAAAATTGCATCACCAAACAGGTTTAAGCCAAAAGAGACTGACCAATTATGAAGATAAAATGAAAAAGAAAAGTAGAACGTACTTCCAGTTTTGACTTTAGGCAACACATTTCATCCGCTAAAATTTGTCATGATTTCCAACCCCAGATTTTTTATGAAAGACTTTTGTTATAATCTTGATATATTCAAGATATAAACAACCCAAGCCAAGGGAGACCTGCCTGCAAGGGAGATATGCCAAGGGAGACCTGAATCTCAAATACAACATATTAATCTGGGTGCACAAACAAACCACCAGGAAATTGGCAAGATACAGAGTATAATTTTACAAAAACTAATACCTGTATAAAAAATCATAAACATAGGAAGATGTATTAGTCCTTATTCTATCATAATGGTTAGTAACAGTCGTCATGATTGTCATATAAAATCTGTAATTGGCTCATTTTGACCAGCTACCTACGTAGTTTAGCACACTAATACGCTTGGATGATGACGCAAAAAGTTCAGCCTTTCCTCATAGGCCTTCGGTCAGCACTGACTGTGCCTCTGTGCTGAAGACTTGGCCAAAACTTGCAGGTTACTGTTGCTGTGAGCAAGAGTTATCCTGGAGTGAGAGGCTCCTTACATCAAAACACCTCGATTGGCATCTGGAGGATTTTCAAGAGAGATATTCCTTGCCAAATGATAAGATGTGACCTCTTTAAGTGTCTTCCATTCTAACAACAAATTGTTTTTTGTAAATTGTAGTAAATTAATTTTTCTCATTTTGGGTTGAATTATTAATGGATTAACCAGATTTTTGGATTAACATGGCTCCAATTATGTACTAATAATGTAATATAGTTTCTGGAAACACTAATTATCTCATCAGTATTGCTGATGAAGTACACAATCACTGCACACCAAGTTTAGCTAGCAGACCTATCACCAGTAAAAACAGACCAATGGACCAACACGTCCAACATAGGTCCTAAGGGATGTACCTTGAGACTTAAACAGGAGAACACCACCAACGCTATCTATCCATCACGTCATTCAATCAATGAATTTAATTCTATGATGGCACTAACACGAAAACATTGAGGGTAACATTTGCTCAGAGTTATTTCACTTTATCAAAAAGTGTACACAAGCCCTTGAGATAATGGCAAGTTGTACACCTAGTTACAGGAGTACAGGGCAATGATTTATTACAGATACAATAAACATTATTGCTGGTCAAAAGTAACAATACCTACTCCTTACAAACCAAATGGCTAAGATAAAGCATAACACTAAGATTGTTTCAAGGAATACACTAAGCAAAAAATTCAATTACCTTATATCTTTAAGCCAAGTCAAGGTCTTTTCCGGCAATATTACCACTGGTTGTATTGACATTAAATATATCTTAAGTTTCATGGTTATGCTATTCAGTCTACTCCTGAATAGTTTTCAATTGATGTAGTAGCCTGTGTCCAAAATCGACATGGTACTGGATGCAATGTTTCAAGTTATTGTTGCTGGTCAGAAATATGCTAAGGTAATTAATGCTGTTTATGTTTTGGTGGGTGTCTCCACCAATTGTTAACTCACTCTTGGCATAGGTGCATATCTGAATCCACTTCTCAAACAACGTTCCCTATAAATCTATGGCTTGACTTCTTTACAATAGAAAGACAGATTGAAGAGTACAGCCAGAAGCCCATCACCCTGCTTAACTCCAGCATTGAACCTACACTCCTCACTTTGTGGCCTATTCTGGACCTTTACTCTTGCCCTTGTATCATCTAAGGTAACCCCAGCAGCCTTATTACTTGAGGTGGGATTTGGAGCTGGTTCAGCATCTCCATGAGCTATCCGCGACTTATACTGTCCAATGCCTGTTGGAAGTCAATAAATAAAATAGTATGTCTATGTCATGTTCATTACAATATCCCATCATATACCCATTGTACAAACTTGGTTGGTTGTGCTCTTATAGGGACGAAACCCCAACTGGTATCCTCCAGTACTCTTTCTGCAAGAGTACTCAGCCTCTTACTTAGCACTCCAGACTGAGCCTTGCAAGCAAAATTCAAGCGTGTGATACCTCAGTAGTTTCTGCATTAATTTATTTCCCTTTTTTAAAACATTATCAATTAAAATTAATTAATCAGGATTTACAATGCTGCACTGTCTTCCACTTCCTTATCTCCATGCTTCATTGTCATTCTAAAGTCATCCTTATGATCATCTTCCTCTGATTTCCTCCGTAATTTCTTGTGTTAAGTTTTCCTTAGCATGCCTCTTCTAAGCCCTCCCTTAGTATACCACTCTTAAACTTTGATCTCACTTTTTATCATGTAGCAAAAAATAAAAACTCCTGCATTAAACATGCAGCATCTTAGAATGTACAGACAGAGGCATAAAATGAGAGGGCACATTCATCCACTCACCAAGGTTATCCCCGTTCTCGTGCTTCATATCATCATGAGCTGCCATCGCAACTAGTTGACTCCTGTCACCACTGCCTTGCTGGTACTTCCCATTGGGAACAGAGAGGCGATCTTCCAAAGCTTCAGAGAATCCATTCCGCCTCCGCCTTCGATCATCCTGTTCTTTTCCTCCACTGGGAGTAATTAAGGCATCCTCATCATCCCCTGCCGGCTTTTTCTTCTTCTTTTTGGACAGAGCATCTTGAGCATCCTCCCTCTCATCGGCCTCTCTCTCCTCTTCCTCCTCTGTGGCAAAACTCTTGGTCTCATTATCACCCAAAGAAACTCCATCGGCCCCTGAACGAGAAAATAAACATGTGTGAAATATGAAAATATGCAACAGTTTTACAAAAAGTAGTAAATCAAATTCAAGCATATGTGTGTACGAAAGTTGACAAGCAAAATGGAATAACTAAAAAAATAAACTCTTTAAGGAGAAGAATGATTAGCAATGATCTGAAAGAGATTTCATGAGAGTAAGGTATTGAAATGCAAGCTAAAAGAAGACATATGAATCCATCAAAGTAGGAGCAACTGCGAAAATGTAGATAGAAATTCAAGAATACAGAAGTGTGGAAAATGGAGAAAAAAACAAGGCTTCATCAAATGAATTATGAATATGAGTAATAACCAGAATGTGTACTAATTCATTTAAAAACTAATTTGAGACATAAAAGTCTTTCTATAAGTAAATGAGAGAAATGCTTAATTTGTCAAATTCATAATTACGAAAATTTAAGCAGCATGCAAGCCAAATAATGGGCATAAAATGTAGAAGGTCCACTTTTAACGCTCAAAAATGGAGTGGGGACCATCATACCACAGGGCTGGAATGACTACCCAAAATTACCAATTACCCCCTATATTTCTTATTTATCACCACATTGTCAGCATGGTATATCTTTTGTAGACCTGGGAGTAACTGCCTGAGACAATTCTATTAATTGTAGTAATTGTGGCCATGAAATTTCGTCCTTATGATTACTTAAAATAAGATGGGTAGATAGCTGAAATTAGTTTTTGAAATTGATTTCTCTCCTCAGAAAAAGAGATGGATCCCTTAATCCATGCTAAAACTGAAAATATACTCTAGATTTTAAACAAGAGGCCAAATTATGCCGGCATAGATCCAGGGGTTCCAAATTACTTGCTAATGAATATCACATCTGAAGTTTCAGAATTCCTTACCGGGGTCCTCATCTTTGCTCTCCTCATCTGCTGTAGTTTCCCTGATCACCACAGTATCATGGATTATTGTAAGGGGCCTCTTGAGCGGGCAAGCATCCAGAACGTGCCTTGAGTCACACTCCCCACACAAAGTTATGCGAATTGCAACCCTTTGCTTCGTGTCAGCTGCAGTTTTGCCACTGGATGCTGTTGCTCCCGTCGCAGAGTTTGCTGCTGTGGGGAGGGAAGATGGAGTCTGCATCGAGGTCGAAGATGGCAAGTGGTTGGCAGCATTGGAAAGGGAATCGTGGGGGGAGCCTTCAGGGGCCTCTGGAGGTAAGCTGTCCAGGCTTGGCAAGGGAGTACCAGGAGGAGGTGGTTGCTCTGGGAGAACACCATCCACAGGGACTTTGCGCACATCATGGTGTTTCCTTCAAGTAGAAAAGAGTACATAGGATGAATAATGAGCAGATGCCTTTTACCATACATTCTAATATTCATCCAGATGAGGTCGCAGAGAAAACTTTCCAATAAGAATGAAACACTTTGGTTTTATTGGGTAAATATGACTTTGGAGACAGGTGTATAACTAATTAGAGTTAAAAACATGCTAATCCTGGTTTTAAATATCTTATTTTTTTCTATAGCTCATTTGTTCACCAAGAAATATTCAAGGATTTATCATGGCATATCTTAATTAACGTCTACTTATAAAATATGTACCTACAAGCGCATTACTTCGTGCATCCTGGGTGGTAGGCCGGACGTATAACAATTAGACATGCTGGAAGTTTGCCTACTAGGGGCACAAAGTATTTGGGGGCGAGGGGTAAGAAAGTAATACCTGAAGCAGGCAGAACTATTACTTCAAACATGGGAGTACGATATTACGAACCAGTAAGACGAAACAGTAAAACAGTTCTCCATAAATTATTAAAATTATACAAAAACATGAAGATCGAGTATAAACTGTCGCGTTATTCAGAAATATAAACAAAACCATATCACCAAGCTTAAAGTGTATCATTTAAAGGAATATACACTGTTAGCATTACCTGGTCGTTCATAAAAAATTTCGTATTTCAAAGTCAACGTGCCATCATCAGATTTACATTGAAGTGTTCTTTATAATGAATGAAAGAAAAACTGTACCCCAGGGCTCTTGAAGCAATAAAGTGATGACAAAAATCGTGTTTTGAATTCTTGCAATGCTGAGTCTCCCAGCGACGCCTTACACGATCGGCTAAATGGGAAATCTCAACCATGATAAAGAATCTGACAGGCTATAATTACAAAGGAAATGGAGAGTAAAATATTTCGGCTTTCAAATTCACAAGGCCAGGAGAAACAAATCTCAAAATTTGTTTTTCTTTGCTCATATTCTCGTCGGCATTCACGACTGCATCCATCACGTTATTAAATCATATGTAAGGAAAAAGGACCTTCTAGTTAACACGGCAATCATAACTTCGTTTTAGCGCTTACTGGAGCTACTTTTGAAAACTTCGGTGTGCTTGGAAGATCTTCCCCTTGGTGTGCTGCTTTCAGAGGTGCGCCTTGGGTTTCAGGCGCCCCAGACAAAATGGAATGGGTGGCGCCTCTCTCTCCCCCACCCTCTATTTTTTCTTTTTATTATTACTTTGCATTCCCCAAATATTTCCAATTGGATTGGCGGATAAGGTTATTTACCTTAACGTTGTCCTACATTCGGAGGAAAAAATCGCCACCCCGCCCTCCCCGTGATGGCACCCCTAACGGGGCAACGCATTAAGAATAGCATTATGTTCTCAGGAATTATTCTTTGGTCTCCATAACTAAATAAACGAAAACTTTGTATAGTCTATGAACATTTTGGGGGACAAAGCAGTTTTCTTTTACATACCCATCAGGTACACCGCTGGCTGCTTCACTGGATATTTTAAAATTGTGGCAAGGACTAAAACAAATGTTTAGTCCAAGAACAAGACCACGGTGTCTTCACGCAGAATTGTAACGACGCCACATCGAAGCGTGTTTCCGCAGCGGCACGAGTAAAACACGGCGAATGCGGATGCTCGATAGCGGCGCTTTCTCCAGTTTCAAACTGCATATCGGAACTTCAGGGTGAAACCTGGCGTACATGTAGGCTCTAATTCGCAACGGAATCCTGGGTAAACACAGTAAGCGCCCAAAAAATTAAAAATGGCATCGAGGGGGTGTTTTTTCGGTTGTTTTTTCTTGATGTTTCCACTCTGGCTTCCAAACTAACATTTGCGTCTATTCCGTTGTCCCGAGCGTGACTTCGTTAAATTTGCTTAGCATTGTAAATGATAAGTATAGCTTAGTTTTTCCACAAAGATTTATTACAACAAGGGGACCTAGGTTTCGACGAAGCTCGTCATCATTAGGCGGTGATAATGACGAGCTTCGTCGAAACCTAGGTCGTCTTATTGTAATAAATCTACGAGGAAAAACTAAGAAATACTTATCACTTACAATTTGCGTCTAAATTTAACTAACACTTTTATGTAGCTGATTAAATTTTCTGCAATACTCAATGACTAGTTTTTTTCTAGTTTTGATAATGTTTTCGCCAGGTGACCAATATTCTCCTTTTTTGCATCATATCTACCACTTCTCTACTTTTGGCACTAATAGTTCCAAATTTCAACGCACCGATTCTGACAATACCCTTCATCTTTCCCTCTTTCCTCTGCGGGACTAACAACCCGATCCTGCCCTTAAAATCGGTAACTCTGAAGCACTGTTCACAGTTTTCGGGTGACTTAACTGCGCGACGCTATAAGTGGACGCCCAAGCCATCAGAGTTTTTCCACCGCCATCCATTTCAAATAGTTTTGGCAAATGTTTTACGGCCGGATGCCCTTCCTGCCACAAAGAATTTTATACCTTCTACCAGCTCTTGAGAGCTCGGTCGCCCCTGACATGAGGAACAGACGCCATTTGCGGATTTTTGGCTATATACTCAGGTGGCCTGCCTCCCATCGAGTGTTCCTTAAGGAAGTGCGATGGACCCTCTTTTATTCATTATTTATAATCATGACTAAGTTCTCGAGTTAGCAGTAAACTAAGATCATTTGCAGACGATACAGTTATCTTCCTTACCAAGCGGACTTAGAGATTCTATCATCGGACCCTAACAACGTCCATTCGTGGTGCCAGGAACGGGGGCTAGAATTAAATCTTAGTTAATACACCACAGTTAACTTCCTGCGATAGTCATCACACAAATGCCATACCTATCTTTTGGGAGGAGTAAATATAAAATCTTCAGATACAGTAAAATATCTTGGAATTACCTTAACTTCTGATATATCGTGGGGAACACACAAAACATATGCGGGACAGCATTAAAGAAACTAGGTTTTGTTAAGCGTATAATAGGAAGGTCCTCAGATGAAATAGTAAATTAGAGATGATACTTTGCTCAGGTTAGGCCACACCTGAAATACGCCGTGAGCGTTTGGGACACTGGTCGTAAGGTTTAACCAAAAATATTAATATGTAGAATACAAAGAAAAGCAGCACGCGTCGTTAAAAACAGCTACGAGCACAAATCATCAGTCGAACGGATAGATACAAAAGCTCGTTCTTCTGGGCACAATAAGCGACCACAATAAAAGCTGAGCTCCACTAAATACACTACCATAACATACGTCACCATTTCAACACCCGAAACCTTACATCTTTACATGGGCTGGGTCCTAACACCCCATATAGTGTCTCACAACTTTTAGAGGAATAAGGTGGGAGTCCCTAGAGACTCGGAGGCTACACGTAGGCTTAGCTTGCTTGAGAAATTCTGAACTGGTGTGTTTCAGAGCGACACGGAGAATATTATCATGACGCCTTACTACATCCCTAGGTCTGACAGAAGCGATAAAATGAAAGAGATACATTGCCGAATAAATAGATACAAAAGCTCGTTCTTCACAATAAGCGACCACAATAAAAACTGAGCTCCACTAAATGCACTCCCATAATACACGTCACGATTTCACCTCCAAAAACCTTACATCTTTACATGGGCTGGGTCCTAACACCTCTTTCGGCGGTTCGCAGGTAGTACTTCTGTAGATGTAGATGAGTGTCTCTATCAAGTTGGATTCACTTCCTGGCATGTTTTCGTCTCCTCGGAGCTCATTTTTCCCGAAATGAATGTGAAACATTATAACATACCCTGGTAATCCCAGTTATATAGCCATAATAGATTCATTATGTTCAGGTCGAGATCAAGAATATGATTCAAATACCGATGTTCGCGGGGGCGACGTTCGGAAAGTGATGCAGTTTCATAAATAGTTTAAGAATGATTAAACGGATAACTTTTATCTCGAGTGATTTCATACGAGTACTTGAAAATACATTAGCTACAAAGAATAAACAGGAAAATTTTAACAAAATACAAATAAAAGCAGCACGCTTCGTTACAAACTGCCTTACCTGAGATGAGAGAAATTAGAGCAAGTGGATTCCTTCACCTATCTCGGCAGCACCATCAATTGGGACGCAAGAAGTACAACGGACATCAAGCGGAGAATAACCCAAGCTAAGAAGGCAAGAGGTTCATGGGAAAAAGACTACTGCTGTGCTCTAAGAAGATTGGACAACAAACCATGAAACAGTATGAGAAAACATTCGCGTAGCACTCTGTGGATCAGAAGCATGGAATATTCGAAAAGCTGACCAGAAACCACTAGAAATCTTCGAAACCTGGTGCTGGAGGAGGATGCTCAAGATAAAACAGACAAGCAAAATTGGAAATGATGAAGAGTACAGAAGAGTAGAAGAGGAGAGGTCCGTATGGAACACCATTCATAAAAGAAGAACTAGGTGGATTGGACACACCCTGAGACAACATGGGTTTGTGAAGAACATAATTGAAGACAAAATAGAGGGAAAAGTCCCCAGAGAAGACCCAGGCATTAGTTCATGGACCAAATAAAGAGGAAAGAGCAAAGAAGAGATACCATGCGGTAAGGGAACTAGCATTAGATAGGGAAGGGTGGAGGGCTCCAGTCAACCAATCTTAGGAGTGAACAACCGATGATGAGCAAATTGGACAGTATATTCCACAATTACGTTGAATCAAGACCGGACTCTACGCTCTCGCATTATTTCAAGGGGGGTCATATTTTTCCCTGGGCAAGTTCTTATTTATACCTTTTCGAACATAAAAAAGGAGGTGGAAGGTTAGGAAAATAGTGGTAAACCGTCGGCCCCGGTGGCGGCGGGGTAAAGTCCTCGCCTGCTAACCCGAGGGTCGCGGGTTCGAATCCCGCCTGGGTAGAATATTATCTGCCCAGGACATGGGTGTCTATGTATCGTCCGTTGTTACTGTTGTTTACCCGACGTAAAATGGCCTAATGTGCTGTATTCTGGGCAGTGAAAATAAATAAATAAATAAACGGCGGTGACGATAAGAGAAAGGCGAGAAAGCTTAAGAGGATAAAGCGGAAGTATGGTCCAATTAACCAGCATTGGTCTAAGGGGTGGACGGAAGGTACGCGATAAAGGAGAATGAAATGTTGGCGTGAAGACATCTCACAATTTATATCTGACAATCATGGTATAAGACATCTTTTCAAAGGTTCCAATAAAATCCAGGTTATTTAATATTATATCATTTACCGAACCTTCCCTCTCCCATTTTTACCTTAGAATAGGTATAAACGAGCTCTCCGCTGGGAAAAATGTAATCCCATTGAATAAGAATACCGCGGCAGCACAAAAACGGCCGATAATGGTAATAGGAAGGAATGAATATAATATATAATTAGAATGTAAGTTTATTTTTCAAATAATGAATACAAATTTACACAAAGTAAACTACCTAACCAATCAAGTTAGTTATACAATTTAGCCGAATTATACTGCAACATTCAAGTTGGAAGAGATGCGTCTCCTGCCATGAACTAAAAGCATAATCTATAAATTAAGAAGAATACCATTATGGTCGAAGGGTTTCTATATGGAAATCAAGGAGTATTGCAGCCCTTACCAAGAGGTAAATTACGTTTTTAAACGAGACTGCTATACGATGCGGGATCGGCTGTTGGCATGTCGAACAGGGGGTGTCCTCGGGATTCAATCTTTAAATATTTCATGACTTTTCCACGTTTTCTGTGTAAAATTTGAAATTTTATCTTTATACACCAAACAAAAAAATAAAAAATGAGTGGTCGAACATTGTAGAATAGGAATCGTTTGAACATTTGACACTCAAAGCCCAACATTTTATAAAAATGGTCATATCATTCCTCCGCAAGGCTTCGTACTTAAAGCAAGCATTGGGTTAAAGCTAGGCTGGTGTTTCCGGCTTGGATTTACAGGGTGAATAACAAATTCATTGGCTCGTAATAATACATAGTCCGTTAAACATATAAAAACGTCCTTGCACACGGAATATATTAAAATAAAAGATTAAAAAATCAAAATAACCAAATAAAATCAAAATAATTCATGAATGAATGAAAGGAAGATAGCGAGGCAGCTAAAAAAAGGAGGCGAATTCTCTTATGAATGGCACAATAAAAAATTCAAACAAACATCTAAGATTACCAAAAAATTCACACATTTTATCTTTGACCATGAAATAATTCCTTCACAACCAATTAAAGCTTTTCCCCCTTTATTGCAGTGGTGTAGTTCGAGCTAATAAATTAAAGGAAACAAGCACTCAGTATTTCTTGCTCGGATTACTGATGTGTCCAGATGAAATTATCCAGCGACATCTCGTCCCCCAATGGAAGCAGTCCAACAAAAAGGGAAGCAGAGGAAAAATAAGAAAACTTTAAGCCTGGTGAATGGAGACCGTTCCGATTGTGGCATCAATGATTTACTTTAATACGCCGGGATGACCTCTCGGGTTGGTCCCTTCAATACAAGCGATTTAACAGTATTCCCAGACTCAAAAGAAAAAGCGGATACGGGAACAACATGTGTTTACCACGCTAGACGATTACGACTTTCTATTATCGCTTCAAGGAAGAATACTTCGTGAAACCTTTGCTCGTTGCTTCTTAAAACCAAAATGCTTATGGTAGTTTGAGTGAAATATCATTTTACCGATAAATCAATGAATTTGGTCTCCATTTAAAGAAAAATATCTCACCCTTCCAAAATTACCAAAATATCAGCCCCTTACCGAACTACTTTCTGAGACTTTTGACGATAAACACCAGGTCTTTTACATGGGATATAATACGTGTATGCACTCCAAAGAGACCTTATTTAACAAATGAGGACTTACTAACACTAAGATTTCGTCAAAACATTATCAGTGAGTAGTTTGTGCGTATTCTCGACTATTTTTGCAAGTAAATCATATTGTCACCGTAGAATTTTTTTCAGAATCACAAAAAACCTTCCGTTGTGAAGGTGTTTCAAACGTGCCGCGTGAAAAAAATGTGTCAAGTTAAAGACTTTTTGTTATTCATATTTTTATTTAATTACTTAGAATTTCGGTCATATAAAAGTTTGTTATTGCACCATTAATCACGCAATATTCAATTCACGCTTCCTACAGCTGCTGAAATTAAAACGTATAGTTCGAATATGGTTTTCATCATGAATAAGGACCTATCTCATACTACCTTAACAGGGTTCTTTCCCATCGATTCAATTTCCGTCCAAAATACGGCTAATGAATTCATACGATCGCAAAATATTGTTTACATTTCTCTCCTTTCTAAGTCAAATGTCGGGAGGTATAACAACCAAGTTAAAAGGATTGGGTTAAGGGTCCTCAAAAGATAGAAGGAGAGGAAATAAACTTCTAAATTTGTACAAATCAAGCACTTGGGAGAAGTGACCATCAGTTTAAAGTGAAGTCAAGGAAACGAAAAAGTGAAAAAGGCAAATTTTCTTTCTTAAACTCGGCAATAGAGGAGTCGAATACCTTGCCAAAAGGAGTCCTAAACCCTTATCCCAAAAGCCTTCACTTATTCAAAAAGAGACTTCGGGAGAGGAAAGATTAGTATTTTCCCCATTTTCCATTACCACCGGGCAACGACCTCTTGTAATGTTGTATACACCAAATATAAAAAGGAAGAAAAATCAGTGTAGTACAACTGCACTATTTTTCTGGACGGACTCGAGTAATCCCAACTCAATAAAATGAATGGTTGAAGGTGTAACTTTGTGGAAAATTTTCGCACACATGACGAAAAATGAACCTTGAAAATTATTGCTGTGCAGTCGAAACCTAGGTTGGAAATTAACTTTCAAGTGTGGAATTCACAAAGAAATTTTTTCGTCATGTATCCCAACTTAAATTTCAAGACGCATTTGAGTATATTCCACACCCCTTTCTGCATTAGGAATTCTTTAAGTCCGCCTTTAAGGAAGTTTGAGCGAAATATCATTTCACCTAGAAATTAATTAATTCGGTCTCATTTTAAAGAAAAATATATCACCCATCATTTGACACCATTTGACGAAATTTGAAGAAAAATATATCACCCATCATTTGACATCATTTGACACCAAAAATTCAACGCCTTACCACATTACTTCCGGAGTTAATTGCCGAAAAATCCCAGCCCTTCTACATGGGAAATGGTACGTGTATGCACTCCAGAGAGACATTATTTACAAAATGAGGAATTTCTAACACTTAGATGTCGTAAAAAAACTGTAGTTCGTAGTATGTTTTATCAACTATTTTTGAAAATAAATCATATCGTCAACCGCAATCGGTTCTTGGTATTACAATAAACCTTCCGTTTTGAAGGAGTTTCAAACGCACCGCGCGAAAAAAATGAGTCAAGTTAAAGACTTATTTAGATAATTTCATTAAATTACTTACAATTTTTTGTCAAATAAAACTATTATTACACCATTAACACTGCAATATTTAATTCAATAGTCCTACAGCTGGTGAAATTAAAACGTATAGTTCGAATATGGTTTCTATTATGACTATGGAAATATCTCGCTCGGACTACCTTAATGCCCTCTTAAAGTATAAAAAAAGCGGTAGCCCTGAATTAATCCTGGACCAAGGTCACTAGCCCACTTCGTGGCGAGTGACGCGACGCCGCGTTAAACCGAGAGAGAGAGACAGACAGAGCTAGGTCATTCATAGTCCGAGAGGGAGGGAAGTGCGCTGGCGACGGCGGTACGCTCTGCGTCGTCGTCTTGAAGCGTCGACGTCCCTCCCACCCACCCTCACAAAGGAGCATCAACCTCCTCCTCCTCCTCAAATCCACTCAGGGGAGCGGGAGGGAGATATCCCGCAGAGAAGAAAAATAGGTCGGGCACGGCTGGACTCGGAAACGAGGATCCTTGCACGTGACCCATCCCGGCCGATATCCCGCCCCACAGCGCACTAATGGCCCGCGTTAAAGCAGAATCTGCGCCCCCTAAAGAGTCCGTCATGGGGCGGACAAGTGGGAGAGCAGAGCAGAGCAACGATCCCTTTAAGCCTTTAAACGGGAACACACCACCCCTCCCCTCCCCCGAATATATACTCCACACACAATCCTGAGGCCGTGTTCTTGAAAGGGGCGGGGGGAGGGAAGGTCGTGAATGAAGAAGGGGACCCTTACGAGGATAGGGGGAAAGGGGTTGATTTAAGGAGGGGAGGGACTCGCAAAGGGGGCGGGGCGGCGGTGAGGGAAGGGATTTCCAACTCTCTTAACCCCTTACCCCCCCTTCTCGCCTTTCCCCGCCCAGCTGTCACCGTTCCCTGAGCCCTCACCCCAATTAAGTATTCGTCCCCCTTTGCATACATATATATATATCTCTCTCTCCATCTCCAATTTTGACTGGCGGAGTGGCGCTTATCCGACCCCGACGATATTTTCGCCAAGCGTTCCCTTTCATCGCTTTGTGGCGCGCGTTTCCCAGCGGATTACGGCGACGGTTTCTCTAGAATCCAATCTTTTGACGTCTTAGAACAACATGAACCCTTAAAATGTAATCAATTTTCTTGACAAACTTTCTAAAAGATTTTATCTTTGAAAAACTTTATTATCCTTTCCAAATCAGTAAATAATAATGATAATTATTATTATTATTTATAAACGACACGAAACATTATGTTGTCGTCCTTAAATAAGGAAGACCTTATTTAAGGGTGAAGGTCAGACGTGGCTACGCTGTCAAACTGCCAAATATTTGTCAAACCCCTCTCGAGTCCATTATAACGGCAATGAAACCCGATGCTTGCCGAGGACTCGGAGGGGAATGTTATCAAAGTAGTATCGAAAATAATAATAATAATTTATTTATTAATTATATGAACCTTTCATGCACACATTATTTTACAAATTAAAGGACAAAGTAGGAATCCCTTTTTAGGCATTGCCTGTATTTGGCATACCTCACATAAAAATTAAATTTCGAATAGTTGATAAATGATAAAAAGAACTGAGACCACATACATTACAGAAAAATATACAAGAAAAAAGATAAAAATTTTTGTTTGATCTCAACTTGTCGTGCATACGGTTAATATGAGTGTTTACTATACTATTTACAAAAAAATATAGATTTTCTATATTAAGTAACCATCTTTTTACTGTTCAGAAAATGTTTAACTATTTGTACCTCTTATATCATCTGATAAAATAAGAAATAATTTTGGTCCTGAATAGATAAATGAGCGTTTAAATAAGGCAAATTTGGCATGGGGAAAAATATGCATTTTTGTAGATCTTATATTTCTTGGATTGTGGTTCTACCTTAGGTTTGTTCCCACTTCTGAGGAATCATTAATCTTTAAATATCACGACATGGGATACTCATAGCGGGAATTTTTTAAAGGATATTAAAGAAAACATTGGAGTGCAAAAGGTAGACAGGATGCTCTCCTTTTACGGGTGGGATACGCAAACATAAAGGTTACGAACTTAGGATTACCCAAGGAAAGAGAGCAGATTAAAAATGTTAATTTAAAGCGAACTCTGGGCTCCAGTTGTATACACTCTAGTTAAATACGGTAATCTTTTCGAGGGCTCGGTCACCGTAACGCACTAAGCCTTAACATATTTCACTTAAAAAGCTTGAAGATAAATCAGGCATTAAGGCAGTTTCAGCGAAATATCATTTTACCTAGAAACCAATGAATTTGGTCTCATTTTAAAGAAAAATATCTTACTCTTCCAAAGATACCAAAATATCAGCCCCTTACCATACTGCTTTCCGAGATTTTTGACAAATAATACCAGCCCTGTTACATGGGAAATGGTAGCTACGCTCGCCAGAGAGACCTTATTTTAAAAATGAGGCATTTCGAACACCTAGATCTCGTCAAATAATTAACAGCGTGTAGTTGGTAAGTTTTCTCGACTATTTTTTAAAATTAATCATATTGTCACCGCGGTAACATTTTCAGAATCGCAAAAAACCTTCCATTGTGAAGGAGTTTTTCACGTACCGCGTGAAAGAAATGAGTCAAATCGAACACTTATGAGGATATTTTTATTTGATTACCTAGAATTTCAGACGCATTAAAGTATATTAATTACCATTAATGATGCAAAATTTAATTCATGCTTACATCACCTGCTTTAATGAAAACGTATAATTCGAATATAGTCTCTATAATGACTAGGGAACTATCCCGCTCAAACTACCTTAAGGTAAATAATTTATAAAATTAAATGCAATGCCAAATTACATCTCAGGTAAAATTCAACGACGCAACGAAACATATTTCTTATCAACCTCATCCAGTCCAAAGTAACCCTTTTCTGTTCACTTTGACAATTGATCTTTCCATGTTATCCGTACGGATCTACGAATTAATGCAAATTTCTAGCTTGTTTCAACATTAAGGCCCACCTGATAACGAAAAGAAACACGTTTTCTGATTTATACATTTTCCTCAACTAACCGGCAGTTTCATTAAATTAAAAAAACCCGAAATCTTGAGTTGAAATCCGTTAACAACATGTGGCGTTTAACGTTGTCCAGAAGCATAAAAGACCGACACGCCCCCCTCTATTTACTGAATTTATTTAAATAGTCTACCAGCCGAATGGTACGTTGTTGAACAGTTCTTATCTTGACTTCCCAACTTCTGGCACATCTTAATCCCTGGATTTGGCAAGGATAACGGATTTATGGTAGTGCGAGCGAGATAGTTCCCTAATCAGAATAGAGACCATATTCGAATTAACCTTTTAATGTCACCAGCTGTGAGACACGCAAATTAAATATTTCATTATTAAAGTAGTTTTACATGACAGAAATTGTAAGCTATCGAATGAAAATATCCAAATAAATCTTTAGTTTGACTCGTTTTTTTCACGCGGTACGTTTGAGACTCCATCAAAATGGAAGGTTTATTGTGATCCCGAAGAATTTATTGGGGTGACAGTATGATTAATTTTCAAAAATAGTTGAGAAAACACAAACTACACACTTGATTTTTTGAAGAGATCAAAGTGTAGGAAATGCCTCATTTTTAATATAAGGTCTCTCTGGAGAGCGTAACCCACCATTTCCCATGTAAATAGGTAGGTTTTCTTCGTCAAAAATCTCGGAAAGTAATGTCGTAAGGGATTGAATGTTTGGTGTCAATGGAAGGGTGATATATTTTTCTTTAAAATGAGACAAAATTCATTGATTTCTAGGTAAAATGATATTTCGCTCTAACCATCTTAAAACTGTACAGAAATTCCATTAAATAAAATGCAGTCAGTGAGTTGCCGGGGCCGTGGATTCAAAAGACAAGAAAATTAGGCTCGCCTGTAGCACGAAATTAAAAATATTTTTGACACTCGTCATGGTATGTAATAGTGATGAGAGAATACCATCTAACGAGACTAAAACCTTAAGGACCAAAAAACTGCGAACCATTCACTGTCCCGTAACTAACGGAAAATGTCCGTCTTTTACTAATAGATTGAAATAAACATTTTAAATCTTGTCCATATATTTGAACAACCCTATTTTTACCCTTTATATATGCGTCAGCATATTTATATATGCGTCAGCGAAAACAGGTCCTTGAAAACTTACCGACGGTTAAATTCCCAGCCCAAAGGAACCTTTCTCACAAAATAACAAGATCAACCAGTTAGAAAATCATCTAATTTTTTTTTTCAATTTTTCAACCCGTTAGTCAAATCCACTTGAAAATAATTTTAATTGTATAATTAAATACAGGCAAAATCAAAACCATCTGAAAACCAATAAGTCATAATGATTCTGTTCTCATCTTTCCTCGGATTTCCAGGGCGAGTAACCGGTTTTAAAGTTTCTTAACTTATTTCAATATTGCATCTGTTACACAAATTTATTTGAAAATATTAAACATTGTCTGATAACATGTCAGTAATAAAGAGCAAGTTGTCCTGTATAACTTAGCATACGACATGTCCTCATGTCAAAAGCACTTTTTTAATAACAAAACTCCTTTTTAACCATTTCTGCAGGACAATTGCGTAGAAACACTTTTCGATGAGAATTAATGTTACTGATTGAAACTCAAATGATTTTTAAACCGACAGGAATTCACACAATAAACGCACCCTTTAATTGCACGAGTACCTGGACGTGCTAGTATTCCATCCATTGATTGTAAAGGTTCAGGATTAAACTTCAAAAAGAGAAGAGAGACGAGCTACGGGAATATTAATACGAATTTTGATATTGGGGACGCTACTGATGCTCCGACTAAAAAAATTAAAAAAGCTGGCCACGAGCAAACTAATATGATGCGAAAAGAAAAAAATGACTATTTTCTCAACAAAAGACAAAACAATATCTTGACCATTTCCTCAGAGACATGTACAATATGCCAAGCTTTTCCCCGAAGTTAAAGGTCAAATCATAATAAATGCTTTGAGCACCAACTCGCAATGCAGAAAGTTTTAATATAACAGAAGCCAATGAAAATTAAAGAGCACTCTACGTCATACATCCATTCATAAGCAAGCATGCCTTCTTAGCAGAATCAACCACGACTTAGTAGCGTTGCTCAACAAACACCGACTCCTCCCAAACCAACTGCAGAATTCAAAATTAACACAGTTTGTTTAGCAAAATAATTAATGTTTTAATAATTAACTTTCTACGCAATGGGCAAGAAATATATTTCGAACTATTTTCGAATATTTATAAATTTACAACTATTTCGAACTATTTTCGAATATTTATATATTTACAACTATCTAAAAATAATTTCTAAATAGCGCGTTCGCTATCATTCTGAAAAATTAGCGTAACAAATTATTATGCTAAGGGAAAATGCTCTGGTTTAACAAGACGCCACCTCTACATACTTGACGCTATCTATGTTTTCATGGATCGTATTTCTCAGCCCACTGGGCTCACCTGCCCATAAGATGCACCGTGATATCTTAGCTAATATTTTATAAAAGAATAATAATAGCTAACAGGGTTTGCCATTTGTATGAAAAGAATAGGAAGATAAAACGTACAAGCTGGGGTTATTCCTCGGATATGAATGCAGACTATTTAGAGGAGACATAAGGAGACACGAGCCATAAAAGAGCGTTTACGTATGGAAGCATGAAACTAAAAGAGCAAACCGTTTACATCTACAAGTTATTTATAGAAAATAAAATTACTCGTGTTTAAGGACGTTTCCTAAGTAATTTAAAAGAAATACGGAAACGATTTCTCAATTTTAGAACATTGGTTCATTCATATAATGCAAAGGCGGCAATTCCTGGCATTTGAAAAGTTATTTAAACCGGCCCATGAAACGCAGGGAAAATTTAGACGATGGTATTGAGTAAAAACTTCGTGCCTTATTCATTTGAGAATACAGTGTGTAGAATGAAAAATAGGAAATTCATCAGTATTTAACTTTATCACACCTGGGGGGGAATCTGTTTCTACAAACGCTATCATAACGCGGTGATATAATAGCGTCTGCTGTTGCTAGTGAGGCGCCACGCGCGATTCTGTTTCTTCTGACGTTACAACCATTGCGACTTAGCAATAAATTAGCGTTGCACTGGCTAAAATGGCGCGAGATCCGAAAAACAGATTTCCATTGTCGCAGAGCTATTCACTATTTTACCGCATGGTCGTGGCGCCATGGCGTTATGAAGAAACAGAATCGTACCCCAGGACAGTCGTCATTTTTGAGAGACTACACGAACCGCCTATAGTGAAGACGCTGGCGAAGATTTCGCACAGATTTTGCAAAACTTTTCTTCAATGCTCGCCAATTTTCAATCAGAATTTAGAAAATAGCATTCTATATTCTCAATAAGTTACAATTTGGTGCTGGCCGAATGTAAGGAGACGCCCTCAGTCAATTCACTCGCCTACAAAAATGATCAAATGAACTTCTTATTAGCCCTTACTTCTTCAATATGCATATTCTTTGCATATACTGCTTATATATGCAGCCAATGCATGTATCATGAGTATTTTGCCTGAAATTTCAAACAGAAGGTTGATATTCCAGCTTTACATCCGCTGATTTGCCCATTCCGTCGTGCTAACCATAAGAAAGTAAGGAAAGAGCAGGGTCAAACACTATGAACAAACGAAACAGTTTCAGGCATTACTTTGTGGAAGTTTTGAATATTCATGATGAAAAGATACAACTTGGTTAATTCCACACTAATTTATAAAAACCGACCCGGGTTTCAGCAACTGAATTCTCTAAATTGTACAAAAGTAAAAAATATATTAATGGATGGTTTATTTATTTCCTTATAAGACATAATGATCGAAGAACGGGCACAGTTCATGACGAAGGTCCACTAGATGATTCGCCACACAAAACGTGAGGCGGAGATGTCAAACTCAAATTCAGAAAGCTATTTCGTAGCCAGGGTGCCTTTTAAACGTGAACTTTTCCATTTAAATTCCGAAGAATTTATCGTAAAAAGAGAGGGTTTCGCATTAGCTACCACTTCATTATTATTCATGGGAGCAAGGCCTGAGACACCTGCTCCCCTTCATTAGAGTCACCGACCATTCACAAAAATCCGGCATGGAAAAAATTGGTTAACTTACAGATGGCATCTCCGAAGTTGCAACGTGAACTTAAACATTGTAATGCTCGGTAAAAAACACTCAACGAGAAGTATAGTTTCTTGGGTTATTAATAGAGCTCGTCAAGTATGAAGCTAAATGGCGAGAAGATAGACTCCGAGAAAAATGCAGAGGATCAAGCCTTTTCCTACCAACTATTTTCTCGTAAAATCTGGCTTCTGGAATCGCACAAAGCACTCCAGGAGAGCTTTAAAACATTCCTAAAAATCCCACGAGCGGTGAAATCCGATAACACGACCAATAAAATCTATGGATTCCAAGTTTATATTTGCTAACACCATGAGGTTTCACAGAAATGGACCAGATTCTATCGAACTTAAAAACTTACCCATGAAACGCTCCACTACTCTAGATCTCAAACTGAACCCAAAATACCATAGAATGTAACATTTAATCACCCTTCAGATGGTGAAAAACACGGCCGTGATACACCAGTAATTTGGGTAATCAAGGCCTCCCTTTCCCATGGATGTCAGACGATCAGATAGATAGTCACGAGTTTGAATTCAGGTATCGTTGTGCACGCCTAGATATTAAAGTCGTATATTAATAGAACTATAGGTATTACACCGAGCGGAATAAAGGTAAACAGAAAATAAATAAACATGATCCGCTTCGCAGATGATAACACAATCATAGCTGGAAATCGTGATGACCTTTTAAGGTCACTATACGTCATGGACCAAGTTCCCCAAGAATGCAACATGAAAATAAGTAAGACGAAGACCAAAATCCTAGTATGCGGAACAGAGAAGCTGAATGTAGAAGTCACCCTGAGAGGAGAGAAATTAGAGCACGTGGATTTCTTCACCTATCTCGGAAGTATCATCATGTGGGACGGAAGAAGCAAAACGGACATCAAGCGGAGAATAGCCCAAGCTAAGATGGCGTTCATGGGAAAAAGAAAACTGCTATGCTCAAAGAACAAACTAGGACACAGTTCATATGGAGCGTGGCCCTCTATGGATCCGAAGCTTGGCCCATCGGGAAAGCTGACCAGAAAAGAAGGGAAGCCTTCGAAAACTGGTGCTGGTGGAGGATGCTGAAGATAAAATGGACGGACTAAATAGGAAATGATGAAGTGTACATAGGAGTTGAAGAGGAAAGGACCATATGGAACACTATACAGAAATGAAGTACCAGATGGATTGGACACACCCTGAGACAAAAGGGATTTGTGAAGAACACAAGTAAAGGCAAAATAGAGGGACAAGTCCCCAGAGGAAGACCAAGGAATAAGTTCATGGACCAAATAAAGAGGAAAGGACATAGAAAGAGATACCAGGAGATGAAGGAACTACTATCGTACGCATTTTATTTCGTTAAAATCGATTGACCCTACCTGAAGATACAGCGTCTTAAACTCAACGGACTCGACTTTTTTAATGGACAGTAGTAGCATTAGAAATGGAAGGGTGGAGGGCTGCAGTCAACCATTCCTAGGATTGAACGACTAATAACTGAACATACATCTCACGCAGTTGCAGCAGCTTAATTCGTACCCATATAAAAAAAAACAAGGGAAACATTTGAATGCGCATTGGCATACACTGTCGCAAAAACTTTCACGCATCAATCATTCCTGGGCATTTACCTTTCCTAAGCACGTCAACTGACTGCCTGAACGGGAGGAACATTTGAGAGATTTCAGAATTTATCCCGTACTTCCCGACTAGACAGCAACATCGGATAAGAGGAACGCCATTACTATTTTCACGGGTAGCAAGACACGTGTTGATTGTATAAACTTCTCTCTATACTTCGTGAACATCTGCGAGATGGTTAAAAGAAAGATTGTCGGCAAGTATAGTCAAAGAACAATTTAAATGAATGGATGATTATTACAGCGCGAAATAGGTTGGAAATTCAGTTGGTCGATATCAACAAGGGAGACTATGACATTACATTGTCCTTATTCAAAGCGCGTGATTGCACGAATAACAATTAACGAAACTATATACCAAGGAAAGATTTATTTCTTGTGTTCACTCCTCACTGAGATAAATAAAAAAACCTATTATTTCACTTGTTATAATGATACCATGGTGATGCAAAACCTATGGAATGCCACGCTATTCTTGAGCCCGACGTTGGGTGAAGATTATCTTCCAGAAAGCGATAGCGAATTACACCATGAAAATTTAAATTTGATCGTGCTATTATCGAAAAATTAGTTCTTCACTTTCCTGAAACCACACTGTAAAAAATGTTACTGTTTGAAGTTACAGTACTGGCTCCTGTACAGAAAACAAAGGCAAACTAACATGCAGCTACTTAGAAATAAATTAAGGGAATTCTCTCAAATAGGCACCATCATAAATTAAATCAATAATACAGGAATCGCATACAAGAGTATACGCGGAGCTTTTATTAATTCTTCGCAAGCTAGAATAAAAGAATCACTATCGAGAAAAGATAAAATAGATAATAAAAAGATTCTTAATTTGGCATCTCAAGGGCATAGAGCTTAATCTTGAACAGATAAACATTAAGCACACGTTCAAGTAAGCTCATGTTGAACAGTCCACTGTTCAAAGCTCTATGCCCTGAAGATGCCAAATTTTTTGACGAAACGTTGGCTGCGAGTAAAATATATTACGGACCAAATGTTCAAGAATATAATTATTGCCTATAATTTACTGGTCGAAAAAGTTATATTTGGAAGAAAATGGAGTAATTAAAGACCGGAAAATATTATAAAAATGTAGGAATTTTTGATAGTTCCTCTTCTGAGGTAGTTTCTCCACTATGATTAAATTATTACAAAATCACAATTTTGATGTATATAATACTCTAACAATATTTCGTTAACCTTTTCAAAACCATATGTATCGACAAATATATTGCATTTCAACATAAAAATATTTGAATTAATTTTAGTACAAATTGAAAATATTTTATGGTAGTCTTTTATTATACCACTATACTATTTGCGTAAAAAAACTGACATGAGAAGGGTTTGATCCACACACAATCGCTGCCAACAGCTATAACGTGTGCTGTTTCTTCGCGTATTGCCTTCCGCGGCATCAAAATACCGTGGAGAAATTCGCACTGGCGTAGTATTTTTCATTTACTCGTTCGTTAAAAGTAAACGGTCAATCGCCCAAAAATTGCACAGTTCGCTACAAAAATGTCTAATCTCTTAATATTTGGTTTTTTAGAGGTATCTTGAGCATAACCATTTAATTATAGGAAACCTAGCATTTGAATTTCGTTAATACCACGCAACAGGTGTAAAATGAGCGTTTAAACGAGCAATTTCTGGCAAATAAAACTCTCCAAAATAAAACTCACAGAAATATGGTTATATTAATAAGTGGAGTGTATACCCACAATTTCATTAATTTCTGAAATATATCCATATAATGAAGAAGTACAGTTCTAGAGAGCTTAAGAGAGATGGTTCCAATGGGCTATATGCCCCCAAATCACAACTTTCTACTAAGCCTCAACATTAACGAAGAAAGGGGCCATTTATCTGCAAATTATCCATCCTATCCGACAGTCATCGATACTAATAAATAAAAATGCCGCTTTCTGTCAGTTTGTTTGTATGCTCTTACAACGATTCGCAAACGACTGAACCGATTGAACTGAAATTTTGCCCAGTTCTCGAGTGTATACTAGGGAGTGTTAAAAAACTTTTGGCGTTTCAAAATTTGTAACCGACCATAAATGGGTCCAAGCGACCAAATAAAATATATATGTGAAGTCCGTTTTACAGCTTGAAGGCTTTATTGATTTGTAAATTCTAATTTAGAAATAATCACCGCACAATATAACTGTAAATTAATTGTTTTAAAGCAGAATAGTTTCAGTAAGAGATTTGCGCGACTTGAGGGACAATTTACACTTGGTAGAAATGATGATTATCAATGGGAAGTAAGATCCTCTTCCGCAGATATATTTCTACTTAAGTATTCCTTACTTTTAACCATCCCGTTGGGAATCAAAGACGAGAGAAGCTGAATGTATAAGTCACCTTAAGAGGAGGGAAATTAGAGCAAGTGGATTCCTTCACCTATCTCGGAAGCATCATCACGTGGGACCGAGTACAACGTTCATCAAGCAATGGCCCAAGCTAAGAAGGCGTTCAAGGGAAAAAGACAACTGCTGTTCTCAAGGAAGACTGGAATAAAAACCAGGAAATAGTATGTGAAAGCATTCGAGTGGAGCGTGACACTCTATGGATCAGAAGCATGGACCACTGGGAAAGCTGACTAGAAAAATAATAGAAGCCTTCACAGGGAACGCAAGAGGAGGATGCTGAAGATAAAATGGATAAACAAAATAAGAAGTGATGAAGTGTACAGAAGAATAGAAGAGGATATGACCATATAGAATATAATAGAGAAAAGAAGAACCAGATGGATTAGACACACCCTGAGAACATTGGGTTTTTGAAGAGCATAATTGAAGGTTAAATAGAGGGGCAAGTCTCCAGAGGAAGACCCAGGAATGAGTTCTTGGACCAAATCAAGATGAAAATACATAGGAAGAGATACCAGGAGGTAGGGGAACTAGCATTAGATAGGGAAGGGTGGAGGGCTGCAGTCAACCTATCTTAGCATCGAACAACCATTGGATGAATGAGAATCAGAGCATGACTCGGCTATTATTCAAATAAACCACACTCGTCACGAATTATATCCACTAATTACTTTGATTATACACGCTTAAGCCTCGGTTGCCAAACAAAATTTCGCTTTCATCAATGAGAGTAAACCTAACGGAGTGCTAGGCGTATCGAACCATATTAAGTCACACGCGAAGTGTTGAGGGTTGCAGTGTCATTCCTTGAGGTCAATGGGGTGGGAACACGGTAATCCTCAAGAGCTGAGTTTAACAGGGAGTGTCGGAAGGCACCGCCTGATTTCGAATCCAGCAGCCGGTCCAGGGCCTGGGTTTGAACCCGATCAATACCCAAGCGCTCCACCCGCTCGACAACCACACCGTTCTGTAGGTCGGAGAAGAAGTGTATTGCGTCATTGGTTCATCGTGCGTGAAGCGCTGATGTTTATCATCACAAATGAAAAAGTAACATTGTTTCCTTCCACAGATTTATTTTCTTTAACAAGGAAAATTACACATTATCGATGATAATTTCCGCGTATGTCAATGAAATAAACTTTCACCACAATACCTGGAAATATGACAAGTAAAAACTTGGACACGTAACGATGAGGAACTGATGGTAGATAAAATTGGAAAAAGAAGCCGCGTCTGACTATCTGCAAAACGGTGGCATCGACAAATCCACATAAAGAGCGAAAAGAATAAAATATTGGGTCACACAAATAAAAAATAGAGGAGGAAAAATAGAGCTAGATGAACACGTTTAGAGGCCTAAGAAACACGAGATTCGGAAAAGGGACTGAAAACAGAATGAAAGGCGATAGTTCTTTCATTACGCACACAGGACTAAAAATTACAAATCGCGCAGAGGACATTTTATTAGTCAAGTGGAAAATCTACCCGAGGGAAAAAATGACATGGTGTGACAGTGGCATTGATACCGTAAAAGCAACCATTAAAAATCCATGCTAACATTGTGCAGTGCTACGGGAAAGATAGGCCCTAACAGAAAATACTTCAACAGAAAGGTAGGCGTCATGAATTCCATTAAAGCCTTGATCCAGGTGGTATTTTGACCCGGACTCCGGAAAATATTACACATTTGAGCTCGCCTAAAACACATTCATCTCCCATTCATAGTCCCAATTTTCTCATCAAATACGGTAGAACCCCTCTGAAGACTGTTACCCGTAACTAACAATCGGAATGCCCTGCTAAAAAATTCCTTAGAAGCGTTCTGTAGAACTTAAGGAATTCCACAGCAATTGACTCTTTTTCTTCAGAAACTAGTTCCTTTTCTAAGCATCTGTACGGAACATGAGAGCCTGACTCTACAGAACATGTGCTCGGTGAAGTTATTTTCTGCAGAGCAAAATTACTCCTAACAAGCTGTTCTGTAGAACTTCAGAAACTCTACGGAGAAATGTGAGGTTTCCGTTGACCCAGTTCCTTTTAAGGACCTATATGGAGAGTCGTAGGGAACTCCACAGAACGACCCAAGGAATTCTGCAGAACGTCCTAAGGTATTCTGCAGAACGTCGTAGGGAATTCCGCAAAATGGCGTTTCAATACTTTTAAGGAATATCTACAGAACTTTTCAAGGAATTCTGTAGAAGTATTTATAAGAAAACTATACAGAAATTTTTTTGCAGGGTGTGAAATTTAACATTCTCTATCCCAGTTTTTTTTTTTTTAACAAAGCCGCCCACTAGCTTATCCTCAACAACGTCAATAAATTACGAAGAAAGAGAGTTCACAGTTACTCTCCTTTCGAACTTAACATTTGGTTGAAATAACTAGCTAAGAACAAAATGCTCACGTTTAACTCAGGTACATAACATTGTTCAAGAAAGTACGGAGACATCATGAGAAGAAATGAAAAGAACTCACGCTCCAAGGGTTCTCATCTGATTTTTCTCTGAAAAAAATTAAGCAAAACTGAAGTTTCTAGAGAATTCCTCATGAGAAATGAGCGTATTGTAGCTAGGACAACCTTACTTAAGCAAATAATGTGGTCTTTAAGAAGGTTACGCTTCAATCGATGAGCTTGTCTCGGATCGTGATCATGTCTTTTTCGTCTCGAACAAATGGAATTCTGTAGGTGAGAGCCCAGTCTATAATCTTTTATCAGAATAGCAGCACACATTACCTTAAAACCTGTTTCACATAGAAAGGAAAACTGGCCAAGATTAAAGTTAAACACGAGATCTGATATCGGGAGAGACTCCAGAAGGTAAAATGATCACGACAGCGCTCATTGCAAACAATTTACCGTACCGTAATACATCTCTTGTGGAGGGCAGAAGGTAATAAATACACCAGTGGAATGTTAACCGACATGGATCGGAAAAAATATCCTGTAGTGTTTGTAAAGCTACTAGAAAATGGTACGCAGAGATTGGCCCCCGCTACAAATATTCATGTACGGGAAAATATTTTACATCATATACGATGAACAAAGAATTTTTTTCCCTCTCATTGAGTAATAAGGTAGTATTTATTATTTATTCTACCGTTAATGGATTCATACTTGACTTCTATAGCATGATTTCCAGCACACGAAATCTATCCGTCACACACTTCCTCATAAAAGTTCAACAGATACATTGCCGAACAGATAGGTACAAAAACTCGTTCTTTCCGTGTACAATAAGCGACCACAATAAAAGCTGAGCTCCACTAAATGCACTCCCATAATTATACGTCACCATTTCTCCTCCAAAAACCTTATCCCTTACATCCCTATACGGCTGGTGTCCCAACACCCCCTGCCACATGCCCATGCGGCGGCTCGCAGGGTAGTGCGTAGATGTAGAAACAGATGCAGAGGAAAATACAGTCGACGTATACTGCGCAACGCAGTGAGCCTAAGGACGTGACTAAGCAGCACAGAGTAACGGCGCATTATTTCCTACCATTAAATCACCGAAAGCTTTCCTCCGACGATTTAGATATTTCCCTTTTTTTATCAATTAAAAATTTATTGCGCTAAACCGGATTTTGTTCTTTTTATTTTCTTACCTGATATATTCATTTGTCACGAAACAGTCGAGAAAGCAACTACATGCACGCAACCCAAGCATTGCCACTTGCCCAAAAAATCGACCAGAAGTCTTGGTATAGTGGCAGGATTTTAACTGCCAAATTTTCTCCTTCACCTTTGCCTGGCGGGAAATGACAATTAACCATCACAATAGCAAATGAAATGATCCTAGAATAAAATTAAGTCAAACAAGTAAAAGTTAATGTTTTTCCTCCGAGTTACTCAGCACCTTTAAACATTTTGTTAAAATAACCCATTGGAATAAGACTTCAACGAACTATAACGTAAGAAAATTTGTGAGTTGGAAATTTAAGAATGTTTATTTTTTGGTTTCGTGTGAGCGAATGGTTCGGGGTTGAATGTGCGTTTAACGCAATGCAAGCTTCAAAACGTGAGACTGTACAGATACAATATGAGCGAGAAGGTTGCCGAGGTTTAAATGATACACCAAAAATTGTCAATGCGAATGAATATTTTCAATCGATCACCGTCGCAGAGGTGTTTACCGTTCAAGTCGAAAACAAGAGTCGCCCGGTAAATTGCCTTTGAAGCAGCGTAAAGGCAATACGAGCGAGATATCATTTCAGCTAGAATTCAACAAATTACGTCTCACTTTAAAGAAAAATATCTAAAATTAACAAAGATATCAAAACATCTGCCACTTACCGCACTACTTTTACAGATAGTTGCCAACAAATACAAGCCATTTCCAAAGGGAAAATACAACGGGTATTCTCTCCGCAGAGTCATCATTAAAAAACTGAGGAATTTCTACTATCGAGATCTCGTGAAAAAAAATTCTCATCTATGTTTTAAAATCAAACCAAGTACTCCTCGCAGAAAATTTCACAGAATCGCAAAAAAACCTTCCGATGTGAAGGCATTTTCTCCTTACGACATGAAAAATGAGTCAAAGACCTACGCGTGCAAATTTATATATTTACTGAGAGTTTACGGGTATTCGCTCCAGAGAGTCATTTAAAAACTGAGGAATTTCTACCACCAAGATCTCGTGAAAAAAATTCTCATCTATGTTTTAAAATTCAATCAATTACCGCAGAAAATTTCACAGGATTTCGAAAAAAACTCTCAGATATTTAGGGTTTTCCTCCTTACGACATGAAAAAAATGAGTTAAATTAAAAACCTACGCATGCAAATTTAGATAATTACTGAGAGTTTCAGGCATATAAAAGAATATTTTTGCGCCATTAACAAAAAAATATTTACTTCTTGCCTCTCACAACTGCTGATGTTAAAAAAAAAATAAAATTCGAACACGGCCTCAATTACGATTGGGGCAAATATCGCTCGAACCACCTTAAAGCGGGGGGTACACCACTACAACCGATGTTCCATCACTGGAAACGTCTGGAGAAAGTCGACGGGCGACGTCGCCATTAATCACCGCCGGCCGCCCCCTTTGGTGGCGTGTGTATATCTCCGGCACTCTGTTGCTGCAGGAGCGGCGAAAACAGGTCGAACCTTCCGATTCATCAAGTGGCAGCCAGGCGCTCCATTAACTCGAAACCTCGAAAACTCAAGTTCTTCAATGGATAGATTGGGGCGTCTCAGGGTCTTTAACAGCCATTGGAGTAGGGCTCCAAAGACCTCGTTTCAAGATATTTTAAGGCAGAATAAAAAAAAAGAGATGAAACCTTTTATCGAGCTCTCTACGACGGATTTTTTCCTAAATTTCTACACCTACTGAGGACAACGACGACCAGAAGTGATCCGTAACATAATCGAGACTGGACGAATGTTTCAATAATCGGTAGTCATAATATTTTCCAACGGACGTTAAGTTACAGAAGTTAACTAGTAAAGAGCTAACCTAACACAAAGAATAGGCGGACTACGCAATGGCAGTAACTCCTCCACACGAAAATCAAGACGAAAGTCTCTAGGACACAAGTACTTTTCGACTCGCTTTCAATAACGAGAGGTTAAACATGTTTTTCATGCGATGTTCTGCTTTAGAAGCCAAGTACAAGGTTTACAGTTGTACAGCGATAATAGCCACTGTTTTTTTAACAATTGACACGGGGATGACAATCAACACCTTGGAGTTAAAAGAAGGCTAGGGAGGAAGAATAGACCTTGGGAATAAAATACAACGCAAATAGAAAACAAAAGTAAAACCACACACGAAGAAGACGATCATGAACTTCCATTGCATCAACAAGAGCTCTCGGGCAGAATAGTCGCAGTTTTAGGTGATGTGCATGTCACGGTAAAAATTCCATTAAATATTTTACTGCACTACTTGCTTCACTGCTAATTATATAAAATTATTATAGCTCATGACTCAAGCTGTCCGTAAAACCTGATTTCATGAAATGTATACAGTGAGCTAGTCAGTAGAAATCATTTCATAAAATTCATACGAAACTGAAATGTTTCCATCCAACTGGAAATTTTACCTCGAGCAAAATACGATAGAATCTTTTAAAAGGGCAACGATTTTCATAGTTTTCAGAGTTCCATTTCTCTTTCAGCTAGAATTTTCCAGGTCGCATCTTGCACTCGCCAATGCACTGAGGGTATGCAATAGAATAACAAGCGAATGTCATGCCAAAGTGTGTACAAACACAAAATTCTATCTCGCACGCGCGTCCTAAGAGAACACCGAAAATAAAGCGTTGCGCTGGCAACGAGAGAGGCGAACACGGCCCGAAAGGGGGTCCGGAGCGAGGCTGGCTTTCTCCCTCTAACGGCCTCCCCCCCCCCCCCCATTGGTTCCCCCGCTCCCCGCGGCCCCTGCACGCCCGCACCCGGCCGACAACGCCACCGCCGCCGCCGGGGATATCATCTCGTTATTGATCGCCACGTGGTGCGGCGTCGGCGAGGCAGGAGGTGCGGGGGGGGAGGGAGAAGGGGGAGGGAGCGGGTGCAACCTGAGCCAAGTCGTGGCTTGAATGCCGTCGATCTGCGCCCGCGTTCCGGGGCCTCCGACGCGGCTGCTGTAGCGACGGGAACGACTCACATGCGCCGCACCGGAGTAATTGACTGCCGTCGGCCGGGTTGTAAATGTTTCCAGCCCTGCCTCGTTTGTACGGAGTCGTCCCGTATCGCAGTTTTCGTGACTCCATGGAGGGTCACAACCGAGCAACAGCTATCAGCTCCATTGCGAAGACATACTAGAATGAAAGGACCAATTTCTGCCAGCATGACTGAAATCTTGCCCCTTGAATGGTCGAGGGGGCAATGACCCCTGAAATCTCTGGGGGCATCGACCAAAACACTATCTCTTCCGACGCCAAATCGAGATGTAAAAAGAATTCGCAACAAAAATGGAAAAAAGAAATAAAGACTAGCATTCATAACCGCAAAAAGGCATGATAAAGCCCACTGCTTCGGTTGAAAATTATGTACTTTGGCTTGATCTGAGAAAGTTGTTATGCATTACTTAGAACCGCATACTCCTCGACAGGGAAAATATCTTATTCCCATTCTACTGACCGAATATTTTCATTTTTCGATTTGCAAAAACTCCTCTGCCATCCTCAATTCTGGAGAAAAACTGGAGGACACTAAAGGGCTTTTCTCATTCTTCTATCTATTCTCAATAGGGGAATAAGTATTTCAACATAATGGTAGATTAAAAATGTACGAAGGTTAAAAATCACTGAATCTCTCTGTTTAAACATTGAACTTGGAAAAATGCTCTGGACCACATTCATACGTCTAAATGGAGACAAATGAGTAAACTCTCGAAACTAAATTGCGGCTCTGTGACTACACGCACGCGTAAACAATGAATTTTAAAAGTGTTGCTCGGGAAAAAGAACGAATCCAAACAATAACGGAGCAGAATGACGGCCATTACGTGGGTGTGATTAACCTTGGTACCTTTGCCAGCATTAAAATGGAAACAGGCAAAACATACAATTCCTCAAAGAAATATTTCAGAATTATTTTTATTGACCACCACGCTGAAGATTGCGTGCACTATCCGGTGCGATATTTTGCTACAGCTGGCCTAGAAAATCGTAAACGAAAGGTCACGCGAGAAAGTAAAAACAAAATGCAAAAAACGCCCGAACGCATTTGGAGAGCTAGGCAGCGATGGATACAGCTGGGAATTCGAGATCGCTTTCCAAGATTCCCTTGAAACGAAGAATTTAAATTTTTAGCGAGCTTATCTCAATTAAAGAAAAAAACAGGCTTTAAGTTCATTAAAGGAAAAGTTCAAGGGCAAAGGACAAGAAGGCGAAGATAGAGATTCATCGGATGAGAACATCCCATTGTGGGGGAGGTAAAGGCGATATCGGCCTCTGTGGTAAGACTCTTTTGAGATTAATCCGAATTCATTGACCGGATACCGGGACATCCCCTGACCGGTGAGCGGAAGAGCTTACAAGCCAGGGAACGACATTGATGAGGCCCAACACATATTGGCCGCTCAATTCAAAGAAATATTTACTTTAACGGGTATCGTCCGCTTTAAGCATACGAGAATTGTCGACACTCAATACGGAAAAAAATCACTCTTCTGCAGCGGGATTCGAACTCGAACACGGATTACCTCTACTAATTAAGTCAGTTGGCGAGATTATTATTCATGCACAGGTTTGCTGGATACTTGACATACGTGTTCGCACTAGTGATATCTAAATATAAGGAAAAAATAGCACCTTACGCTTTTTTTGGCAAATCTGTTATTTTGACACGAATCCTAATGGCACACGACATATATTTCGTAAGAATGCAATAACATGAGAAGAGATTTTCTTCGACTAGCAAATAATGTATTCCTAATCACTATAATTGTTGCCAACGAATATCGTGGTGCCACGCCGAATTCAAAATTAGAAAGCAACATATTTAAATATATTATCGTTTAAATTTCGAATATCATACCGTTCTCAGGCAATAAAACGCTTTAATTAACCCTAATCTGTCACACTTCAGTAGAATTGCATAACGGTCACACTGCGTTAAATCCACTCCAGCACCAAAAAATCCTGCTTCAATAATAAGTTCGAAAAATGGAAAAAAAAATGTTAAGGTATTTTTTAAGGATTGCAGAATAAGGTGGCACAGTCTTCCAACCAAAATTAATTATTTACGTATTGTAAAACTAATTGCCAAAATTAAGGTATGGAAAAATCGTGTTTTTTACAGAATTGATTTTGAGGAAAAACTATGAGAATCTAATCCTGAAATAGTATATTTTAATAAAATATTTTTTCGATACTCTCCGCTCAAAAATATATATTTATTTTGAAGATTGAAGATTGAAAAATGTGAAAAATAAAAGGCCTTAATTTTTCAGGAATAATTAAAATGAAAGGAGTAATAATCATTATAACAGGAAAATATTATGCAAAATACGTTTTATTATAATAATTTAACATAAAAATATAAAAAATGGTAGGGGTTTATTTAACCCCTTGTGACCAATCAGGGTTAAGGAAAATTTTAAAAAAATAATTCTTGTATCACTCTCATTACTGCCGGTCTAGTGATTTTCGACGCAAAAACATGAGAACTAAAGTTAAGTATGGTCCAAAAATTTTTTTTGACATACTTAAAATATTAAAAATAACTACTCAGCCACTCAAGATTACCGCTCTTAAAATGCCTAGGCTTCCTATATGAACTCCATAGAAAATTTTCACTTGTTACCTAAATGTTCGCACGAATTACCATGCACACAAATCCACGAAATGAATTAGTGTGCGTCGCACGATCCCGAGTAATTTCAAGTCACTTGCACAGACATGGCTGAGGTGCGAAGACGAAGACACTTGAACACCGTCAGGAATTGCTACCGAAAAACGAGTAAAAATGTCATTTAATTAATATTCTAACCAATTACAGAGAAATAAGTCCTCTATTTGAATGAACAATTAAATTTTACCATTCCAAATAATTGAACTTGAGCATGCATGATGCAAAACGAGAAAATGAGTGAAATACGGGAATATGTGTAATTCTATGTAACATAACCGCCAAATGGGCGAAAAACTGTCAATAAGAAGCGAACCTGCCGGGAAAGTACAGAGTAAGGAGGCCAAGAACGTTTCAGGAAGGCAATGTAGGGCAGTTAGTGCGATAACAATTTTACTGTCGCTAGGATAGAAATCATTGAGAAGAAATATGAGTAAGTTAGCAAGTTATGAATAAAATAATACAAAATTAAAAGAGCATGTAGGAGCTATAAGATAGAGTTGAAAGCTCCAATTACATAGGGCGGAAGGAACACCAATACTAAAATTTAGGCAACAAAAAACTAACGTGATGAAAAACTCCTTCCACAATCGAGGAATCAACGAGGGGAATGAGTAACCTGAAGAAGTCTTCAAGTCTTTACATGGATCAGTAAATAAATTTAAATAGAAATGTACAGAAATATACACACTGATATTAGATATATTTTGGGAGTATGGTAATATATGCGGGGCATTTAGAGTATATTTTGGGTATATGGACCCAAAGAAATAACCATTGCCAACAGGCAAGCGCCTAATTTTAATACAGCAAATTAAATATATAAATAAACTGAACAAATGTAAAATTAGGACACCACACACACCACCTTGTTCCCTCAATTATATCTACATCTACATACTACCATGCGAGCCGCTGCTCGGACGTGTGGAAAGAAGTGTTAGGACACTAGCCGTGTAAAGACGTAAGGTATAAGGTTTTTGGAGATATAATAGCATATTTTATTTAACTTAATTTAATAGTGACGCGTATTATGAGAGTATATAATGGAGTTCAGTTTTTATAGCGGTTACTAATTGTGCGCGGAAAGAACGAGTTTTTCACCTATCTATTGGGCAATATATCTCTCTTATTTTATCGCTTCTGTCAGACCTAGAGATGTAGTGAGGCGTCACGATAATATTCTCTGTGTCGCTCTTAAACACACCAGTTGTGAATTTCTCAAGCAGCCTAAGCCTAGCATGTAGCCTCCGAGTCTCTAGAGGCTCCCACCTTATTTTTTTTTATTCATTAGGAAATTTTTATTTTCATTAGGAAACTAGTCATACTTAATTGAGTCTAAATGGTGTAATTTATTGGAGACAACGCAACAGTCGGCTCCTACGGCTGTAAAAATGTTCATTAACAATATATTCGCAGTATAATCTGAGAATTCTATTGTTAAATGTATATTTTTAATAACTATAGTACGCCATCGGCGAAAGTACCCTGATTTTTTTTGTTAAAAAAACAAGAAGGGGAATTCAGCCTTTTTTTTAAAGACTATAGTTAAATCCTCCTCCTCAATAGTTCAAAAACAATGGACGCGTATTCAGGGTGTCTGGGGTCGAATACTGGTCCGGGCGTATGATTTTTTTCAGTGTATTTCGCACATTCGAGTATATCGGCGCTGGCCTTCGGGAAGCTTTAGCCAGAAGGGTAGGCGTGGTGAGTGTTTCATGATCTCACTGGGGGACCCAGAGCCTCGGTTGGGATTTCGGGGATCGGACAGGGATGGCGTTATTTGGCAGTCGAGTAACATCGAATGTCAGGAGATCGATACGCCGGACGCGTCACCTGAACGTGCCACAGTCTCTCAACTTCTCACGCCGTCACGGCGAGATGATGCCACAGTCAAGTCAAATGTATAACTGGAATAAACTCCACAAAATGGGAAGTCATACCGTACTAAGAAGTAGGGGGCGACTCAAAATTTTATATCCTCTCTTCTCACCATACAAAAAACATAGCTCATTAAAAAATAACTTCAAAAACATTTTTTTTAAAACAGCCAACAGAACTGAGAACGCTAGTATTTTTAGTTTTTTAAAAATTAGTTACACCATACTACCAAATCAACAGACATTTATTTTCAAGTGCACATTTTGAAGTCCTTTATAAAGGAGTTACTCCCATACCATCGGTAACTTTATCAAAATTTCCAAGTTAAAGATGGGATGAAATAATTTCTCACGTTGTACATTCCACCATTTCTTACTTCTACTTCGGCTTCGACATACAATGCAATTATGAAGGTATTAACAATAAAAAAGTGTGGAATGTACAAAGTGAGGAATTATTTCATGTGTCGCGTTTCCACAAAGTTAAGTCTGAACCTGAAACTTACATTAAAAATGGAACTATGGTTCAATGCTACTCAAAAAGAGTCATTTTTAAAGAGTAACCATATTTTATTTTTCGAATAATAATAATTTCGAATGTTTACGTTGGGATCGTATTTATTCAGCATATGTAAAAAACTAAACATTTGATATCCGTTGAGACAATATGAGAGAGAATGGTAAAAAAAATATGTTCTAGGAGATACACCATCAAAATAGGTGCCATTGAAAATTAAAAACCAATATTGCATTCGCCTTTAAATACAATATCCATCGGAGGTAAACATCGCTGCTTAAGATTAATATCACGTTCAAAATAACCGTATAAACTGGAAAAAGCAACGGTGATAATTAAGCAATTACCTAGCTATCGACTTAACGGAAATAATAACGGAAGAGATGTATGAGACGCATAGGAGAAGAGGAGCGGTTGGAGATGCATAGTGTGGTTTTACTTCATAAGTATGTACGGGAGAGTAGAAAGGAAAGGTACACAATTTATTGACTAATTTTGCTCACAAAAGATTAATTTATCATACGAAAATAAAAAGCAAATAGGGACAAATATCCCACTACTCCTCCCTTACAGAAAGTTTTATTCATACATTTCGAGAATTACAGATTCAATCTCGCCAATATAGCATCTAACTGTATTATGAAGTATCGATTTCGCAAAGGTGATGCACGGAAATTGCATGCCTACCTCAATATTTAACCTTAAACATTAGTCAAAACATAAATCATGGCGTCCATCTAAATGTGATCTAATACCGTTATCTACTTACTCATTAATGTAGGAGCAACATATACATTAATTCCGGTAACGTTTCTTTATCGAAAAAATACGAGGGCACAGTTACCTGTTTTTCAGACAAGTCGCTCGAAGTAAAAATTCCAACGATATTTGTACGCAACAACTTACGGACAAACCTTGGTGTATATACACATTGTTAAATTCAGTAAAAATTATATATCATTCGAAATCAAAGTCTTCTATGCACTATAAACACCCCATATCAATGGCACCATTACATTCATAGGTCGTAGTCCCTCTTCCAGCACAGGGGCCTCGATAATCATGTTCAAAAGAATCATGTAATTCATTTAAATGTTCGATCTAATCACGATTGTGCTAACAATTTGAACGCACGCTTCTCGAATGTCAAAATAAAATGCTTCGGGTCTAAAAAAAAAAAAAAAACCTTTTAGCGGGTGAAAAAGTAAAAGAAGTTTGAAACATACGGAATTTACGGCCTCGTTGAGTAGTAGTATTTCAGGGATCTATTAAAGGGATTAGATCTATTCATGATTCTAAAATGCATCTTCAATTACATGCACGGTCACCAAGAAGTAACAGTTTTCAAAATCTATTCATGATTCTAAAATGCACCTTCAATTACATGCAGGGTCACCAAAAAGTAACAGTTTTCAAAATCAAGATATACTTCAGGAATTACAAGACGAACAATCATGCTTTTCTTTTTTGTCTTCCATTCAATTTCCTACGAACTTCTGTGTTGGTGGTTAAAAATATCTGTTACTAGCTTTGTATTTTTTTCATACAATATTTCATGCATAGAGCACTGGCTCAAACTGGATTCAACTCTACACCATATGATAATTCTGATTCAATTCAACACCATATAATGTGCAGAGTCAAAGAAAGACAGGGTGAAAAGGTATGGTGTTCTTGAAAATCGTCTTCAAAATTAAGGGGCTAGTAATACGAGATGACCCCGGCATATTCCTTTACATAGGAAAATCAAGGAGAATTCCCACACTTTGCCAAAACCCCAAACATTTCCGGATTTTTCAAGGTGGTAATACCAAGAAGTTTTCCCGGTTTCGAATAATTTCATGGAGCGTTAGCCACTATATTCATTGCACGCTACACCGACGGGAACCAGAGTTCAAAAACATGAGCTGTTTGCTGACTAACTCGGCTCTAAGTACTCTTTTAAAGTCACCATGAGAAGAAATCAAAACCATCATACAACAGAGAGGCAGCAGTAACAAGCACACGAAGTAGAGCAACGTTTTCAGTGTGCTCCCCTATACGCTGAATTTTAATACTTTGCTTTCCCGCACAAACTTGAATGCTCTTCCCAAATCTCTCCTCAGTCAGCTAAAAACGCAGAGAACAATATGTAATCAATGCACTATTAAGCTGTGAGAACGGAATTAACAATAATAATTCTTTTTCTTCTTCTTCTTAGCTTTAATCCCAATTATTTGGGGTCAGCTTTTTGGATTTTCAATCTCCAGCGTGCTCTATTCAAAGCCATGTCCTCTTTGGCACCAATCTCCAACATATCCTTCTTCACACACTCCATCCATGTTTTCATTGGCCTTCCTCTGCTCTTCCTTATATGGACTTAACATTAATAATTATTTATCGGAAATGTGAACAGTCAACTGAAAGCAGCATAACACAATTTCAACTCTAAACATACGCACGGAAAACGAATACATGTCAGCCAAGTTCCAGCCAAGTCAGTGATTGATATTAAAAAGAGAAGAATGGGCATGGATCTCAATGAATGACAAGCCTGCATGGTAAAAAAGAATACAAATCATTAAGGAGGATAAAATTACACTTGGAAAGGACATTAGAATAAAATCAATATATATAAAATTAAGATGAATCAATAAGGGAAGATAGAAAGCAGCGATAAAACAAGATAGTAAAGGTGATTTCACGAGGTAAACACCAAATTCAGAATTCTCGAAGCAAATTCTTTTGGCCTTCATTCAAGCTGTACTTCCATTGATAAAAAAATAGTGAATGGACATACAGCCCCTAGTTCCAGCACTAGCATCACCACAACTTCTCCTTCGGTTTATGACAGCGATTGTTGGCACGACGCACAGTGGGCTGAAATCGAAAAAAGCTGGCAAAAAACCTCGGCGATTTCTTATGTTAAGTAATTGAAAAAAAAATAATTCATTCAGTATTTTTGCGAAGAAAGTTTTTCATGAATGCTTAATAGCTTTAGTCGTAACTAATCATCCAAAACCTTCGAGTTATTGTATTTTTTGTAACAATTGCAACAATTTCTTAAGCCGAAGAAGCGCAATCCTATTTAATAACCTTTGGGTAGGCTCTTCAATCGGTATCATATCATACAATTAAGCAGTGACATCCAATGCGAACTTTCAGCGGGTCCAGCAAACGCTACAAATAACGAATCACCACAGTGAGTTTCTCCGATTTAATTACTGTTCCGCTTGAAGTTGGAATGCAATATGAAGGAGTCAATTCTTGCCGATAATTTCCCCTAAATTCAATGATCTTTTCTTCCGATATAGAAAACGGTCGTAAGCAAAACACCCTCTAGGGCCCTCAACTGGTACTAATAACCATGAATCATAAAGTACCATTTCGAAATCATTCACTTATAAGATATGTTCTTACTCTTTTTCCCTTCTATTTTTATCGACAGTTGAGGCGTCCTCAAATCTCCACTTTACAAGTAAGCCCTCCCTCTGGAAAATCTTAATCTTTCATTTTCATGAACTTTATTTTGGGCTTTATAGTCATTCATGTGGTTAATTGGAGGTGATTAAATGGCTCGACTTCCTTGACCTCCATACTAAGTAACACATGCGGAAGCGGCCACTGTGAAATTAAATACGCCAATATATTAAAAACCATTTTAACTTAAATATTCACCGATTAGTCAAGATAATATCAAGATACATAGGAACGCAGAGTAAGGAAGAATACTCCAGTGAAAGCTGACTTTGGAAAATAAGTCAATTTCCTCAAGATTTTTGGAAAATAAGTCAATTTCCTCAAGGCTTTTCACCAGCTCTTATGAGCTAAAAGATGTTTGGTACGAATGTTATTTATTGCATTTAGTTACATATCAATACAGAAAATAAATTGGTATATTTGAGGAATGTGAGGAACAATTCAGGCGGCTGGAGCGGTAATCGTAGCTAATTGAGTGCACATTTTAATGTTTCAATTGAGTTTAAAAAATTCAACGACAACATGTTATTTAAGCACATCTGTTTCTGCCGTGCAACTCATCACGCATTCACGCATGAAACTGATAAAAGAATTATCGTATAACTTTTTTCCTTTAATTAAAACAAGTTAAATTTTTAGTTTTCGGCGCGGAATTTAAAGTTTATGCGAATATTCCATATAAACATGTTTTTTCGAATCAGGGTGACGCCTTGATACTTGGTAGAACACAATATAATGACAATAAACGTGTTACTTCGCGTTTAGAAGAAAATCTGTACATTTTCAATAGAATATATGTCATACGCCATTAGGATACGTGTAAAATAGCATTAAAATGTCAAAAAACCTAATTGCAAAAGTGAATTTTAAAAAATTATATGTATAGTTATCACATATGTGGTATGAATGGAAACTATCACTTAAATTTAAATAAACACACATCGCTTAAAAACACCTTTAAGAAGTTAGTTAAGAAGTAGAATTTTTTGCTAGGGTAGAAAATAAAACGTACAATTGTTAATTGTATCACCTTATTTATCACTTTTTCTGTTTGTTTATATCACTTAGAATTAACATCAATAGTTAACTGTTACACGTGGCTCGTTCATCTCACAGGCAAACCTTTCAGTCTTAAAGAACAAAATCTGGTGAACACATGATTTAAAAATATTTCCTCTTTAAGACCTGTTATTGAAGAAGACGGTTTTTGAAGGGGTAGCTTGACAAAAGACCGGTCGGATGAGGGTTAAGGGAAGCAAGTTACCTAATACCGGCAGGAATATATTCAAATATCTCACTTTTAAACGAATTACGATCTACTTCACCGGATTACGAGGCCCACTCAAACTGCCGAAAGAAAATAAAACAGCAATCAACTTTAATCGCCTCACATTCAAATTCCCACCAAAAGAGAAGCTCCCTTTCATTCGGTCCCTTTAGGCGACAAAATCGCCGACTCCTTTCGCATAAAAAAACTCATCGCGCCTTCCCTTTGACGAGCATTCGTCGTAAGAAGAACGTCGTTCACGTTAATGCGAATATTATGGGTAGAAGTATGCTTGACTCAGGTGTTTATAAATCCTAATCCCAAGATGAAGATTCTGTTAGCGACGAACGGGTCGGAGTTTCAGCACAGGAACACCAGGAGGCCACGAAAAATCTCAGCGGGGTCCTCGTTTCCCGTCGTGAAAGAATTCCGCACTCACGGCATGAGGCCGGAAACGAAAACATACATTCGACATCCCTTTTCATAAATCAATTTTTTCTAGCATTCTTGTTTTAGTTTTAACATTTTATAGTAATCCCAATAGGAACCATTAACCTTCTAGCGTTCCGCGCTGGCTCATGATAAGTGACGACTGATTCTAATCAACCCAATCGTAGGAAGTTGAGCTGCATCGTTGGATGAAATATACTTGACACTAAACATTTGATATTATCAATATTTTTGCACTTTAAGACTGAATAAATAAAAAAATACTTGATCACATGCAGATAAAATACAGGTCAGAATAGGTTGAAAAGTAAAATGCAAATGGCATATGCTTTAAGTTAATTTGACACCATAGGGAAGAGCATAATTTTAGCAAAGCCTTTCGAGCCCATCGTAAGTTGAGGGCCCAAAAACGTAGATTTTCCACTTCTGTGGAGATACTCTTCCTGATTCAATTAGGCTAACTCCACTAACTCTTTGGAGAAAACAAGAACAAAATTTACAAAAATGAATTGATTCCCGAAATAATGCTAACACTCAAGCTCTCGTAATTTGAGAAAGTTAAAATATATTCCATCACAATACTGACACTAAACACAAGAGAAGTTTTTTTACGAAAATATTCGTTGTCATTTGATTCATAACGTCCTGAAAACCCATTAAAAAAAGACTTCCTTCGTTCCGCAGCTTGCAAGCATGTATACATGAACTACCCTCTTATTTAAATAGGTCAAACAATTCACCATGAGGGTAGCAAAAAAAGGAGTTATATGCGCTTCACAAAATGTCAAAAGCATAAAATAAGGCAAAATCCGATTACGGGCTTAAATCAAGATGAAATTCAGCTTGACATGGATAGATTTATAGAGGTTCCATGAGTTTGATGCGTACTTCCCTACCGAGAGAAAGTGGAAATCACTTAAACGCCAAAAACACGGGGCATCATTGGGCCAATGACTTCCTATTTACATCGAGCTTAGGATAAACTATCATCCCACTCTCTGCAGAAAAAATAAGTACTTCAAAATAGCTTCTGAATTATAAATGACTGGAAGCTTATTTGACTACATTATGTCTCTCTTAAAAAAATCCGATCTAAGGACGACCTAAAAGTTTATTTCATTTTCCTTCCTAGATTTCAAGAAAAAAAATCGGTATTCAGTTATCCCAGCAAATTATTCATTAATAAAGGAAGATTATTGATAATGACACGCATGGTCATGGAAATGGCATTCGCAAAAAAAAATGACTTGAACTATTTCTTAAAATACGTCACCAAAACATATAACGTAAGGTATATAACAAAATAACACCTTAAAGAGGTTGAGTGGAACACTCAAGGAAGTGACGACACTTAAAACTAATGTCAGTATTTGAAATTCACGCAAGTCCAGGCGCATAAGTATACAACTATGGTAGAATTCACCGATACGCCACCAGCCTCCTTAGAGAATCTTTGAATAAAATCAAAGTCAAACTCGAATTCAGCCACCTGGAAAACAACTCCATCTCTATCATGTACAAGACTTCTTAAAGCTAGGGAGGTAAGCGAAGCACTTTTTTCTGAACATATATACGCCCATTTCATCGATTTAAAAGTACCTAAATTTGTTTAAAAATTGTCACCCTTTTTTGCAGCAAAGAATGTTCATTTCGATTTTCTCCACAATATGATAAACGGAAACAATCAGGAAATACAACACTCAAATACGGCGATTCGGCTGAGCAACAAGCTCCGACAATGAGCATCTTTGGTATGTCAAGTCTTCATGAACCACTTCTCTCAACGATTTAAGTATACGTTTACACCTCATCTTGAAGATATAATGAGTTTTTTTACATTTTCATCATAATTAAGACCTCAGATACGGCATGCGTGTGAGGCAGAGAGGGTTCGGACACTGATTTTTTAATCAATATGAAATTTTTAAAGAGATAAGGCACCCTATAGTAGAATTTAAAGGGCTTAAAGACCACCACAAGTGTTAGGGTAAAGAACAAATCGCAAAGGGCCCATTTATATTTTTAACGATGTCCTAAATTACAGGTGAAATAAAGAAGATCACAGAGAAGATGGGTATGCTTCATTGACTGTTCTATATTCAACTGTACCTATCGTAAAATAATGTATTTTGAAGAAATAAAGAACTACAATATAATTCGAATGATTAAGCGGTAAGTAATGCCTAGCCTCAATCAAGGCTCCAGATAACGATCGTGGTCTCTCAAGAGTAGTTCGGTATAAGGAACTCCTTCATTTCAGAGTATCGTAAACGCATTAGATTGGTGAGAAGGAAGGCCATTAACACAGTATCGTTCGACATCGTAGTTGCACAAACTTCAGAAAACCAATTTGCCACACTAAATTGCCAATCTCCGATATGAGCATCGTCAAATTTTCCATCGTCTATGACCGACTACCCACATAGAATCCCCGCCATTTACATCATTGTATCACCGTACTTTCAGTACATTAGGGCATTTTCACAATTAGTTAATCAACGTCAACTGAGGATAGGTGGGGATCACAACTATAAGGTATGAATTACACGTGGCAGAAAGCTACTAACAGACACGAGCTCTACGCCTACAAGTCGTTCAGATCGCGAAAATGAGGGACGAAAATCATATCTGTATCCAATTGCATGAAAAAATTTATTTCATTGGTTTTCCAACTCACTGATTAAAATTTTGTAGCTATTTTGACAAACTTTAATCACATGAAGAGATATCCGTGGAGACTTCTCAAATATCCTTAAAGAAGTTTGAATGTTTGAACAAAGAAAATTTGTAAAAACAACGTGTATGTTTGTTTTTTGTTCTCTAGTTGAAAACAAGAGAAGTTTGCATTTAAAAAAAACACTTATAACTCTACAATGAGATGGCTATGCCACCTGTTTAGATAATTGGGCTGTAATATCTTATAATTCATAAAAAATAAATATTTAAAAATTGGGTGAAGGGAAAGTAGTCCGATGACGTAGTTAAAACTTAGAATAGATCGAAATCTTCATGGATCCAAGAAAGCTCAACGCTGAAACTTCACTCAGCATGATGCTCCAGAAATTATACTATGCTAACCGAAAGTTCTGAGCGAATATTAAGATGGCCGAAAAAGTTACTTTTATCCCCCTTTCCCGGATACTGAGCGCCACCATACGGTTCTTCATTAAGTTAGCTAGAGCACATTTTTCCCGAGTCATTTTCGAATTGATATTTTTTATTTCAGCAAACGCGATAAACATGGAGTAAATATTTTCATATTAATGGCGCTGGATATTGTTTGTTGTTTTTTTGTTGTTGAAAATTCGGAATGGCGAAAAATGTAGTTTATCATGCATGACTGATACTTTCAGTTCTTTTCTAAATATGCTTGCACAAGTCTTAACTTGACTGATGTTTTCACGTCGTACGGGACAAAAGACAACATAGGACGTTGAGTTATTGATTTACTTAAAAATATAACTGAGAAACTATACAGGGTACCCACAGTTAAATTTCTGATGTGATCTAGGAGTTAAATATCCCTTATTTTTTTATAAATAAGGTTTCTCTGGAGAGCATACCCGCATCAATTCCCAAGTAAAATGGCTGGTATTAATTCGCAAGCATCACGAGATGTAATACAACAATTTAAAAAAATAATAATAGTTGTACATTGAAACCGTCTTAACGACCACTCCTATCAAGCGACCGCCCGTCTCAACGACCGTTTTTCAGCGTAACTGTCGGTAGTCGCTTAATTCAGGTTTCACTGTATTTTTTTATCCTACAGGTTCAGGTAGGTTATGTTGAATGTCATAAAATCTCCACTAGGTTTTCCACACTTTCCGGGGCCAATCAATCTCTAGTAGGTATATCCTATTTCGCCTCAGCATACGACCTGCCCTTCTTCATTCCGTCCATGAAACCTATTCTCTTTCTTCCCCTTCCCCGCTTGCCCAACATCCTTCCCTCTATCACACTCTTCAGCAAGCCCTCGTCCCTTATTACATCCTCCAGCCACCTACCCAATCCATCTCGAATTTCATTCAAAAGTTTCCTTTCCTCGCCCACCATCTCAAGCACTTCCTCGTAAGTCTTCCTCTTCGTCCACCTCACACTCTCCATCCTTCTCCACACCCACATCTCAAATGCCTGCAACCCATTCTCGTCCTCCTTTCTGAGGGTCCACGTTTCTGCCCCATACAACGCTACGCACCATATCAAGCTCTTCCCAGCCTCTTCTTCACATCCTTGCCCAATGTTCCCGTCATCAGTTCCGTGTACATCAAATTAATCCATTGAAATTTCGCAGGAGCAATTAAAGTATGAGGAAATAAACGCCATTTGTGTAGGTTAAAAAAAACCGTCGCATTAAGAGTTTTTCCATTTTTTTCAAATCAGGTATACCTATTACATTGCGGAACAGATAGGTGCAAAAACTCGTTCTTTGCGCGCACAATAAACGAACAATAAAAACTGAGCTCCACTAAATACACTCCCATTATACACGTCACCATTTGACATCCGAAAACCTTATCCCTTATTAAATTATGAGGAAATAAACGCCATCTGTGTAGGTTACAAAAAAAACCGTCGCTTTAAGAGTTTTTCCCTTTTTTTCAAATCAGCCGCCCGTTCATTTGCATAATACTTCTAGAAACCGAACCCCCGTCGAACGACCATTACGACTATTTTTCAGCGGAACCGTCGATGGTCGCTTCATACAAAATTCACTGCAGTTCATTTCCAACAAACGAGCGAAATAATCATGCCCTGAATACGTCCTAGAATATGTCACGTTACGAGCGAGAGGAAGCGATAAGGAAGTAGCTGTAGGATTCTACATCTACATGTACATACTACCCTGCGAGCAGCCACATGGGCGTGTGGCAGGTGGTGTTAGGTCACCAGCCGTGTAAGATCTAAGGTTTTGGCAGGTGAAATGGTGACGTGAATTATGAGAATGTATTTCGTGAAACTGTTTTTATTGCGGTAGCTTATTGTCCGCGGAAAGAACGAGTTTTTGTGCCTCGTTACCTCCACTCCTATCAAGCGATCACCCCTCCCAAAGACCATTTTTCAGCGGAACTGTCGGTGTTCGCTTAATTCAGGTTTCACTGTATGTGTACATCAAATTAATATCCATCGAAATTTCAAAAGAGCAATAAAATTACGAGGAAATAGACGCCATCTGTGTAGGTTTAAACAAAACTGTCGCTTTAAGACTTTTTCCATTTTTTCAAATCAGCTGCCCGTTCATTTGCATAATATGTACTCCTAGAAACCGAACCCCTGTCGAACAACCACCCCTCATTACCACCATGGTAATGTTGGTACTGGATTGAGCTCTGCTAGCATATATCTGTTCGGCAGTGTTTCTCTCATATTTATTGCTTCCGTCAGATCTAGAGATGTAGTGAGGTGTCATGATAATATTCTCCGTGTCGCTCTGAAAAACAACAGTTCTGAATTTCTCAAGCAACCTAAGCATAGCGTGTAGCCTCCGAGACTCTAGGGGCTCCCACCTTAATCCCTCTAAAATTTGTGAGACACTATATATTTGCTCGTAGCAGTTTTAACGAAGCGTGCTGCTTTTCTTCGTATTTTACATTTTTTTGGTCAAATCTTTTCAAGGATCATGCGAATTGCACATCTTTGCAGCGAAGTAGCATCGATCATTTACTTTTTCATCCGAGGGCCTTCCTATTATACGCTTAACAAATCCTAGTCGAGGTTCACAACAACCGAATGGCTATGATGCCAGATAAAAACTATCAATTACAATTCTGAAATTTGAGATAGATATCCGAGATAAAAATTCATGGTTCACAAAAAGGCATATGTATTCTGAACTTACGCATGCGAATAGTGACGTAAGTCTCGTCCACACAATGCTTTACATAATCTCGATGAAAGAACATTATTATTTGTCTGATACTATGTACAGCTTTTTTATCACTAATCACCAGAGAGTAACGTCTGAACTAATAAAAATCTATCAAGGCCTCTAGCCATCACTGAGAAAAATCAAAAAAGGTGAAAATGAGCGTGGGATTTTGGTTCATATTTTGAAGTTCACACCAACGCACTTTGTACGCCGACATGCTTTCGTGAGTAGGGTTACGCAGATAGTTCGCGAAAGGAATTCGAGTTTGGTCGAGCATGGTTTCGCGAAAGTTTTGGACATGCATATGGCGCACACTTTAGACAGTTGCTCATCAGTCGGGGGTGTTCGCGTACATTTCCCAAAAACTATTAGAAGGACTGGATTGAGCTTTGCTAGAGACAAGGAGGCTCGGCGCAAAGACAATGATAGTCAACAAATTTCTACACGTGAGTCACAGTTAATAAACCATTTAACAAGCCGAATGCGGGCCAACTCTAAGTCAGGGTATGAAAGATCGGAATATTTAATTCAATCGTCGTTTTCAAGATGTACCACCAACACACAATTTGCGTGCCTAAGGTTGCCGATCGCGGCGATGGGCAAAGATAACCAGAAAAATCCAGATCACATATTTTTCAGAAGGATTTGGGATTTCCACATCATACCCGAGGCCCAGACTAAAACGTCGAAACATCTATCCTACCCTTGGAGCCCCAGCAGAGGCTTGTGGCAGGGGATGTTGGGACACCAGCCAGAAATAAAAGATGTACGCAGTAGAACGGAAACGAAAAAATAGGAAGGTCCTTGGATGAAAAAGTAAAAGGGAGATGCTACTTCGCTCTGGTTAGGCCACACCTCGAATACGCCGCGAGCATTTGGGACCATGGTCATAAAAATTTAACCAAAAAATTAATAAAATACAAAGAAAAACTGCACGCTTCGTAAAAAACTGCAACGTGCGAACGCATAGTGTTTCGCGACTTTTAGAGGGATTAAGGTGGAAGCCCCTAGGGACTCATAGGCTACACGATAGGCTTAGGTAGCTTGAGAAATTCAAAACTTATGTGTTTCAGAGCGACACAGAGAACATTATCAATACGCCTCACAACATCTCTAGGTCTGACAGAATCGATAAAATAAGAGAAATATATTGCCGAACAGATAGATAAAAAAAACTCGTTCTTTCCGCACACAATAAAAACTGAGCTCCACTAAATACAGTCCCATAATACAAGTCACCATTTCACATCCGAAAACCTTATCCCTTAAATCTTTACACGGCTGGTGTCCTAACATCCCCTGCCACACGCCCACGCGGCAGTTCACAGGGTAATATATAGATGTATGTTAACTTTTACATCCGCCACACCATACACAACTACAAGAAAAACTAAAAGGGCACTAATCGACAAGATCTATTTCGCTTTTCGTCTATTTTCTCTCATAATCCCTTTCCCTGATCTCCTCCATTCTGGATGGCTGTTGCCATAACCGCTACTACGCACCCTATCGGCGCCCCATCATGTACCACGTCTTCATTCGCATGCGACTTGCAACTATCAAAGCATAGGAGGTGATGAGTAAAACAGCTAGGCGGATAATGCGCGGGGATTTCTGAGGATTGCTTTCGAGTGAGCATTTACGTTATCAGATTTCCGGAGATTATAACAAATACACAAAAACGGGGACAAAAAGTAAAATGGAATTCTGCAGATCAGACACGAGCTGACGTCGTGGGAGAAGTTGAGAAAAATATCAATCGACAGATATAAAAACTTTTCATTTGTTCCCAGCTTTTACTACCAACATACTTTCTCACGTCTCCAAAAATTTTAAGTACCACTTTTTCGCATTCCTTCTGATCTAGCTCATTTTCTCAAAACTCAAATCTCAATCTCTTTTACTGAAATCAAACTATTCCATCTAATTATAAGACCAAGTTACGAGCCAGCAACAATTCTATCTTACGTAGAGGTGTTCCCATTCTTTTCTGAATAATTCACTCAAGAACTTTCACCACCGAATTCATTGATCTTGAAAATATACCTTTACTTAAGCAATTCCTTAACTGTATCCACATTGGCCAGAATCATGCGTGTAGCAGGTCCAACATTGATCACATCTTCCAAGGTGAATAAAAGAACAATACGTATGCAAAGAAAATAGTAATCTACTTGGGGTGTGAAACCAAACTAAAGGAAGGAACTGACAACTGGAAAACAAACTCTGAACCTTTCTACAATAGGAGGAAGGCCATATTGAAACTATAACAGATTTGGAAATTTTATTTCAAATTGATAGCATAGAATAACTTAGCATATGCTGTCCAACAAAAGAGGTGACGACCAGTTTCAGTATATTTCAGAACTATTATACAGGATATTAAAATATTTAAGCTGGATAAATTTTGTCAGTCTAATTTTTGGGAACTATACAGCCAGGAAGTCAGCAGTAAACATGAACATGCGTATACTTCATGGCCCTCACAGCAACATGTCGATTTATTGCTAAGAATGTACGCAATGCCTAACTGCATAGCAAAAATACAAGACAACTATATTATGGTGGGCCCCTGAACCTATATGCAATTAGCAGGAAACTATTCACATGCGGGTTGCATACTCGCAGGATACTCAACCTACTACATGGGATAATTATACTCCACTTAGCATAACAGAATAATCACGGCAAGATACAAAGACACAGAATATACTTGAGACTAAGTAAATCATTGTTTCTCCAAAATTTTTTCATATTTGAGAATATATCAATATTCACTTTTACTCCTGCCAAAAACTGACCCCACTTCATCATGGACATACATTTCAGAACAATATTAATCAATCTATATGTGGACCCCAGAAGTCAAGGGGTCTAAGTGACATTAAAAAAAATAAATAGGGTACAGGAATGGGATGTGAAAATATAAATCTTTTAGCTTGTAAAGGGATCCAAGTGATTTTCTTGACAGGTGATGCTATCTAGGGTAATACCTCTTACCTACTTGGTGGATAGTACCAAATATTTTCAACTTTGACTTAAGTTTTCTCAGAACAACGATTTTGTTACTTAGACCCCTTGACTTCTGGGGTCCTCATATATTATAAACTCATGAGGTAGTATAGAACTACCACAAATCTTATATTTTTCTTTTCAGACCATCAATCCTCATATGCATCCACTGAACAACTGTTCACCTAGTGAGACACCCATGCTGACAAACGAAAATGTGACTATTTAATACAAATATGATTCTTATTTCTCAAATCCATATCTCAACCGCAAATTTATATCTGCCCAAAATTTCTCCGCTGTAAATAACTGTATGGAGCTATAATGGTTAAATGTTCAACAATAACCACCGTTCTACTTGATAAATGAGCTGTCCATCATATGAATGTATAAATCTCCATAATACCAGTAATTACACCAAACAATTTAGAATTTAGCCTGTGTTATACCTAATATCAAAGGTGAAACTTGAGTATTGAATGAAAGTACTAAATATTTTCATTTTGCTGAGCAGCCTACCACAAATGCCTAGACTGAATGGCAGACTATATAAAGGTTATTCTGTCACAATTGACTCTTGAATACATTTCTCATTAATCTGTAGTTTCCTAATTGAAAAAATAAAAGTTGATTCCTGCAAAAGGGTTTCCCTGATTCTGGGTTTCCATGATGCATCATTGTAACAGGGCATCTTTCCTGCAAGGTAGAACTCTAGGAGACAATATTTACCACTCACATCACCATAGAATGGATTATCCGCAATGCCAGAAAAATTTGAGGCAAACAGAACAAGTTCCCTGAAGGGTTGAAAACCTAAGCAGTCATTTTGAATTCAGAATATCAGGATACATACGTTAAAAGATTTTTTCATGTCTCTGGCAAACAAATTAAACAAATCCATAAGCAGCATAAAATAATTACATCAAATGAGTTCGTCCCATCTAAAAAAGATGTTCTGTTTTGCAGATCACCTAGTCTTTCTATTACCTATGCTATGACATACTGAAAGAAGTGCATGTATTTAATACATAAAACTACATTTCATCTTATCAAAATAATTAAGTCACTACCAAAAATCAGTCAACATCCTAATTCACAAATAATAGAAACAAATGCCAGAAGAGACCTAATCAAATACTAACTTTTAACAAATTAATGAAGAAAAAGTAAGCAGCCAGAGAGATGTATTGTCAAGGAATCACAATCAGAAAAAAAATCATTTTTCTAACATGAGCAGATGGAAAATTTTCAGAGACAACTGACAAAAATTCACAACACTTTCGTATTCACAGAAAACATGAATACCAAAGAGGGCACTTCATAGCTAATGGAGTGAAGATGAACTCCTATTCGCATACCATTACTTAATAATCAGAATCAAATTGCAAGTCCAGCAAACTAGAGAACACAGGCCCTAATAATTATCCCCTGACCAAAACATGACTCATTACATTTCTCTTCCTATTTCTTAATATCACTGGAAGCGATCATTTTACTATTCATCCTTCTCTCAAAATGACACTTCTATGTAGGCCTCATTAAAAAACTTCAAACTAGTACATCGGCTCTCCCAGAAAAAAATAACTATGATGCTCTTTTCTTAGACACCAACCTTGAATAAATTAAGGCCATGCAATTCCTAATTTGACCCGCAAGGAATATGATACGAACATAGAGTGAAAATTACTAACCTATAGGCCTAATTAGTACCCTAAAAAAACAGAAAACAAGATACACAAGTCTAAGACATTCATGAAATAGACTCCAAATCGTATGGTTTCAAAGAAGATTTCTTTGGTTTGCCACCAGGCTATCATTTCCACTGCTAACATAATTTTGAAAGGTTTGGAACATTGAAACATCAACAATAGATACCTAACCTGGTGATAAACCCAAGAAACGGAAAATTCTTTGCCAGGATAGTGTCAGATACTTCTTCAACTGTAAAATGAAGAATTCATTCCCTACCTTCTGTTGCTGTGCCCCTCTCCGTGTCCATGCTTCCTCTTCTTGTGCTTGCCTCCTCTCCTGAGAGCACCAAGATCTTCACACGACGTGTCACCGTTATTCCCTCCCTCCCCCTCACCCTCCCCTTCATCCCCACCCCTGCTGTGCCTCCGCTTCCGACGGCGCTTCAGCTTCACTCTCTCGCCCACCTCTATCAGTACCCCCTCCTCCTCTTCCTCCTCCACAACGCCCCCACCTCCTCCCTCCGTTGTCCCGACCACATTGCCCTCACTCCCCTGCTGAGCAGCAGGCCCTCCCCCCTCAGCCTTCTCCTGGTGCTCGTGGCCATCCGTGTCACCAAGCACACCCTCGACCACCTCGTAACGTGGGAAGTTCTCATCTTCCTCTGCCCCCTCGGCAAAGTCTTCCTCCTCAGGGCCTCCAGTGGCAGACACTGCCGTCAGGGTGGGAGGGCACTCCTCAACACTCCTCTTCTGCCGACCCCTCTTCTTCCTCCGCCTCTTCCTCCCTTCTCCTCCTCCACTTCCTCCCCCTCCTCCCTCCCACCCCTCTGCCGCAGCGTCCTCTCCCTCAGCAGCATCCTCACCTCCCTCCCCCTCATCCTCCAAGCTATCCCTGCTCTTGCGGCTTTTCCGTCTGAAAAATGGTACACCAAAAAATAAGTAATGAACAACAAGTGAACATATAAGATGTAGTCTATGGTATAACTCTATGGATATCTTTGGTATTCTTTATATCAAAATAATTAACTACGCATGATTCCACACTTCATAGCTACAACCAACCCAGGTTTCCACGCATCTCTTGAAAATGGCAGACTATGCCAAAATCTAGGTCAGTTATAGCAATACAGCGTGGAAATTAGGTGGGGTTGGTTAATTCATTATGAATAACATACGAACACTTCTCCCGTGAGCATGCTCCCTAAGTTAGGCCATGTTGAGTGATTAGGTGATTGTCCAGAAGTGCAACAAACTTAAAATAGAGGAGTTAATAGAGTCAGAGAAAGGGGAGACCGACATGGTTGAATGTGAGGAAAGAGACTCTGAAGAGAAGGAATATTGACAGCCAAAAGAATGAGAGAATGTGTATGCAGCAATAGATTAATGCAACTCAAGCAGAAGAGCTATTTAAGGATAGGGCAGCATAGAAGATATTAAAACAGCAAGTCCTAGCCAAACACCAAGAATTAAGTGTTTCTGACTGTTTCAACCCTGAAAGAAGATGGCATGCTGGCTCTCAAAGCTCTGTCATAACCACCTTCATCATTACTGCACTGCAATGGAAAACAAACTGAAAAGCAGTACTGATTGCATATGGGAATAAAGTGGCTGAAAATACATCAGAGACAAGGACCATTACAAAAAAGAGATCGGAGAAGGTAGGATGCCTTTTGAACTTGGTGGTGTAGGTGATGGCTGAAGATCAAGTGCGCAGAATAAGTGAGAACTCATGCAGAAGAGTATAGAAAAGAGAACCATAACAAGCATAAAAATAAGAAGTAGATGGATGACATACTCTGAGATGCAATGAATTCATAAGTAAAATTAAGAACATAAAAGTAAATAATGCCTCAAGAATAAGGCCAAGGAAAAGACACAAGTACCAAATCAAGAGGGATATAGGAAGGGAGTTATATCTGGGCATGAAAGAGTACCTATTTATTTGCCTATCAGAATTTATCATTGTTGAATAAGAAGAAATGGAAAGCTCCCAACCTATCTCTGGATTGAAAAACACAATATGATTACAAGGTGACCACAAGCACAGCAGAGAGAAAACACCTGTTAATTACAACAGCTAGCAACTTTAATGGTGAGTAATGAGATTTCTGCCACCCAAAAATTCTACCTCAATAGCCTTTTTATATATAACAGTCAATCTCAAACTCCCAAAACATTTTAATCTGGTGCTTTAACATTGGTGATCAACATGCACTATAAGGAATAACACACTTTTAAAGTAAAATTCAACTAACTAATTAAAATTTTGTCCATAATTATCAGAATAATGATTTCCTTAAGCAACCACTATGGATTATGCTTTAAATGATATTCCTGGGATATTTTTGCAAAATATCTAACTCAATGAACAAATCAATGAAGGCAACATAAGAATGGTACTTGATTTTCAATTTCAATACATTACATGAATAGAAACTTACAAGCTTTGAATGAAAGCCAATTTAAAATAGGGCATATATGAAAATCCTTTTTTAAGCAGATGCCTACCATCAAAGTCTAAATGTATTAAATCAGAAGATTCTCATGAAAGAGCTAAATTTATGCATCCAGAAATAATAAAAATGAGTAATTTTTCACAAAATAAAATATCCTGGCAGATAAATAAAATATTTTGTAGAAAATCGCACATTTCATTACAAAAAGATACGAAAAATGAACTAGGAGCCATAAATGAGATGTTTTCGAAAGTAATGCATATTAATAGACCCAACACACATGATGAACAATAGCCTCAGTTAGCTGACGAACATTAAATTCAATGGCTGTTTCCTAAAATCAAAGCAATATCATCATTGAAATTAGTGTGGAATTTAAGTGGACCTGCCAAGTTATTCTTTTCATTCAAAATGCTGAGCAAATTCCATGAAATCATAACAGAGACAATACATTTTATCATAAAAAACAAGTTAAATAATGCTTGAAATACATGCGACACCAAATTCAATGCCATAAGAATCTATACAAAAGGGAGAGGTGAATCCTTACTTGTGGTGGCGGTGATGCTTGGACACTCGGTCACTCTCTCCCCCATCAATCACAGGTACTGCAGGCTCCTCAACGCCCTCGGTAACATTCGTCACAGAAGCATCATCATCTCTCGAATCCTCCACAGGGGTGATGTCCTGAGGATGAAGTGGTGATGGGCAGTCGTGTGGAGGCTCATCTCCCACATTCCCCTCCCCATCCTCCACCTTATCCTTCTCGGCACCACCATCCACCTCTGCTACCACTTCCGCCACAACCTCAACAGCTGCAACGTCCAGCGTGACAACCTTTTTCTTCCGACCCCTCTTGCCCTTCCTTGGCGGCTCAACTGCCACCACTGCTGCTGGGGCATCCGCCTGCTCCACCTCGAGACGCTTCTCCGAGGCGACGGCGGCAGGGATCGCTTCTTCGACCTCCTCCTGGGCATCTGGCCTTTCGCCCTCCGCTGCTCTCTTTGCCACATCCGCACCACCCTCTCCCTGCCCCGCTCCCTCCTCGCCACCTTCGCTCTCCTCCCCCTCCTCCTCTGCACCCTCCCCTCCGTCCACCTCCCCCTCGCTGCTCCCCTCCAACTTCTTCCGCTTGCGCCTCTTCTTCCTCTCCCTCCTCCGCTGGCGACGCTCACTGCGGTCCCCTCGCTTCTTCTTCTTCACAGAGACCGTCTCCTCCTCCTCTCCTTCCTCCTCCCCCTCCCTTCGTCCTCCCTCTGCCCTCTCATCCCCTCTTCTCACTGCCTCCTCCTCAACCTCATCCTCCTCATCTATTCCCTCTTCACCCTCTTCCTCCCGGTGAACGTTTCTTGCACTTCTCCTCACCGACTGCTGCTGCAAGGCAAACATGTATTTGATTCAAGATTATCTGCATGTTACATGGACTTGTTCATGTCAAATTGCAGGACATTACCCCGGCCTCTATGGCGTGGGGTAAAGTCCTTGCCTGCTAATCTGAGGGTTGAAGGTTTGTGTTCCACATTGGCAGGTTTTTCCCTTCCTAGGGCATGTTGTTTCTATCAATTTCTAGTGGTTTTACCACTGAGAAACTTGATGACAAGCAATAAATGGCTTCGTAGGATCTAAGGGGCATAAGGAATTTTCCCGGAAAAAAAACAACCTCTATGCATCCCACTAATCTGGTCTCACAAAAAAACTCCTAGGATATGATAAATTGAGAATACTCATAGGGCCATAGGGAAATTGGTACCAGGATGCACCCCTTTCAGAACACAAAGATATTAGCATTTCACCCATAAGAGCCATCCTGGCCTTTGCCAAGGCCATATGCCTCTGTAGGTGAAATTTCATGGAATGAATGACAAATGAGGAAGTTTAGGATACGGAAGGGTGGGAAAAAAGGCTGAAATGACAGAGAATGCAGCAAAAGGGATACAAAGACATATTGAGGCATGAGAACACAATGAAAAGGTTGACGAAGGACAGAATACTACGTAGATGTGGGAGAGGGAGACACAAGGTGCTAAGAGTATAAGAGGGATTAATTAACGGAAAATAGAGAGAGTAAAAATAATTTTTAAATCCCCCAATCATTAGAGAAATATTTAGACAGGTCCTTCGATTGACCGACCATTTATTCGGTAGATCATCCCGATAAAGACAAGAACTTATGGATGAGATGCAAGACAAAACCCCTGCCACCTCATTTTAATGATCATCTCGTCTCTTCTTCATGATAATCTTGGTTGTTTACTGAAATAATCATACGTCAAATGCAATGAGGACAAAGTTGAAATTCTCTGGCTATAATTTCTCACCTTCAAATAAACAACTTACATGCAGCATATTTTCACCCATCGTTCAACTTAATTTGAATTGTGAGTAGTCTCAATACAAAGCCTCAATCAAGAGATCTGAACAGTCTCATACACTTGAATATTTTACAACATTTCTCTTTCCAAGTGCTAATTTTATCACATATTGTAGCCTAAACAGCAGCATCACCTAATTATATTTCCCAGCATTGAATGGCATTTATGCTCATTAAAAATTCTTGGATTAACTGAAAAAAGAAGACTGTTACTTAGGGATACATACTTAGCTATATTTATTTCTACCTCAGCTGAGTAAAATGTGCCTGAACTGATCGATTGGTAAATGAAGACCAATGAATTGTGAAACAGCTGGAGAGGGAAATAAGAGGACACTATGCTTATTTAAATGATTTTCTAAATGAATGAGTGAAAAAGGGAAAAAGATGGGAGCATTTAAATGATACTACTTTATTTTCCTAAGTAAGGAAATAAACTGCAAACAACTGATCAGGTTGGTACGGACTAAATTAGATTTGCTTTCACTTTTACATGCAACAAGTAAAATAAATGTGCGTCAAAATTTGACAGGTAAGGTTATCAAAAATAATGAAAGAATTCTTTGCAAGTTTCCACTTTTTTAAATTAGTTTTTAAGATAAAACTAGATTCAATTTACTTAAATCACTGTCCAATTGGCTTGACAGAGACATAAACACATTGACACCAACTGCAACATTAAAGATTACTTTAAAAAAAAGAAATACTGAAGAATTCTTTCTTTTAATATATAAAAACTATGTCCAGATATGACATCCTTAATATCAAAGGTAGGTAAAGCATTATGCACAAGGAATCAAAGGTAGGCTACAGGAGAGAGAGCATCCGTACAATACTTTAAGGCTAACCTCAAAGTAAGACCATACAACACGAAACTGGGAGAAATGATAATTGAGGTAGTCAAATAATTTTCAGGCCATGACCAACTATACTCTTTAAATGCGACCCATATGCACCGCTCCTCAATTGGCAAAGCTGTACAGTAATATATCTAAAAAAATTCAATCATCATTCAGAATTAATTACTAACGCATTTATACACCACCAGGCAATGGGACTGGAGCATGATTTGCACTATTTTAGAAGGTAGAGAACCAACAGCACTATGATTTCAGATGAAAAGAAAATTGCTATCCTTAAAAAATTATGATGATGGGATGAGATGTAAATTAAAGATTTTGATGAGAAATAAGCCATGGAGAATGTTTATTTAATAGTGACAATCATAAATTTAGAAAAAATGCCATAAAATCATTTTCACTGATGACATTCTACAACCACTGATCGAAAAGTAACTGAAGAGCACAGCTTTTACCTCAGTCTAAGTCAAAAATCACACATGAATTTGAAAATGAATAGGGAGACATCCCACCAAACATTATTTGGGACATTAATTCCCCAAAAATTTTCCATAATGCCTATGTAAGTGATTCCTACATTTCTAAACTTTTACTTTCATTTTCAAGAAGTTGTCTTTACATCAACTAAAGCATCATAATGCATAAGTCAAAAATTTCCATCTAAAGGCATCTAAATATGTGTTGAGGATGACCAACTGATAAAGACAAGCCTGATGAATATTTCTGCCCCTACAAATTAAGAAGATGAGCCAACCGATGCCACGACCAAACCACATCTTTACCAATAATAACATTTCACTGAATTTAAGAGAAAAACATGAGTTCTTACGAGTTTTAAATGGGATTACATCATCCCAAGAAAACTCCCAGCAAATCGGTTCTTTAAAGGGTAAAATGTAAAATGATTTGCAGAATTACTTTTGAAACTAAGCTATAGAAAATGTGATCCAGAAAAAAATTCTTGAAGCCAAAAAGTGGATGATAATATATACTCAAATCAGTTACCAAAATTAGTAGATTAGATAGTTTTGAACATGAATAGTTCTTTCATTATATGCATTTTCAAGAAAATAATTGGACCACTTTATTTTAGTTAAGTAATCAAAGATGATAATTTAACTCCACTATTTAAACTCAAAACATTTCACACAACAAAAATTTCAAGCACAGATGAATATAATCCATGAGGACCAATTAACACCACAGGAGTAAACACAGATAAGGAAATAAGACTGTGGTAGATGGAGTTGAGGAATGACTTTCTATCACCAAGTGTACAATCTATTGCCTTTCATCTCTTTTTTGTCCCTAAAAGGTATGGTTCAAACTAATCCAAAAAATACTTATGTGTACTGAACAAGTGCAACAACCTCATGGGAGAAAAGAAATGCATGTCCCACACAAATGCAGCTCAATAATTTACACCCCCGGGAGCTTATTGAAGAGGGACATGAAAAGTGTATTTAAAGGATGAGTAATCACAACCTCAACAAGTCACAATTTTCGGTGAAATTATTAGAATTTTTCAAAGTTATGACACTTTAATGATGTCAATGTCAGGCAAAAATATTTACAAAATTCTAAAATAAGACCCCTAAACTGATCCAGGAGATATAGGCATGAACAAAATATTGCTTTCTGATTTCCCCTTAAAGTGATGTAACAGCATTTCTTGTCACTTTAAACACTAGGAGTGTCATCAGAAACTGCAGGCCTGCCTAGACTTTTCAACCTGTTACTTCCCTCCTTCATATCTAGCTGTGTTCTTGGATTTCACAGATTAGTAATTGTACTGATGTCTTTTAGAATACAGATTAGACACCAAAAAGAACTTTTTCACTTGGTAAGCTTGCTTTGACCAAAAATTTAAAGTATTGTCTGGAATCATCTATGGCAATTGCAATTGAGAAAAGAAACAAAATGTTTTCCTTAAATTTAATACCACCTCCCTTATATTTTTACTAATACAAACTCAATATGAAGAGATACACGAATAGGCACACATAATCAATTACTGTTATATTCCACTAATGAAAACAGCTTTGGATGTAAGAATTATCTCTTCTAGAGAAGCTTAATTTCATCTCTCAGGTCCCATTATATATATTTCAATAACAATGTTTCATGTCACCCCTACATTGCTCTATCCAGACCCTTACACATTTAATACAATCATCAGTAGAAAGATCATTAGTCCTAACTCACCTCTAGGTCATTTTCATTCTTACACTAAAAATAATGTATCCATCCTTAAGTTTACTATATTTTACTTGCTGTTTACTTTCTGAGAATAAACATTTTAGTTAACCTCTTAATGGTTTAATGATGAGTGTCATAAATGGCTCTTTTTCAACACTGATAAATGCATAAAGTATCTGAACGAAGGTCCTAATTACACTGTTATGTCATTTGGCTCCCTCTACTCCCCCTCACTCATCTTATGAACCACTTCCTTCCCTTGATCCATGCACATATACTCACAGCCCTCTCTGGTACAGCTGTCTTGATAATGATTTTGTGAGTGGAAATCTTGTTAGGCAAGTTTAGCAACATTTTTATGGCTTATATAAAGTTTAGCTCATATCATAGCAATGGGAATATATAGATATTGCCATGAGAAAAAGCCAAAATGTATACAAAAAGAAAATGACCACAATAGCATGTGTGACACAAAGATTAGGTCTGGACCCTAGACAAGCAAACCACAGGTCCATAGTTCAAACTATGGCTTACCTAAATGTCTACAGGAAAGAACTAGCTAGTAAGTCTTTGCGTGTGAACCTTGCCGAAACCTGGTGATTATTAATTTTTCCCTATTGATGAAATCACACCACTTCCGAAAACTGATCGTTATGTTTAGTGTGAACGTAAATTTTCACCTGCACCATAGACGTATTCATGTTCTCCAACTAATAAATAAATATACACTAAAACGTCGATAATCCAGATCAATTGTTGCTGGACCCAGTCCGGATTATAAAAAGTCTGGATTTTCGAACAGAACCAAAGATAGTTTGATGCCTTAAACATAAAGAAACTTTGCTAAAAACCATAAAAACTGTAATTCACCTTAGTACCATAGTTAAATAATTAGATCAGATAAATAAAACCATTAATATGAACTTATTTCGTAGTATTATAATGACATACACTGCAATACATCTTTCATCAACGCTTATGAAAAATATGTACTGTATTTCATTCACTTCAACTTGTTTTTCGCTGTATGTGAATCCGGATTATCGACGGTCCGGATTTTTAACGTCCGGATTATTGACGCTCTACTGTAAATATTTTCCTAGTCCAGGCACATATTTCTACGGGCAATTATTACAAATAAAACATTGGCAAATTAATAAATAATGGAGGTTTACCTTAGCGCTCTTGTTGGTCGGGATACTTCTCAAACTCCTCCGGAGGGGCTGTCGGGTTCCCGTCCATTCCCCGCCCTCCTCTTCCTCTTCCTCCTCTTCTTCATCCTCCTCCTCCTCGACTACTTCCCTCTCGCTCTCTTCCACCACCTCCTCCGTCCCACCCCTCTCAACCCTCCCGCCCCCAGCACCCCTCCTCGAGGAGGCGGTCACTGCCACATCATCGTCCTCATCCTCTTCCTCCTCCTCCCCCTCCTCGTCCCCTTCATGGCCCTCCGCACCATCCGTGGCCTCCTCATCACCTCCCTTGCTCACCTCACCCAACTCATCCTCCAACCCGTTGCAGTCAACGTCGTCTCCTCTGCTCTTCTGACTTCTGAGAGGAGACACATGATAGCAATTTCATCAGCGGGGGGGAGGAGGAAGGGGTGAGAACAGCAGGAAAGAGCATGAAAAAATGTATTCTGAGGATTATCTATATGATTCATGTCAAACCAGACATAGGTGGGTTAATTTCTACAGCAAAGGACAGAGCTAATTATTACCCATAATAAGAAATTCTCACCATGAGGCAAGCATTACAGAAATATGTCTCACTTTTACACAGACTAACCTTTATAGTAATTGCATTATTATAACAGCTTCAGACTACATGTTGTCAGAAACAATATGCCTTGAGTTTTACAATAACAATAATTAAAAAACGATTCTAACTATATTTACCAACTATCAGTCATTTTAAATGTTTCTCCACACAGTTTTGACAAAGAAGTCATAGGGAGTTTACATTTAAAAAATCAAAACAGAAGACTCAAAGAGAAAAAAAGGAAACAACTTGTTAGGTAAATTGATTTGAAATGATCAATAAAAATACATGAAAAACTAGGGATAGTGATTTCATCAGAGTCATTGCTGTAACATTGTCAGCGTGAGGCTGAAATCGAAATATTCAGTTTTCATTTGGAGCAGAACACTAACTTTGTTGAGTAAACAATACACTACTCGCACAGCCCCTACATGTACAGTAGCAAAACATTACTAATTTAACAGTGGGCATTACTTCTCCTCCAATTAATGTCATACCAGCTGCTTCTCATTCTGCAGGGTACAATTACCATCATGCCTACATAATTTGTTTATTCCCCTTTCTGGGAAATCGAATATACTACAAGGAAGAGAAATTGATAACCAATCAGGAAAGCATTATTTTACACATCACTAAGAGTAACGGATGGAGAGCACTAACTTTGCCTGCTAGAGCAAGAGTAACACTAGTCTGGCAATAGCCTCATAAGTTGTGTTGCCAGCAAAGAGGTTATTAACTGCACTGAAGAATTATCCTATTTCCTGAAGGAAAGTATGGCAAATTGAGCCAAAACAAAAAAATGAATCTTTCTTTTCTGAGAGTTTTCTTGTAGAATAAGTGTTTCTAGCCCTATACAGTAGATATTTCATTAGTAGTTGCTTGGGCTTAAATTATACCTCAAAAAGTTAACTTCAATTCAGGCTTATTAGATCACAATAACCACTAATTTAGACTTCATTTGAGTATAAGGAGAATCCAAGGATTCAAGTCAGTGGAAAAAATAAAGATGTTCAACGAAGAAATACTGGCTAGAGGTAGCAACAAAAAGCTTCCAATCAAGCATCCTATTCGATTGATCCAGCACTGAATTCCAACAAGGAGAATAATAAAAATCAAAAGACAAAATAAAAGATCAAAATATCGAGGCTTGACTACAAATTCTTAGTCAGGCTACATCAACTAAGACATAAGCTATGACAGTAAACCACTACAGCCAGCAGCACTTATGTTACGTGAAGATGATCAACAACACTTCAAAGACCTACATTTGAAGTAACAACACATTTCCTACCGAAGGTTTTAACTCTGCTGCTTGAATACAATTAGATTAGCAGTTTACTACAGTCTCCTTACTCTCCAAAATTTGAAAAACTACTGAAATGATTTGCACATTAACAGTAGTTAGAGCATCCAATAACATTTCTGGGCAATTTAAATAGTAATTATTGACATAAGCAAAAAGAAATAGGCAGTGAAGTAATTTTCCACAATGGGAAAAATGAAAGTATCTTTGTATGGATGAAGGATATTGCTCTATTAACAGTGAAAATATTGAATCCACTCAATAAATTCCAGATACTTAGTTTCTAATACTTCGTGACCAGCAACTGTAGCAATGACCATGAGATTATACACAAATTTGTTAGGATGACCTTCCAACAACGATTGCAGTATCCATTCATTGAAATACGTTGCCTATACTGTAAACTCGTAGTGATAAGTAACTTTCTTATTCAATAATAAACACATATCGTAGATGGTAAGTCCATATTCTGACAAAAATCCTCACACAGTATGATTTGAAATACGTCTGAGATATTCCAACATCAGACAGAGACAGAAGGAAAACAACTAAGATTAATAAATATTCGAGTAAGCATCCTTCAGCTCATTCTCAAGGGATCATCTCCTAATGCCCACTTTGATACATTAATGCGAGGGATATCCTCCTCTCTGCTATCGGTAAATGGTTGTCGTATGTTTCACTCCATTAAAATGTTAACGATAAAATATCTAGAAACTCACGTAGCTATCATGGGCCATGTTACACCATATTTTACGTTTATTTAGATACGCAAAATAATGGCCAAATGCATTCGAATAATAACTAAACCCACTGCAACCAAAACTGTAAAATCACTATCCCAAATTGAAGCTTTGGCACAATGCAACATATTTCAGCTCATAGAAATTCAAAGGCATACACTGAGAGACAACTTCCTCGCGGAAAATAACTGTCAAGAATCTACCTTTCAGGATTTTCTTCCTCGTCAACGCTAATAGCTGGAACTTTTGAAATCGGTACTTTTTTCCCATCGCTATCCACTGGATCTTTCCTCTCTAACTTTCCTTTTCTGCAACAAAAGAATATCAAATTATGCGAATTAGATGCAAATGAAGATGAATCTTTAAGGCAACTTTAAAATGACTCCTTTAAATTATTTAATCATTGAGGCACTGAACTATGATAGCAGCTGCTACACCCATTTGACCATAGATAAGAGAGGAATTTTAATACCCATCGTTTGCCTAGTAATTTTTAACTCAACGTTTACAGGAGGCTAGCGAAAACCATTCGTGTCTCACTTCGATAATCATTAGCAAGTTTCTGCAGATGGGCGGGATTGGAATGATGGGGAATACAAAGCGCCCATTAAAGAAACATCAAATGCAATCATTAACAATTTATTAAGTAGGTTATTCCCACTTTAATGAAGAAAACTTTAAAGTGTCTTTAAATCGCACTGTTGGAGCTTTAACATTTAAAAGGATCAACTCTCTTAAAGCATCGGTGCTGCTCGCCACAATGAGTTCTCTCGAGCCATGATACTTCCTCGGACATGAGTATCAAGCACACGAGAGAATGTAATCATAAATGCCAACATAAATTAATGTGTCTATTTATTTAAGATCAGCAGAAGACAACCAAGGAGTATCCGCGAAGCATCACGGGTAGAAAATGGCGGGAAAAATATTGATCCGGAGGTCCCGGCTGGTCCTCTCATCTCGCAAACCCCGACCACACCCCCCTCTGTGCCTCATTTCACTCCCTCTCCTTCCTCCCACGCCAGGGCACCCACCCCCTACTCCTGTCTTTTTCCTAACCCTTGAACATTTCAAAGACATAACCGATCGCCAGAAATTCTGGGCACTTTGACAATCGCACACATTCTCTTCTGCTTACCCTGAAAACGGTTCCGCAAGATTCAACAGATATGCCACAAAATCCACATCACTACGATATTCCAGTTTCTTCTTGAGAATAATCCATCTCTTGGCGTTGCTCGCACCGATATAAATATTCTTCACGATCCTTTTCTCTTCTGCCTCACGCTTGGCCAATTTTGCTTTCCATCCAGTTCGCCTGAAGCCCCCGTTTTCCCTCGCACTTTTTCTCGGCATCACTACATCCTTATGAATCCAATTTGGCACAAAAACATTGGGACCCGTCCCCTATAATATACTATCTTCTTTATACCCCCTACTTATTGACCCACAACATGGCCGCTGTGCGGTTCCAGCAGCAGACGGTCTATTTACGAAGCGGACGAGCGGGAAGAACTTTCCTCGGTTACCTTCGGTGCCCTTCGGGTCGCCTCGTTTCTTTTGGAATGACGTCAAGTTCCAGTTTAAAGGCCCGTCTCCTTTAACGAATGAGAAGAATATAAAAGAAAATCACATCAGGGAAAATGTGAGTACCGATAAGTTGTTCAAAGAGCAAATAATTATTAACATTTTAACGGGAACAATACACGATTTCGCCTGGGTAGCGTGGCAAGAACTGAAGATCTCACGAATGCATCCTACGTTGAGTCAAGGAATGTATTATTTGAAAAAAATAAAATCCGACGCGCATTTTTCTCGTAAGGATATTTTCTTTTAAAGACGCAGGGCCACGGTCTATCGTCCGAATAGCATTGTAAGGCGAAACGCCAGGGTGAAAGATTTAATTCTTTGCTTTTGCAGTGATATCCACTTGCTATGAGTCACAGTTAGTTTCGAAACATATTTTTAAACGTTAAAAATGACCTTTAACATATTGAAGAATAATATATCGATTTTTAGGGCATTCTTCATAACATTTTATGAAAAATATTGGCGTTTACTAATTTTATTAAGTCATTTTTTTTGCTTAATGTAGTTAATGTGAATAACAATAAATACGAGTTTAAAAAATCTTTCGTGTGATAACATGTTAAATGACAATTAATATTATAATTTTAATCGCAAAATTTTAATTCCTCATTTTTTACATCGATAACTAGGTGTTCTAGGTTGTTTAAAAATAAACTACTAAGGTTAAAAATGTATATTTTTAATAAAGTAATTTTATGAATGTCACACTATAAAAATATCAGATTAACTATATTGAACGTAGAAACAATGAAAATTGTAAATCTGCAGTTGATACGTAATATTGATCGGTTTTTTAATATACTAATCTTCCAAGCAGACACTTGTTTTCGCACGTAAGTGGCTTACCTTTCATTTTGGAGCATTCATGACATCAAAAGTATGTCAAGAATGTAAGAAAATGGATGTTTATGGATAGTCAAAATTGATTAGATAACAAACCAAAAATACTTTAACCAACCAAAACAACTTGAGCAGCTTTTCAACATTTAGTTATTTAGTACTATAAGGCTGATGCTTGTATAATTTTAATTCATAATTTAATCCTTTAATATTTATTTATTTATTTATTTATTTATTTATTTATCTTCACTACCCCGAATACAGCACAATGGGCCAATTTATATCGGGTGAATAACAGTAACAACGGACGAGACACAAACACCCATGTCCTGGGCAGGATATATTCTACCCAGGCGGGACTCGAACCCGCGACCCTCGGGTTGGCAGGCGAGGACTTTACCCCGCCGCCACCGGGGCCGATAAAAAATTAATTATTATATTAATAAAATTAAATAAATTAAAATATTAATTATAGATTACGAAAATGGTACGAGCACAACAATATTACGGTCAGTTTTGTTGGAAAAAATCTCAGGGCTAATATTTCAAAGAATAATTTATGAATAATGAAGGCAAAAGAAAAAAAAATCACCACAATTTGAGAACAAGGACCAGAAAAAAATTCTGGGGCGAAGTAAATTGATCAGTTTATGTTTTAGGCCTCCAAGTACGACCAAGAAGAGTTATTGCCTTTAATTTCAGACGTCAGTCAAGTAATCACTTGAATAACTACGATTACAGGACAAAGTTTTTTTTTCAACTTTCGCCAAGACTAGGGAAATTTCAACTGAATTGCTTGCGGTGAGGCAAGAGTGGAAGATCCCATCGATTAAATTTTCAAGCATCCTCTCCACTTGCTGGATTTAGCCCATACTAATAAGGCAACAATGGTTGATGTCAAGCTGTAATTGACTGAAAGTGGCGTCGGGAGGAGAGACTCATGAGGGAGTGCGGTCGACATCAGCGACCGCGGGAGGGAAAACATTATTGAAAAGGGGTCCATGGTCAATGGAAATGCTGTGGACCTCATGCTATCACTCTTACTTGTCGCGTGCGCAGTTAACACTTCCGCACTAGTTTCAGTTTTTTTCTGCAACTTCGCTTCGAGTGGATTGATGGCGTGGGCAAAAGTAGAAAAAAGTAAGAAAAAACAATTGAGTGAGGATGGAGAAAATTTGGAGTATAAAACAAACTAGCCGCGGTATTTCCCTCGCGGAATTACAACTTCGATTTCCTGTGGATCAGGCCTTCGAAGATTAATATTCATGTCCTAACCGAGGTTTTTTTTAAATAATGTTCGCTCATGAAAAAAGTCAAGAGAAAAAACAATGAAAGTATTAAACTTTAAGAAAAGGGGCCTGCAAAATTACTGAGGTTAGGCGATGAAATAAATTAAACATTTATGTTGGCATAATCTGCTTAGCAATTAACGAATTCTCATACGGCCTTCCAACCAAGAACAACGAAGTATTATATCTCCATTTCAGATCCCCCTAATAAATCGTATTAGGGACTATGATAACAAGATAAGGTTTATAAAACTTGAGCTACAATAAGAAACTTCCAGCGTGGATCTGCAATATTTTACTCATCTGCTAGATCAAATTTAACATCTGCGCTTTCTATAAATTCATTCCGTTTGATAAAGCAGACATGAATGAATGAAGTTATATCTAAGAAATGGGCTCATAAAAACTGAAAAAAGATTATGCCTAGCCACCACTTGGACTTCTATCGAGCGGATTATTCAAAATGTTTTAACCATCATCATGTCGGCAGATACCACCTTTTATTTTGATTGATTCCATATTAAGTAGGAAAATACGCTAAAAAAAGTAGATGAGCGAATTTGATCTTACTATAACAACCCAAAACCTAAAGGGAAATATTGTTTAAGAATCTGAATCTAAAAAAATCCGTAAATTTACCATATTCTAGTCAACACAGCTAGCTTAATTAGCTCACCTTTGAACGATTTGAAAAATTTGAAAAGGGCTTTATAAAATGAAAGTTGCGAAGTGGTACTGCTATGTGAGGTCATCAAAATGCAAATCCAAACAAAGATTTTTTACACCTGCTTCATGGAAGTAGTTACTTTAAAATATTTAATCATCAACGTGAAGGGGAAATGTATCGTATGCCACAAAAAGTGTTGACGAGTCGTAGGTGGTTTTATATATATATATTAAAAACATTCCCAACCGAACCCAAATCGTTTTCCACAAATCATGCTTCTTTCGAAAGGTAAAGCTAAAGTATTTTAGTCATCATCATATTGGTAGAAGTTATCAAAATCATAATACCGAAACTTTTTGAGGAATTTGATATTAGGCCAAGAGTATGTGAAGGGAAAAACAACGCGGGTACAGAATTGAAATCAGGTCAATGTCATTTGGCATAACTATGGAATTGTAAAAAAGATGCATCGGTACCTCCTGATGGTAGACGCACAATACTAAATGTACTTACCTAATTAATCTCTCAAGGAGGGCTGGAGCATCTGTGAAGATCTTCAACTACAGGAAAAAGGAGTATGGGCTAGGACCCAAATTCAACTACAGCATTTTTATTGGTGATAACTATAAATTATTAATAGAATGCCAAAAAAGCATTGGTTGAGGGACTGCAAGATGTCACGTGACAGGAGATGCTACATGGGAAAGATTATTCTGCGACGGGAGTGAATAAGTAATCCCTTTGCTGACATTTGACGGCTCTGTCATCAAAAATGAATTTTGCATGTATTCCGATTAGTAAAAAAATGTCGTTTGAAGTCATGGAAACTATTTACCTATTTGAATCCTTCAAAGTGACGAATATTTCACATGACTTTTATGTATATTTAGGAAAGCCCCTAGTACAATAATACGATGTTTTTCAGAATAAAGTTGTAGAAAAGAAGGTATAGCACTCGCATTTAGCTTAAATCCTGAGAGATGTAGATGACAGTTGTTCCATCTTTCCCCTACTTTTTCCGCCAAACTTGGGCGGTTTTATAGCGGAACGCATTTGACGTTCTTTGGTATTATTTGAACTTCGGGGAGTGTTTGAGAGTCTGACTAATCCCCTCATTCATTCCATAGCTAATTCATCACAAATCGTCTTAATCTATCGAAGAAAATTACACCTGAAATTTTCGTGTTATTCGGCGATGTACTCTTTCCCTCTTTCTCAGAAAGATAGAAGTTTTATCAAAAAATTGTCACCTGAACCAACTCCCTCCAAGTCCGTATCGGTGATCTAAACCCAGGGGGACCCAGGAATTCAAGGGAAAACTTTACCCCCCAAAGCCAATCGGAATATTCTGGAGGTAAGAAAAGAAAGTTTTCTGTTTCGAATGAGTGTAACCCGCCTGTTTCGTTTGCTTCGCTGTGAGGCATCCCATTTGCTTTACTCTAATGGCCTTTTGAGCTTATATTAGGGGACACTCGATACCAAGATCATTAATCAAATGACTTTGTTCTCCATTTACAGCTCATGGGAGCAAAATAATTCATGACGTAGGTAATGAGATTCAACCGCTCATCGGACAGAGGTGCACAGCTATTTAAAAAAATATATTAATACCCGCAATTAAGAATTATTTCGATGAAGTCCCGCATTTTCTCTCGTTCTTAGTCGATTGCATCAAGATAAAAATTGTAGAACTCATGAATTAATTTTTTGGTTCCCATCGTTTACTCCAATGCTCATCAAAGCGGAGGAGATCACATTTGGTAAGTACTCGGGCTAGTGACATATTTGGATGTACATCGGTGTTCAGTTAATCCAAAGAACTAATATATACATCATGCATCACTTCCCCAAAAACGGAGATCAACAGAATGACATAGCATGATGAGGAGATGCAGACTCTCTTCAATGACTTTTACGATACCAAATGTGGCTAATTGCAGCTGCAGCATTTTTAGCCCGTCGGTTTTCAGACTCGACTGAGAATGTCAACCGTGTAATTTAGATGCGGCTCATCAAGTTAGGGAATGTGGACGCATCGATTCCCACAATTATCCATTCGCTCCTAAACTCCCCATTGGAGCGCGAATATCAGCAGACGCAGTACTGTCTACTTTATTTTACGGTTTCAGCACGTATTCCGGCGTATTACACCGCCATCATCAAGTTCGAAAACGCTGTTTCACCACATTTCGCCGGATACGGTTGACTTCTTTCTCATTGAGGATCAAATGGATTTATCCGCATATAAAAGTGGCTCATTTAACCCAATACCAACGATATTCATCAACTATAACCTTAGAGATCTCGGAATTCTACTTCATTAAGGAGAGAAAAATATGAATTCCGGAAGGATTCCGAAATATATGATAAGCATCCAACCATCTCCGAAAAATAGACAAAGGAATAAATATGTACAATGCTATTCAATCGCCTTGATCGGGGCTCAAACTGGACCGGTGTTTTATGACATTTTCAACTAAACTGGAAAAAAATGAGAAGCAAGTAGGTAAATTAACACTCTTAGTCTACAATGTGGTAACAGCAATTTTCCTTCGAAGTATCGTCAGGAAATGTTGTTTTAACAAAATATTGGCAGAAGCTTGATTTAATTACAGCATACATCGATTATCTTCAGGATGCTATCATTTGGGACTTTTAGCTTGCCAAACCCCTTTGAGTCGGACTTTAAACTAAATATTTGTGTTACTATAGTAGAAAATTTCCAGACGGAAAGGAAATTATGAAATTTTAAACCGTAGAAATAATTCTAACAGAACGATTAGTGTTTGCTGCAAAATATTATTTCTATACAATGTTAATTGTTTGAGAAATCGGTATTTATGTACTTACGTGCAGAAACACGCAATACAATGATATTTCTACAACACTCTGTTTCATCCATTGAGATATTAGATTGTGCTGGTCCACAGACTTTCTCATTATAGTAACTCTAAAAAAATCTGTTTGGTATTTTTAGAGGGTCGCCGGCAATCGTGACCAATTTTACCCAATCCCATACAATATTTGTACTCTTTTCCAATCTTTTTCTACTCATCAAAAAATAACCGTTTAATCCCGGTCTTCTGCATCGCTTTGCCCCAAATAACCCTCTCCTTCCTCAATCCTCATCTACCATCACCCCATTTTTTCAGGCATCTTTCTTTAGTCTGCTACCTCGTCCAGGACTTCCTTATCGTCTTTACTTCCGTCCATGGTATGCTCTCAAACGCTTTCCAAAACCACATACATATGCCTTCTCTCTCGAACTGCTAGATGGTTTCGTTTAGAACTTTACGGAGAGGGAGGAAAGGGTGCTCAATTTGGATCCCCGTAATTCTTTACGCTCCTCATTTTCTTTTGTGCCAATTTTCAAATCCGATTACATTCTTACGTGAATTAACTATTAACTACTCAAATTTTAATGGGTTCTTTCCGTCGATACTGCCAAAATCGTTTCATCAGCGCAAATTCACCACAGAATCGGTCGTATCACCGTTTTCGTCTTTTTAAAAAGTTTTTGAAACAAGTCAGTTTCATTTTGTTCACCTCGATGGTTTAGTAATTAAGCCTGAATTACGGGCAGTACAGATTTTACGCAACACCAAACTCAAAGTTCTGAGCTTGTCACATGTCTCAACGACTGTTTTCTGCGGTTTTCCAATAATACATTTAAGTACTCTTGGCCCCATAACAATACTTGCTTCTCGAAAGTTAAAATGATTCATTACGATTGAATGCCAGTCATTTACGTTGTCACTAATGGCCCATTCTTAAATTAATCACTATTAGTCCATTCTTAAATTCTACTGGCTTTAATCCACTTCATCAAATTATGCACAAATGCTGACAATTCGTGAACGATTTGGAATGAAAGAATTAGCAGACAAATATGAACAGTGCCTGCCACAGAGGTGCAGTAATACCGTGCGTTCCCATCATTAAACCGCAGTCACAAGCATCTCTTGGGTCCCATTGGCACAGATTCACGGGAGGCGTCACTTCATTTGGATAGCAAAGTGCATCGATCTCTTCTGCGGCCTCACAGCTGTGAGCGTCACGGATAAAGGGGGCCACTCGCTGTGGCTCGGGATCCTTCAATGAAAGCGGAAACGAAGCGACGATAAACAACAACGCATGCCGGCGTATCACCACCGTCCAATGGTAAGCGATCGACCGAGTAATGCGCATATCCTTCATTTTTACGGAAAGCTAAATTTTTACTTTGGTGAAGAATATGAGCTTACTCAACTTCTTTTCTTAAATTTCGACCATTATTTCGTTTAGGTATTTATGTTTTTTTCGATAATTTTCATAGTATAAAATTGATTCCAGATTTTTCGATGGGTTAACCCAGGTGAACTTGGGATTTCATTTATGTTGAGTGGATGCGGGGGTTCAGGAAGCAGGGCCGTATCCAAAGGAACGAAAATAGCCCTGCAAATTATAGAGGAGATTACGTTGAGGGAGAGTGCAAATGTTTGGACTTCGAACGACTGCCTGAAAATAAATTCATTATGAGTAATGGGGATGGAGGGAATGGTGAAAGGAGCCACGATATACAAGTAAGGAAGGAAAAGAAATGAAGATGTTACTCAAGTACATGTATACATACCACCTTGCAAGCCGCCGCAGGGGCGTGAGGCATGGAGTGTCTGGACGCCACAACGGAAGGGAATAGAGAATTGAAGGTGGGGAGGACATCAGTGAATTGTATCATAACGAGTTAAGGAAAGGAATCAGCGGTACGAAGAATCCAGAGACGAGGTCCTCAATGGATTGGCCACGTTTAAAAAGTGGACGGGTAAAGATGACCTGATCCTCCTGCATTCGTCAGCACCAGCAGGATGGAGGATAAGAGCACTGGGTACCACTTAAGAGACGGAAAGTTATAGAGAAAACGTTAATGAGGATGCTTGATTAATGAAACATACATACATATCCAAATCCTGTTCCACTCAACGTGGGTCTAGGAGTTCACTAAGCCTCGCCATTGCCCTATATCGTTCTATAGCTCTTGTCGGACGACTTCATCCCAATGGTACCCTCTTGCCTCCACGTCCCTACTCACTTCGTCAATTCAACGTCTCCTCGGCCTTCCTCTCGGTCTTTCAACTTCCTCTATTGTGCTTATCATTACTTATGGCCTTCTTGTTTCTTCTATTCTTTGAACATGTCCTAACCATCTAATCCTATTGTTTACTCTTTTTGATTAATGAAAATACTGATTTAATTCCATTTTATGATTCGCACATTAATGTTTTAACAGTGAACGCGCGCGTGGTCAGCAACATAAATGCACCCGTATCTTAGCCGTACTCCAACAAGCGCGCGCTCGGCCCGACGTATAATTTTTCTTCGATTTATTAGCGGACAATTCCGCAAAGCTTTCGATAGCGTAATGATCTCATTCTGCTCAGATCGGCCAATAAACAAATGGTAAATGAGATATAAATACAACCGCGATTCCACACGTCAACGGTTTCCCCTTTTTGTGCGAATGAAAACGATTCCTTTAAACTACCTGTTCCACCACGTGGTCTTTGATATTTCTATTATATTCCCTCTAATAATCGATTCGCCCGGGGCGGTATATTTTCTCAATGATGGTTGTAATAAAAGCCAGAAATTCCTTCGTCATAGGTCTGTGCATCAACGGTTCCATAATCTCCCATTCTATACTTTAAAATGATAACTTTGACTTTCTCGTCTTCCGTAGCAGTTTTTCGCGAGCCGTTTAGCTTTCCTGAGGAAATGATTGAATGCTTATATTATAGATCTGAAAGGTGGATCCAAATACTAACGAAGATAGCTTTTTTATTAGAACAAAATAATGATGCATGGATTTTATCCTTCACCTCAACACTTCTCCATCCTGCACTTCACGAATTTCGGTAGTAATCAATGCAGAAGCGTATTCGTTACAAACGATTTCCGTTGATTTGGGTACGATGAGATAGAAACTCATAATTATTTAACACCTACAAAAGCACAGATACACATCCGTCTGTCTGTACTTCATCCCAAATGACAACCCCGTAGATTTATCGTTCAATTCATTATTCCATACGTAAACTATTCAAAGGTGCAATGTGAATGCCTTGAAGTATTTCGCCATTTGTGTCGCTCGAATTCCTCCGTCTAAGGACTTCACCGTTGGAAACATTTGGTTTTTTAATTTAGTAAAATTAAAATTATTTTCGGGGACAAAAGACATTTCAAAGCGTCAGTTACTCTTCCCTGAGGAACTCGAGGAGCGACGTCAATAAATTTTCACGCACCGTAAACCGTAATTTCGTGACGGGGGGTACATATATGTGACACATATGCGATACGTTACTATAATACTTTCCGGGCTTTTCAAATTGACTGAGGTAGAAAATATTTCGGCAAAGTGCACCCAGAAGCTTCTGCCATTCATTGGTGGCTCTTGAAAATACATGTACAGAGGCGGGAACAGTCCAGTTAATCTATTTTAGGTTATGCTCTCAGAGTGATTTTCAGGAAATTTCGCTAATTTTTACAGATGGACGAAATATTGAGCACCTTTTAGTTTTAAAATTAATTTATTTACAAACACAATATATAATAGACATTCAGAGAAAGGAGTGTTTTGGTACGAAATTATTTGGTTGCATTTTTCAACAAAATAGGAGTGACATGCAGAAGTGTGGTTCAACATAGTGACAGTATAAGTCCCTGTCAAAAAGTCGCCCAATGATATCCAGGTATCCCTTTTTTCAATTTTAGGGGTCAGCATTCCGGGAATTGACAGGAGAAAGGTTGCATCGCCTCCATACAATCATACAAATTATACAGAATAATATGGACCAATAAGAACTCTCGTCGGAAGACTCAAATATCTGATTTATTTACGTGAAAGGGATTCTGAAACTGTTGTGATGAAAAATCATATAACAGTTGGATTGAAACAGATTGAATCAGAATTCAACGTCATTCTCGCGATCACGGAAGATAATAAAAGAAATAGGGGTCAATGTTTTTGTAGTTTCACCAAAATTGGTAAACAAAGTACTACAATGATTTAAATGGAGCGATCTGGCAAACATAGGAGATGCCTAAATGAGAAGGACGAACTCTGGGCCTAAACAAAGAAACGATTTGTAGATTAAGAAATAGTGAGCAGTGTGCTCCTAAGAGGGAAACGAAACCCAAATTCCGCCTAAACTACCAAACATTTGTCCTCTTTTTGTCCTGCAGAATCCGAAGTAACCACATGTAAGTTTAACTTTGTCACATATTTCATAGTATAAGCTATAATAGAGGTAAATCTGATTGTCACGAAGTTGTGCTAAAAGAAGAAGTTACTTCGTGCCAGTTATTCTGTGAAATAGTATCTGTCCAAGTTATGATTTGTTATAAGACTCGTCGGTTATTAAAAATTAGTGATGATTCAACTAATAACAAAACATTTTGAACAATATACATATATTTACCTAGACTCTTCACAAAAACGTTAAAAAAAGTCACTAAGTAGGTAAGTAAGTCCCGGTTTACGCGGTTTATGGTAATTATTACCTGCTATCGCGTTCATGAAAGTGGTGACATCTTTTTTGTTTTTCTCATGTTCCAGAGGAACATCTATAAAACAATATCTACATTTTAGAGATGAAAAAAACGCGATTCATTGAAATTGAAGAAAAATTCATCTATTCTACTCTTCTTTTATGCTGAAGTAATATGCATTATATCACAAACTACGCCGTTGGTTTTAGAAACAGCAATTTTAGTCGAGTTAAAATTTGGTAAGGGTAGAGAATTAGCAAATGTTTGAGGAATATATCCCTTTGTCTTCAATTGATGCAGAAGTCACACGGAAAATTTGGTGGTGTTCCTCTGGTATACTCATGGTGGGATTTCAACTTCCTACGAACTGAAATCAATCCTTTCAAGGAGGGTTACGGAAACGCGTCTCGATGAAGATACGAATTTTTTCGTGTCCTCTAGCCACTGAGAAGGACATACACTATTCGGAATATTTTCACAATGTCCACACGATCTGCATCGCTCAAATTATAAGCTTTATACGCGCACACTATTACTAATTAGGCTTGAGATTCGCAGAGTCAGCCTATGAATAGATAATGGCCCCTCCTACGCGGCCTTCTCATGAGATTGGAATGAGTTCTGTCCCCAGCACTTTTTTCCCACTACATTTTCTCCATTGATTTACAAGGAAACCAAGGTCGAGCGAGACTTCATTGCCGGTTTGTAAAGAAAATTAACTTTTTAATGCGAAAACCACCAAGAAAAATTAATAACGAAGTAAAGTAAACAAATGAAGAGAGGGATAAAAGCAGGAAATATCTCCACTTTTCAGTAGATTCTCCAAAAATGAAATATCCATAATTCTCCAAAAAGGCTGTCGTTCGGCAATCTTCTTTCCAATGCATAAAAAATATTAGTACATCATCCCAGTTTTATGGCAATAGTTGACTCATTATAAAGATCATTACATATGACCACTTCTGTAACTCTTTACATTGCCTAACTATTTTTATGCCCAGTTAAAGTTTCAAGATTTATTTTGTGGAACTACGCCGCATGAAATAATTTCTCGCTTTGCACATTCAGCACTTTATTCATTGTTATGACCCTGGTTTTGAAGTTAATTGTTAATATCAAGGTATATATGTAGTTTTTCAATGCGCATACGAACTCCAATCGGGAATGGATTGGAGGAGGGGGTAAGAGATAGGATTTGTAGGGAGGGGAGGACATTCCATGTTTTGGGGAGGTTTGTTTTTCAAGGTGGATGGCTGGGAGGATCGGAGGATAAACACAGAAGAAGTGGGTTATGACGTGGATAGATAAATCGAGCACAATGCTAATAGGTTGCCAATATCAATGATGAATGTAAGCCCAAAGTAAAATTGTTCACAAGATGAAAATTAGTCCCGCGTTTACAATCTAATTTTGTTCTAAAAAGTCTAATTTTTTACCTTTACCACATCAGGTTAAACGTTACCACTAAGTTCACACTCCAGTTAGCGTTTAATTGATTTGCTTATGTATTTAAATCCTAACCTCACGCCTAATCATCTTATGTTTTTCTTCTCCCCATTTCCTTTCATTCACCTTGAAAAACAAACCTCCCTAAAACATAGAAAGACCTTCCCATCCCCCCGTTGACACCCCACTTCGCTGCCGATGGGAGAAAATATATATTGACACTAGAAAACGAAACATGTACCTTGATAATGACATTACATGTCGAAAACATGGTCGGAAACGACATAAGTGTGGAATGTATGTACAAAGAGAGAAATTATTTCACGACACACTAACGCCGTCAAAAATCTCAACTACTTACTTTCCAATCTCTTCCTTGTTTATCTAGCGTGTACGAAATATAATTTCGTACCCAGAGGGGACAATATTTCATACGTAAATTTTAACTTTAAATCGCATCAAGCCTAACTTTCTCCGAGGTTTTCGTTCAGACCGAATCAAGAATTCTAGCGGAAGAATCGCATTGTCGTCGCATTAACACTGAAAGTGATAAAAATCTCCTAGTCGCGTAATTGCGGACGCTATAAGTATTGTCGGACTAGAAGTAAAATGTTTCAAAAATAATTGAGATGACTTCTGCGTCAATACTAGGTAACTGAAGTGATCCCAGTGGGAACAAGTTGGTGGAACCTATGCAGGGACCACGTGAATATGAAGGTGGACATTTGGTGGAAATCTTTGGTGGAATTCACGTGAATATGGTCACCAGATCAACAAAATTTCCACCAAGATGCCAAATTTCCACGTGGGATCCACATTGGTTCTGCATAATACCTGTGTGGATTCTTTGTGCCCTGTGATCCTGTGAACCCTTTGACCAACTAATTTCCATCGACGATCCACATTAATTTCCAAAAGTCCCAGATCCCCGATCAATATATTTTTTTACACAGTTCCTGGAATTTCTATTTACAGATAATTTCCACGGTGGATTGGAAGAAATTAAGAAAATTTTCACCTCCACCAAATATCCACGCACTCAGGTAGATTCCTCGTGGGCCCACGGATCTGTTCTTCCTGGGTTCTTTCTTACGTCGAAGTCTTCTTATATGAGTACTCTCCCCCCAGACACCCGATATCGTGTAACTAAAAAGTTGAGCCCTGATTGTGAAGGAAGCCATCCGATAAGAGGCTGTTATGGAAATTCATCTATGGATTAAATAATTATGTGAATATCAAATGCACTCCGGTTGCGTGTCTACCACTAGCTATGCACCCGAGAAATGCATAATATAGTTTGGACTCAAACCCGCGACCTATGAGCAAGACGGCGCATCGGCCGTCATACTCGAAGCCGGTAATCAAGTCGGCTTCCTCACTTCGATTGGCGGATGTTGCCCCTCATCACAGCAAAAAAGGCACGAGTACGAACAAATATTTTTTTTAAACCGTACCGTGTAACTAAAATGTTGAGCCCTGATTGTGAAGGAAGCCAACCGATAAGAGGCTGTTATGGAAGTTCATCAATGGATTAAATAATTATGTGAATATCTAATGCACTCCGGTTGCGTGTCTACCACTAGCTATGCACCCGAGAAACGCATAATATAGTTTGGACTCAAACCCGCGACCTATGAGCAAGACGGCGCATCGGCCGTCATACTCGAAGCCGGTAATCAAGTCGGCTTCCTCACTTCGAATAGCGGATTTTGCCCCTTATCAAAGAAAAAAAGGCACGAGTAAGAACAAATATTTAAAAACTAGGTCTGCTCGAGGATTTGCGCTGTATCGAAATACGCATCTTCTCCATTCGCTGGGCTGGGATCATCACAAGCGCGGATCACTAGAGCGGAGGCGGTTAGACTGGCGACACGGCCGACGAGCATCCAGACTCCGGCGAGGGACGGGTGAGATAGAGAAACGAGCAAATGACGGCCATACGCATCGCGATGATACGACCATCCTCCTCAACAACGATGACGTACCAAATCAAATTTCCACGTCACTCGAGATCGTTTCATATGCATACATCACCAGAGAGAAAGAGAGGTTGCGAAGTCAGTTTGGATTTCGAGGCCAGGGTCGCGGGAGCTAATTCAGGAGGGGCAGCTCTGGGATATCAGGCGCGTGGAGTTGGAATGAGAAAAAGTCCGAGCCATCAACCATTGGGGAAGGCTCGACGTTTCAGTAGATACCTACGATAACTTTATTTGTCGCTTACAATTCTATCCGCATGATAATATGGGACGCTTCAAAACGCACAGGTATTAATTCATTTTTTGAATTTAACAATGCGTTTCTCATTGAACTATATTCTGTGACGTAAGGGACTATCCAGAATCCATGCAGACAGCAAACAGGGGTGGGGGGTAAGAGGTTGTCAACGAAGGTACATGTAGGGGGGTGGAGGAGTTGGAGGGATGTCTACGTAGACAATGATCGTAGTAAATGACAGATTATCACAACTACAAGAGTAGTTTTTCTTTCACTTATCTATCCTTAAAATCAGCCTCAAATTACAGATAGTCCACGACAGTCAATTTATAACCCGTTTCACAGCTTTTCCGCAAAAACAGTAGTCTACGTGGACAACAGGGGGGGGGGGGGTCAGGATGAAGTCTACGAGTGTCCACGATGATAGGTGGGGGGGGTCAAAAAGTGGCCTATTTTTGTCTATGTCGATTATGGACAGCCTAAGACTGACTAAGCAGTTATAGAGTCGTATTTTTAACGCATCAGAAAAGAAAGTGCCCATATATCGACTCTTCGTAAGGGATTCAAAGTTAACTTCCAGCGCAAAGGAAAACTGATCGAAGGATATGCGCGGAAGGAAGATGAATAAAACTCAATTTTTCACCCGCCAAAATTGGATAAAAATTGCAACTCGCAAATCCAAATATTTCACTCGGACTGAGTCCGTCCTCGAAAAAATTTGGTGAATGTAGAAAACAAGAACGAAAAGGGGACATCGTAAGCCGCTGTATCGTTCTCCATTGCCTAAAAAATGGATGTATCCAGACTTCCTGCCTGGGAGAGACAATGAGCTGCGTCACTCCCGACCTGAAGGGGCTGATGGAATTACGATTTCAGTCAGAAATTTGAGCTCTCAGAATTGCAAGCTGTGACTATCTTTTCATTTGGCAAGTTCGGCGTCGGTCAAACTGATTTATTCTTTGCCATCAGTAAACACACTTTCCTGACCAACAATTTTAGACAGTTGACTTAATACCAGTTACCTACCTGTTGGAAGGATGCATATCCAACAAGACTATCCTGCGAGCCGCCGCATGGGCGTGTGGCAGGGGGTGTTAGGACACCAGTTATGAAAAGATGTAAGGGTTAAGGTTTTGAGAAGTGAAATGGTGACGTATATTATGAGAGTGTGTTTAGTTGAGCTCAGTTTTCGTTCATCTGTTTGGCAATGCATCCTTTATTTTATCGCTTCACGTTGGACCTAGAGATTTAATGTGGCTTCATTATAACATTCTCTGTGTTGTGCTGAAACACATCAGTTCTGAATTTCTCAGGCAAACTAAGCCTAGCGTGTAGCCAAGATAGAAGACTATAGTAGAGACAAGATAGACTAACAGAATTGGAATGCATGTACCACGACAAAGAGAAAGGCTAACTAATGAGAAAATTTGATTTATATGAGCTTTGATTCTCACGTCAGACCAGGTTTCAGGGGCTATAATTTCTCCGTTTAAGGTTACTTTCTGTGCATGAACTTCCAACCTCCTTTAACCCATAATTAAGGAAGTTTTCTTCCAGGATTCCATCTTCCAAAACTATCTCCACCACACTATTGCCTCTAATTACTACCTTAATTAAGCTCCTTATTCCTAAAGCAACAATCTTACTGAACCGATTATGCTTGGCATTTCCTTTTCATTGCATGAGATTCATATCTCTACTTGTATCCTTCCTAAACTCCTATAGTCAAAACAAGAAGTGCCACTGCAACACCTAGGCACTCTTCCTAACTAGCTCTTCTACAGCATATCACGAAAAAAATTTCTTTAGCACATAAGCAACTCATGTTTGTGTGCTTGGAGCATATGATGCAAGTAATGACTCATTGTTACTACAGAGTTGCAGGTGAAATATTTAGGGTAAGGCACCCATGACATTAGTGGTGCTGCATTTCGGTGAAAAGCTGTCAATTCATCATCCAGGGAATAATTGACCCCTTGATCAACCCACCTTCTGTAGGTCATGATTGATGGATATAGATAAGAGGTATAGGGCAAGAAGAGAACAAACTATAGATAATAGTATTGTGAAGGTCATTGGAAAACGAGTTCACACTTCTTTCCTAATCTAAATTTGAAAGTTGCTCGTTTTTAGAACTTCTTCAGAAATTTGAGCATGCAAAATAATAAATTTTCCAGGAGTTATGGTTATTATCTATGTCATTTTCCCAATTTTTCTCACACTTAATTATGATTCCTAGCTTTTCATTAGAAGCTATATGGCAACATTTATGGAGATTCCAATATATTTGGCAGATACAACTTATGAATATAATTATAACATTAAAGTCCAACAAAAGCAGTGTGTGCACTAGTCTATTTTTATAAGTTATAATTGGTGTTTTCACACTCATTTTCCATTATTTTGCTATTATGCCCCAACCTTGCTGACTATAAGGCATAATGGAATCTTCTGAAATTCATCATCAGCCTTTCTAGCAATCACCTGGTCTAACCAATCACGACTTATGTTCAATTTTGGTGTTTCTGGCATCCTAGAATAGATAGATAACTTTGAGAGATGAGCACACTGCACTAACATCTCACAGTAGCCTTATTACAGTAGAGTATTGTACTACAGATGAGCACTGATGGCATAGCATTATCTAGGTTCCAATCAATACCCCTGAAGTTTTAAGTCCATTTTAGTCTAAATATTACCCACATATCCATTACCTAGGAGGTGAAGATGATAGTGCAACAGATGAACTCAACTACGAAGATGTCAAACAAGGAAACTTTAACATACATACATACCGATCACGCCGTTCCCTTCCGGGGTAGGCACAGTCAAAATGTACACTCATAAATACATATTTGTACACCTAACTCTGCTTCAATAACTCCCTCCATTCTGACCTATCCTTGCAAACCTCCTTTGCCTCATTCACCCCCATACACGCCCTCCTGTTTTTAAGACTCCGAATATTTCTCCTAAGAATTTCCTCAACCACAACTTCTCGGCCTACCTCTCGCACCATTCATTTCACTCTTATAAATCTGTTTTGTTATTTGACTCTCATCCATTCTCTCAACATGACCAAACCAATGAAGCACACTCCTTTCATCTATGTCAATTACTGGAGCATCTAACCCACATTCATTTAATACCCACTCATTCCTGACCCCATCCATCCTACTTTTGCCGGAAACGGTAACACAGCTATAAAAACAACAACATTGAGAGCTGCAAGAAATAGCTGCTACACACGAGATGGAGTTGAAATAAAAATTCAACCGGAGACAAAATCTTGTGGGTTTCAAGTAGATACTGACAGTTGGCCCCATACTAATTTTGTAAAACAAGAAAGTTACCAAATAAGAAAGGACTGTATAAAAAAAGGCACAAGAATTCTTTCAATCCAAATAACGTTCGCAAATGCAGATGAAACTGGATGAAACAGAATCCTCAGCATATTAGATGCAAAATGCAACTATGTTTCTGTGTGATTTAGGTCAAGTCATTCATTTCAGCTCAGGATTTCACATTTCCCATAAGCTCTCGGCTTTATACTTGATTCTACACACAGTCATCAATATTCCCATGCCAGAGTCAAATGAAAAGAGCAACATATCTTGAAGCAAATCACGATCACCTACTGTTACCTATAATGAATAACTGATACATTCTCAAATAGAAGGAAGTCCCTAAGTAGCAATAGGCACAATTCACAGTGGCCAAAATCCATATTTAACCGCAAGAACTGGGGAGAGTGATACTATTTTTGGGAAATATTTTGCTCTATATACAAAAACTTTTGATTCGAGAGGGGGAAAGAAAAATTTACATTACCTGTCACACTATCTATATTTTCTTACCATTCTGTCATGATGAAATTTCATGGCTAACAAGCACTACAGACACAGGAAATTGAAGGAATTAGAATCATAATTAAAGGTGTTAAGGAAATTTAAATTGACTTTATACTCAACCAGTTAAATGGGTAACTACACAAAGAATGTTGGATTGAAAATAAGGAATTTATTCATAAAATCAAATTAGGGCTGACCGACTCATCTAGCCAACTTGCTTATTACCAAACATAACATGTCTAAATACACTATACAAAAGGCTTCTTCCACATTCCCAAGTTAATAGTTATGCCTCTCTAAACAATTATAAAATATCTTTTATTTCAAGGCTACATGCAATACCTTGGGCACTGACATGAAAGATTTACAATGTAAGACTAAATTTGCAATAAATTAAGAAGAATTCAAAAGAGATACGGTACTTTTTCACAGTTTTTATTTCAAGTCGACCGGTTTCGTCGCATAGGCAATGATGATGTCGCCTATGCGACGAAACCGGTCGACTTGAAATAAAAACTGTGAAAAAGTACCATATCTCTTTTGAATTCTTTAGAATGGATTTTCACCAAGTAAAGCCCGAAACAATCGAATAAATTAAGAAGATGGACTTTACATAAACATCAACTTGATGTAATAGTTTAAAATGTTATAACTGTAGTCATAGTATTTTACCCATGAAGCCTTTTTTTAATTAAAGTATTGAATGGTGAGTAGCAATTGACTACGCAAAATCTAATCTCATTATTATAATTAAAATCGCCGATGGTGGCGGGGTAAAGTCCTCGCCTGCTAAACCGAGGGTCACGGGTTCAAGTCCCACCAGGGTGGGTTTTTCACTACTCAGGGCATGGACATATGTCAAGTTCTGTTGGTCCGGTCCCTGGAAAACCTGATGACAGGCTCAGCAGCCTATCGGGATTCCGGGGACATACGGGCCAACAGAATCGTCCGGCAGCAAAAAAAAAAAAAACAACACAATAACCTTCATGGAAATTGGGAGAGATATCTTGCAAATTCAATATATGTAACCTCCTCTATAATGGAAGTTTTTGAGTAAATTACCTCAAAGCAGTGCTGACCAATCAACCAGCTCCAATTGCAGTCAATACAAAGGGCTGACAGGTAGCAGCTTCAAAAATAGAACTATTGTCTCGTCTTCTAAAACTGAAACTCCAAACAAACAAACCGTCTTCACCAAACCTCCTGCTGAGCCATTTTTTCTGGAGCATATTCATTATGAAGATTTTACACAGGGAAAAAAGAATCGGATTATATTAAGGAATCGGAGAATTTGATTCTTCAAAATATAAAGTCAAAAGAATATACATTTTATGAGCAATTATACCTGTCCCACTCCTCTTTTGCTATTACCTTTCTCAGCCCAATGTCTATCTTTCCTCCCTTCTCCAATAACATTCTCTGCATCCATCCCTTTCCTCCTCTTAACCAGGAAATTCCATGAGTGATATGGCACTATATTCACCACTGGCATGCAGATTTTCTTCCATGGATGACAGACCAATGAATCACTGGTACTCCAACCTATGAAGCCCTTCCATTCCAACCACTGCTTCTTTCACATTTACTTGTGTACATAAATGAATACCTCACGTAAACTTATGAGTAACTACCTACCTGAAGATATGCAGTAATGATATAGGTCATTAAAATTAAATAATTATCTGCACAAATGAGTTTCATTTTAAAATTTGCATGAATGTCTTTTAACTCTATTTTGAACATAACTAGGGAGACTGTAGTATTGAACTGGAATAATTGTGATTATCACATTACACTAATATTAGTCTATCAAAAATTGAATTGACTAACATGGTTTCCCATTGTGGACTTATTTTTAGATTTTATACCTGTTACCCACCCTAATGGATCCAAATAAAAATTGAGACACCAAAATGATAAAACAATGCTTTCTGACTTTTCCATGTGGTTTCACACGCATTGGTAACATGGGGTTCTTGTAGTAAGGTCCAATAATACAATAGATATATTCTTTCCCACTTGGCGATTCAGGTACACACTTTAATTTAGAGATGAAATTGAAAAGGATATTGAAATAAAGATTTATCATGTAACCTAACAGACTTGACCCGGTCTGTCATTACACTGCACATACCTCCAAGTGGTGGGTCGTGGGCAGCTGTATGCTGGCTCTGAAGGTAGTCCTTTCAGAAGGGATCCTAGCTTGAATAGAATAGTGAAAGCGGGCGTAAGGCATTACTATGCTTAGGTTTCTCTTGTGGAATACTGGCAAAAATGTGCCAAAACTGACCGGTAGTGCGCCGTAACCGTTAGTAGGGAAAGCTGCACGTGGTGCAGGTACTGCAAAGGCAGGTAACCTTGCATACTCTATTACAACTTACCCATAAGAGTCGCAAATTAGCCTCGGATGGCCGAAGCCACAATGGGTGGCGGAAGCCGAATAAGGTTGGCCCATGATGATACGGACTTAGTGATGTGAACTGGACTATCGGTACTTGGAATGTGAGGAATATATGGAAAGGAGTATGAATTGTTGAATGAAATGAAAGGGAGATGAATGGATGTTTTGTGTATGCTAAACTAAGCACAAGGGGCAGGATGTTGTGACTATAAATGGTGGTGGTCTGGCATTGTGGTCAGGAGTTGACGATAATGTACACGGCAGTCAAGGTGTAGGACTCATTCTTAATGAGAGAGCTAAGTTGCTAGTAAGGAAGTATGAGTTAGTATCCCCTAGATTGCTCTGGGTTTGCATGAAAGTAGGTATTAGGAGAATTGTGATTGTGGCGTGTTATGCACCAGTGGATGGAGAGATTGACTGTGAAAGATGAGTTTTGGGAAAAAATGAGAAAGGTTTTGAATGAATGTGGCCCTGGTGAGAGAATAATTATACTAGGTGACATGAATGGGTGGATTGGTGTGAGGTGGGATGTATCTGAGAGAGTGGTTGGGCCATTTGGTGACCCCCGAGTGAATGATAATGGTGAGAACTTGGTGAGTGTGCGCTTGGACAAAGGATTGTTTGAGTCGAATACATGGTTTAAACATAAGAGAATACATATGTATACTTGGCAAAGGGGTGATTGTGAAAGAATGATTGATTTCATTGCGTATGATGAAAGATTGTGGGAGTTAGTGTAGCACACAAGAGTGATGAGGGGTGCTGAATGTGGAACAGACCACTATTTGGTATTCTCCAAAGTGAATCTGGGCAGAAAGAGGGTGCCAAAGAAGAATATTCCATGTAAGTAGTTGAGTGTAAAAGTAGAGAGGTTGCTGGACAGTGAGGTAAGAATGCAGTATAGCTGCATGCTTGAGGATGCTCTATCCTTGAAGCAGAGGGAATGGGAAGAGTATATATGAAACGAGAATGTAAATGGTACGTGGGAGTGATTGTAGAATGTGCTGAAAGTGTATATGGAAAAGCAGTGGTAGGAAGAATGGAAGGTGATGCTTGGTGGAATGAAGAAGTGAAAATTGCAGTCAGGGAAAAACAAGAGGCGTACAAGAATATGACTGCTACCTAATCTGAGGAAGAGCGTACCAAGGCATGTGAGATTTACAGAAAGAAAAATAAAGAATGTGAAATCCTTGTGAAAGAGAGCAAGGAAAGATGCGAGCGGATGAAGCTAGCAAGATGCAGAGCAATTTTGAAGGCAATAAAAAGCCGTTTTGGAAGTGGGTAAAAAGAGCTAAGATTGGTAAGGCGGAGGAATGAATGCGGTAGGGAACAAAAGTGGAGAGATTGTGTAGGATGAGAGCAATATCAGGGACTGCTGGAGTATATTGAAGAACTATACAATAATGTTGCAGACATTGAGGATGGCCCTTGCGAAGTAGTATGCGAGAATGTGATGATGGAAAAGGAGATCAGTGAGAATGAGGTCATAACGATATTGAGTGTGTTGAAAAATAGGAAGGCTGCAGGCATAGATGGGATATCCAATGAAATGTTGAAGAGTGGGTGTAATTTATTCATTTGTCGGCTGTGTGAGCTACATATATAATTTATGCTTACAGGCTTCTGTTGTTCCAGTGGATTGGAAGAATGCAATCATTGTTCCATTGTACAAAGGGAAGGGAGGAAAGACCGAATACAATAATTATCGGGCCATTAGTTTATTGAGCATTCCGGAAAAAGTTTTCAGCAAAATGTTAATCGAAAGAGTGAGGAATATTACTTTGATAGAATATGGGGTGTGCATTGTGGGTTTATGCCTGGGAGAGGATGTAGTGACCAGCATTTCGCGCTTCAGCAAGTGATAGAAAAATGTATGGGCATCCGAAAGAAAGTGTATTGTGTATTTGTTGATTTAGAGAAGGCATATGACAGGGTAAATAGAAAGAAGTTAGGGAAGGTTTTGAAGGACTATGGAGTTAATGGGCAGTTATTGAATGTTATGATGGCAATGTATGATAATAGTATGGCAAGCGTGAGAGTAACGGGGTTCTGAGTGATTGGTTTGCAATAAAATAGGTGTAAAGCAAGGATGTGTAATGTCACTATGGCTGTATAATGTATTTATGGATGTGTCAGAGATGCATGTAGTGAAAATGACGGTGTTTTGATTGGAAATGTAAACGTGCAAGTTCTTCTATGTGAGGATGATGCTGTTTTGATCTGAGAGAGCCAACAGGGATAACAGAAGCTCCTAGGTAAGTTTTGTGAATCAACAGAGAGAATGGAATTGAGGGTAAATGTGTGCAAGACTAAAATAGTAGTTTCTGACAAGGAGAATAACTGTATGATGAGGGCGAATGAAGTAATTGAATGAGTGGATGATTTTGTGTGCTTAGGTAAGATGCTTGCGAAAGATGGATGGATAGATGAGGAGAAAAGGAGACGTGCGAATGCCGGAAGGAAAGTGGTGGGTAGCGTGAGGAGCATATCAAGGAATGAGTGCCTGTCTAAGGAAGCGAAAACCACCTTGTACAAAAGTGTACCTCTCCCCTTTGTTGTATGGTAGTGAAACATGGGCATGTCAGGTTAGACATAAGAGTAGACTAAACACCTTGGGGTATGAGTTATCTGAGGAGTGTTTGTAACAAAAGTATGATGGATAGGGTCAGGAAAGAGTGGGTAATGAATGAATACGGGTTAGATACTCCAGTAATGGACATACATGAAAGGAGTGTGCTTCGTTGGTTTGGCCATGTTGAGAGAATGGATGGGAATCGAATAATGAAACAGATGTATAAAAGTGAAATGAATGGTGCGAGAGGGAGAGGTAGGCCAAGAAAGTGGTGGTTGAGGGAATTCTTAGGTGGAATATTAAGAGTCTTAAAAACAGGAGGGTGTGTTTGGGGGTGAATGAGGTGAAGGAGGTTTGCAAGGATAGGTCAGAATGGAGGAAATTATTGAAGCAGAGTTAGGTGTACAAATGTATTTGAGTAGTCGCATAGAAAATCACAGCCAAATTTTGCATAGTGTGGTAAATGTATCTTCGTGATTAAGTCACGAAGCTTAAGGATTACACCTGAGGAGTGCTAATACCAGCAAACCAGCTTTTGACTTGTGAGCTTTAGCTGTTCAAATATAATATTGAAACTAATCTCACATACAATACTGATGAATAAATTGTAGTGGAGTAAGAGATAGATCAGGTAGTGTGGTCACTGGATTTCCATGCTGAGAGCACAGGTACAAATCCCAATCCTGGAGGTTTCTTTAGGGCAATCGTGATCCCTAACTAAGGGTGTGTGGAGAGCACTTCCAGGTTAAGGTCTACTTGTTGCACGGGGCAAAATTTAATGGGATAATACTTTCACACCTTTTAATGAATAGATCACTACTGCCTACACTACAGGATTTCGCCATCTCCACCCACTGTAATGCTCTTCTGGGATATGGGAGGCCAAAGAAATTTGGGACTTGAAAATTACCTATGCAAGAAACTTCTTCTCACTGAAATTATTGAAGAGACCTGATGAGAACACACCCAAAATAGGTTGAATGAATTTTGTCATAGTCACTAAGATTCATCAACTAAGTCACTAAGATTCTGGATGAATCACCAACATCCAATCAGAATATCATGAGCTTATAAAAAAATACTTTTGTAACCAGTCTCTTGGTTCATTAGATCCAGTAAAATGTCTATATTCAAATCCTGAACAACTATCCTATTGGCATAATTGACCATCTCTAAAAATTGGAACTTTCCATACCTAGCGCACTCATGAAATAAAGGTGAAACATAACCCCCAACAATACTTGCCCTAAGGCATACTTGGCAAGCAGAGTGACTTTTTTCAAGAATCTTACATTATTAAGCAATGCCCTCACAAAATAGTGATAAGGGGCCATTGTAACCTCACTTGCTGAGAAAACAAGAGTTAAATGACAACATTAATTCAGGGGAACAATGAAAATTTACTGGGTAATCTAGAACTCAGAGCTATATCTACTTTTAAAACATCTATAGGAAAGCTCACATTAGTTATAACAAAGAATGAGAGGATGTCATATTGAATTTAATTGACACGATCTAGTTGGGACAGAAAATTATGATTTCATCTGAATTTTAAATAAATATGTAAATAACTTCTGTGGCTTACCTATTCTGACCAAATATAACGGATGAAAAAAATGTTCACATAAGTCAATGATTCACCTCCAGGTTCAAGCCAGATTAAACGGTGGCCTCTCAGTGATGAAGATAAATACTTAAAATAATAGGTAGGTCAATGTGAAATATGTGACACCACTTAGGGTTGGGGCTAAACCACAGGATTCAACTGTAACATTATAAACAGGTGCTACCCACAATATAAGGCCTTGCCTGTCCTAAATATCATAATAAAAACTTGACACTCCAGTGGTGTCAAAATTGAGTCAAGAGCTATGGAATTAAGAACTTAAATTTCCCATGGACATATCTATTCAATTTCTCAACTACATATAATTTCGAAAACCATTACAGGAGACATTTTAATTAAAATAAGAACAGGATTCTCTGAATGAAAGACAAATATTAAAGAAGGGATGTGTTTTACCATTCACAAAATTCTCCAAATAGATTTATCTTTAACAACCAAACCCACTAAGAGAGATCATGTAGGTCTTTCGCCATTCAGGACAGCACAAGCAGAGCAAGACAAACACAATTTAATTTTTCCCCACCCATATCAATTCTTCATTTTCAAGATTGGTGACCTAATACTCCCCACTCTAACATTTTTAACTAGGACAGATTGATCTATGCGAGTGCTCAGATTTTAAGCAATCACAGACATTTTGTACTATTTTCCAAGTAACTTCTCTGAAGTGAACTTGAGGCATGTTATAAAAATTCTAACAATTGTAAAAGCAACCATTTTCTCCTCATATGACAATGAACCATTCATTACTTTGATGTTCACCACTGGATTTCTCAGGGAAAAGTACTAGGCATGCTATTGTTTCCCCCCCCCCAAATGTTTTCACATTTCACAGACATGTAACGTGAGATTCACACAACCCACTCCACCATGTATATGTGATGTCACCACATAAAAATTCAAATGCTTAATTCCAGCCATTCTTGATACAGCTCACAGTTCCTTTTGACAATTGCAAGTGATGAGTCAAACTACACAACTATCCTACGGATAACTGCCTTGGGTCCTTCCATCTGCAGACCATTACTTATTTTACCTTGATCCATTCCTCTGTGGGAAGAGCCATGAAGGCCTCAGTTTGACATTTAACTTCCCATCCATGTATACAAATCATTCCATTCCTGAAGATGTTCAAAACATCGGTGGGAAAGGTTGAAAAATAGAAAAACTGGTGTTCAACCCAAAAACACAGGCTTGCCCACCAGCAACACACGAGGTGCAGATCAGAACACCTAGGGGCTTTCCTAACTTGATGAAAACTCATCCAAGAGGTTCGGGGAGTAGGCATCCCATCTTCTCAAGGAACCCCCAATCTATCCTAGTGTCCACTCATGCCTTCAACCCAGTTTTGATCAATTCCAAGGAGTGCTAGCGGAGTTAACAACAGGGATAATTGAAATTACTTTCATCAATCAGAAGGGACATGTAAACAGAGTTAAGATGTTGGAAGATACATAATGCATATACAATGAAAGTCCAAGGTAATAGAGAAATTAGTTAAAAACCAATGTAAAGCAGAGGCAAAAAGCAAAGTAGCTGCATGGCAAGGAAAATGAATGGCCACTGGGCTAACCAAGTTCAGCATTAAGATAGATGGGAGTGACATTTTGCTCTGATCACATCAATCACATTACATACTACTTTAAGTTAGTTTAAAGAAGAATTAAATAATTATATTGAAGACTATTATTGATGCAAGAACACCACTTCCCTTTAAATCACTTATGCAATGTTGGGCCCAGACAAGGGTTAGATGGGTGACCTTCCATACCTTCACCGCTCTTGTCCCCGGTCTGCATGTGGCATGCAGGTTAACAATGGGGTTGGCACATTGGACCACTCAAGATATAGGAGCCAGAGCTCCTGTCAAAGGCTCCCCCAACTAACAATTATGTTCACATATACCAGGCTTAAACGTAACTTGTTTCATACCACATGCTGACATCTTCATAACCGATGACTAAGCAATATCAGAGTAATATGATGGGTAAGACTTGTTTAAAAAGGGATGTGTGTAACTTGCAAGTCACTACTATAAGACACCATCCATGAATATCTCATTAATGTTCTTTCTCTGGATCACAAAAACATGCCACATACCCCATAGAAAATGGATAACCGTGACCATCTCGAAAAGTAATGCCATTAGAGGATGTTCGGATAACATTAGAAAGGTTATTTTTTCATAAAAAAGGCAAAGTCATTGAATTTCATGTAGGTGATAGCGCACTCAATCTATCATAACAGACATTGATCAGCACATCATATCAGAGATCATGGCTTGATAACTGAGAATAGATGTCAAGAATCACCATTAATAGTGTTTAAAATTTGGCAGCAGGGAGCAAAAAAATGCCCAACCATTCATGAAAGGAACCAACCTCAAGTATCTTCCAATAAATCAACTGTCACACCCATTCCAGAAATTTTTTTATTCTTTCTCAAAAACTGGAGTGAAAAAAATACGTTTAGTAACTACCGGAAGAAAATTTCTCTTTAAGCGACTAACATAAGGTACAGCTCTATCTGAAGACTGCTTTACACGGTACATTTTATTGTACCAATGAATGTATCATAGAATGTACAAGAAACTGAATGGAAATAGAGAAGGTTCTATTCCGTTAAGTCATTCAGACAATTTGCCACTTTCCACGGTACAATTTTCCTCGTGCAAGAGATAATAATTCATTTGTATAATACATTGTTCCGTGTAAAGCGGCCTTTAAAAAGTATTGCAAGAGTCCTAGTGCTGCATCATTCCAAAATGTGCAATCACAAAATTTTCAGATTTAATACACACAAAATCACCCACACATCAAGCAAGTCCAAGCCTGATGCCCAAAACCTTGATGATGCCTAGCATGCAAGACACCTGAACAGGTTACTACAGTCAGCACACTCCTTAGTCAATTTATTGATTAAAAACTTACCTTGAATGTGAGAAATACAATCAACCTAAAGATATTTCTGTAGTGAAAGTTACACAAAGAGTGAGGAGACCAGCACATCTTTCAACTAAGAACTGAAAAGTTCAAATCTGCATTTAGTGGTGATGGTATGTTGAATAAAAATGGCATGTATGTATAAATATTTATTGAAAATAAAAATATAAGTATATACATATAATAATAATCACTTGATCAATCCATTTAACACTCTAAGAGCTAATTTGTACTTTGTTTAATCAATGAGAATAAGTAACTTCATATACATGATGTACTTTTCCAATAGCCCATCTTGAAAGTGAAGGAAAGGAGAAATTTTAAAAATGATTATGGGCACCGTATGTACAAAGATTCAACTGAACTGATAGACTGATGTTCGGATAAGTCACGAGTCAAAAATTTTCAAACAAAAATTTAGCACAACTTAACAGAAAATGGGTCTTCGTCAATACAATTAACAAGAGCAATACAGGATGGGAGGTTTCTTAAATGAAATATGCTACAAAACTGCGTCATTATTTCCATTAAGAGAAATAAGAATATTGCCACAGCCAAATGCAGAGCATTGAAATGCCCATTTCACTATATTAAGCAAGCATTTAAGCCTCTATTGATGCATGTCATCTCAAACGTTGTACCTTTTAATTTCATATCTGGTTATACTACGAATGCACACATGACATTCCTTGTAACGAACACCATTTTGTAACAATCTCAATTGAGAACTGACAACAAAGGCAGTCAACTCATCAGAGAAATAACAAAATTTATAAGGAGGATTGTAACTTATTTTGCATTCTTCGGAGTAGAAAGAATGAAAATAAGTTGACGAAAATAGGACAATTTCCAAACACCAAACAAGTATATTGAGAAGTTGCAAGGATGAGTCAAGTAAAATTTAGTAATTATGCCTAAATTTAAAGAAATAATAACTTAAAGACAATGATGAGTTAACAAGCCTGTCTGTCAGTATCTCTAACAATGAAAAAAGTTTCTTATAAAAACAATTTTGATTCTGATAACGGAATAGCCAACAAAATTTAATGCACGGGACTTCAAATTTAGAAGAGATTGTATTTACATGAAGCCCTCATCAATGTTAAACACCATCTGAAGGAAAAATTCTACTATTTGCATAACTTCAAAAATTTTATGCTTCATAAAAACTCTCAGAATTGCAAACGATTAGGGGAGAAATGAGCTTTACAACGCAGAACTGAATGACGTCTGTTGTCACTCAAATAGTTGACTTCATCCCTCTGCTGGGCCAACCTGTCTTCTATGATTTGGAATTTTTTTGAGAATGAAAACACAAAAGAAACAAAACATTCACGCACATGCATTCACACAATTAAATTACACTCACACCAGAGGATCACACATTCATAATTGTGTGCAAAATTGCAGATATACTCTCAGTCATACAACAAGATTTACCCAGAGCAAAATATGCTGAAAATAGATGCAACTGCCGACGGCTTTTGCAAGATTGAGGTTTCCTGGAATCAAGAAGGACAATTATATGGGGTAATAAACACTCAGCACAACTAAAAAAAAAGTGGAAGCAAAAATGATTGGGAGGTCTGAAGGGTCATATGAAAAAATACGGGAAGTTAAGATATAACAGATTCGACAACTCAAATGTGGGAGGACTTAAACGTCTTATATCCTACACACATAATACCTCAAGCATTACTTACGTTTCCTCCAAATTCAAGGGATAAAATGAAGATAACATAATTTTAAAATTCCAGACCTACTAATTAAAAATAATTAGGCCACGCATGTCGCAGAAAAAAATTGGAGCAGTCACGTAGTTCTCATTCACTGAGTTTGGAACACTTTAAACAACCCCACAGAATTGATCTCCCCTCATTCAACTATCCCACCCTATGACTTAACAATGAACATGTTTTCCACCATCTTTCGAAACGTGCAGCACAAGTGAATAAATGGTGATGACTAATTATGTTAACCTCTCAAGCAAGGAAATTACATGTTTAAAACCCTATGGCACACTTCACAATCCTTAAAACCTTCCTGCGAAGAGAAAATTCATCACTTACTATTTGGAAGACGACGAAAAATAATTCCAATGACTTGCCAGTAATCACAACCAACTTGAAAAAAAAAAAACCTGTAGAGTCATGCTCAGGAAAGAAACTAAGTAGGGTAGGTACAATATCGACACCAATTAACCAATGCCTATCGGATGAGACAGTCATAGTTCATATTCACTATTCAACCTCCACAAACTAATAGCTAAGACTGGGACTTAATATGTAAGAGGAGCATCAAACCAATTTGGGACAGATGTCTTCCAACGAATCTAACAAGGCATTTGGCCTTCACTTAGGAAACAGGGTAACACAAATACTAAGCTAATTTTCTGAAACAAGCCTGACCTTCACTTTCTCTTCACTAAGCACCCTAACACTGTACTCTTAATACCGGCACTGAGATTTCAAAGCAGTCCAAATCTCATTTAGAACTACTCTCTCCCTCCTAATGATACGCACAAACACTTCCCTTGGAGATGCATTCTCTTAATCTTCTGATCTTCGAACAGAACTTCCTCTTCTCCACGGAATCTTCATATTCTGGAACCCCTCACAGCACAGGAACCTCGGGCACCGGGAGCAATCTCTCTTCTTGGACCTCAAAGTTGATTCTCTGTTGAAACCTCAATAGCGAACTTTAACTGGAACAACCAAATTTCAATGACCGCTTACTCATCTAGATAGGAGGATATATTGGCTCTCCTCGCACGTAACTCCGAATCTTCAATCATACTGGATCACTGGAACTAATTATTCTTCTGGCTGGATCACAGGAACCATCTCTCTTCTGTCAGGAACACTGGAACCATCTATCTTCTGTCAGGATCACCGCAACAATTTATCTTCTGTCTGGAACTCAGGAACCACCCCCCTTTAAGCTGGAACATGGGAATTACCTAACTTCACACAGGATCATTCTTCTGACAGGAGCACTGGAACATCTTCATGGTGTAAAAAGAAATCTATACATCTTCAAGCTGCAACACTCGAGGACTTCTTCCATGATCTCTGAAACAGCTACCACCAATACCTAACTCTGGAACTCTCAAAAATGTGCAGACTACTATCCTCATAGGAATTTGTAAATATATTCTATGGTAATGCAGGAACAGGAAAGCAGTGTGGTATGCCTCTAAAGACTGATAGACAACTCCATCACAGGTACTCGGCTGCATGACAACTTTTAACGATGCTTGCCTAATCCAAGATGGATTCCAAAAGAAGTAGTTGTAATCAGACTTCAATAACTTCATTTTCAATCTTCGATATGTTCCCTAAATGCTCAAGTACAATACTCCCTGAGAAATTGATGATGAAATCCTCCATGGTGAGAAATTTTTCTAGGCCTGGGCAAAATTCTTCTAAAATATAAACCGGAATAAAAAAATTTGAAGGCATCCCACACCTAACTTTGATTAAAAGGCGACTACAGTGGATAGCTATGGCCCTCGAGACAAAATGAAGATGTAAGGAGCGATGAAGATCTTGTAGACTTGATGATAACTTTCTCTTCCTAATCATTCATTTCTGCTACTCCTCCTACTAAGGCCTTCCACAGAAACTTGATATCCAGTCTTAACCTGTCATCACATTTCACAGGACTACTGCATTCTTGACAGCCTTATCTTTCATTGAACACTTTAAGACATCTGAAAATCCTACCACATATTTCACCTACATCACCACTACCTAGTCTTGTGATAAGTCCATTAGCCATATCTTAATTGCAACTTAATTATCTGCATGGATGAGCACTTTCCAGTGTAATGCAACTATTTTCTCTCCCACAACTAACCAATGAATTAGAACGTATTACTTGTTAGGTAAGTGTTAACCTGAGAGAAAAGTAGTTATTAGCAGAAAAAACTACTTATTCGTTTGGATGAGTTCCACCTTTGCAAGAAGGATAAATGAACTGTCTTTAGGTTACTCTGGCAGATCGAAAAATGAGTAATTAAGAGACTTCAGAGAAAAAAAGAGTGGAAGGGAATCGTATTCTACTGCATGGGTAGGAATTTAAATGAGAATGCAGATGTTTCTGCATCTCTTTTTTATGACAAGGAGCCATTCAGAGGTTAGGGAGGGCAGCCATTGAGGCCTTGCAGTCGATTTTCTCCCCATCCTCTGAGTAGGTTAGGGAAAATGGGGCAGCGAATTCACGGAAGTCCTTCTCAGATTCAAATGCCAACTCCTGGGCTACAAAGATCACGGGCAGGTACTGTCGATAACTGGTGGGGCGACGAAGCAATCCACGGCATATCAGTCCATGGATAAATGGTTCCGAAATTGGGAAGAGAGAGGCAAGGTTAGAGGATTTTAATGATGCACAAACATACAAAAAATACATACAAAAATATTACCTGCAAAATAAAAGAGAAGAAATTAGGTCAAGTCATAAACCATAAAATCATTCTCAAATGTAAAAAAATTGTTCATCAAAGCTGTATTGACTTAACCCATATTTACAAGAAAAAATAGTATTCAAGCCTTCCATAGAACTATGGCAGCAAGATAAAATATTGACTATGCACATGATATGGTCAACCTATGAAGCCAAAGCCAGAAGATTACCATGTTAGGACGAGCTTGAAATATGCAACAAAATTCAGCAATTAATGATTGAGATTTTCTGATATGTCATGCAGGAAGACAAGGATGGTAATTTGAGAGCATCCAGATTACTTGTAAAACAACCATCTTACTTAAACCCAAAACTAAATTTAACTTGTTGATGACTGAATGGAAAAGAAATCATTCCAAGACAAACGAAGAAGTCACCAGTCCACCTAACTTGATCAGCAGTAATTGCTGACAGACCACAGATGGGGCAATGCATTTAAGATGTCACCTTGTACCAAGTAAAAACATATGATATTATTAAATATGAATCATAAAATTTCTCATATTTTGTTAGCTAATAAATGCTATCCTCTAGCTTCCACTTAAGGTACAAATAAGTCCCTTTCTGGGATCAATTTTTCAACTTACCTAGGTCACCAGGAACTCTTACCATTACATCAATGATTATCCAAGTTTTCAGACTAAATACTGTCTGGAGCTATATTTTGCATTCATCTACCCACCACATAAAAATATATCCAAAACGATCCATCATATGTAAGGATTGAAGTGAAGTACTATCGCAGCCTTTCTACTTCTATTTTACACACTGGCTAGATGAAAACAGACAACATGGGAGGTATCATGTTTCCTTATCTCACAGGGATAAATTAAAATAAACTTCATAAGACTGAATGGGAGAAGGAAGTAAGACTCAGGGTAGATCGGCTATCACAGATGAATAACCCCTTAGTGGAAGCAACAAATGCAATGTTTATATATTAAGAGGTAGCAATCATGGCAATGAAGTTGACATCAGGGATAACTGATAAGAATTCGTAAAATATGAGAAATAATCAATGAACTTAAAAGGAGCTTCGACTTCAGAAATTACTATGTCTATATTTGCTCTTGTACCTTACGAGTCTTTTCTGACATCAAGAAAATGAAGTTATACTAAATTTTGCACATAGAACTTCTGCTCTACCACCAACAATACATTTGGTGAACTTGCAGCTAAAATTACCACTGCTTCAGGCTATTTTCATATCACTGACACAATAGGAGACAAATTTTACCTAGTCTTTCACCAATCCAACACGACCTACAGTACATAGCGTATTTTACCATCATAGAACTAGAAATGATGAATAGAGAAACTGTCAAGAAAAGATCACTGAGAGACATTTTCTTGAGAGATCATGTCTAAGACTAGCAATCCATTCCTCCTTTAATTAATGAACGTATATCCCAACCAATAACGTTCACAGCAGCTTTAGTGAAGGTCCCTTCCAAGGAATTGCAAGACTGAAGTTGACACGCTTACCTGGGCTTTAAAATTTCACCAGATATACCTATACCTCAGTCCTATTACCATAAAGCATAGGAATTTTGATAAGTGGTTCTCTAATGAGCATTTTGTTCAGCATTAGGAAACATCAGTTTAGGCATTGAACCTAAGGAGATAATTACCAAAAAAAATTGCTAATGCAGAGACCCAGGAACGAAACGGTTTGACACTCTGCTTATCATCTCAATGGAAGAACCAATCTTTCTCAAAGAAAATATGCACAATGACTTGCACAGAAAAAGCATAACATATATGCTGAATCCCAGCCCTGTAGCATCATGTTTAAAGGATTATGCAACCGCTAACAATGCTTAGCACCTTTTCAATGAATAAACAGAGCATTATGGAAATAAAGTTGTTCCAATAGCACCAGCAAACCAATGTGGCCCAAATAAATGGGCCTACTCACGCTTTTATCATACTCTTGAGAGCAGCTTTCCTCTCCCTAGTGGCAAACCAGTCAATTAAATAACCACCCATGCGAGGAGCCAGACGATAGAGTACAAAGAACGCATGGTAATTTCCTAAACTCCAAGCTGAACGCAGGGCCAATGCATGAGCAATACACTCATGCTTTTTATCTGACTCACTCAGGGATGCCATGGTAGTTGTGAGATCTAAAAGGAAAAAACAAATGAGCAAAACATTCAAATTAACTCAGAGCATAAATACAAAAGATGTCAAAGAAAACTTTGCTGCTACTAACCTAGAGTATTTTTTGTAAAGATGTAGTACAAAATACGATAGGCTGTGAATTCCAAGCTTCCTTCAACATGCCTTTGGGTAGGAGGTAGTTCAGAATAAAGCATCTTGAGCTGTGACTGGCATTGGTTGAACTCCTCATGGTCCCCCTTCTCAAGAGCTATTCGAGCATGCGTCTCATATACAGACATTGTAAAGCTATCTCTAACACCTTGCACCTGTGGTAAAATTATCAGTTTTAGTCTAACAGCAGGATAGGGTGTAGACATAATACTTGCAAAAGATATCCTTCTCAGTTCTTCTTAGAGGTTTCTGGTATATCCACATATAGCATTTAAGACAGGAAGTATCATCACAGAGGAGAATTTAGGACAGGTCAAGAAATTGCAGAGTTAGAACAAAGGATTTATGGATACATACCGTAAGATCTTGACGGATGGACTTAAGCTGATCACATGCATATCGATAGTCTTGCATTTTAACCCATCGTTCCTTCACCCTGGCCAGAGATAACCTCAGGACTTCTACAGGTCTGACAGAAGAGGCATCAGGAGCCTAAAAGAAATATTTAAAGAACTGCAAAAATTTTCCCAATAACATAGGCTTTATACACAAAGCAATTCGGATTGTTACACTTGCACTCAGCTTATGGTGCTTGCACCCCATTATTAATTATTTAAACCAAATCCTTCTCAGTTCTTCTTAGAGGTCAATGATTTTTCTTCAAAAACTCATTTAGAAATATTACATCATCATAGAAGGAAAGCAGAGGTGCAAATATGTTAAATAACCAAATAAATATAAAAATATCAATAAATAAAGTTTAAACTATGTTGTCATATCACACATGAAAATTTCACACTATCAAGGCTCAAGCTTTATGGGAAGAATGTGTTTTTGTGATCTTAAAGCAACATCATAAATATGAGACAGAAAAGATTTTTTTGTCTTTCTTTGTCTGGTCCTCACAATTTCAAATACATAATTAGTATGGAACGAATTTGAATTTTGGCCCTATAAATTAAACTTACCGAAGTTAATCGAAGGTAGGCCTTTTCCACATCACGACACGTACCAACCACACGGATCTCAGACCAATCCAGGTCACCTGATGTGTCTTCTATAAAACCAGATGGAGATGAATTTGATGCAGAGGATGGTAATGGAGGCAGAGCAAGACTAAGAGGCCCATTACGCCTTCGCTTAACAGGAGGAGTAGATGGAGAGCATGACACAGATTGACTCTTAGGTCCAACACCAGCAAACCTAGCCGCCCTCTGCTGTAGCCTTTCTTCATCCTCCTCCACAGTCATACGTCCATACTCTGAATAGTAGTGAGACTTGTTCCTGCATAAGTAAACAAAAAGTCCACCATTAGCCTTATTTGATAATAAAACTAGCTTTCATCATTAAGTATGCAGCAGCTGAAATGAACTTAGGAAGAAAAAAGAAATTTTACCACTTCAGTCCTTAATTTATTAAATAAACCATGAATGTTCATAGTCGGCATATGATAGTTTTATGAAATACAAAAAGAATTATTTGCAACTTCACAAAATCATAAGCATGACAAAATTGTTTTTGTGGATTGGAGGTATTTTGTTCTTCCCACACAAAACAATCATTGCTCTTGATGATAATTACCAGAATTGAAGAAAGATTTATAAGAATTACCAACTATGCTGCATTTGTTACTACTATTACAAACTAAGCTGAGACTGAAGAGGAATCATTCCATGAGGCTGAATAGACAATATTCAATTGAAGCAAATGAATGTTAGCCACCAACAAAAACGTGGTGGACAGTGGTTAAACATTTTTTTGAAACTTTTATGAATATTAAACCACAAAATTCACCGGGGCAAACTTCAGATTTAGCAATGAACTTCACAGATACATACGCTTTAGGCTGCTGTTTCCCCTGCTTTCCTCTTATCTTGTTTGTTCCCCTAGATCCCTTGGTTTCCCCACGAGAATCAGAAAACCTCTGCTGCTGTTGCCTGCCATGACCTTTGCTTCCCCTAACCAGGGGCCGGTAATTTTCATCACTACTTGAAGAACTGTCACTGCTAAAAAAAGACCAGAATTTGTAGTCTTAACTTATTCAAGATAAATTCATTAGGCACTTTGTATTCTCATCAATCCTGCAGCAGATTTTAATAACTTACACAAACTAACACAAAAACTCATGCAGATTAATTTTCACATTGTCCCATAAAGCACAGTCCTGCTGGATACTTTATCATGAAGGTTTCAGATAACTCCCATTCTATAAGACATAAGATTCAATTGTACATTTAACTCTCAGTTATCTGGTACTCAAGCACCCAGCATGAAAACTGAGGTCGCTTGAAAGGTTGAACTTGAAATGGCATTTCAAATCTCATGGACTTTTCCCCTTTGGCGATGATCTCCTCGATAGCCTGATAACTCAATGGCAAGAAGCCTTGTTAACGAACTGTAGATAATTTAACACACTAAATGCTAAATAAAATTTGCAAAACTTCCTGCCCTGCGAAATATTTTTCTTTCTATTTTTAATGTTTCTTTGGACGTTAAATATTATATATTTCACAATACATTGAATAATCGTCCTTTTAAAAAATTCTTAGTGGTTGAGAAGAAAGTCGTCTAACCTTGCAAAAAGTCGAATGAATGATTCAGAATCTTTCATTTCTTTAATAAATGCACTCCTCACATGGACAGAAATATAATTTTTGCTGAGTGAGTTCATGCTTAACAATTATACACAGGAAAAGGCAACTTATCAAATTTTGTACTTTTTATGTCATCATCAGTAAAATGTCAAGTCTGATTTCTATATAGCATCCTCAAAGATACCCCACTAGAGAACTACTTATACAACTTGGTTTTCCAGTGCCAGATCTATATCATTAGAGGATGTAGCATTCATAAGAATGATAAATTTCCCATAATATGTGGGCAAGCAGCCAACATACAAATCTGCACTAAAAGGAACTTTTCCGGGCATTACTTAAAAAACATCAAATCCAAGTGGCTGCTACATTTCCCTTCTGACCAATGGGACCATTGTTTGATTTCTTCCGGCAGGTTAAGATGAAGAGAAAGTTAATACACTTGATGTTATCTACAGAACTGTACATGCAGCAGTCATCTGTCGGAGAAATAGTCAACCAGATACTACTAAACACGCTCTAAGACAAATATGAAGCCTATTCATTCATACTGAAGGTCCTTAGGAAGTCACCTATCATTAAAAAGGTTTAACAATTTGAGTAAATCATTATCAATACAATTAACTTAAATAACCTTCTAGTTCTCCTCCGGTTCCTGACAGGACTTCCAGATCCTCTGCTGGATGCTAAGGACCCAGTCTTCCCTCGACTCCCGAGTGAGCCTCTAGCTCCTCCAACTTGAGACTGCAGAGTGGAAGAACCTCTGCTAACAGGTGTTGACTCCAAAGGAGACTTACTCCTTGAGTTACGAGGCCTAAAAATTTTTCAATTAATTAAATGGTACAAGTCACATGAGGTTCACACTACAGAAGAATGAAAACTGGGCAATTAAACATATCCATAACTGAACTGAAGGTAACAAGGGTCAAAAGGCTTTCCACAAATTGAGTCAAAATTGAACAAACAATTCCCAATTTTTTTTCTTAATAAATAACATTTTTCCATAAAAATATAGAAATGACGGTATCAACAAAGGGATAATATCTTGGTATTCTACTCATTGTCATCATATTAACTGGTTTCTAACGACATGATCTGATTAAGTTCGCCCATGTGAGACATGAAATAATCCTTTAGCTCAATGATAAATAATATTAATGTAACAATGAGCACATACCTGGAAATCAGTCTGGAAACTCCAACCTTAAATGGGGTGATTGAGCCTTTTTTCTGTGCGTTGGCAAGAATGCTGGATGATGGAGAGGATGGGGTTGACGAAGCTGAAGGAGGAGGGGAGGAAGTAGGAGGTGGGGGTGGTGGTGGAGGCAAGGAGAGGGTTAACTGCAAAGGCGGAGATGTGTCAGACTTCTTTTGGCCAGGGGTCATACTCTTCTGAGATTCAGCAGATGAAGACGCTGTGTTGTAAGAGTTTTTTATGTCACTCAACATCCTCTCACTATGAATACTGGAAAGAGATATTTTGGTTTGATTAAAATTTTACATCAGGAAAAACTATTTGCAGTAACCTGCCACACCAAAACAAAAACCTAAGCGGAATCTGGTTAGAATATCACAATCAACAACTATAAAATATTGTTTAATATCATATTTCCAACTGTTCATTTAGCATATAACCTACAAATACTTCACATAATCAATTACTCAGAATAATGCCCATGTGAAGTTATGCACACAAAAATTCCACTTATGACAGGGACAAACAGTACCATCTACCAGTCAAACAATGCTAGAATGACAAAACTGTAATAATAGTATGAATAAATAATAGCAAAAAGATAAGTAATAGCGAAAAAAATTCAAATCTTACCTTGGCAGTGGTTCAAGGTCCCAATCTTTCACCCACAGTGAGCCATCGTTAGCAGCTCTTGTTATTTTTCCTTTCAAAATTATTTCAACTTGATCTTTATCCACTGGTGTTATACATTTACGGTAGCAGCGATCAACATATTCCCTGAAAGAGGTCAGAACACAGTCAATTACTTCCTGAAGAAGAAAGAAAAAACAATAAATATGAATATAACTTTTTTCAAATCCAAATTTCAAATCAAAATTAAGATGATGTATCTCTTTGCATTTATAGGACAATGCTTTGCCCAGAGAAGAAAAAGAAAAACAGGATCAAAAAATCTTATCACTAAAACAAACAACATTAAAATTTATATCTACACATCCTTGAACTAAGCATTGTAAACAGAAGCAAGTGGTTAACCACGGAAATTAATGAGCAAATAACAGAGAATTTCTGGCCTGCAGACCCAAAAATATACCCTTCATTGGAGACACTTTCACCAGCCTGAATTGCAGTACATACAAGCTTTGGAATTTTGAACATTTTCACTTCATGAGAGACATTCTGAGTTCTCTACAGAATTTTCTCAGACAGTATCAAATTATAAAACAGCATAATACACTGTCTGTATTTAAGGAAAAACTTTTTAATTATTACTATGAGCAGCACATATGCCATTGATTGAAATTTGTATATTGTTAGAGAATTGTATATTTCCAAAAGGATCTGAGAAATTATTGTTTGTTTGTTATCTCTCTGTGATTGATATTATATTTTCCATTTTATTTAGAGTTAATTATCTGTGACTGTGAATTATTTTGTTTTTCATCACTGTGAACGTTAGCCAGGTATAAATATTGTGTAAATATTTCGTTGAAAGCAGAATTTGATATGTATTTTCTTTTTTTGCTCTTATGAGAAAACCCTAAGCATCATAAAACTTATTCTATTCTAATTCATATAATACAAACAATTGACATATTTGTACGCCATCATTAAGAAAAGAACACGCGTAAACAGGGCTAAGCTGAGAAGTAGGGTCAAAATGAATGACCACAGTCGAGGAAGTTCATCACACAATGAGAAAATTAAAGAGGAGCTCACTTGAGGCTTGGAGGCCAATCTCCAGCGGCTAATGCACCAATGTTCTGTGGCTTAGTGGGAGACGTGGTGGTGGGTGGTAGAGGTGGAGGTGGTGGAGGGGGAGGAGCAGGGCCTGACGGTGGGAGGGGAGGATTGGTTGGAGGTAGGGACGAGGGGAGGGGGGGAGGCAGGGCACTTTGCGGCTGACCAACTCCCATTACACTAGATCCCATCTTCATTGGTTCACATTGCCCAGGCATCACACCATGCATTGCATCCTAAGACCAAAAAAAAAGATATAAGACACGTAAGTACTCCACAATCCATTGATTTGCACTATACACAGTAATCTAAGTGAAAATTCCTGGCTCAGTTCTTCTTAGAGGACAAAGCAAATTTTCATTGGATATCAAAAGTGATTGATCATCATAGACAGGAACACACATGCTTATAATTAGATGGATGAAAGAAGAGAATAGATACATGACAATGAAACAATTAGTAGTTGTGAAAAATGATCCACACCAACTCCACATTTTTCATTTTCTGATCTTCACCGAAGTTTAGATGAATTATCATTGAATGGCAATAGTTCTTTTTGTACAATTACATTGTTTGATATCATATTAACATCATAACTGATCCATTTATCAAGACTTTAATGGAATCAATACACTACATCATTCTAACCCCACTACATCATTCTAAAGAACCACCTATTTTCTTCTTTCATCTCTGCTGAAAATCCAATAAGCTGGGTGGAATCTGCCGAAACGGCATGTCTGCAGAAATGCATCTAGCCAATCACAGAGGAGGGCGGACTCTGCTGCACAAGCTCCGCTGGTTAGCTTTCCTACATAAATTGTCTATCATTCGATGAAGGAGTTTTAATGTTTACAATTCGTGCCAGCTGATTTTCAACAGTTTTCAAGGGGTCTGACATCACGTTCCGCCTGGGGAAAGGTGAAAATATCAAAATTTTCTGTCTGCACAATCCACAGGCTTAAGCTCCACCCCCTGCAAAACATTCTCCGCTCCTCTGTGATTGGTTAGATGCACTTCCAGACACACCATTCCACCGATTCTGCACCCATGTGAACCCAGCTATAGGCATATCTCATTGAGCAAAGCATAAACCTACCCCACAATTTACAGATCCTTTAGAATAACCACTACAGACAACATTTTCAACATCATTTCTTACCTCTTTCCCGGTGGAGTCAAACTGGCAAATGCTTTTACAAATAAGGTGAATTAGTTTCCAGCATGTCCTTACAAAATACTAGAGAGGAACCACAAACACAAGGTTTAAATTCTCAAAGTTTCATAAGCTGACCATATATATTTTTAAATTCTCTACCACAGACCAAAAGACCAGCATAAAAATACCAAAGTATTAACAAGGGAAATACAGCTGACTACCATAAAACAGGTCTATTTTCAATTTAGACAATGAGGAAAGAGTTTGGCAATTTTAGTTTCATTGGTTGGTTAAATTTACTTCATAAGCACACTTTGAAGCTAGCATTTACCTAAGAGTAGCTCCCAGGGAAAAGAAATATCCATTTGTACGTAGAGATTAAGGAAAAAAAGGATTTTCAAGGAATGTCTAACAAAAATCACAAGCTTGGAAAATTTCACTAACTTTTACATCACTGACTTAAAGCAAAAATTATCTCACAAATCTGGTGAAATACTAGAGTTTGTTGCAAAGTAGTTTACTAATGATCCCCTAGAATAAAGACAAGGTAACAACCTTTCGTACAGCAACATGAAGATATGGCCTACTTACCCTAGACATGCCAAGTTCCCTCGACTCCTCAGCAGTCTCATAATGGCCTGGGGGAGGAGGCTGATAGTGTGAAAACCTCATGCCATTCTGTTGCATCTGCATCATATGCTGCTGCTGCTGAACCTGTTGATGATTCATGTTGTTGAACATGCCATCCATTGAGTGGCGCATGCCACTGTTGTATTGGTATGAATTGCCTTGCTGCTGCTGCATTTGCTGACCATTCTTGTTCTTCTTGCGTTTCTTTTTCCCTCCACCAACGCCTCCCTGATTACCCATGTTATTCTGCACACCCATGTTGCCACCATCATTGTTACCAGTGTAGCCCAAACCTGGGCGTTTGTTTGGCAAATTGAAACGAACTGGTGTTATACCAGGTGGCTCTGCAACAGAATGTCATAAAGGTAACTAATAAAATGTTTACGCACACTGTGGAAAAATTTCAAGGGAAGCCAAACTGCTGAGTCAATCCAAATATGGAAATAACTAATTCAACAAGTAATGAAGACCAATAAGAGCAATTTTCAGGGAATTCAAACTGCTGAGTTTATCTAAATTAGGAACTAACAAATAGCCAATTCAACCAGTAATAGAGCCAATTAAGAGAGTATAATCCAAGCTTTTTCACTTAAGTATTTAATTCTTCAGCTCATTATACATTTAGTACCATACCAAGCTTAGAATCAACTAAAATAAAAAGCTGAGGGAAATGCAGTCATCATACAGATCACCCATCCCATCATTTATTCAGACAGGCTTATGCAACAACAGATCCCTACCTCAACTTAACCATCTAAGGTTCCAAAAATGCCTATATTTAAGGTTTAATTCAAATGTAAGGATGATTAAATCATTTCAAACGGAAAACAATATGACTAATCAAGTTGAGATAAGATGCGAAGAATATTTTCTAAATAAAAATGATGCTGAAGGATCCATCATTAAATTAAATTGCAGAGGAAGGAAAGGGCACAACCAAAAGAGAAGGCCATCCAATTTAAGACATTGTATCTTTTGTCAAAGATTAGATAAAGCATAGAGCTGTGATTGCCATCCGTCTGAATGATCTTACGGTTAAAGTGGTGCTGCTCTTGCGAGTGATAATAGGGCATCTGAGTTCCCGGGGGCTGAGGGGGCAAAGGTGGTGGGGGTGGAGGAGGGCCCGGTGGAAGGGGTGGCAGCTCCCCTTGTTGCTGCTGCTCCTCAAGTCCCCCAGCTCCTCCCTCTTCTGCCCCCTCACCTCCCATATTGTTACTATTACCACCCTGAGAATTGTTTCCAGACTCCTGGCCTCCTTGCGGCATACACTGACCCATTCCACCTTGATGATAGCCTGATCAAGTTAAAAAGAATGTCTTAATACAGCCATCCACCATGAAGCAAACACAAGATGCGAGAGCAGTTAAACTTACCACTGAAATTCTTTAGTTAATGATGGAAAACTGCCATTTATACACATATCATTGGTCAGTAAATTTTAACTTCTGACGATGTGTAGCCAAAGATCAACTTTCTACCACTTAATCCCAAATACATAACTTGTACTTAAAAAATTAACCTTACCAAATAAATTTGTTATAAAACGTTTATGAGCAAAAATCAACAAAGCCACATGAGAATGGCAACCTATGTACATGGTATTCAATGATGGTGAAATGGTAAAATATTCACAGATCTCACAATTACGGACATTACACTAACACTAGGGTGGAACAAAATTTTCGCTTTTCTCGAAATTTGTAAGTCTTGAAGCTTAAATTATTTCCTTTTGATACCAACGTAACGTATATGAAATTTTAAGACTGTCAACCGCTGGCAACCCATGTTGCAGGGGTGCCAAAGTTGCAAGTTTTAAGCGTGGAAAGTGGTTTTTCCTTCATTACTCGGTACATATTGCATGCATTGAGAGGACAATCCCTATTTCTGGCATGCATGCCAAAAATGTCCTCAAGGAATACTACAAGGCATGCCCAGTATTCAAAACTCTGACCGATGTCAATGACGCAGTTGAAAGAGTAGTCACCCTGCCTCACATTCAACAAACAAATAAACAAAATACATGCAAATATAGGTAATAGTGTCTGAGAGTATCGATAATTAAAGAAAAATTCTAGGTGCAAACATTCTATAGGGAAATCTTGATGCTAATTTTTTGTTGTCACTTGATTAACCTTTGCAGTGCTGATGCCATTAATAATGTTAAAGATAATTTGATAATACCAATAAACAAACTCCCCTTTGTTGTTTTATTTATTTCAAACGTGGAAAACCCAAAAATTGCGGAGCGACTCGTGAAAAAGCTCAAAACGTCAACGATCAAGAAAACTGTGTCCGGCATGTTTCCTAGCAATCAGGTGTCGTCACGATTTTTTTAAACCATTAATTTGGCTAATCTAACAGCAATACAGAAATTATAAGTACGCAAAATTTGCATGCTAGAATGTTTTACCATTCACGAGAAAACTGTATCGATATATGTTATATGTATCAAGTAATGAAGGAAAAACCACTTTTCATGCTTAAAACGTGCAACTTTGGCACCCCTGCGGCATGGGTTGTCAGCGGTTGACCATCTTCAAATTTCATACACGCTACGCTGGTATCAAAAGGAAAAAATTTAAGCTTCAAGACCTTACATTTTCAACACTGAAATTTTGGTCCACCCAACAGACACTTTAGTAATTTCATTATTAAATTACCTTTACAATTATTTATTATCAAATTCCATTATCTGTCTTACAATTACCGCACTTTCTGCCAGATACAGCACACCAGCAGATAACGTGCATCTAAATAATTTTATCGAATTGAAAATTGTATATGTACATAATGTGCAGACGAAATTTATCTGTTTCTGATAGAAAAATGAATCAGCACAATTTCGTATTTCAATTTTTTTAGTCCAACTTCAAATTCATCACATGATTAGTCATTCCTTAGTTGTGGTTTTGGTAAACGGTGTGAACGCGCACTCAGTTATCTACCTAAAGTTTTATAATAAAGCCCATGGAAAATGAAAATAAATTGAGACTATAATCTTACACAGCAAAATTTAAATTAGATATAGTGAAAGTGGCTCAAGACAAAGGAAATCGTGAAGCCGGAAATTTTTTTAGGGTAGGAGAATCTAGCGTCCGAGAATGGAGAAAAAGTGAAGCAATTCTGAAGTGCTTGCATGAAAGAAAACGTGCAATGCGTGGCGGATAGTGCTTCAGGCCAGGATTGGAAAAAAACTTTACGATTGGGTTATTAAAGAGCGATTGAATGGTTTTAGAATTTCAACTGTTCATGTGTTACTCAAAGCAAAAAAATAGCACAAAGCGAAAACATTACAGAGTTTAAGGCTTATCCATCATGGGTTTTTAGATTCATGAGGAGACATGGATTAAGTAAGCATTGTTCCACCAGTGTCGGACAAAAGTTACCCTTGGACTGGGAAGCAAAAGTGGCAAAATTTAGATTGTTCGTCAACGAAAACCTTTGTGGAGTAGATTGTCAACATTTCAGAAACATGGATGAGGTTTCGGTTAGTTTTGATCTCCTTATTTCTACGACTGTCAATCTTAAGGGAGCCAAAGATGTGTCGGTTGCAACAACTGGACATGAAAAATCTAACTTTACAGTAGTGTTTTGTGTGACGGCAGATGGTTCAAAACTTCCACCAATTGTGATATTTAAAAGAAAAACTATCCCTTAAGGTTCATTTCCTAAGAATCTTATAGTTACCGCTAATGAGAAAGGGTGGGTCAACCACGCGGTGATGAAATTTTGGGTGGAAAAAGTTTGGAGTAAACGAAAAGGAGCATTTTTTAAAATTATAAATCATTGTTGAGAATGGACTCATGTCGCGCACATACAATGCCAGAAGTAAAAGAAACCATCAGTTAATTTTCCAAACTAGTCATTATTCCAAGAGGATTGACGAAACTAGTTCAGGCTCTTGATCTGACAGTAAATAGATCGTTTAAATCCAAGTAGCGGGCGAAATGGGAGGATTGGATGATGAGAGGTGTTCAAGAATACACCTAGACTGGGAAAATGAAACGGCCATCATAAAGTTGGATCATTGATAGCTAGGATGCAGTTACAACATGTGTCAGAAACTGTTTCCTGAAATCACTAGGCGATTCCTTGATGTCTGAAGGCCAAGAAGTTAATGATTGTATTTTGGAAAATGAACAATTTGTACCCAGTGAATGACCTTCTATTGATTCCTTTTTTGTCGATTCTGAAGAAGAATTTCATGGTTTTGAGTAATTTAATATTCAATAAATCATTTAGAATGTCTTTGATTCCAGATGTTGGTTTGATTAAACAGTGCTTGAGTGTTATCTCCATGACCCTTCTAGTAGTTTATTTTAAAGTGCATAAATGAAATGATCGGACACGGAGTTGGGTTGTTTCGGTTGATTGTATTGTAAATAATAACAAGCGTAAAATAAACTAGCGAGTGTGTTGAATTACGTTAGAACATTTGGTGATACTGTTGCTTTATAGACTGATATATTTATAGGTATTACTAATTGAAATTGTATAATATGGAAATGCTTTACCTACGTGGTAACACGCATACTTTTTTAAATTGAGTTATTATTTTTACTAGGAAATAATTTAAATTGCCATTCGATGAAAAAAACTTATGCAAGTGTTGTAATTTTCCATTACAATAAGAAAAGCATAACAATTACAATGAAATAACGTTCGCTTTGAGATACCATCTTTTTCCAACGTATAACACGCATAGTCACATTTGTTTAATTTATATATTTTTTGTATAGATAACGCACACAATATCTGGAGGAAAATACAGTATCTAGTTTTCACATGTTGACAACATTTCCTGCAATGAGAAGGTATCTTGACATGTTCCCAGCATTAAGGTCCTATTTCTAGTCTTGGCGTACATCACCTAAGCCTCGGATGAGGAATTTTTGATAATACATAAAATACATTTGAGCCATTTACAGTCCCTATTGTCAGTATTTCATTCGAAAGTTCAAGCATTAGAGAGATAAGAGAATTACACGCCAAGTTTTAGATCACGTTCTTGATGTTTTAGAATAGATTTCAAGAATCTTTGGTATGTTAAAGGGCAAAAGAAATATACGAGGTTGAAAAATGGGACTGATGAGAGATGAGAGGCAATTCATCCAGGAAGTGGTATCATAGTATTACTCATGTATTCAGCACTTTAAAATAATTTACCCAAAACTAGTGCTAATGTGAATGTCTTAAAATGGCATTATTTGAAAGAGCTTCATGTCAATTCTGACGTCGACACGTGTTGCGAGTAGAATATCGGTACAGAAATTGTCGACGATACAAAATGTTTTGACCAATTCTGTAACTCAATAGGCTAGTGAGAGAAAGTTCACGACTTGATGATTTAACTTGCAATGAGAAGAGGTGCACGTATTCAACTGTTAGTAAATCTGTAGTTAGCCGCTCTCCACACCTCAAAATTGCTGAATATTTCTTCAGCATACTAGGGCACAATGCAAATGCGGTAGATATTATCTCTCATTTCATCTCAGTGGGCTGACGAAAGGACCTAATCTAGAATTGCCTCGGGAAAGGGACTCGTAAGTCAATTAATTTTCAAAACATCCTCACATAGAATTTTAAAATTATCGGACACTAATAACAAAGCCCGCAAAAATAAGATCCATAGAATATTATATTCAAGCATTGAGCAAATCAATATTGATCAGAATTAACATCGGGTCACTCTGCACATGCATCGTGTAAACACGGCTTCACACGAGGCACTTCATTGCAGTGTTATAAATGAATGAGTGAAAATTATGAGCGACGCGATGACTCGCTAGAATGACCGCAAGAACAAGAGACAGGAAAAAAGCTTCTGCTCTAATTCCTTGCACGCGTTTTCGCGATAGCCGCTTAGATAACTAAAGCGGGAAACGAGATTTTGCGAACGATTACAACTATACTAAGCAAGCATATTCATAGAATCTACATCTCAGCAAATGTTCTCGTAGCCACGTCCGATTATTCCTACGACTACTATTTATTATATATCCACACAATATGTGAATAAAAATGGCTAAGTTACCGTAACTGACGGAAACAAAACCGTAACTTCACTTACCATGGTGCATTCCTCCCTGCGGAGCGCCTGGATACCCCATCCCCTGGTCAAAGAAAAATAAATAAGTCACCTGTAAGCACTCAATAGGCCACTCAACAAATAAGTGCAGATATTAATTACCTGATCAAAATAATTATAATTCCCAGGATGGCCATACCCCGGATGTCCGTAGGGATACCTAAAATACATTCACCTTGTTAGAGTGCAAAAATCAAGTTTTATACATATCGGTATTGGGCAAATACTTACCCGCCGTAGGGATTATACATCGAATAAGGTGAAAACTGCCACGGGTTGGGGAGGGTTTGGTTTTGACATTTGTCCCCCATTGTGGACCAACTACCCAGTAACAACAATGTATTCGAATAACGAAAAAATGAGAATGACAAATTTAACTAATATAAATTGAACCGAGTAAATCAACTTCACAATGAAGAGATAGCGCGCACAACTATTTCATCTACCAAACTATGTCGCCTAACATTCATCAACCACCAACTTCAACTTCCGCCATTTTGACGGTATGGAAGTCATGACACAAAAATGACCATGCTCACGGTTAGATACACAAACACGGATTTGACGGATAATTAACTCTAAATATCAATGAAAGGTGTCCACAAACTGTTATTTATGATCACGAGAGAACAAAGAGTGATTTACAATAATGATAAATGTTTATCCTCCATTCACAGCGACATATAAACTTCAGCCACCATTACGTGCACATCTTCACACATCACCGCGTCATGGTAGTTCTAAAGTAAGCCACCCGAGGTGCTGAAGTAGATTAGAATAAGCGAAGTGCGATAAACGCAATGACTGCCAGCGCCATTGCCAATGGGTGGCCGATGGATTCATTGTAGAGCGGGCTTTCAAAGCTAAGGATTTTTCATGAAGGAACTACATATCAATATAATCATCTTGGGTATGCCAACATGTGCACAAACTCCTGAAGATATTCCTTCATTTATTAGTCCTCTATTTTCTCTTGTGGCAGCAACTTTTGTCTACGGCAAAAATTTTGGCCTCGTTCATTAATGAATTTGTTCCATTGATCACCTCTTATCTTGCTTCCTAATAATATCGTTTTGTCACTAGCTCCTTCATATAGAAATAGAAAGCCCTCAGACTCAGAAGTAAACCTCGTTTAAAAAATTAATGTGATAGAGGTACCTTTGTCAGCTCCTTCAAAAATCATTTTAACTTACTTTGAACCATGTTTTTACTGCTCATTAGTATGGAACTCTACTTGAAATATGATACAGCTATAGAAAGGGTCCAAAATAAATTTTTAAGACTGATTGCTTTTAGATTTAGCATTGAAAGAAAGAAAGGATCTTATGTGGAATTGTTACATATGCTTAATCTTAGTTCACTATCAAACAGGAGAAAACAATTGGGTTTAATGTTCTTGTATGCTTAGTTAAATAATCTACTCCAATGTTCAGATCTGTAATCTTTAATTAATATAAAAGTTCCTTCCTTGCACTCAAGATGTCATAGTTTATTCTATCCCCCATACAGTAGTTATAATTATCTTTACTATTTGCCCATGTTCAGGATAGCGAGAGAATTCAATTATGTTTGTACCTACTGATGCTGACATTTTTCTAATGTCCAAATTTTCTTTTAAAATTTTTTGAATTAACCGTTTTAAGTGTCCAATTTGAATTATTCTGTTTCAAATCTTGAGTGGTATGGATACTTTGGGTGTTCAATAGTTATTAAATACCCATTTTTATTTTTAAAATTATTATTAATGTTATGATTGTATTTGATTTTCCTATCATGTATTTGTATATCTATGACTCATTCCATGATTTTTAGTATTATACTTCTTTTGATGTTCCTATGTTAATGATGTCTTATATTTTATTATATTAACGTATGATAACTGTGCAATATACGTATTTCAATTGTACTATTGTAAAAGGGAATTAGCCCGTGAATAAATATTATTATTATGTATTGTTACTTCAGCAACATTCCCCTCCGAGTCCTCGGCAAGCATCGGGTTTCATTGCCGTCATAATAGCCGAGGACTTGAGAGGTGTTTTGGCAGGCACGGTCCTAGGTGTAAGCAAACTAAGTGGCCGCGTAGGGTGACAGGCCAGGGGGCGCTGAAGGCGCCCCAACAAGGCCTCGAAGTATATAGACCCAAAGGGCACCCAAAATTTTAAACAAAGACAAAAGGAAGAAAATAAATATGAGTTGAATAGCGTGTATAATTAATCGTACAACCCAATGAGGCCGAAATATCACACGTATCTACCTAATAACGCCGTGGTACAAGCTTAAATCTTTAATTAAATTTCCAAGTGCATAAAATGCAGACTGCGTATTTGGCCCGGAGGCGCGGCCTTGCTAACTGCAAGGTTCAGTCTACAGTCTACCCGGAGGTAATTGGGGGCCTTTCCTCCCCTTTTTCTCCTCGGGGGTTCTTTGCCACTTCCACCACCTTTAAGAACGTTTTATGGAGGCCTCCACAGGGCTCCTTGCAAGTGGGGGCATGAGTCTCTGGGCCTCTACCCCTCCGCGTCGGAGCGGCTCTGGTCATTCCACCCCTTTTATGTTTTTGCTCCTGTCCAATGATGCACAGCGCTTGTATCTATTTTAGTGCTGTCTGACAAAAATAGTGCATATTGTGCATATAAACTATTTTTGATATAAGCACTATTATTATGCATGTGCATAAAAATAGTGCATAGTGCAAATGTCTCACGTTTGTATGCATGACGTGCGAAAATAAGCGATGGGTCTAGTTTTCATTCCCAAACCAACGAAAATATATCGCATATTTTGGCACTCCCTCTGACTTCTCACTTGCATTCATTTTTCTACTCATATACGAGAATTTGGGGTGCGTGCACGACTAAGTTATAGAAGACGGCTGAGGTGAAATTAGCTCCCCGGGCGCCCATTGTTGGTACTCACAACCGACGTGATTTGTTAGAGTATGAAATGTAAACAGGAGCATTTTAATAGCTCTGAGTGAGACCCCTGCTTCCTCTCCGCCGTAGGATTTTTGGCGACCCCCTTCCCAGTGGCGGAGCTAAGCAGAGGCGAAGGGGGAGGTCCGCTGCCCACTTTTCAGGGAGCGACACCAAGGAGTCTGCCATGGGCGGCACAGTGGGTTTGGAGCACCAAACTCAAGGCCCGCCCCGCAAAGCACACAGTGTAGCTATGCAACTGTCACTTCCACCCTGTGTTGGTGACCTAGTCCACGCACGACATGCAGGCATGCACGTGAAAGTACTTGCCCACTGTTTTTGAGGAAACATCACTTCTCTATCAGTCTGCCTACGAGGTTTTTCGAGCATAAGTATAGAGTAATAATGTTCAGTAACGCTAAAAAACCGTCTGGGTCCTTCAATCGCAAAAGGAAATTGCAACATTCATTAGAGAATAAATAACAATCCAAAGCATTGGAGATGTTTCTTTAGGCTTCGATTTCCAGGGCTGAGCTGGAGAATAAAGCTTTACCAAATCCAGTGATGACGAGACGTCAATTCCAGAGACTGTGACTGCACCGTCGCCAACTGTTACAACTGTCAATTTTGGCGTAAACTGTCCTTGTGATTACGTTCACATGAAACTATTGACAAAGGAAATGAAAGAATTATAGAGGCTGAAATTGAACATTGGAAGCAAGTTCTGAAACATTTTAAAACAGAAACAACAATTGCACTATCCCACAAGGTATTTAATGCATACGACACGATTCAACTCACAGAGCCATCATCAGGTGCAAGACCTTTTGTACCTGATGATGGCTCTGTGAGTTGAATCGCGTCGTATGCATTAAATACCTTGTGGGATAGTACAATTGTTGTTTCTGTTTTAATATGACGAACGTCCACGATATCTCGCCTGAATCTGTCGAAAAAAAGTTCTGACACGCTTACTTTCCATAGTCCAATTTTTTGGGGATGCAAGGATTAACCTTTCGAGGAACTAAAAAGACTCTTTTCCAGCAAAACAATGGAAATTTTTTGAAACTTGTGGAACCCAGCCAATTTTGATGTAGTCCTGAATGAGCATGTGAGAAGAGTTACTCATGACGAGACACATGTTCACTATTTGAGCAAAAATTTTCAAAATGAGATGTGTGAATAGAGAAAAAGAAGTTATATGAGGCAGGATTGCATGATGCACAGTGATTATTCATCCTTATGTTGAGAGGAATGCTGCAGAGACAAATGTAAAAAGCCAGACATAGCTTGTATAAAAGTGCAAACACTATGTTAGAGTTGGTACAGGGTGAGGGAGAAACGGAAGGAAGGTAACAATTCAGGAATTTTTGGGAGTTGGTCCAGAATGAGGATTAAGCATGTTGTGCTTCTTGGATGGTTACAACTGGTGGCTGGAGTTTTTGAAGGGATAGCAATTTGATAAGAGATTTAGTAGCCTTAAATAAAATAGACAGGTTCAGGGGAGATCCATAAATAACAGAGGGACATATAGGGAATGAATTAATGGTAGTAGGATTCCTCAAAAGGATAGGAAATAATTCCTTGAGGAGTTGTGTTAGGGGCTGCAAGCCAGGGAACAAAGTGTTGCATATAGAAAAGTGTTTAAAATTTGGATTGGAAATTAATTTAAGTGGATAAGGCTTTTTGAGAATTTAAAAAAAAGTTAAGTAAAAAGGGTTGCTGAATTGCCTCTGTGAAGCAGTGACTGGTGTAGGTTGGACAGATAACATTTTTTGCAATTTGATGACCTCTGATTGAAAGAGAGTATGGGAGGGAACTTCTGGTGTGAGAGGGATGACAACAGCTAAAGTGAAGGTATTGATGTTCATTTGTGGGTTTTAGATGAACAGAGGTACTGAATTAGCAGTTGAATAAAGATATGTCCACATCATGGAGCGTTATATGGGTGGAAGATATATTTCAAGTGAAAGGTACATAAAATGCATTTAGAGAGGAAATGAAATAGTTAAGGGAGCCGAGGTCATGTGACCAAAGTAGGAAAATGTCATCTATGAACTGGAACTAGAGAAGGGATTTTAAAGGGGGCTTGGGAGAGGAAGTTCTCTGTGAGAAGACCGAGAAAAAGACTGTCATTTGAGGGACCAAATCTATTTCCCATGGTACAGCCCTTGGTTTGGAGGTAGTAGAGGTCATTTAAAGACAAGGTGTAGCATGTGGCATGCGTCAGAGCGTTGGCGAAGACTCTATGCTGCAATAAGGCAGTTTTGTGCAATGAGTGGATGCTTGGCCAAAACGGAGCATGGGGTTGACTTGCGACTTCTGGGAGTTGGAGGCACACCCATGTCCATGAATAGACCTGTGAGACACAATGACTGGGTGATGCTACAAGGGCACTGACCTCTGTGGCGAAACAATAAAAGTATCGTGTGGAGATGGGAGGAGGCAGTGTGTCTGGGTGGAGGCTGAGAGTGGTACAGCCAGGGGGCTATGTGAAAGGGTTGTACCAAAGGGTTAATAAATCTCACTGTTATTGTCGCCAATATCTCCCACGAAGACGAGTGGGATACTACAAAGGCATAGTGGGTGAGAATGAAGTTAGAGAGTTCTTTGAGGAATTCTGTGATGGATTCATGAGGAGTTGGCTTTGGAAATGGTAGACAGAACTGAGACCTTCTGAGTGAGGAATGAAGTGTCCAGGGAAGTTACATTAATTGTGGCCATATAACGATGTGTATTCTGAGGAAGGGAGAGAGAATTCAGGAGGTTTAGAAAATGATACCTATCTTTATATGAAGTGGGTAGGTAGGATGTTCCATTTTGCATCGATGTTTGAAAGACATGGGTCTAAGATGGTGACATTTGATGAGAAAATGAGATGTGAAAAAAATTTTTAAATTGGATAATATTTAGGGGTCGTGCATGCAGCTTTTTGTTTAACATGGGGGCTCCCGTAAGCGTGTGCCACCCGTTTGAAAAGCCCATGGTCCCAGGCCTCCGTGCCACCCCCCCACCATTTCTTCCCCCACCTATCGAAGGTTCTGATAAGTAGGCTTAAATTGATTACCACTTTGGGGGGATTTTAACAACCTCGCTGAGTGTGATGTTGCTCTCATCAAGGAGTATTCTCAGGCTGGATTGACCAAGGATGTGTAGCAAATGCAGCACCTACTCCAAATAGTCTCCAGGCACTGCAAAGCTATGCCAAAGATGACCGAAAAGGCACTCACAGTCTTCAATGCAAATATTTTGAGCAAAATGTAATCAAAATTCTCAAAAAGAGTGATATTGGAATTTAGTTCTTGTCCTGACCATGGCACTCCTCATTTCCATTATATGAGTAAATGCTATAAATACAAGACTTTACTCTTTACATACCAGTCTCACCCCCCTCCCAAATGGCTGAGATAATGTTGTATCATTTTATGACAACATGGTATTTGGCCACTCCCCTCCTTTACTCATTACGTCCACTTTCCTCTCACCATCCCTTCTTATCAAGTCTTCCTCCTCATTCTTCTATTTCCATAGACATATGCAGAGAGTGGAAGTCCTGGCCATCTCCTTGCATGCTATGCTGCCAGCTAGTCTGATTGTAGAGGGTTAATGGAAAGGATGCACTCTTTGTGGTGCGAGATCTGTCAAGAGCAACACCACCTATTGCAGCAGAATCTGTAAGATAATGCAAACTGGCAGGTCGCCGAGTTGACAAGCCAAGTCAGGAAAAAGGGCAGGTTAGACCCAAAAATGAGCAGCTCCATATCTACTAGGCATGCATGGTGGATTGATCTTACTACAGGCAGGGCCTTGGCATGACTGACTGTGACTGACGACTACAGATCGAACAGGTGATCACAGGAGAGGCGAGGAAAGTGGCTCCACCAATGCATTTATTTTTTAACCACATACATTACACTTATCACCAATGAAAAATAGAAACTCTCTTCTGACCCGGTCTCAGAGGATCACACCAGTGGCCAAACCACCATCCCTGTCATCAGCAGCCTCTCCACGAGCTGATATGAATGACACTCCAAATTTGGCATCTCCACCAAATACAGAGGAAGCTGGTAAGGCCAACTCTAAAATTTGATTGTGTTTATATAGCGCACTAAACTATGATGAAGGCCAAACTCAGCATAGAGATGGATAACGACCTAAAGATATATTGGTGGGGTCTCCCACCACCTTTTTGGATGGATTGGATGTAAATATGATAGAGAGATTTATCTATATTGGCCTCAGGACAAGTTGCTCACAAGTATGGGACAAGTTAGCTCACCAGTAAATCAACTAGGCACTATATATAATCATTTTATATGGAGTCAGAAAAGATGAAAAAATAATGGTAAAAAAATAAATCAAACACATTCATCAGGAACAGTAAGATACATAATTCCCAGTATTTAACCCTTTGGATGCTGTCCTCTACCATGTGGTGGTAGCACATGAAGTTTTCCAGTGGCTAAATGCTGGTTTTCCTGGCAGCAACTGAATGCCTTGTGCCTAGAATGTGTTTTCACTTGTCATGCTACCTCATCTGTTATATTATTATTTTTTTTTGTTTTATTTTTAAATTTGTGGCATCTCAAGTTCAGTAGAATGGACATCAGACTAGCAGCTGTTATAATCACAAACGCTTCCATAGGAAATTGAAAAAAATGTGGAAAGTTGATTACAGAGCAACCTTTGACTACTACCAGCAAATAAGCTGACTACCGCAGTTTCTAATGCCTTCGGTATCAAGTGCAACGATCGCTGTTAATATTTATAAAGTGCCATAAAAATTTTGGAGAACACTAATGTAAAGTGCAAGTGTTAATCAGAACAAAATGGTATGTATTACATGCTTGACAATTTCAATGCAGAGCAGCACCAATTGAGTCAGTCCTATCCGGGGACTATATGTATCAGAATTCCTGACAGTAACTGCTACCAGATACTGTTTGAGCTGAGATTTTGTCTCGCCTCCTTTGAGACCATGGCTGCTCAGCTATTTCTAAAGAAATTTCAGCCATGTGCCCCATTTTTTCTTTGATACTTCCCTCCAATCTCTATTAAGATGTATGATGAGTATATTTGTGGAACAAGAAGTCATAACAAGACAAATGATCTTCCATACAGGTCTGAGCACAGATAGTTATCCAGTGAGATCGCAGAAAGTTCTCATTTAATTTGGACCAAGAAAGCTCTGGGTCAATGTGAGGCATTAGAGAAGGATATCTTGGGGTCCTGAAATGAGTATCAAACATTTACGAAGAGCATGCCATTAAAAATTCTTGATAAATGGCCCCTGGCCTGTTCCCTCAGGAGGAGTATTACATGTTTGCATCCAGAAGAGATTGTCAAGAGATTGTCAAGAGATGTTTTATTTCAGCATTGATTCACCTCACTGCATTAATCTGCATTGATAGCTCTGTGGCTGGTGCTCATCGTCATTGGTTTTCCAATCCTAAGATTGGTTGACTGCAGCATTCCATCCTTCCCTATCTAATAATAGTTCCGCGAGGCTGATACTAGTGATAAATAATTTAAGAATCTTTTGGATTAAGTCAGTGAAGAGCATGCTAATAGAATTTGATGGAGATCATGATCATCTGGACCCATATTGGTTTAATGACATTGGAGATGTACGTGGATGTGAAAATTTGATGAGGTTAATCATATTTGTGTGTATTTTCTTCTATGGCAGTGCTAGTGGGGGAGGTTTCTCAGATAATTCCTCCTCTCTTGTTGAAAATAATACCTAAGTTTTCTGGCCACCCATTGTATTGCTCATGATATGATGAAGGCAGTGGATAGTGTTAGATCTGCTCTTATCACTAAGCAATCAATTCACAGCTTCCAAAATGTTCATGGAAAGTTCAGTGAAGCTGCAGTGGAGATGAAGGAAGCAAAGAAGACCTCAATAGAGAATGAAAGGAAAAGGAAAAAGGTCATGCAAAAGGTTCAAGAGATTAAGACAAAACAAAATACATTTCTTAAAAATGCTAATAAAATTATTCCTGGGATTGAAGCAGACATGAAGTCATTGAAAAAATCAAACCATTGACTTATTAGCCGGTAGAGCCCTAGGGTTTCCAACAGGATGATGGTGGTTTGTCATAGCAACATTTTGAAGGTACAGTCTGCCATCAACATGATAAATAGATTTTTCAGGAAATTCATTTATAATGTGTTAGAACGGATATCTATAAGACTTTGGAAGAATGCAATAATTTATCTAGAAAACTCAGGGAAAAAATACTGGAAATTCACTGGACACCCTTCATGAAGGATTTTATTCAAAGTTTAACATATTTGTTTTGTTTTATATTTACATTAATAAATACTAGGATGGCTGGTAATCATGACCTTAATGCACAATGTACACTGAATAAGATTTTGAACATATACACATTGTGTAAGCAAATCTCTGATGAACTAGAAAAAATAGAAAATGTGAATCATGTACGTAGTTTCTATCATGCAAATAAATAGTAAAATGCTTTAAATCACCAAAAAGATGGGCTTGAAAACATTTTTCAGGAAAAAAATACAATTTCATAGAAACATTTCTGAGGTAAATACATATATGCATGACTTACCTTCCCATTTTCACATTTTTTATTTTAAATTATTTTATCTTTGTGCTTTATAAATTAACAAAAATATTCTTCTGTAACCTTCTTAGAACTATATTGAACTATTGAACTATAAAAATTAGTTTTCTGGTAGGCACTTGACCACACATATATACATTTCACATTCTTATTTACATGAATATCAAAACATCAACTTTTGATGCCTTCAGTATACACATACAATAAAATTTATAAGTCTTTTCCAAGCCTCTCAATTTCTGCTATGAAGAAGTCCATGTCATTGTGGGTAAGTCCAGAATTTTGTAGAACAAGACGGAAAAAATTGGGCAAGTTTCCCAGAGGCTGATAAGTTATCATCATAGTTCCACTTCGCATCATGAGCTCCTTTATCTTTGGTGCCACCTGGAGTAAATAAATACAGAAAGAGATACCAGATTACCACCAGATTCTTTAAAAACTATTCTTAGTCATAAAATCATATTTTTAATCAATGCCATCCCTTACGAGAAAGTAGTACTTGGAGCCCAATACTAAGTAAAGAGGCCGAATACTAAATACATGAATCTAAGTATTCAAGTACTCAGATTCCATCACCCATTGCTCAACGTTCAATACTTAGCACTGAGATTCCTCAAAGTAGTACCTACTCAGTGGGGAAGTAATCACAATACTAGCACCGTGTACTATTTTGTGGCTCCAGTTCTTCAATGCTGTGTTTTCCTTGCATGAAACATGAAAGTACATTTAGGCTCCAATGTTTGTATTTATGTGTTAGTTTTCTATATGCCTCTTTGTTTTAACTTAAAAGTGCACATGTTTCTTGATGCATCCACCAACAGGCCTGTCGAAAGGGGGGGAGGGCAGTGGGGGAAAAAACCCGCGAAAAGACCATATTCAAAGCTAGGAAGGGCCCATGCCACAGTAATTGTTGGCGTGTAAGGAGGGGGCCCGCTTACCAGCATCACAATGGACTTGCCCCCGGGCCCAGCTGGGCTCTCAGCGGTCCTTTCCAACAATACTAGTTTTCAGTAATACCTCTAGTACACAGGTACTAGTTATGAGTACTAAGTACAAGAGTGCTTAGTACATGAGTACTTAGTACACGAGTACTACCTCCAGTACTCAAATGCTATTTCCCAATACTACTGCCAATACTAATACTAGTATTCATGAAAAAAGTTCTCTTGTACTTCCCAGTACTTTTTTTTCAATACTTCCAGTACTATTTTTTCATAAGGGATCCCCTTACCCAAGATAATTCATATGACTTCATATCTACCTTTAATTACTACATACCTTGTGTAATTTTTCATTAAATCCTGCTTTTTCTTCTTCTCCTCTGAGGCTGGGAGGGATGTACCAAAAACATATGTTAGTGCACTGTGGCTCAGAAACAACCAACTTGAATCCTTCCCTGTGTCGTATTTTTTCAGTGAAGTAAGCAGCATTTTCAAACACAGTATCAACGTGCTTTTCTAAACCATTTGTTCCCTGTTTCAGAGAAAAAGTAAAGCGAAGGATAAGTATGTTTACAAGTCAAATGCATAATGAAGAAAGTTACCACGACCTGAAATATATTGGGTGTAAGAGGGTCATATACGAGGTTTTGATCGTCACTATACAGAATGGGCTTACTGTATCTGGGGGGGAAGAGATGATTTAACCTTAGATGCTCAAGGTGATGTTACATAGACTCGAACTCCAAGGAAAATGTATTCTTCCCTTTAAGCCTATGAATTGAGGACCTTATGCCAAAATTATCATGTAAATGTTCACATTTGAACTTCTCTTGGAAGGGTCAGGTGATGAAACTTGGAGGGGGAATAGAGTAGATAAGAAGGTGACAGTCAAATATTCAAGAATATTTTCCCTGCAGTATTTAGAAAAAATGTTGAAATTTGCTTCCAACAGATTGAAGGTTAGTGTTGAAGCATGGATCTTATTTCTATCAACGCTAAATATAAGGAGCCAGCACAGGATGGCACTTTTACCAGGTGTTTCTACACTGACTGGATCATAATCATTTTCTAGTTTCATACACTGATGAGGTTAGCCATTATTTGTTGATTTTTTGTGCTCCTCCAGTTAGATTAGCCATCCCTTACCTTGGCCTTCCACATGAACCAGAATTTGAGAACATCAGGCCTCCTTCCACACTGAACATGCTTGTCTCCTGTGTCAAGGCTAGTGTCATAGAACTTGTCCTTTTGAAACAGATAACTAGCACATGTGGAGTGTGTGGCGGAGAGAATCCCAGGAGAACCATCAGCCAACTTCCCATTCCTCACATGGAATGTGGAGCACTGCTGGGGTGCAGAGAGCAATTTATGTGGATTCCAGGTAACAGAATCTGCACTGAATTTTGAGAGAAATGAAAGAAATAACTTTTCATAGTCACTGTAATTCAAAGATATGTTTTGATGAACTACATACACCTGTACTGTCAACCATTTGGAAACTTTTCATTTTCCACCATATTTACATGTGCAATTTTTCCATAAAAAATCAGCAGAAAAAAATTAAATTTGAAATGTGAAAGACAATGCCTATTCTGGTGGGTGCCCAGATACCTAACTTTATACCATACAACAGTGACATAGCATCAATGGCTCACAGGGGTGCAAGTGAAACTGGGCTCAGGGCCAGTAACAGCCCACAGGAGTCCCAGTCTACTACAAGTGATAGATAAAAATTAACGTATCTTATGATGGGCTACACCTGCCACTAATTAATGGGCCATTTTTGTGTAACAAAAGCCCTTTTGTTTTGCTAATTTCATGCCTCATTCATCCGAGATTAGGGTAGCAGAGCTCCCATTTTTTTCTGGGAAGACAAGCCCTCTGTGTTTCTTGATACCGGGCCTAAATGCATCCAACTATGCCACTGCTGCACAATGAATATCATACATATACTATGTAGTCTAGATAATACATAGTATATGTAGTTATCATCTTTAAAAAAAGTATTTTCTCCACTTTGGTAATTAGTCTTGATGTCTAATTCCAACCTCTTCCACTACCAACAAAATCATAAAGCTTGGAAAATTGTTTTTGCTATTCTATCTTTCATTTGCTAAATATGCACATCAAACATGAGGTTGTGTGGAGAATGCCTAAATGTAGTCTATTAGTCTTTGGCTAAGAACTCTTTATCATCCCTTAAGGAAACTATGAAATATCTTTTGAGTTCTTGGAGATATTTATTTCCCAAATTCAGGTTTTTAGAGGAGACTGGTAGATTAAGGGGGAGGCCACATTCATTTCAGAAATCTAAGCTTTTGAAGTAAATCAGTCGATTATAAAGGAAGACCACCCCTGTAATTCCTGGGAAGATAAAAAATTGTAATCTTGAGGTATTCCAGACCTCTCTCCTCCCAAAGAAACAACAACCTTGATCTACCCATGTTGGAGCTTAAGATCTCATTTTGATTGAATATGGTATGTACCTGCTCAATATTCTTTTAGAGTAGCTATTTACCGTTCAATGCCAGACAGTAGATGTCGGTGCTTTTTAGATATTAGTGCTCCACCACCCCAAGCAGCATCCACATGGAGCCACAAGTTGTACTTTTGGCATACATTTGCAATTTCAGGGATTGGATCAAATGCTCCAAGGACAGTTGTGCCTGCAAAAAATGTGCAAAATACTTCCATAAGCATGCATAGGACAAAACAAGATTTTTTTATATTAATGACCTATAATCTTATACTATTAAACGAAGAATTCTTGTATATATGTCTACCTATATTTCTGAATATGTATTTACCGCTGAACGCCTGAGTGAATGATCGAATGTTCATATATATTTAGGCATGTAATTATTTTCTCCCCAAGGCCCCCAAAATGGGCCCAATTTTATTTGGAATGAATGCAGGGGTTTCTTTTTTTGCTTTTTTTAAATAACTTGCAATCAAGATATAGGGTTTTAATTGTCACTATAAGATGGCAAAAAGAATAAACTATTTAATTCTGGTGACTGATTACGTCACACACTTCATTTTTGCTTAAAAATTACATTTCCCATGCCGAAATTACAAATTCTTCTCCGATTTCAACAATAGCATATTTCCTTGGTAAATGAACCATGGATATAAACAGGAAATTTGGCCCGGGTATTTTACACCTTATTTTATACATTAGCGAAAAGTATGGAACCTGAGAGTGGGTATTCAGGGGTTGTATACGAGGAATGCATTGGGCCAAGCTTTATTTAGGTAAAGCACTTTTGGCTTAGAAATTTGCTATTACGTAGGGATTCATTAGTTCTTTATGAAGTAAGAACTATATATACACGAATGTACCACTTTCATATGAATTACCTCTATCTTGCATTTAAATAATAACAGTTTTTTAATTCCATTGAATCACCTGTCAGTGAACCGAGCAAAGCTCCGTCCCCAAGTTCTAATATTTATTGTTCTAGGAGTAGCACTCCTTTAGAACAGAAATAATGTACACTGGAAATAAATGCAAACAAAATTTACTACAAATAAATTGATATAAAATATACTTCTAGCTCATGGGAACAAGGACATACATGGAAACAAAAAAATGAAGTAAAGTTAAGAGTATCACTAACACATGATGCAAATATGTTGAAATTTACTGGTTGTGCACGTGATATTTAAGGGTCTCATTACTGATAAGATGTAATCATAATCGAATAAAGTTAAGCTTGTCAGAAAAAAACAAAGTAAGGTCATTCTTATATCAACATCCTTAACAGACGTCCTTTTGTTAATTGGTTTGTCCATCACATACTACATCAAGTCTTAAATCAATCCCAATGGTTTCACAAGGAAAATAGGAGGAATGTCAGCAATGAAGAATAAAGAGGTCTACTTACCAGCTGTTGCTGAAACCATGAACGGCCTCTCTCCTGCATCCAATGATGATTTGATGCGAGACTCAAGGTCTTCTGGATCCATTTGCCCTCTTTCGTTACATTTCACAAGGTGCACAAAATCAGACCCCAGTCCAAGCAGGGAGGCCATTTTACTGATGGAATAGTGGGCATCTTCCGAAGTGAATAAGGATAGGCGTGGCAGACCATGCAAACCTTTGGACTGAAATGAGTAAAACACCAGGTTGGCTACATAATGAAAAGATTAGTGCAGGTACACAGTGTTATATGCTGTAAGGCTAAAATAATAGCTAGCAGAATAGAGCTTGCTTTCACAATTCCCCTTCCTCTCAATCTTATCAAACTCACTTTTTGTGTAGAATTTGGTCCATCTTTCATGCTTATGAAAGGTGGTACTTCATGCTTGGCCCAGGTAAAAATATTTGGTCTCTAACTGCTCTGAAAGACTTATGTTATACCTGGAAGTGGTCTGTAACTGGACTGAACTGGTCAGGATTTTGAAGATGTTTCAAGATGACTCAAATCCAGACCAATAACATACCACTTCCAGATCAGATATTAGTCTTTCATAGCAGTACATTCCAGTTTCAGAGCTGTTACGGAACAAACGTTTTTACCTGGGTGGGTTTCACTTAGGTTGGAAAATGATTATTTGAGGAGGTGAACAACAACTGATGTCAACTGCAACAATAAAATAGCTGGCCAGGCAGGAAAGGAAAGAGTCGTACATCTATGTGCATTTAAGCAGGTACATAATTATAATGCTCCGATAGGACTGCAAACCAGAGAACGGTATGTGAAAACACTCACAGGGAGCATGGCACTCTATGGATCGGAAGCATGGACCATTGGAAAAGCTGACCAGAAAAGACTAGAAGCCTTTGAAACCTGGTCCTGGAGGAGGATGCTTCAGATAAAATGAATGAACAAAATTAGAAATGATGAAGTGTACAGAAGAGTTGAAGAGGAAAGGACCACAAGGAACACCATACAGAAAAGAAGAACAAGATGGATTGGACACACCCTGAGACACAATGGGTTTTTGAAGAACATAATTGAAGGTAAAATAGAGAGAAAAGTCCCCAGAGGAAGACCCATGAATAATTTCATGGATCAAATACAGAGGAAAGTACATAGGAAGAGATACCAGGAGGTAAGGCAACTAGCATCAGATAGGGAATGGTGGAGGGCTGCCGTCAACCAATCTTAGGATTGAACAACCTATGAATGACGGAATGCTCTGTACATGGGCATAGCAAAGGGAAGGCAAGGGAGGAAGGTAGGCAGAAGACTTTGATAGTTTATTCAAAATCTGTAATACAGTTGCAGACAGGATGGTTACAGGTGGGTGTCCTTCCCAAACCCCTCCCCCCAACATATAATAATAATAATTTCTTTATATGTATCTAACAGCTGGAGCCAATTACTAGATATATAATATATTAAGGAACACACACGACCATGCCCAGGGAGATGTAAATATCCTACCCAGGCAGGACTCGAACCTGTAACTTTCGGTTAGGCAGGCGAGGACTTTACCCCGCCGTCACCAAGGCCGGCAATCGGTGCTGGCTCCTATCAATCCTGGCTATGCCCTTGGCTCAGTACATCCAAGTCCAATGTATCCCTCAAGCACGAGGACAGTAGTTGAGAGAAGGAATGTTTAAGCAAGAATAATTTTACTTCCCTTTGTGTGCATAATTTTTAATTTAATATTGATTGTATAAAAATATAAGAAGCTGATGTACTAACTAGGTAGAATCTTTCGAGAAACTAAAATATAATGATGATCATTGCAAAACGTGAATATTATTTACTTCACTTGATGAATTCTCAATTGCTAGCACTCAAGTATTGGGTGGATTCTTGTAATTGGTTATTAATCTATCATCACCTTACCTTAACTTCAGGAAATGCGCTGAACCTCGAGCAGCTGATAGCATATCCATTAGCCATAGACCCACCAGGACAGAATATGCTGTCTCCCTTATCTTCTCCATCGGTGCACCATCCCAAAATTTCTCTCATATTATGTAGAACTTCTTCTTCCATAAGAATGAATACAGGTGCAACTTCATATGTGTAGACACTACCATTGAGAGCATCAGTTGCCCATTGGCCTACCAAACCATATGGATCAAGACTGTTGAAAAAAGGCAGGTACTTTTAATTACATCTTTGATTATTATCAATGAAAAGAATGCATTTTTTCTAAGAGTGACTTTGGCCATAGCTAATGGTCAAAATTTAAAGATTTGTCAGGACAAAAGTTAGTTTTCTCATGAAAAAAAATACCTTGAGAAGAGCTGATTGACAAAGTGAGGATGTCCAGTTTTCACACTGTATTTCACAATGTCACTCAGCAATGCCAGAAGCTTTTCATGTGTTTCACCTTCATCCTTCATCGTCAAGTCAACTTCCTTTGCGAGTGATTTTGGATCTCTCCACTCCAGCACTTTGGCATTAACATTTGTTGCTCCAAACACAGCTTCCTTCAGCAAAAGTTCCAGTGCATCCTTCAGGAACCTGTTAATAAATCAAGCCATTCATTATGTTTCTACTGAAAAATAATGAAGGAAATAATAGAGGCTGATCCCAAGTTTGGTTAGCACTGTGTCAAAATATTAGCTTGGTACAGTAGCTCTAGCTATAGCTGTAACTTGCTCCTTTTCACGGAACAGAGAAAAATGAAAGCAGCTGAAAAATATTCTGCTTGACAACAGTTATTTTCACCAAAAATTATTTGAGACTTCATTTTATATTTCTCACCTATATATTTCAGTTATTGGGATTTTAAGAGCACACTTCTGGGTCTCAGAGTCAAATTAGAAGCTGTTCCTCCTTTCCCTTGATTTAGAACTAATATTTCAGGGCTGATTTTTTCTTACCTTCTTTCTTTAAAGGAAGTTCTTAACATCTTCACAGTTCTATAAAGATGATTTTCCAATGACGTTTATACTGACCTAATACGACTTACTCAGTCCTTCATTCTTTACCCTAACACCGTTTCCTTAACCTTAACTAATCTCAAATTATTCCGTTTCAAAATCTTCCAATGAGGGCATAAGCTCGTCCCAAAGAGGTAATAATCAGCACTAACCTTCCACATACTAATTTAAGAACAAAGGAGTGGGTTGTCAAATTTATTAAATATTCGACAAACTCCCATCCAGGAATTAATGCACACATGCAAAATTCCTCTGCGTTTTGAATAGTTAACAATGGAGGTGAACAACAGTTGTTGTCTACTGCATATTGAGCGAAACCCAAGATTTATACTCTAGGCGACTTCGGGCGTTTATTTTCACATTTTAAAGACAGCGCTCCGGAAGTCGACAGTTCATAGGATAATATTCGTACACCCTCCAGCCGTCCAGTAAGAAGCATATATACCTACAATAGACCCGCGAATGTCATATAGGGTTAGGGAGGCAGTGTTTATAAAAATGTAACGGAAAGTGAAAGAACTGCTCCACAGAAATGCCTCTGAAAACGTGTGTGAGCTCTAGCTGTGCCATTTTATTGGGCATAAGATTTTTTTTCGGGAGTAGGTATACAAGCGGCAAAGGGAAAAATTGATACCCCGTAAGTACGAGCCGAGTTCAACCAAGTTCTGGGTTGATTGCGGAATGGTGTGACAAACAAGCAGATAGTTCCCATGAAATATTTTACTTCAGCAACATGTAGGAGCATTCCTAGGTGAAACTGACAAACCGCACTTGTTCTCGCCTTTCCTGTTTGACCATGGGCGGATAATAGATTAGCAATGCCTAGCGAAAGTTGGACGGCTACCGCAGCATTAGTTAACAGAGGGAGCGACGGAAGATACGACGTACTTATTTTCCGGTTCTCTACCTCTCACAAGTCGCACCCGACCTACGCTCGATCATCGGAACAAGACTTCATCGCCTCATTCTCAAGCTTAATCTTTTACATGAAATGATAGCTTTCCCTCACTCCTACATTTTTACACCACCAGATTGGCGTCAATCGGGAGAGTAAACGCGAATTATCTAAACCCGGACCGATATCAGACTCACGGGCCAGAGTAGGCTTGTAACTTACTGTCTCTAATGCCCCAACAAATTGTCTCCTTCCGCTTCGAAGGTCACTGAAACACCTCACAGGTTAATATCCGAGTTGAATTAAGGTCAACACTCGATGGATGCGGCAGAGACGTACATAAAAATCTATAAATATATGTGCCCTTTCTGAGCGTGATTGGGTTAGCGAGGTGGCTAGAGTGGCTAAAGTGGCTAAATCAGGCAAAGCAATCAAGTGACACCGGATCTCAATTGTGCGGCATAAATGGCGGCCGCATTTGACGGCATTCAGAAGCTCTTACGATGGAGAACATGTCATTCTTCAAAACGTCAGCTGTTATGGAGCCGATTACTCGGTGGGACACCTGATATAGGTATTTATCTGCATCACATTCACTGGGAAAACCTGAAATCTATTATTGACCAATCAACCTTTCTTAGGACAGCAAATTTTTAGACTTAAGTTCCTTGGTTTTGCGATTTGTCCCATTCATTCGTCTTGAGGTGGGGAGCGGAGGAAGGGGTTCGTAGGGCTAATTTCTGTAATCCATCAGACTTTTCATTTGACTGAGTAAGACTTGGCATTGCTTATCTTATAGTAAATCCGGCTGAGTGCATAGTTTTTAAAGGCGAGTGGCTTGACCTCGTTTTCTCCGAACTACGCTTTCCGTCATACCTCATTAAATTCCATCGAAAGCGATCATTTAAATGCAGTGACATGCACACTGAATGAATGTAATACAAACCCATAGGTCAGTGTTTATTGATAAGCATCGTCGTTACTCTTAACCGTGCTAATTGTGGATTGTTCAGGCACTATTCCATTTTTCAATGAGAATTTTATGAAACAAGAGCACTACGTGTTGGTTCCGAATAGCTCCAATAGATGGATGGAATGTTTTATGGAAATTGCTCAGCGTCATAATTCACGAATTTATTCGACCAAGAAGTCGACCTATTTCCCTTGATCTTTACGCGATACCATTGCCTTCTCTCTTTATTAATGAAAGGCTTATTTTTTCCAAGAAAGGAAATGTTATCCATGGACATATGGAATGGAGAAACGGTTGGGTGAGTGATAAAAGAGGGATAGCTCGAAGTGGCCAAATATGAAAATTTCGAATCTCTCTTGTTTGCGGAATCGTGGGGGGCAAACTTATCTGGCAGTTGTGATGTCAAATGAATGCCACTCCTAGGCGTCAGCTCAGTAAGAACGTTAGTCTTGTCGGCAATGAATACTTCGGGAGACTTTGGCTAGCAGTCCGTTTAGGAAGACTTGATTATTTCAAAGATTACTGGGTTTTGTAAACCGAATGTCAAGGTACTTTAAGTTAGAGAAATCACTCAAAATTATGTACTACTCTTTTGCAGGATGTAAATTAAAGAATTCTTCTGTAGTATGGAATCCTTATTGTAAAAAATATGTTCAAATATTGGAGAGGACACAAAAAAGGTTTTTACGTTACCTATACTATACACAAAGTAACGTTTATCCGATGTATGATAATTATGTTAGCTATGAAACTTTGATAAAAATGTTTGATTTTAAATGTCTACAAAAAAGCAGAGCCATATGTGATCTAAATTACTTATATAATTTATTTAATACTGGAGAAAACAGTGACTTAATTAGAAAAATTAATTCACTTTTTTGTATTTTTTTGCAAAATTTTGCAGTGCCTAGTAATAGAGTAAGGTTAAAATGAAAATTCAAGTTGAGCATGGTAAAATCAAACTAATGTGAAAACTCATCACTGAACAGAATGCGCCGAACTTTTAATAACTACTGTGATAACATTGATTTATGTCAACAAAGAAGTCTCTTTTGTAAGTTGATAAATATTATAGTTCCTTGATATGTTTCGAGATTTCTGTATAATTTAATTGCTACCACTGTGTTTTGTATTGTTTTGTTTGCCCTGTAATTATTTTGTTGGGCGAACGTAAAGAAATAAATAAAATTATGATACTTGATGAGGATGGATTATGGATGGGAATAGGATAAATATAATGGAATAAGATACATGAACACACGGAAAGAGTCTCACAAGCCCATAGTTGATCGTATTACATTATTCATACCACACATGAGCAAACGATCACTTTTCCACGATCTTGCATTTCAATTTCAGATACAGAATCTTGCTGCGGGCCAATAAGTTTTCAGGAGTAAACTACCATTGAAAAATAATGCAGATACCTTTCAAATCACGTAATTATGAATTCGAGCGTTGCCTCAGGCCTGCCATTCAACGAGGTCCAAGCCCTAAAATTGCTTGTGTGCCAATGAATTTCACCGCTACCGATTCGCGGCAGCGGTGTCGTGGAAGAAAATTAAAGTATGCTTTCAATTTCATACTAGGACTGCGTCCAATTATTTAGCCTAAAAGATGAAAGAGAATACAATGATAGAAGATCTGATCGATAGATACTCATTTTATCATACGTTTAGCATACGGTCTCACCAGATCATAGATTCCATGAAAATTTACAATATTGGAGCTGTTGGTTTTCATTTGTGTTAAAATTTTGCAAATTGCGCAGGATGAAGCATCACCCTGCGCAATTCGCTCAGGGGATGAGGTGCTAACGTACGGAGATGTAACCTATTATTATCCCTTTATCCCTTTGAGAAACTTTCACATTATTCTGTTTCCTGCAACTCTGGGCGTAAGACCGCAAAAATTTTCTCGTGACATGAATGAGAGGACAGTAAGTGTAGGGAAAAGAATAGTTAAAAGCAAAAGGAGGGAAATATTTCAGCGTTGGTTCTAAAACCTCCTGAGTTCCGTCAGCTGCCATTAAATATGTAAACGCAAAATCACTAAATTTTGCTCCTTCAGTATAATCAAATAATATTTTCATCTTTTTAATTCAATGAATACCTTAAAACAACCAAATTTCCATTTCGTGTTAGTAAAATTGCATTCTCTTCCATTCCCAATATCAAATGTTTCCATATGTGTTCACCGCTCAGTGTTGGGAGGAGGTACTATCTGTGATCCTGCAGATATTTTTACTTGCCATGCTTCTGGTACAAAAGTTCTGGAAATGATTCCGGGACATTAATATCACGAATGAAGTATGCAGTTTTTTCTTCAAGTCCACATACAACAGACGAATTAGGGGAAGATTCAATTTCATCTAAATGCGGGAATCGGTCGAAGAAATGATTAACTCAAGTAACGTGCAAAAATAAAATGTCGCAAATCAATGAATCAATTTACATTCAACCCAGTGAAATTATCGTGTCGCACAGGTGATCAACTAGGGACTTTGAGTAAAGTTGAAAGGACAAGAGAAACGGGCTCCTCAGAGGACAGCGGCGACACTCGTTCATTACAGACAGGCACTTCACCGCACCTTCCGACTGCTGGTTAATGGGAGACGACGGAAGAGAAACCGAACTGAGGACCATCGTTTCGTTGAATACTCTCCGGCCGCTCTATCCGTGGACAATTTTTGTATTCCTCACGGTATAGCAGACGGCAGTTTTATTAAAACCGCACTGCGCCCGTTAGTTTCTCTAGATGAACCATTTTATTGACAGCATATAATAGTTAATCATCTGGGATAGTGATTATTAAAATGTCCTATACCTAGGCCCTGTATAATGATTTTAGTTAAGTATGGGCTTTTGCTACGCAAAAAAATTGAATTATGATTTGCATCTGTAAATTCACGAGAATGATCGCAAAAAATGAAGAATAAAAATAACTAGCTCCTCTTTCTTCGCGTCCACCAAGGAGCGGCTTACAGCATCAACTCCATCAAGAGCACGTAGTTACAATTCTATGCAACCATTTAATTTATTTAAATTATCACAGTGGTTCAAATAATTGTGAGGAAACTGAGCATTAAACCTCACGAACATTAATGCAATAACTGGTAATTAGTTTAATCACAGACGCTATGAATGAGATTTTGTGGTAGAACAGTGAAAGAAAAATCAATTAGACATCGCCCGTCTAGGATATAACCGAGATTTTGAGGAGGTAAAATAAAAGCAGATATAGAAAACCTTTGTTCTCATCAGACATCATTTCAATCGCACCACAGGTATCTGGGGCCCACTGACCCAGAGCGCTAACAGAACATAACGCAAAATACAAATACTCCAAACAGAACCCAAATTCACAGGAATGTTGGAGGATCTTGGATGATGGATGCAAAAAAGAGGGCATAGAAAGTCAAATGTCATCATTAAACTACCAGCTGTATTAAAATAACAGGGCATGAGAGTGAATCGAAAGATACTGTTCTAACAATTGCGTGAAATTCACAGTGGTAAACTCATTCGCCTGGACTGGGAATCGAACCCAGATCCCTCGATTTCGCGCCGAGTGCTTTAACCAATTAAGCTACCAAGGCGTCCTCTTCCACTGTGAATCTCATGGGATCGAGGGACCTGGGTTCGATTCCCAGTCCAGGCGAATGAGTTTATCACTGTGAATTTCACACAATTATGTGATTACTAGCGGATGACTCCGTTGAAGTAACTGCGCGGCTAGTTCCGTGGTTCTTTGAAAAATACTGCTCCTACCCAAAGTATACCAGCAAATGAAACAAAATTGACCAAACAAAAATGATAGACCGTGGCACAGATAGATGGAAGATTAGTTCCCCATCACAATACATAACCTAGGAGTCGTAGGTAAATGAGGGCCCAAATTTGTTTGTCGCCAATCATACCAGTACAAAGAGGAATGAGTTTTGAGCATATAAGATCCCACACACTACAGAGCATTGTATGTATTTTACCTTCCAAACCTTCAAAACTCAGGATATTTTTCATAAAAAACTGGCTCCTATACACAAAACAAACCATCGGCGTTCAAATTGCATGTATATTATAAACTAGCGATAAACTTTCTGGTTCATCATCATCACTATTTCAAGTCCATTCCTCACGAAACTGCGCTTCCAACTGAAAGGAACGTCATTAGCAGATCACGGGAAGGTAGAGGGGCGTGATGGAGGGACGAATCCTGCCACCGACACCAATATTTTTATTTATTTGGTTTATTTTCCCATTCAACGGACCTGTTGCGGCATTAAAGTGCTCTCCTCAAAACACCCTATTATCTTAGGATCGGATCCACGATAAAAACTTTCCTTCACCACCGGTACGAACATGAAACCCACGCGTGGGAAACCCTTTCCCTATGAGCCACCATGCTTAACTGACCCAAAATTGGTGCATATTTCGTCAATCAATCCGTAAAAGCTACGGAATAGTATTTTCAATTACAATTTAAGAAAATAGAACAAAGTACCTAATTAGCGGCTGGCACCTTAGGTCATGTAAGGTTAAGAGATATCTCCACAACAAATACAAGACGCGTGTTGAAGTCAGTCAAGGTAGTTTTAGGCGATATAGCAAGGGAAGCCTATGTTATGTACCATCCTCCTCCTGCACCACGAGCAATGCAAGGATTGAACGCACATACTCAATTCTATACATGCTTGAAGCTTGCCACTGTCAACTCAACCCATAAAATTTTCATATTTCAACGACTTATGTAAAACAAAACAGCACACTTTAGCATTCACGAACACCGATGAATGGACTCCACCCGATACCCTCGGGCGAAGCGTTCGGTAACCTGCCAGTACTCATAATTTTTTCCGTAAGCAATATAGTCAGGGTCGAATTTCGAAAACGGCATATAAAGAAAAGCTTTCCACCGAGAATTAATTGGAAACTTCACATAACTCACATTTAATGCCTATAAAATAAGTAAACACAAAATAACAATTGTGAATGCGATTATCGAAGTTTTTTCCTTCGCAAACACACCCTTATCGCCAGGGGACAATGGTTCTGATCTTCTTTGAAGAGCGCTGCTTAGAGTGTAAGGAATGAATTGGTAGGTTGGTCAATGCGGGAAGGCGACGGATAAGTAATGTCACAAAGGACCGGGGGTAGAGTTTGCAGGAATTACTGTTATGGAATGGTCGGCGTCCCCATCTTCACGAGAGGTTCAATGTACCATTCAACGGAAGAAGTTCTTCAGTAGAAGTCTATCCACATGACATCCCAGTATGGATCAAGAACTCACTGAAACACGGACCCTTGGGATGGAAAGACAATAGTATTACCACCACACTAACCCTATCCCCGAGATTTGATGCGAACGGAGAGTGCTATCGCTCCTTCAAACGCTTCGACAATCAAAGATGATCAAGCGGGTAGAGACTGATCGGGCTCACCTCTCGTGTCGTCCCCTGTCGGGGTGCGAGGCGTAGTGACAGACGTCGAGCGACGGCCTCCGGCGGCTCTTCGCCTCCGCGTTCAACCACGGCGACTCATCCTCCACGGGCGGCTGAAGCAGCTGCGACGATTCCGCGGCCGTCGGCATCTTGTCCGCTGCTGAATGACTGGCTGCTTGCTGAGGGAAGCTGGCGAGCGACTGCAGGAGTCAGGGAACGGAGCGGCCCTCATAAGGTGCCCGTGGCGCGGCTGTCGTCCGGGGAGGGGGGAGGCGAGGGAGGGAGAGAATGCAGGTAGACGGGGGGACGAGGGAGCGGGGGAGGGGGGGAGAGGGGAGGAACGGGTGAAGACAGTGCGAGGGAGAGTGGGGAGGGGTGGTCAGGGATGTCAACTCCTGAGGGGTTGATTCCCGGGAAAGTCCGTCCCGTGAGTGAGAAATTATGGGATAGCTGATAGCATAACATTGGGATATTTCCATTCAAGGTGTTTGAGTGAGCGCAAGTCGGAAGACATCAGTGCTCACCAACGACAACGGATGGAAAGATGTGCCCAGGCGACACGTTTGGCGACCTGCCGGTATGTAGTATTCTGTGGGTGCACAGCAGTCATGGCTAAATTATTTTGGTATAGTCATCGAATTCGCCCGAAATAAGCATTTCAAAACCTAAGCTCATTACAACGTAGTTATTGAAAATTTATTAATATCCTTTGCTGACGCCTTAACGGAAGAGCAACAAAAATCAACTTCTCGGAACAATTATCGATGTTCTTTTGTTGTTTAGAGCACATCAACTATGCTCCCGAGTGTTTTTAAGTGCGCTACCTGTTGGACAGGGTCTGTGCAGAATGGAATGCAAGAGCGCTGTTCTATAGCGAAGTGATTTGCGCTGTAGAGCCAATAGAAAGCTCCCATTATCTTTCGTTTAATGAGTATGCACCGACTTTTCCAGGCCAATACATATAAACTCAACATCCCCTTTGGATATTATAGCTCACGTAAGTTTACCTACGTCGTTTCACCAATGAATTGGATCCATATACACATTTACGCAATTGAGAGTTCTTTTCAGTAAAATTACGGAGATTGAACTATTTTGATGAAGATCTGATTGCCTGACTTTCGCCGTCGGGATTAAATGCGTCACAAAAATTTTCACGGGAAAAGTATTAATCACGCGCTGAATATTTATGATATTACAAAATAAATTTGCAATGTATTTCCATCATTCAACCGAATTTACATTTCCACACTCAAATATACGATGTGTGTTTTTACGGGCGTCTTTATGATGCATTCATCAATAACTTACATGCTCTTCCACAAAATATTGTAAACTATATTTCTAACATAGGACTCGGGCTAATCGTCTCGATCAGATGTCCGGGATTTCAGTACAACAAATAGATTCAATTTCCTATTTCGAATAAAATATTCCTGGATGGACCTCCTCAGGAAATATCTTACAATGGCAAACTATATCTCCTGCTCATTGCGCGTTTTGACATAAAGCTGCTTCTATTTTATAATTTAATCACGATCGATAATCATCGTGTTTGATCATTTGAATCGCGAAATTTGAAGTAAATATTAGCATGTTCTGTAGTATTGGTGGCAATAAGTATTTGAGAGAAACTTATAGCTCCCCGCAAAAGATAATTGCGGATAATTTTTTAATGTTTTGATTTCTAACGGAGGAAATAAAGCCTCTATCCGAGAAATGGAGGATTTTATATTACAGGTCTAATTCAGGAAGTCTGCCAGCGAGTCCGAAAGAGTTGACAACCCTAGGTGTGAGCAGTATTCCAGCTGGGGAACGCCGAGTCACTCAAAGCTCCAGGTGCTATTATAGCGCCGTCTTCCCTATAACGGAGTGGGGAAAGTGCTCTAATTAAGTGATAATATAGCGCCGACTCCATGGAGTTGGAAAAGTAAAACAGGCTTTGGGACTGGATGGAATGATCACAAATCGAGGTTGGTGTGGAGGCTTCCCATTCCGAGGGCCGTGATTCGAATCCAGGGTGATTGTAGAGCTCTGGTGAGGGGAAAACCCCGAAACGTTTAGAGCTCTATGTGCTATTATGTCACCGACTTTGCGTAGTCAAGAGGGCAAAATGGGCTTTGCTAATAGGTAGAGCCAAAACGGTCGTCGAGGTTTGTGTGGTGGCTTGAGTACTGGCTTTCTATTCCGGGAGCCCAGGTTCGAGGCCTGGCATTGGAAGAACTCTTCCAGACGTATATCAATCGCTAATCGAATGCAGCTCTCCGAACGTCGAATGTTGAGCCCAAAAATGCTCTATAATCTGTTGATCCTTCGGCGCCTTTCGCTAAAATTTAGCTGATGCCGATGGCGGGTTTCTCTCCACCAATCCTCCATCCCACATATTCCCTTAAAAACCTACCCACCAATCCGTAAAGGCGCAAATTTTCTTATTTATCGGCAGTATTCACAAATAGAGAATGAATCTATCATCATTAGTACTCACGCGTGACAATGAGGCTAGGGGTTCATAGGAAGTGAAAATAGGTGAAACGTAGAACGGCCTACGGGGCAATATGTATAGTATTAATTAAGAGCGCGAAAGTAGATATAACCCATGGTAAAACACTGGATAAAATTATTTAAAATTTTATTAAATCCATAACAAAATTTTAACATTTGCCATTTGTGAGAGGGCCTTTCACGATAAGCGAACCCCGAAATACCAGGTACTCCGAGCGTGGTGAATATAATGCTGGATTTCGCGCTGAGAACCTGATAAAATATCGTCTACAGCGGATTTTTTTTTCATGGATTATAATTCGAAGGCGGAAGATGAGACAAGAGACTACCGGAGGGGGCGTTGAGGTAGGAAGGTTTCCCGGCAGGAAGAGAAAGGTCCGGGAAGCGCGTCCGGCGTGTAGGGCCAACCAACAGGACCTTGAGGAAGGGTGGGTTCATCGTGAGTAAGCGGTCGTTGAGATGGAGAGTTGTTGGGTCGGAGGGAGGAGGAATTCCACCGCTGTCACCACTCTGGGAGACAGAAATGCCCGCCATCCAAAATCGAGGGCGCCCCTCGGCCATTCCGACGTGCGTACTTCAGTCGCCCGCCTGGGGAGGGCACTTCCGGGGTGCAATAGACGTTTACGTCACTGCGATGAAAAAGCTTAAGCGCACCTTATTCCCGTTCCGAGTAGAGAGAAAGGATTCGCGAACCAAGGTGACCACTTGATGGAATCCATGTGCTCCACAATAGTCGAGTGATGATAAACGCTTCCCGAAAGCATTCCATTGGCCTACGGTACCGTTTGAAAAGTGGTGTCGAACGTGAGTGTATCGTCATTCGAGCAATTTTCCATAATGGTAATCGCACTTTCAGCTGGTACCACGGAGGATTGGGTTTAAGATGATTGGTTTTCGGTGGATTTCCTGAAACAAAAATATTCTTTTTCCTTCAATTTTGCCAGAAGTTTATGGTTGATGGCGTTGGGCTGGGTTTAGATCGGACGGTTTTGGGAGGGATTTCTCATATAAAACATTCTTTCTCTTTCAAGGTTACTCTAATAAGGGCTGTGTACTTTAATAGAAACTTTAACGATTACAAGGTAATTTATATATAATTACGACAACGAGGCTATCATATCAACTAACTAACAGGACTCTACAACGGTGATAATGAAAAAAACTCGCTATAAGCTGGCAATAGCATTAATATACAGTGGCGTTTTTAACCAAAATGTGAGGCATTTCTGACCAATTATCGAGACCACAAATGGATCAAAGGGCGGAGATAAAAATATTAGATATTGCTTCTCTTGACCGCATTGTCCACATTTACTTTAAGTAAGAGCACTTAGGGGAGGGAGTAGACAGGTTGCGTCATTTGTACCATGAAAGTGAGATGAGTTGGTTGGTTCAGATATACTTGCTTGAAGAACAGCGGAGGAGCTCAGAGATACCCGAATTCGGTATCAGCCGGTATTCGGTATCGGTATTCGATATCAGTATTCGGTTCGGTATTCGGCATCGGTATTATTTTAAGATTCCAAAGAATTCACGTCCCACCTACGGGTCGTAGTTCAATATACACTTGAAATATTCTTCACATTGCGCCCTACTATGGATTAGGATCCCACTGATAATTCACCAACTCTTCCTAAATCATATTCCATGCCTACCGTATGGAAAGACAGTACAAAATCCACCACACCAGTCGAATCGACAAATTTTTGGAGGGGAAACAAAAAGGAGAATTTGTATGCATCCGCTATCCCAGAATATTTCACATTCAGTGGTGAAGATATTAGCCAAATAGGTATGATACCCCTGGGAAGGTCATAATTAACGCTTACAACGTTGGGTTCAGAGGCACGTTATAAAATAATTCCAAGGATTTAAGAATTATCAATGTATTTACCTCACGCTTTAATATATAAAAACTATAGAAGAGCCTACCTGGGGATCCGTTGATTCTGCCATCGATGATGGAATTCATTCACAGTTCAAGGTCAAAGTTTCTCGTGCATTCTTTGGCAGTTTTCACACAAATTGTTATAATTATTCAATGAACTACAGCTATCTTTGTCTTTCTCGACAGCCTACTACATGATTTACCACACCACGGATTACTCTTTACAAATTTCATTTTTAATTTTCAAGCTATCTTCGATCGGTGGAATGATTTTTCAATCACATTTTGTTAGTAAACAATTCACACGTTGCCAAGAGAAATATTCATGCTGTTTACATAATTTCTGAAGCATATTCCTGATTTGGAGAAGTTAGAGTATTGAAAAAACTTACGCCCGAAACAGTTTTAGGATGTGCACTAATCTAATCCACTGGACACGCTGACGCAGAGGTACGGTAAGCATCACATTCTAGGTGCAAATTTGCAAACTCACGGTACAAACAAGAACGGACTGTTACAATAGGGTATTATCATTTCGCCAGTTTTTGTCCGATGGTCACCAAATTTAGGATTTATCACTTATGGTACATTTGATAGTGCGTAATTAACTTAATCTTAGCAATACGCTCTCACTTAGTTTTAGCTGCTCTTAGGATAAGTATCTGACTGATATCTAACCTCAAGTGCATACAGAGAAATAGCTGAGCATAGAAATGGCCTAGAAATTAGGAACTTTTAGAGATTCTTTGTATGCTCCTGCCTGATCCTACCGCCCAACAGGGAAACTATGGTTTCCTTGAAGCGGTAAATTTAGCGAAAATTAAATTTTTATCATGATGATGATGAAATACTATTTAAATTTACACTTGCCGGAATTCCGGAACATTTTTGGATGAAGACTAATGCATAAATCCATAATTTAATGGCATTTTTTGTTACATTTTTTTCGACAAAAAAATCAATGTACGGAAGCTATATTCATTCCAACATGATCTCAATTCCGAATTTTTATAGCATTCCGAAATAAAAGAATAGCAATAACTAATGTTATATAAAATGAGGGTTGGAGATCGAAATGGGCTACCAAGATAGTTTTCACGACAATCAATGCAAATGGAGACTAGAGAAGCCAATATACTATATCTATTTCATCTCGATGCTTACGACGTTGAAAAGAATATTACGATTGCACGTGGAGAAGGCACTAAAGATTGGTATCACCTTCGTTTTGAAAGTGCTTCGCGTTTTCCAAAGCTTTCGGAAATCGTTAAATGTCTTTACCTTCAATGTACGCTGAGTTTTTTGAAAGAAATTTTCCGCTTCACATCTTTCAGCGCTCGGTTGCCTTTCTTGCCACCTGAATCCGGACTCATTGGGATGTATCGTATCATGAATTGTCTTTCCGAAAGACATGGGTCCCATTAAGGCATGAGTTTTAGCGGTCAGTTCAATGCTCTATTACCTCGGTCCATGAACGATCTGTGCCATGGCTGTATTTAGCCTGTCCTTTGTCATATGAGCACCAAAAGGTAAAGTCTCTCTCTTAGGCCGATGAATGTTTCATTTTAATGCACAAGTGAATGTATATGAGGACACTAAATCTAGCATGAACGTTTCCTTTTATTTTAATTACAAATAATACACAATGTCATTTTCTGTCGAGTCATTGAATATTCATTTTATCTTGTTTGATCCCATGAATTTTATGATTCTTCTCCTTGTGCCTTGGCTGGTTCACTTCCGGATTTATGTTTTCCTTTTCTACTGAACGCATCAATGAATTCTTGTGAGTGTCGCGAAAAAATAATCCATGCGGAAAATTGTCTACAACAACGAAGCATGCGACTGTCCCGGTTTTTCAGAAAATCTTTGAATCAGTAGCATAATGGTATATCGGACGTACAATTTGGCGATTTAATTTCCCAGAGAGAGGAAATATTTTTATGATGACACTCCCTAACTTCCGGTTCTAATTTTTTTTTACAATTTGAAGACCTAACGTTACCATACCTACATAATAACTGCAATAAATATCGTGAACAGCATCATAACTCTCACGAAGAAGATTAGACACTGATTTAGAATTACCTATTATTAATGACAGATTACTGCCAATGAGATACTAGCCACAGTTTAAAGACACAAATCATTCTCCCATGTTAAGTACCAAAATTGCAGTGCTCTTCGAATAGTTTTTTTAGTACCTAGCAACCAGGTGAATTATGTGGGATTTGACTTTTAACTGGGAATTTTTAACGCCTGTCATGGGATCAACCCATGCCATACACTCATTATGTACATTACACATTGTTTCGTAGATGCACATTCAAAGTATGAGAATGTTATGTCGAGAGACTTTTCTTTTACTCTTTCGTTTCAATGCATCAGTTTTTAAAATATCTAGTGCCAAATCATCCTGGAATCGCGTGAATCCGCGAATAAGTCCTAGGCGACATTCAGAAGCTTCACGTACTCGTACAGCTAGAAGTTGATAAACTTAGAATTTCAACGATTTTAAGCTTAGCAAACATCAGAGACCAAACAAATTATATTTAGAAGAAAAATGTATGCATTAAGGATAATATTCAACAGTATGCGGTAGTATGAAATTGTCATCTATTTCACTGGATCTTATTTCTAAACTTCCTGCAGACGAATCGCAGTGACCGAGGTAGTTCAAGTATGGCCTGGAAAGTTAAAGCCCTTTTAAATGCATTTTAACTAACTGTCCACTTTCAGCATTTTTCGGAAATAAATCATAAGCAGTCGTCAATCCGAAAATTTCTTTACTCTAGGTCTCATTTTAATGCCAGGTACGATTACCGTATCCCTCTCATCAAAATTCCTCCTTTTGACACCCTTCGTAATTTCAAACACGTATTCCATACTTATCTCGCTCAACTATCAGGTGGCTGTTATGTCTCACACATTGTTTATTAGGCTCCCCTCCAATGCTTCGCGGAGTTTTATTCAAGAAACATCTGCCCCCAAAGTACTTCATTGGTGATTCTCTCCATCCATTTGATCTTATCCGTGTTTTTTTTAAATGCCAAGAAATAGTAGCAATCATCATCAATAACAAGCCATGAAATTGACATTAGAAGAAGTGGTTATAAAACTATGTAAGAAGAAGCGGCTAAGTAGCATTACCCTATGAAAAACATTGGTAACTGAAAGCGAAATATGCTTAAGAGACAAAAAAATTCCTAACGTGAGGAGGAGAGATGGGGATAAGACAACCTACATAAGGACTACGCGCTCCCAAACACCAAATCATTGCTTTCTAAATAAAGAATTATCTCCTAGAAATGTAACGATTTACAATTCACAACTTATTCAGTCTACTGCGCGAAGAAAAGGCTGAAATAACTATTGAAAACACTGTGTGATAAAAAGAGAGGTCCAGGAAAGAATTTTACACGTTTGTGATATTTTGAATGAGTAAATTACGTGGTTTCACTCGTCTCAACACTAATATTTAGGTTCCTCTCTCTCTCTCTCTCTGCCTGCTAAATCCTTCTGGTGCTAACATGTCTGTCAAGGCCGATCAAATAAGTCAGTCCACTTTCTCAAAAATGCTACTTTCTGCTGGTCTCCTTCGCGCTGGATATTGAAAAGGATTGCCGATTGGCCTCGAAAGTGAAAAAGAAGAAAATCGACGATTCCTGTCTGGCACTAAATACAGGAATTGTCGACAAGGATTCGGGAACTGCCCATATGTTATATAGCAATCCAAGAAAGGCATGGTAAAATGCGATTTTGAACTGGTGGGTTCCAGATTGACTCGACACAGCAAGAACCCGTGTCTAGCCCAAATATCAAGACATTTGACAGAGATAACCACATTCTCGCAATTAAAAGTTGCTTTCAGAAAATTTTGGGAACCATTTTTATGAATATTTGATTCACAGAATCTCCGCACGGGAGATAAATTATTTGTAAGTTACACAAATTAACAGGGAAACATATTGATCACATTGACTATTTCTGATATTTTATGTTAGTTATTGCTCCCAAATTCGCTAGATTTGACCGGAAATTCACTTTTCAAATTCATACATCTACCATGAGTGTTTTGCGAAAAACTTATTTATTACATACTAATCAATAATTGGCGGAATAATACCTACGGATGGCCAGCGGCGGATTAAATCTGGGACTTGATACATCATAGGGCATGGAGTTCGCAATGAAAAACTAATTTGACTTTTCTCGGATTCAGACTCAATTTCCCAATTGCCAGTCAGGAGTGTTAACCAGTGAAATCACCATATCATATTAATTCGTCATAAATTTCTGCGGGGGTTTACAATACGAAGTGTTCTCGTCTCCGGTTCACATTTAGCGCAAGAGACGTAGTCGTGGTTACCAATTCACTGTCACTATGGATAAACAGCAACTCGGCAATATGAACTTACAACTTTGACAGTTTATAATCTGTGAGTTCAGACATGACTTCGAGAACTTCGCATAACACTGTGAAATGATAAGAAAAGCTTACATTTATTTACGCACGACCGAGGATTCGACGTTGAACGCCATCATCACATGTTGTGGAAAATATTCAACGGATTATAAAGTAATCCCTCTATTTGCAAAACTACAGCAATTTCCAAATCACTGCGAAAACACGAATGATTTGGTATGTAGTTATGCTCACGGCCTTTGGTACTGTCCGCGTGACTGCGTACCATACCATTCGTGGGAATTTAATGGTTTAGAAATTGTCTGGGACTTTAACACATATGTTTTATTACCTAATTCAAATAGCAATTATGCGGGGCTGAGAGATTCTTATGGAAACGGAAATATTATAATTATTCTGTCATTGGAAGATCTATAAAACTTGTGGAATGTCATTTCGTAAAAGAGCACCCTTATCCAATTTTTTTCAACTTGCTCCGCTTCATTGGGGGAGAACGAGTGGTAACCCAATGGAGTGGAGCGTAGGTCACTCAACAGAATTCCCGGATTTAAGTCAACGATAGGCCTCGTCCAGTCCAACACAAACCATGATTTTCGAGGACCAACTCGTAATTTTCTAGATACCTGATTTTCCTGTGGAACAACAGGCAACACCGGTAAAGAAACCAACCGCTACAACTCTGGTGAACTTGACAAGCCATCGGTATTTTCTCCTCCCTTCACTCAGGTTCCAATCCAAACCTTCCACAGTCATCCAAAACACCTTTCCTAATATGTGATCATGACCTCACTAGCGGGTTGCCTCCTCAATTAATTTTCTGTCGACATCACGAAATATTTTTTAACCCCAACACACGACAGTCGATTGAGCATAAAATTAGAGAATTTGACTTCCGAACGGAAAGGTTTATGGTTTCTTTTTTCCACGAACATACAGCGATCGTTTTAGTAGTCATGAAGACTACTATTATAAGAAGTTATTAGGCAAGTAGGCTGGTTGGAATGACCTAAAGGCTTTATTTAATTAATAAACTAACCAGGAAACAACACAATGCCACTAACATGGCAAGTTTTACATTATTAACTCTTAAACCTAAATGGTCATGGGTTTATGCTTAATTTATCAACATTCATAAATTTGGAAACATTCTTAAAACAAGATGGAAGGTTTCTTTGGGTAAAAATTCACCCGCTGGCCAAAACGCTTGACTTGTAGGATATTATGTAGAGGAAGGCAATAAAGACATCGACACACTCTATGTAAAGTAAGAAGTACACTCCATGTAAGTAAGCGTTTTGGCCAGCGGATGAATTTTTACCCAGAGAAACCTTCCATCTTGTTTTAAGAATGTTTCCGAATTTATGAGTGGTAGGGGAAAATATACTAGTAAAATAGAGTTAATAGGTATTTATTTTCTGAAACTTTTTTACTTCAGAAGTAAGAAAGTTTCAGAAAATAAATACATATTAACTCTATTTTACGAGTATATTTTTCCCGACCCGTCCTCACTTCATCAACGACTGGAGTATATCTGCATCGTCGTGGTCCTCCTCCAGAGTAAGTGGCTGGGTGTAAATCCACACTAGGCATGCATTAGCTGTCAAACACACTATCGTATAGTTATTAAGTATTATAACAAGTATACCGTATAGTTTACCGAGGTAACGTACGCTGAAGGAGATTTAATACGCATCGCGGCTTATAACCATCATTCAAACCATCTGGGACAGATTTACATACCGCGGGGACCAATGCAAAAGTGAGGTCTACGTCTACGTCTTCGTACTACGTAACCTTCGTAAACCCCTAACCTCTCATTTTATGACGTCACTGTCGCACGTAGTCTTATCTGTATGGATATATTATCTACTCGGCTCTACTATTAGGTAGAAAAGTGGAGTGCTCGAACACAGTATCCGTCTAAAATAAAAAATCGAAAAATTGGAGAGCATTGCCGTCTTTGGCTCGTTTTCTCGCTGGAATACGGGCAAAGTTAACTTCCAGCTCTGAAGTTTAGTGAAAGGTATACTGCCCTCAAGGCTGTTAAATGCCGGAATTTACTTCGATTCCCAATATTTCCTATAGCATAGGCTTTTATATGCATTTAATGACGATGAATAAAATTCAAATGGTCGGTCAGGTTCCGCAGTAGTTTTCCTAGACGTCAAAGGCCATCGCTTTCTGAGAATAGTTGCATTTTTTACTACCCATACGTTTTGCTATTAGTGAATATTCTCGAGCAACTACAGTAATAAGCCCTTTAGTCTTTTGTAGCTTGGCAGTTTCTTAACTAAGCATCTTACCTTTGTTCTCGAGCACTGGGGAACGGAACACGACGCTCAACGGGGTGTGATCGGGTAGAGTTACGGTCTCGACCTCCTTTCACTGCAGTCGTGGATGGTGCATGGAAATTATTTTTCAACATAAATGTACATGAAATGGGCCATTATAAATTATCACATCAATGCCCTATAGATGTAGATAGGAGGTACAATAATTACTGCCGTGTCGTCCTGAATATCGAGAGACGCGTACATTTCCATGAGCCTTGGCCTAGGGTGTTCCTTTTGTGTCCAAAGCGGCTTCCAGTCTTTCAAAATCCCTCAAATAGTTCACTCAAACACTTTCTGTGTCCATTTTTTGCAGTTTTTTTTACTTTTTGTAGAATATGCTGATATTCTTGAGCTGAGTTCGCTAATTATGCATACCTGTGTGAGAGGTAATATCCCTGTTTTACTTTTCCAAACAAATGTTTTCCTTCAGGATATTTGGTTGATGATCGAGTAATTACTGAAAAAATTCACCTGGACTGAAGGGAATGGGCCAAATTTAGATTTACCCTTCAAAATTAGATCAAATATCTAAGCACGAGTTAAATGATTTCATCGGCAAAAAAAGTTCAATATAACTTTTCTTTTTTTTCTTATGGTACGCGAGAAAAATGACATTTGAAATCTATCGGTACGACAATCTTTCTCTCTAATCTTGTTAAGATGATCAAACCTAACATAATACGCAGGGGTTCTCAATATATATCTAACGTCATCTGTGAACAACTCTGTTTCGAATTTACTTAAAAGGTTTAACCTAAATTTTAACCTGCGTTCTGATAGTAATTCCCATCCTAGTTCTTCTATTAACCTCGTAACACTTATACAATTATCATAACGGCCTTTAACAAACCTAGCAGATCTCCTTTGCACGCGCTCTAATTCTTTTATCAAACCTTCCTCGAACGGATCCCATATACTAGCGGCATATTCTAAATGAGGCCTGACAAGTGTACAATAGCTTCTTTCTCGTACTCTCTCATCGCATTTGCCTAGAACCATTTTTACGAAGCCTAATCTACGGTTACACTACTTATTTCCCTGATGTGTTTCCCCCATAACGTGTCTTCAGTGATGGTGACGCCTAAGTATTTAATAGATTCTAGTCATGCCAATGTAGTAAACAAAACTTTGTGCGAGCACAACCTCGTAATAATAAATTATAACGAGTACAACCTCGTAAAAATAAATCTGTGTAATACATAAAGTTTTGCTTATTTCAATGTCGACCTTCTACCAAGTGGAAACTACACAATTTGAATTTGTAGTCATGCCGACATGCAAAACGTGGAAATATGGGAACATAACTGCAGGCACAGAGGACATGTAACATAAGTAGCATTCCATGGAAAAGTGTACAAAAGTAAAAAAAATAGCATTAAAATACTACCTATCGTTACCTATGTGACATTAGAGAGTGAATTGGCAAAAATATTTAGGGATCTATAGAGTTCCACATTTAAAAATAAGCCCTTGTCCAATTTCCACACTTTTATCTTCGTCATCAATCATGGTTTCAGCACATTATGCCATCCTCCGGAATCGCGGCAAGGAATCCTGAGGATGTTATAATGTGCTGTTACCATGGTGGGCGACGAAAATAAAAGCTTGGAAATTGTACAAGTGTTTATTTTCCAATATGTGACATTATCTTACTTAAAACACAGCTATTAAGACCTCCAATTGTACGCGCAAAATTACATATACCTGATATACACATGTATGTGCCAGGCAAGTATACATCTGGTGATGACGCCCTAACGTGCGTTGAAACACATGTTGTGTATTTTTATACATTGAATGTAAGTGGACAGAACAACTCCTTCTGTTTAATTTAATTATCGAAATGATATTCCACAGCGTAACGCTAGATACGATTGAATTTATTCATCCCATGAGATCAAGTATATTCCTTTAATCTACGCTCTTATAGCGATTCTGATTTCAAATTCTTCTAATGAAAAGAAATGCAGTGGCAACCGCGTGTCCATTACGCGGACGGCCGGCCAAGTGGATCGCAAACATGCTGAAAGGAAGCAGTCAAGGCAATGCAACGAAGCGAAAGGACGGGCGACCCTCCTAATGCCTGGTGTGGAAGTACCCCCTGCCACACACCCTTTGGATGGCTTGCAGGGTATGACGTAGATGTAGATGTAGACGTACTATTGTCATACATCGCCATCATAACATTCAATAACTGCCCATTAACTCCATAGTTTCTCAAAACCTTCCACAACTTCTTTCTATTTATTCTGTCATATGCCTTCTCTAAATCGACAAATCCACAGTACACTTTCTTTCAGACACTCATACATTTTTCTATCACTTGCTGAAGCGCGAAAAGCTGGTCACTACATCCTCTCCCAGGCATATACCCACACTGCACACCCCATATTCTGTCGGAAGTAATATTCCTCACTCTTTCGATTAATATTTTACTGAACACTTTTCCCATGATACTCAATTCACAAATGGCATGATAATTATTACATTCGGTCTTTCCTCCCTTCCCTTTATACAACGGAACGATGATAGCATTTTTCCAATCCGCTGGAACTACAGAAACCTGTAAGCATAAATTGTGTAGTTCACGCAGCCTACGAATTAGTAATTTATACCCACACTTCAACATTTCACTGGATATCCCATCGATGCCTTCAGCCTTACCATTTTTCAATATTATCACAGCCATTGTGACCGCCTTCTCACTGATATCCTTTTCCATCATCACATTCTCACATACAACTTCACAAGGCTCATCCTCAACGCCTGCAATATTATTGTACAATTCTTCAAAATACTCCCTCCAGCAGTCCCTGATATTGTCCTCTCGTCCCACATGATCTCTCCACTTTTGTTCTTTACCGCATTCATTCCCCTACCTTCACCAATCTTAGCCCTTTGTACCCACTTGCAAAACAGCTTTTTATTACCTTCAAAATCACTCTGCATTTTGTTAGCTTCATCCGCACGCATTCTTTCTTTGCTCTCTTTCACAACGATTTTTCATCCATTCTTTTTCTTTCTGTAAATCTCACATGCCTTAGTACGCTCTTCCTCAGATTTGGCAGCAATCATATCCTTGTACTGTAAGAGAAACAATTGCACTTTTCCACAAAATTGTTTTAATGCGTACAACGCGTTTCGGCTCACAGAGCCATCATCAGGTACAAGACCTTACAGGTACAAGACCTTACAGGTACAAGACCTTACAGGTACAAGACCTTACAGGTCTTGTACTCGATGATGGCTCTGTGAGCCGAAACGCGTTGTACGCATTAAAACAATTTTGTGGAAAAGTTCAATTGTTTCTCTTACGTTATGAAGAACTTCCACGATATCTCGCCTGAATCTGTTGAATATCCTTGTACGCCTCTTTCTTTTCTCTGACTGCAATTTTCACTTCGTCATTCCACCAAGCCTCACCTGTCGTTCTTCCTACCACTCCTTTTCCACATACACTTTCAGAACATTCCACAATCACTCCTTTTAAACACTCCCACGCATCATTCACATTCTCGTTTCTAATATTCTCGTCCCATTCTCTCTGCTTCAACGATAGAGCATCCTCAAGCATGCAACCATACCGCATTCTTACCTCGCTTCCTAGCAACCTTTCCACTTTTACTCTCAACTGCTTACGCGCAACATTCTTTCTTGGTTCCCACTTTCTGCCCAGATTCACTTTGGAGAGTACCAAATAGTGGTCTGTTCCACATTCAGCACCCCTCATCACTCGCGTGTCCCACACTAACTCTTTCAATCTCTCATCATACACAATAAAATCAAACATGCTTTTACAATCTCCCCTTTGCCAAGTATACATATGTATTCTCTCATGTCTAAACCATGTATTCGACACAAACAATCCTTTTTCTAAGCACACACTCACCAAGTTTTCACCATTATCATTCACTCGGGGATCACCAAAAGGCCCAACCACTCTCTCAGATACATCCCGCCTCACACCAACCCACCCATTCATGTCACCTAGTAAAATTATTCTCTCACCAGGATCACATTCATTCAAAATCTCTCGCAGTTTTTCTCAAAACTCATCTTTCACGCTGTCACTCTCTCCATCCACTGGTGCATAACACGCCACAATCACAACTCTCCTAATACCTACTTTCATGCGAACCCAGAGCAATCTAGGGGATACTAACTCGTACTTCCTTACTAGCAGCTTAGCTCTCTCATTATGAATGAGTCCTACACCTTGACTGCCATGTACATTATATTCAACTCCTGACCACAATGCCAGACTACCGCCATCTAATGTAACAGCATCCCACCCCTTACGCTTAGTTTCACATACACACAAAACATCCATTCGTCTCACTTTCATTTCATTCAACAACTCATGCTCCTTTCCATACACTCCTCTCACATTCCAAGTACCGAGAGTCCAGTTCGTTTCCAGTCCGTATCTTGATGGCCAACCTTGTTCAGCTTCCGCCGCCCATCGTGGCTTCGGCTGTCCGAGGCAACATTTTGACGTTTAGCAGTAAGTTGTAATAGAGTATGCAAGGTTATCAGCCTTCGCAGTACCCGCACCACGTGCAGCTTTCCCTGCTAACGGTTACGGCGCTCTACCGGTCAGTTTTGGCACATTTTCGCCAGTATGCCATACGAGAAACCAAAGCATAGTAATACCCTAGGCCCGCTTTCTCTATTCTGCACAAGCTAGGATCCCATCTGAAAGGACTACCTTGAGAGCCAGCATACTGTTGCCCGCGACCCACCACTAGGAGGTATAAGCGGTGTACTGACACACCGGGTCACTCGTTTACTTAATTTTTTATTTTTTTTCGTTTATTTTTTCCTAGAATAAATTCTGATCACCATGTAGTTAGTTACTCCCTTGTCAGATCCCACTTAAAATACGCTGCCAGCGTTTGGAACCATCATGAGGTAGGCTTAAAAACAGAGTTAGAACACGTGCACAGAGGATCAGCAAGATACGTGAAAGGCCGTTATGATAGTCTCGATAGAGATACTGACCTCTTGCAACATCTGGATTTGGAATCGCTTTCAGACCGTCGATTGAAAATTAGACTCAATCTTTTATGTAAATTTAAAACAGACTAATTTTCAGACGGATTTTTCAATATCCTACGAACCTCAATATACTACGATAGATCAGATCATGAGTTAAAAAATGTAGTTTTCCCGCGATCGTCCGCGTTAAGACTTTGAAGTACGTTAGTTGACAGGTAGTGTAGCTGATTAATTCATATGCACCCTAATGCATATTTGTAAATCTGCCTAGTAGTGCCTACACCATGTTTTGCATGTTCCCTGCATGGATCTTGTGTCACACTTTCGTAGTTACATTATGGATTATTTTAGTAGTTTCTGTAGCATTTATAGTATGCCAATAGTGTGGTGTTTGTTGGTGAAAGTAAATTTCTTCACTGCAGTTCATGCTGGTGATAAGTTGTCAACCTGTCTGTCCCTGTCAAACCTGCCACTGTCAAACACCCTATGGTGGCTCGCAGGATAATAAGTTGATGTAGTTCGTGTGAAACAGGTTTTCTCTTTTTCGATTTCCGTAAAGCCCATCGTCACCGTTCAATCCGGCTAAAAATCTTCAACACCAGATTACCAATCTCCTCATCAGACGCCCAGAATTGCAAGACAATACATTCAACATATTGCGCATCGCATTTCCACACGGTTGCATTTGATGTAAGGTATTAGAAACATTCAGTTTTTTGGAATTCCAACATCAAATGATGGTTTGAGATTCGAGCTTTGTATATCTCTCTCTATGTGAATCATAACTTTCGAACCGGAAAGGCCGCCTAACTTCTGGACAAGCAATGAACACAAAAACACCAGTTTCGGCAAACTGAATTTTTATTACTTATTTGAAAAACAGTAAAATGCATCCCTTTATTAATTTGAATGAACTAGACTAACTTGGAAAATAGCTCAGCTTTAAAAATATAAGCTCAATTAGTTACATAAAATTTAAAGGAATTTTTGAATGAATTTGAATGAATTACTTGAGAAAGCAGTCTATTTTTATTGCTTTAAACTGCGAGAACTCCTTTCTAAACTCACTGTGTTGAAAGCATTGAATATCCCTGTGGATATTCAATGCTTTTGACCGCAGAAATACTGGGAGAGAAAACTTAAAAACTGCTGAAGTATAGAGAATTAAACACGGTAACAGGACCACAAACTTCGAGCTAATGGGAGAGTCGAACTTATGAACTGTCGTGCTATCGAGCGAGTAATGTATGTATTTTATCCGGTTAAGATTAAAATGTTAAAATAAATTTGAAAATCGTCAATGAAAAGGTATGGGGTTCGGTGTTGAATCATTTAGTGGTGAGTTACAGGGTGATAAATGCCTTTTATGAATTGAAAAATGAAAGGTACCAATGAACCCCATAATTATATGGTGATTGAGGCCTAAAATAATTTCTTTTAGACTCGATGTCTAAAATTCTACACGACCCGGTATCAACAGTCCTGATGACGACGAGAAAGTCTCTTCTAAAAGTGAACAGATACGAAGAACATCACTTGACGGGAAGCCCGATGAGAGCTTACACCTATTTTTAAAATATTTTTCATGAGTTGTCTCCGGAACGCGAATTCCTCGTGCGCATAACATACTCAGCAGGAATACTTCTTTTTGATAGGCAGCTCATGCTAGAAATTTTATGGTCGATTGATCCAAATAATTCCATAATATTACATAATATTCTACAAGATGAGACACGAAAATGAAACAGATTCAATCACCCATCGTCAACTACCTTTCATACTCTAGAATTCAAGAACCGGAACTACTTCAGGAAATACACATCATCTGAAACACAGTTACCTCTTCCTACATATGTCTTTAATAGTCCCAAGGAAAAAACAAACAAAAAGGTGTTGTTACTCGATCTGAATGGATTTTTCTGCGATTATCCGAACACGTGAGTTTATTCAGTAATCCTAAACACGAGTTCTAGGATGAACAGATGACACAGAGATTACAAGTTTATTTTCACACTATGTCTTTAAAACAGACGGGCCGATAAAATTAGAGCTCACCAGATATGTAACATAAATGACTCCTACAAAAACAAAAGAGGAACTATTCCGTCGAGATATATCTCACTTTCCATCGCTTCTCTCGTCGAATTCATTTTTCCCATCTCCTCTTCCGTCCGGGGCTAGTGTCCTATCACACCCTTCCACACGCCCCTACACAGGGTGTAGAAATATCAAACAATCTAGTGATTGAAAACATGATTAGACGGATATTCATTAGCATTTCCGAGGTTCATCATACTCAATTACGCATATTTCTTCGCGTGAATTCCATCTTTCTTTCGGCATATTTCCATTTTCTTCCATATTCCATCCAAAAACTCTAATCCTCCCCGATAGTCAAGCCTCCTTCCTTACCACTCAAAATGCGGAAGCCTCTTATTATCTGCTTCACCCGTGTGCTTCAGCTTAAAATTTGTAACAGCATCTTCATTTGTCTGTCAACCATCCCTAACACTTCTCCGTTTGTCCTTACCGTCCTATTCGCTCCCCACGCTCTCATCCAAGTCCACAGTTCAAACTCTAAGAATATATTCTCCTCTGTACGAACTCCACAACATGACACACCATTTAAAACATTTCACTCGTTGTTTATTAGGTAATTCAATCAGGATCATAATCGTCAGGTTTTCCCTGCCAGCAAGTTTCCTCTACTACAATCATTTTCCCCCAATATCCTCGCGTACCTATGCCAAGTCAAAAAACAACCAGACAAATAAATTGGTCCTCATGTTCTAATTCGTGTTCTTCATTCTAAGATTCGTTCTATTTTCTTTAAAATCTTTTTATATTTTGGTTTTAATCGACATTATTACATTTCAACATTAGTACGTGTCGAGCTTAGTCACTCGCATTGTTTCATCAATAAAACAATTGGAATGTTGAAGAGCATTGACGATAACGGGCAACTCCACCTTCCTCTCAGGCCTATTAATTCCCAACCGCATTCCTCCTCTACTCATTTACGCCATGCTCTCCCCCTGCTATCGCAGTCTAAGAAATCTTACACCCTCACCTGAAGCGTGATTACTGCAATAATGATATAATTATGATACGTATTACGTAGTCTCTCTTCTTCCGGGCGTTCCTCCGCGGGGTGTCTTTGAAGGATCTGTTTCGCCGGCCACCCCACTGGGTGCTTCGTGAAACTGTTGTCCTTAAAAGACTCCACGCTTAGGAAGATCCGAAAGCACACCACATGCTAAACGAGGCGGAAATCTCAGCATCAATTATAGTATGGCTTTCACATTTCAGTACGTCCTTATTCTCTCCAACCATTGCTATTGTTCACGAAGGCCTCTGGACAAACTCCATCCGTATAAATCCAACGGGTTAGCCATTGGAAATTCCATCTGCTGTTCTTCCTCATACTATTCGGTAATTCTGAGAAGATACATGTTCATATCGTTTTATCCATTTACCGCATAGCCTTTCCCACCGTGTCAACTGAAATACCTCAACCCAATGATGTGTTGATAGTGACTAAACCGTTTCTCCTAGAAACTCACAATTAAATATTCTCTCTCTGGGACTTTTCCAGTTGGAACAAAATGCTTCATCAATATCTTTCCCCATATGGTAAATTTCCGGCCTCAGTGAAAGCGCAACAGCCAAGATATTCAGTCTGCATCAATCTCCACCGATATTATATTTAGCTAAGGTATGCCTCTTACATGATTCTCCTAGTTCTGCCACATGCTCAAGAGCTAGATACCAACGCCGTGGTCGCCTCAAATCTTATTTTCTAACTCCGACTTTTACAATTCTATAGAAAAATGAGCATACGTAAACTTCTCAGACAGTTATAAATTATTCTATAGACGCATGCCGTGTATTTAAAAGGTATCATTAACTAAGAGAAATATGATAGAATAAATTAAAGTTAAACGGAATCCTAAACTGATATATCACGCAATAAACATGTGCTCTCAAGTAAACAGGAACTTCCATAAAGTAGGAGCAATCTGCTAGGGGAAATGAAAGTCAAATGGGAAGGATACAATACCACCAAGGTCCACGAGTGCTCCCTATGATCACCCGAGTCGTTTGGCAAGAAATGGCTTCTAGTTTCACTTTCCGCACCTGGGACATAATGCCATTCTCTCGCACGCTGATGACAATAAATCTTAACCTAATTTCTCAGATCTCTTTTGTCATTTCTTCTCGACCTCGCTCCTATGCACTAAATGATGGCTGTAAGTCTCCTCAACCAGAAAATTAACCTGGTTTTCATCATATATTTTCCTTGGCTATCTTCCAAACCTCCATTTTTCAGTGTTTCATTACCAAACCATTTCCTATTGTTTTTCCAAGCCTACCATGCACACAATCCACTTTTTTCTTCCAAAGGCTACTTGGCGGCAGAGTCGATGGATAAATGCCGCATCAACTGCTTCTGCCATAACGTCGAATGGAATTATTCTAACATTCAGTAGGTTTATGTTCACTTCCTTTCTCTCTGATTACCTGGTCACTGTTTTGTACTTACCTAACGTCAATTTTCACCCAATCCACTTTTAATTACTCTATAATCTTAGACAAAGCAATCATTTCTGTCAGTTAGTCTAGCTTAACATACAGCAATATTACTATGACAACTTTCTAGATCATTCATTTCATTTCCCACTTTTGCCTTGACGTAAAAGTTAAAAATGGAGTTATGGATTGTCCTCATTTGTTTCCCAACCTATTTAAGGTATTATCCCTTACTTTTTCTGTCTGTATAAGGTGGAGGTTTTGAAAAAGAAATTAATGCATCAGGATAGCCGTAGAATGCAGTGCATGTTGGTGACACACATATATATTTTATCATATTCCACAGATATATAATTAAAACTCCATCACCTGACAAGTATTTGCAGTTTTTACAAATATATGGAAACTAATAGCTACATTAACATAATTAGGGCAAGGTGTACAACACGTTGGTGATAACGCACCCCCAGAAACACACCCTTGAGATGGCTTTCAGAATATCATGTACATTTAAGAACTGGTGTGTTTTCCGTACGTTTCTAATTTACAAAAAAAATTGAAATTCTGAAACGATTCGAGGGACTCACATTAAGTCTTGACACTATCAAGATTACAAAATATACAGTAATAATATAGATTAAGTTTGCGATTAGAATAAGTAGCGTCAAGAGCTATATGTCAAAGGTGGAATAATAGTTTCTCAGAAAGAATTATATCAGTCTGGTGGGATACCCAAGAGTTTCATCATTATTGTCCGCCGGAAGGCTCTAGACCTAGGCACACATAAGAGATCTACCCTGGAAGAGTGACAAGTTAGCTAGCTGATATTGTAAAATTCTGCTATCCAAGACGCCATATGTATGTATATCTCCGCGTTGCCCTGATCGATCATTACTTTTTACATAAAAACAATCGGAAAACAAAACTTGACGCGGAGATGAAAATGGAATAATGTATAATGTACTGATTAGGAAATTACGTACCACTAAGGAAGTTATTGCTAAAAGTAATTTTTTAGGATATTACTCTTTAAGAATCGGAGACGTATGCCATCAGAATAACAAATTGGAAGAGAACGGACGCTTTAAAAACTTTGCGCGGGACACAGATTGATAAATGGAAAAGAAAACTTAATGGTCTCTCTTGGGAATAGTCAATTCTGAAGGATTGACCCGATTCTGAGTCCAAATGAACACAAAAAAAGCATGAGAGAAGAAGACGTAACGCTTGGAAGACCCAGGAATAAGTACGCAACACGGAAATAAGACGGAAGAGTAAACAGGAAATAAAAGAATTAGAAAGGGAAGAGGAAGAATAGAGGTCTCCAGTCAATCAAAAATGGCTTATAATGATGAGGAAATGTGCGACTCAAGGTTGCAAAAACCAAGCCATAGACTTAAAACCCAAATATGCTTATGATTGACGAGAGGAGAGCACATCCAGAAGGCCGATACCGCCTGAGTTTCACACATCTGAATCTCATTCAACAAGCCACTTACGAGGAGTACGGCAGTTGATGGCTCCATACCTGGCATGCCCTGACCGTCAAACACACAGTCATCCTTCTCATAGGTTTTCCAAATATAACACTGAGCGAAATTAATTAACTTATGTAGAGATTTCACGAGTTGTGTGTGTTAGAAATATCATTCTGCAATGTCGCGATGGACTCTATTTGAGGCTGCCACTGGAGACCATTTGTTTAAATTTAGTCATGCTAAAATGTATCAAGTGCAAAAAATATCACAACTTTCCATACATATAATACGATAGTTAAATAACCATCAATCCACAATGAAAAAAAGAAGTAAAAAGAGCATGACACAACATATCGTTACCGACATGACTAAAAAGAGAGAACTGCCTTGCAATCATTTTCAAGGTACCTTGAAAATGATTGCAAGACAGTCGAAACCTGGGTCGAGAATTAAAGTTTTAAGTGTGGAAAATACTAAGAGTTCTCTCTTTTTAGTCATGTCAGTAGTGTCATTCCACAAAGTTACGCCTTCAACCATTAAGTATATATCGTTACCATTTACATTATTGATGATTACTAAGACAACTCTTGTGGCCTCTAATCGCTCACGGCCAAAATGACGTTTAAAACCCCTCATAGCGCAATATATCTTGCTAATTTTATCTATGCGATATAACCTACCACATTAGCACGGAGTTTATAATATACCTGCACCTCTTAAAGTCGTCGAAAGACGTTAAAGAGATGCTCCTCAAATTCACTCAGGAGATAAAGAGCAGGCACATCGGGGTAAGGATGTTTCTAGTTAACTGTCTCTGATATAGCTGTGGTACATCCAAGGTAGATAGCACAACTTAACCTTGGGTTAGTCTCCAAAGGCCTCACCCAGACTTGAACCAGGAACATTCCGCCAGAAATCCACTCGGCTATATCTCCGTCTTCGTGATTGAGCTGAAGGGGGGCTAATACTTAAAATGAATTTTTGGACTGTTTGTACAAAGATTTTGCGTTAACTATAAAATAAAGAAAAGTGCATCTTGGAGTGCGAAAGTGATGTCTGACTTGATTTAGAAAAATAAACGATCATTCATGGCTTTCGGGCGCAATTTTTTTCAAATTTGATGAATAATTCAGTGATTTTTGGAAATGAACTCCATTTTGCTTATTTATAAAAAAAAATCAATATGGGGTGACGACAATTCCGCTACTAATACCAGAGTTTTCGACGAATTAACTGCAACGCTGATCCGCTCGTTACGGCCGATTGCGCATTTTGATGGGTTCAACATTCCCTGTGCAAACGTACCGATTGTTTCCTTTATTCTCTTCCGGTAACTATGGCGACAAAATTGTCGGAAACCCATTTCACAATTCACTCAGCATATTACACGGTAAGGTTTAATCACCAATCGGAGTTGACGGGCCGGGTGAAAATCCTGTCAGTGGATATAGTTGTCTGGAGAATCTCAAACCCTACTTGAATGCTTTGTGCAGAACATTTACAACTAAGTTATCCGTTTGTCGAATGAGACATTCGATACTTTTACCAATCGATCTCCGATTGATATGAACTCAGACGGATCTGGAAATTCCAAGCGAGCCGACTCAGAGCGCCTGGTTTACCAACACAGACTGAAAATACCGATGGTAAACAATCGAATCTATCACTAACTAAATTGCCCAATTGGAGATAGAATTTAGATGTGCTACGATTTTATCAACGTCACTTCACTCGCCATGACTGCACTCTTGTTACAACTGGTTACAACATACATCTTGAATAATATAAGTTATATTTTGTTTCCCAATGACAACCAGAAGAATAACGAGGAGCGTCATAGACCCGCTTGTTCAAATCGATCTGAAATCTCAGACTGGCTGAGAAAGCGGGCCGAGATCTCTCAGATCGATCCCACTAGCCGCTTGCGTTTACCATACCGAGCGTATCCGGTCAGATCGATTGGTAAACGTAGTGATAGAGCTGTGGATCCCAAGGCACCTTTCATTCAGAGGAGGTCAATTCCGAAGTCGGGAGTTTTCTCCATCCTTTTACAATTTACCGCACTGTTCTGTATTACCAGCCCACCCATCCATTCCTTAATGGCCAAAAGGACCTCAACTGTCGGTCGCCCACCCTAATAATCAACCAAATCAATCATTCTAGCGCTAGAAGAGTTCTTCCAACTGTGGGACTAAAGAGAACGCCTTCCTTGACTCTGACCTCGATCACTCTAGAAACTTTTTTTTCTCTAATATAATGATGCGTGTTAGACTACATCCGAATCTATTGCCAATTGAGTGCTTCACCACGTTCACAGGGACTTATCAAACATTGTTTGACGAGCGAGTTTATTTGAATTTAAAGGAGGTCACAGGATTTTAATTGGATGCCGTAGTGGAGAACATTATTTATTTATTTTCAGGAGCAAGTGATTGTTACGAAGGTCAGTCTATCCATATGAAACGAATGATTGAGCAGACCTTGCTTCACAGCCCCAGGCAAAAAGGAAGCAGCATGACTTATTTATGACCCATTAACATTCCCCATCTTGATGACGACAATATTTACACTTACAGTACTGTGCAGTCACATCAAGTGAGTGCGGAAGGGAGTAATTGCTCACCAGGCATACATTAGCCGTTAAACGCAACACCACAGTGTCATTAGCTATTTATATAATTAAGATCTTAAGTTCGTCACTTGAGTACAATTAGTAAAGAGATGTCGCATGCAATAAGGTGGCTAACTATATTTCACTCATGCAGGTTGACACTCTACGTATTCTTATATCACTGGGACCAATAGTTTAAATGAATGACTTGAATATGGTAGTAAAAAATAGCAAGCTCCGTTTATTTCTCCGATGATGCAGTAGTGTATAAGGAAATTAGAAATGAAGAGGACATCCAGTCTTTAGCTAAGGATTTAGATGCGATTGATGATTGGCGTGATAGTTGGCAGATAGAATTAAATTTGAAGAAATGCGCGATTATGAACTTTTGGAAAAAGAATGGCTTTCCCCGGAATAATTATTGCATCAAAGAAAACAAAATATGTAACGTAAAATCTATTAAATACTTAGGCGTCACCATCACTGAAGACATGTGTGGGGGAAACACATCAGGGAAATAAGTAGTGAAGCAAACCGTAGATTAGGATTCGTAAAAAGGGTTCTAGGCAAATGCGATGAGAGAGTACGAGAAAGAAGCTATTGTACACTTGTCAGGCCTCATTTAGAATATGCCGCTAGCATATGGCATCCGTACGGGGAAGGTTTGATAAAAGAATTAGAGCGTGTGCAAAGGAGATCCGCTAGATTTGTTAAAGGCCGTTATGATAATTGTATAAGTGTTACGAGTTTAATAGAAGAACTAGGATGGGAATTACTATCAGAATGCAGGTTAAAATTTAGATTAAACCTTTTAAGTAAATTCGAAACCGATTTGTCCACAGATGACGTTAGATATATGTATATTGAGATCCCCTGCGAAATATGCTAGGTTTGATCATATTAACAAGATTAGAGAGATAGATTGTCGTACCGATAGAATTAAAAAGTCATTTTTCCCTCGTACTATAAGAGAGAACAATAGGCAGCGTAGCAAAGGGATAGGTAGGTGAAATATAGTTAGAGTAGTCTGTAGTGCATGATGCATGTAATAACAACCAATAATCAATTTCATATTATGTAGATACTAACCATCTTATCTAGCATATCTCCCTTAAATCTTAAATATCCTAGTCGCATGTCAATAGTGCATGTTTGGTGATCTTTACCCCCTGCCACACACCCTCGTGGTGGCTCGCAGGGTATTATGTAGATGTGGATGTAGATGTAGTTGGAGTCGAGATGCTAACGAGAGAAACGATTACATTATTGAAAATTTCAATAAATCATGCTAGCATTAAAAAGTATTGCAAAATTACAGAAAAACAAAACGAAATAAATTAGTATCGGATGCAAAAAATTGAGTGGAATAAAAATAAAATAACAGAGAGCATACATAAGTCCCCGACGCAGCCATCATCATCATCACCAAATGACAGCATCGATAATAGTTCCTAAGTTTAAACGAAATTTTAACCTATGAAAACCCTATTTTCGTTCCTAATTTTAAACGAAAGAATGACATTTTTAGGACCAAATCGATCTAGTACATGAATTTAGGAATGCAAGTACCAAAAATGTCTACAGTAAGCTGTCTCAAGTATTGTATTTTATGAGGAAAACTAAGCCACTCATATCTAATACTTATTTTTGAGATGGATATAATGCATATTTTCATTCTCGAACAATGGACGGCCTAAACCTTTGGGGAAACTCAAGTAAAGTAAAAAGTATTCTTGAGAGACCAAAGAAGGCAGTGAGATTATTCACAATTACTGCTGCTAGATATCACAGTCGACCACTATTTGTTAGAAGTGTTATCATGACACTATACTGTGAATATCTATGTCAAGTGCTGATATATGTGAAAGAAAACGTAAATAGTTTACCACTAAGATCAAATGTACATATATATGGTACGAGAATTAGGTAAAGAAAAACAATGTTACTTTCCATAGAATGGCAAAATCTCAAAAGTCTTTCACCTACTTGGGATACAAGCTGTTTAATAGGTTACCTGGGACCGGTAGAAATGTAGACATGCTAATGTTCAAAAATAGTTTGCGTAAATGGCTTATCGATCAAGCCTTCTACGCAGTACAGGAATACTTTGATTCGAATGTTGAAAACATTTTCGTTGGACAACAACAACGTGTGCATGCATAAAATGTGTCTTGTTTATGTCAACTTTTTTGACGATGTCTATTGTAGTTAGTAAATGCCATCCACTGACAAACAAAATTATATTATTATTATTTATGGAGCCTAACGACTTACAGAAACATTATGACACGTTACCATCCGGAATCAGCACGTGTTGGGGGCAGTAATTAGTGGCTATAATACACTAGAGTTGTGGTCATCTCTGCATCCATAACATAAAAAAAAGAAAGTTTGTATTTAACTCTTTCAATTGCTTTGTCACCTAACAGTAAAGTCAATCGTGTTATACATTATTTTTTGGCATTACTATATGGTATAAAAATAAATTTCGGTCAAGAAAAGTTATATTGAACTTTTTTTGCCGATGAAATCATTTAACTCGTGCTTAGATATTCGATCTAATTTTGTAAAGGATAAATCTAAATTTGGCCCATTCCCTTCAGTTCAGGTGAATTTTTTCAGTAATTACTCGATCATCAACCAAATATCCTGAAGGAAAACTTTTGTTTGGAAAAGTAAGACAGGGATATTACCTCTCACACAAGTATGCATAATTTGCGAACTCAGCTCAAGAATATCAGCATATTCTACAAAAAGTAACAAAAAAACTGCAAAAAATGGACACAGAAAGTGTTTGAGTGAACTATTTGAGGGATTTTGAAAGACTGGAAACCGCTTTGGACACAAAAGGAACGCCCTAGGCCAAGGCTCATGGAAATGTACACGTCTCACGACATTCAGGACGACACGGCAGTAACTATTGTACCTCCTATCTACATCTATAGGGCATTGATGTGATATTTTATAATGGCCCATTTAATGTACATTTAAGTTGAAAAATAATTTCCATGTACCACCCACGACTACAGTGAAAGGAGGTCGAGACCGTAACTCTACCCAATTACACCCTGTTAAGCGTCGTGCTCCGTTCCCCAGTGCTCGAGAACAAATGTAAGATGCTTAGTTAAGAAACTGCCAAGCTACAAAAGACTAAAGGGCTTATTACTGTAGTTGCTCGAGAACATTCACTAATAGAAAAACGTATGGGTAGTAAAAAATGCAACTATTCTTAGAAAGCGATGGCCTTTGACGTCTAGGAAAACTACTGCGGAACCTGACCGACCATTTGAATTTTATTCATCGTCATTAAATGCATATAAAAGCCCACGCTATAGGAAATATTGGGAATCGAAGTAAATTCCGGCATTTAACAGCCTTGAGGGCAGTATGCCTTTCACTAAACTTCAGAGCTGGAAGTTAACTTTGCCCGTATTGCAGCGAGAAAACGAGCCAAAGACGGCAATGCTCTCCAATTTTTCGATTTTTTATTTTAGACGGATACTGTGTTCGAGCACTCCACTTTTCTACCTAATAGTAGAGCCGAGTAGATAATATATCCATACAGATAAGATACGTGCGACAGTGACGTCAGAAAATGAGAGGTTAGGGGTTTGATGAATCTTCAGCGCTAATATGCGATACGGGGGCAGGGGGAAGTCACGGAACCTGTGACGTCACTTTCAACCCAGCAGAGAGCAGAACGGGGAAAACCGCAATCACCGATCGTTACTCATATTGGCGGACAAAATTTCCAAAGACCGCAAAACTAGCCATAATTGTGGTATTAAGATGGTATAGATTAGCGAAGGAAATATTACTTCAAGCGGTGGTTTAGTTGAGAGTACTTCTCCTATGCTATAAAATATCGGCGCCAAACTGGTTCGATCATTGGCAGAACGTTTTAGGTGCCTGGAATCTGATTTAAAAATTTTGAGCAGCCGTGAAGATATTTCGAGTGAAATATCAAATTCACCTAGAAATCAATGAATTTTTATCTCATCTAAGAAAGATATATTAATTTTCCGAAGACACCAGAATATCAGCCCCTTACTAAAAGACTTTCAACCCTTATATATGGGAAACGGTACGCGTTTGCACTCTAGAGAGACCTTGTTTTAAAAAAATGGGGCATTTTTAACACATAGATCTCATCAAATAATTAATAGAGAGTAGTTTGTATGCTTCCTCGACTATTTTTGAAAATAAATCGCACTGTCTCCGCAGGAACTTCGCAGAATCGCAAAAAAATGTCCGTTGTGAAAGAGTTACAAAGGTACCGCGTGAAAAAATGAGTCAAATTAAAGACTTATGTAGATATTTTTACTTAATTGCTGCGCATGTGGAGCATATGAAGGAATGTGTGCCTGTCTAAGGAAGCGAAAATCGCCGAGTACAAAGGTGTACTTCTCCCCACTTCGTTGTATGGTAGTGAAACATATGGTATAACCATACATAAGGGTATGTCAGGATAAACATGTTAGTAGACTAAACGCCGTGGGTATGAGTTTTCTGAGGAGTGTTTGCGGCAAGAGTAAGATGGATAGGGTCAGGAATGAGTAGGTAATAAATGAATGCGGGTTAGATGCTCCAGTAATGGACATATATGAAAGGAGTTTGCTTCGTTGGTTTGGCCATGTTGAGAGAATGGATGAGAGTCGAATAACGAAACAGATATATAAGAGTGAAATGAATGGTACGAGAGGTAGAGGCAGGCCGAGAAAGTTGCGGTTGAATGTGGTTGAGGAATATAAAACAGGAGGGCGTGTATGAAATAGTGTATGGGGGTGAATGAGGCAAAAGAGGTTTGCAAGGGTAGGTCAGTATGGAGGAAATTATTGAAGCAGAGTTAGGAGTACAAATATGTATTTATGAGTGAAACTTTGTGACTGTGCCTACCCCGGGAGGGAACGGCGTGATTGGTATGTATGTATGTTGTTTAATGATCGCGATTTATTATGTATGAATTATTATTATGTTTATTTTTTATGTATGTATTACTGAGCATTTCAGTCGTATAAAAGTATATTATTGAACCATTAATCATATAATATTCGATTCATTCTTCCAACAGCTGCTGAAATAAAAACGTATTATATGAATATGGACTCCGTTATGACTAGAGAACTACCACGCTCAAACTACCTTAATGTCCATTTGAGTTGTCTACTAGCTGATTGTAAGGTATATGGACAGTCTATCCAAACCTCTCAATTCTTAAATTATCACCTCAATTTCCCCCTTATAAATTGCTCGTCATCAGGCTACTCTAAAGGTAGTTTGAGAAAAATGTCATTTTACTTAGAAATCAATTAATTTGGTCTCATTTAAAGAAAAATATATCACCCTTCCATTGACATTTGACACTAAAAATTCAATCCTATACTACATTACTTTCCGAGATATTTGCCAAAAAATACCAGCCCTTTTCATGGGAAATGATAAGTGTATGCACTCCAGAGAGACCTTATATTAAAAATGAGGAATTCCCTGCTTTTAGATCTCGTCAAAAAATCAAGTGTGTAGTTTGTGTGTTTTCTCAACTATTTTTGAAAATTAATCATTTTTCACTGCAGTAAATTCTTCGAGATCATAATAAACCTTCCGTTTTGATGGAGTTTCAAACGAACCGCGTTAGAAAAATGAGTCGAGTTAAAGACTTATCTAGATATTTTCATTTGATTACTTACAATTTCTGTCATGTAAAACTATATTATTGCACCATTATTAATGCAATATTTTATTCATGCGACCTACAGCTGGAGAAAGTAAAACGTATTTATCGAATATGGTCTCTATTATGATTAGGGAACTATCTCGCTCGCACTACCTTAATTCCTCTCGACCACTCTACTTACTGCAGTTTGAGCGAGATATTTTCCTAGTCATATTAGAGATTATATTCAATTTGTATATTCATTTATTGGCTGTAAAAAGCATGAATTAAATTTTACAGTATAATCGGTTTAATGATATACTTTTATGTGACTGAAATTCTCAGTCATTAAATTTAAAAAAAATACCTACATGTGTCTTGTACTTGAAAGGCGTTTTTACGCTTTAGCATTAAAAGCCCTTTAAAATAAAGTATTTTTGTGAATATGAAAACATAACTGTGGCGATATGACGAATTATTTTTTAAAAATAGTCAAGAAATCATGCCAACTATGTTGGTAAGGCAATGATATCATCAAATCATCATCAAATCATAATTAGGTAGTCTGAGCAAGATTTTCCCCTCGTAGTGCTACTAGTAGAGCCCACATTGTTGTTTTATTTTTTAACAGCTACAAGAAGCACGAAGTAAGCATTTTATTACTTAAGGCGCAATATTATAGTTTTATTTAACTTAAATTCTCAATAATTAAATAAAGATATCTACATCGGCCTTAAACTTCACTAATTTTTTCCCGACGTTCGGTAAACATGCCTTCACAACAGGTTTGTTCCTGGTGTGCTGTAAAAATACAGCGGTGAGTAATTAATGTACTTTCAAAAATAGGTCAGTAGGCATAAAAACTACACCTGCTTACATCTATGCCGAGATCTAAGCATAAAAAATTGCTCATATTAAAACGAAGTCTCCGTAGCGCATTAGCGTGACATATTCCATGTAAAATGACTGGTATTTTTCGGAAAATGTCTTGAGCAAGGTAAGGTTGAGGTAAGTACTTGATATTTTGGCATCTTTGGAATGGTGAGATAGTTTTCTCTAGAATGAGATAAATTTCATGGATTTATAGGTGAAATGATATCTCGCTCGAACTGCCTTATCTGTCTATAATAAAAAAAAATATATCTGAGAAACAAGTTTGAGTTCGTCAATATGACGTTGATGATGCCACTATACATTTTTACTTATCATTATGTTTTATTCGCTCTGTCTGTAATTTAATCATGTCGGAATAGTATCAAGGAAGTAGTGCGTTATACAAGGTGATGACAGGTAGCAAAACAATATGCAGTCCGGTGAAAGCATCCCAGTATATTAAAGGACAACAAATTTTTACTCCATTGGGAACAGATTTACTGATAAATAGATTTATTCGATGAGCAAAAATGTCCAAAATTTCGAAATTCGGAGTGAGGAAACTGAAATTCCAGTCCAAGCGAATGGTTTATTCTCATTGTGAATTTCGCACATTCGTAGATCTTCCAGCGGGAGTCTCCCGCTCAATTTTGTGGAGAGGCGTTTTGAGATAGCAGTGTGCCGAGGATATTTAAAGAACTGGGATACAAATTGTTAGCACAGCGTGGATTAATCGATAGGAGTACACTCGAGGCTAATTACTTCTTCAAAGAAGTTAACTACGAATCAAAAACTCCGTGCAACTACGGTAGGTTAGGTCATATGTATGAAATTTGAGGGATGGACTTGTAGGCGAAAAGGTTTAAAATGCCAATTTTCCGTGCACTGCAAAGAACCACAATAGCTGTGATCAAAGCCGTTAATAGTGTTCACCGTAACGAAAGGCGGCGTTGTTTTTTATACTCTTTGGTTCACTATTTTACTCCTGCCTATATTATGGAAGTCAACACAGTTATTTTTGCAATATGTGTCGGTAATTTTGGAATTATTTTGCACGCTGGAATGCCTGGACCTTAACCAATGTAGTGTTTCATCCCGCATGAATATAGTATTCGCTGGGAGTCGTATTGGATAGGACCTCTCCTTACCCACATATATATTACCTAACACTCCAATTAAGATAATGCTCACGGAGAGAATGACACTCTGTCATACGGTTAGTGCCCACCAGGAGTGGAATCACTCCCTGTAGCGCACACTTGCGGTAGCTTTACTGTACCACGTGAATGAAGCATGACTGCTTGGAATTCACCAAAGAAATTGACCTTTTCCTTGGTGAGACTATCTTTTGGAAAGATCTAATTGGACATAACTAAAGGCATAACTACAATGTATAATACTTTTAAATGTTAATTTGAAAACAGCGGGTCAATTGAACACGTAGAAAAGAGGGCATGAAATTTTGGGAATCAGCTTGAAACGATAGGGTGACCCATAATTTTCACTTTAAGTTGTTCCACTTGATTCTTTAAATTGAGCTCTTGAAGTAGTCAGGTTTCCAGTCCTGGCGTCCTCATTTTTTCTGCACTCGCCACAAAAGGTGTCTCCGAAGGTCTCCATGTCTCGAAAAAATTCATAACCGTCTTATTGTATATACGTGCCCTGCCAGCAAAAACTGTCCAACCTGAGCTGAAAAGACCTTAAATGAATAGAAAGGCTTAATAAAAGAGTACTTGTGGCGTTTTCGAGGCGTAGTAACCTCGATAAAATTCATCATGTCATAGTCGAGGTTCGAATCTGACCCGAGTCCACGGGGCTGTTAGGTGAGTACTTCAACACCCTGGATTTTGGGGCCGGCTGTATGCATTCACTCCGCCCGTAAATATTTACTTAATCTAGTTCATTAACGCTTCCTGCTTATGAACTCAATAACACCAGAAATAAAAATTTTGGTTCACAGCGGACGATGTCGCTTTCAATGCCTTTCACCTTCTTCTGCCTTCGGCCACTAATTTCAACTCCCCTTCACTTCTTCGTGTGGCCCACCTCGTCCGTTATTCTCAACCCAAACCTTCCCCACTCCTTCCCAGACTTCCATTCTTACAAGTTCCTCTTTCCCTCGGGGCCATAGACCTTGAATCTCGGGGCCCTCAACGTAGGGCTAGCGCTTGCAATGACGATATTTTGACGTCACTCCATCGGAATATTCTCGTCTCTGGGGCTCATTCATTCGTGGGATTTACCGAGGAGTTGACGAAATGGATAACGCAGCTAACGTCACTGGCCGATGCGTTTGAAAAAGACACCTTAATGTAGGGCCGGGAACATGGACCCCAAGTAATCAGAGGAGCGCGGTCAGGGGCTAATGTATATACATCCGTTGCGACGGACGTCATGATGTCTAGTATAGGAATGAGTAATCTACATAACCCTAGCACACAATGCACTCACGCGCTTGCTGACGTATGTACGTTTCAAAATGCGTCCATTCTCCAGAGGGGCATTGGTGAAAGTAAAAACCCTCTCAAAGGCTCGATTTTTCCACCTACTGACATCTTGATTCATCCGGCATATTCAGTAATTGCCGGTAAACCCATGCGTTGCTGATTTTCAATCTCCCTAATTGGCATATTTAGTCGACAAATTTCCCGATAACTTATCCGGACCATTTACAGAGTGACAGCATGCTGTCGGGAGAATAGGGTCCAAGCAATGATGGTCAAATTCTCAAAAAACAGATTAGGCCATATATTTTCGTCAGCAATCGTTATTAACTGTTTTCACTTGTCATAGTATTGAATCGTCTACCAGACATATTTTTCTACAACTCTTTAATCCGTAAATTTAAACGGCACTGTTATTCGGCGAGTACGTATCGGCAGAATGACTATCCTACCGACATAAAAGGAACATCAATCGCTCTATTTCACATAATTAGAGACTTTAGAATCTGAAAAATACCTTGGAGCCCTTCTAAAAAATGATCTCTCGTGTGGCAAAGATATTCAGGAAATGACCTTTCAAGCTAATCGTAAATTGGGATTTGTTATAAAAGTACTTGGTAAATCCGACGATAATGCCAAAGAAATCAGCCACAACGAGAAAGGCCACAATCATAGTCTCGTTAGTGTTACTGACTTCTTGCAACAATTGGGATGGCGACCGCTTCCACACCGCCAAGTAAAAACTAGACTTAATCTTTTAAATAAAGTCAAAACCAATTGATTTTCTAACGAAGTTATAAATATCTAACGCCGCCAACAAACTACAGTCAATCAGATCATGAGCATAAAATTAGGGATATAGACTGCAGAACAGACAGGTTTTAAAATTCGTTTTTCCGCGATAGATAAGAGACCATAACGTACCATAAGGGAGAACAATAGGAAGCGTAGAAAAGGGATATGTAGGTGAAATATACTTAGAGTAGTCTGTAGTTTTGCATGTAATAACAACCAACAATCCCTTTCTTATAATGTAGATACTAATCATCTAGCTGCATGTGACCCTATTATCTAGCATGTCTCCATTAAATATCCTAGTCGCATATCAATAGTGCATGGTTGGTGATCTTCACCCGCTCGTGGTGGCTTCACACACTCGTGGTGGCTCGCAGGGTATTACGTAGATGTAGATGAAAATGAAACTCTGAAGTAAGTTAACCGACAGATTGAGTAGATGATTCGTTGAATTGCTCCCAAATGCTTGTATCTTAATCTGTCACGTTGTGCTAACATCATATTTTGTACGACCCCTGAATGAGTCTTGTCCCTAGTTTATGTGGTTGCAATGTACAATGATACGAAAACTTTCTGTAATATTATACGCATACCTATAGTATGGGTCATGTTGGTGAAAGTTACCCGTACATTATAGTGCATGCTGGTGATTACACACCCCTGACTAAACACCCTCGCGGTGCCTTGCAGGGTAATATGAAGATGCAGAAACTCTAGTGGTTATATCGACAAGATCTACATCTACTTATTACCCTGCAAGCCGCCACAAGGGTGTTTGGCAGGGGGTGACTTATCGTCAACATGAACTACAGTGAAGAAATTAACTTTCACCAACAAGCACCACGCTATCGGTATCCTACAAATGATACAGAAACTACTAAAATAATTCATAATGTAACTACGAAAGCGTGACACAAGAGTCATGCAGGGAACATGCAAAACATGGTGTTAGCCCTACTCGGTATATTTAGAAACATGCACTAGGGTGCATAAGAATTAATTAGCTACACTACCACTACACCACAACTACGCTACCAGTCAACTAACCTAATTCAAAGTCTTAACGCAGCCATTATGGTCCCTTGTCGTTCGCGGGGAAAACGACACTTTAAATCTTTCTGCTTTACAATCCACTTCCCTTATTTTATTCTCATGATCTGATTTACTGTGGTATTTTGGAGTTCGTAAGATATTGAAAACTTCGTCTGAGAACAAATCGGTTTTCAATTTATATAAAAAATTGAGTCTAATTTTCAATCGACGGTCTGAAAGCGACTCCCATCCAAGTTGTTGCAAGAGGTCAGTAACACTAACAAGACTATCATAACGGCCTTCTCATCATTTACGCCAGATACGGCCGGATTAGGGATTGGAAATTTAAATCCAGAATCGATTTTCGATTAATCGACTTTCGATTCCGGTTTTTAAAATTGATTTTCTAAAAATTCGATTTTTTTCCCAAAATAATCGAAAAATCGAAATCGAAATTTTTAAATAGTAAAGTAATTGTCTGTTGAAATATGGATGTGCTGTTCTAACAAAATGCGAAATATGGGTTAATGGAAGCTCTAGGGATAAGGACTGAATACGGTTAAATTTATTAATGCAATTTATTATGTTAAAGATATTAATAAGGTATGCAGGAAAGTAGTAATCCATACCAGATACTTATATACATATAGGCAATATAGCAAGCAAATTACATATAATTAAGTAGCCCATGCGCAGAAGACGATATTCGGACTGGGCGAATCTATTTTGAAGAAGACGAGTGCTCTGAAGCGATTTATTGAGAAAACGTTTACAAAAAAGGCACAATGTCAACGCGTATTATCATTTCTAATCTTCGTATCGCGGTCTACGATGTATTACTTCCGAGTGTGAGTCCCCGCCTAGACTGGAATTATTGTAATAAAAATCCGCAGCCCTATAGTAGGCAACTCCAACCTGCCGGTGTCCGAAGCACTTTGCCTCCCCACCAAGGTTCCCCCACCAGCGATGCAAAGTGAAATAGCGCGGCGCCGAGTAAAGCGAGGCGGCAAAATTCAAATGCTGTAGCAAGCTAAAAATCGAAAATTGATCGATTTCTATCGAAAATCGATTTTGAACGATTTTTCAAAACAAAAAGTCGACTACGATTAAATCGAAAATCGGAGTGTGATTATCGATTTTCGATTGAAATCGAAATCGATTTTCCAATCCCTAGGCCGAATATTCTTTCACGTAAAAAATTGTCGGCAGCTTTGTTGGGAGATAGAATATCGCGGTCAGTAGGTAGCTGATTTTTGTACCGATTAGAGGGAAACAACTAGTGTGGAAAACCGTAGATTAGGATTCGTAAAAAGGGTTCTAGGCAAATGCGATGAGAGAGTACGAGAAAGAAGCTATTGTACACTTGTCAGGCCTCATTTAGAATATGCCGCTAGTATATGGGATCCGTACGAGGAAGATGTGATAAAAGAAATAGAGCGTGTGCAAAGGAAATCCGCTAGATTTGTTAAAGGCCGTTATGATAATTGTATAAGTGTTACGAGTTTAATAGAAGAACTAGGATGGGAATTACTATCAGAATGCAGGTTAAAATTTAGATTAAACCTTTTAAGTAAATTCGAAACAGATTTGTTCACAGATGACGTTAGATATATATTAAGAACCCCTGCGTATTATGCTAGGTTTCATCATATTAAAAAGATTAGAGAGATAGATTGTCGTACCGATAGATTTAAAATGTCATTTTTCCCGCGTACCATAAGAGAGAACAATATGCAGCGTAGCAAAGGGATAGGTAGGTGAAATATAGTTAAAGTAGTCTGTAGTGTATGATGCATGTAATAACAACCAATAATCCCTATCATATTATGTAGATACTAACCATCTTGCTGCATGTGCCCCTATTATCTAGCATATCTCCCTTAAATCTTAAATAGCCTAGTCGCATGTCAATTGTGCATGTTTGGTGATCTTCACCCCCTGCCACACACTCTCGTGGTGGCTCACAGGGTATTACGTAGATGTATCTCTTTAGCACAAGTAATGGCACTATTATCATCATTCGCTAAAATTGCTATGCCTTCCGCAAATCTGATGGTTGTGTAGAGTTTACCATTCACTTTTAATCCACTCTTATTTGTTTCCGTAAATTCCTTCATTGCCTGTTCCATGTATAAATTGAACAGTATTGGGGATAGACTGCATCCTTGCCTAACACCTCGAGAGATCTTTGCTTTTATTCCGTCGGCACTAAGGATTGTTTCTTGGTTTTGGTAAAGTTGGAGAATTATCCTCCTACCTCTATAGTCTATTTTAGCGTCTTTAAGGACTTTAAACAAGGTATTCCAACTGATGCAGTTGAAGGCTTTTTCAATGTCAATAAAGGCTATGACTACCTTTATATTAAGTCTTATCATTTTTTCCGTAATTAGTCTTAACGCTAAAATAGCCTCTCGTGTGCCCCGGTTTCTTCGGAAACCAAATTGATCATCTTGTAGATTTTCTTCAATTTTATTTTCGATCCGGTGAAATATTATTCTAGGTGGTATCTTTGAGGCATGAGACACCAGGCTTAAGGTCCTATAATCCTCACATTTTTGTGCTGAGCTCTTCTTAGGGATGGTTATCATGAGTATTTTCTTAAAGTCATCTGGCACAATTCCTATATTGTACATTTCCTTGATCATTAAAAGAGGCTATCTTTTGCCTTGCTACCAATAGATTTTAAGATTTCTCCCGGAATTTCATATATACCCTGAGCTTTATGATCTTTCAGGGCTTTTAGTGCCCTGTCAAATTCTTCTCTTAGTATTGGTGGTTCAATCTCATCCTCTTCTATGCTTTCTTCGTTTCCTAAGATGTTTTTATCCATCTCTTCTCCTCTATATAGCTCTTCGATGTATTCCTGCCAGTGGTTGATTATCCCTATTTCATCTGTTATCACTTTTCCCTCTTTATCTCTCATTGCTGATAGGGTCTTAGTTTTTCTGTTAAGCTCTGATCTTATATCTGCGTGTGCTTTTTCTAAATTTCCTTTAGCCATGTTTTCATTTATTTCTTTACATTTGTTTTCCAGCCAACTCTCTCTTGCCTTTTTGGCATCTCTGTTTATATTATTTCTGTATTTTCTGTACCCGGTTAGGTCTTAGGTTTTCAAGATTATTTGAATTGATTTCTTTAAAAAATCGAAGTACTAAGATAGTAGTCGTAAATCAGGAAAATAAATCGAAAAGCGAAGCTTTTCCTTGGTGGAACGACCTCATAATGATCGATAAAAAGTAATTTGCAAATAAATTGAGGAAGTCACAGACGTTTTGTCGATGATCACGAGAAACGCTTTGTCGTGGATGACATAAACGTTTTGTCCGTCCCCGGAAACATATATATTAAATGGTTGACAGCAGAGATTTTGTACTTGATGATGACTTGATAGCCGAAACCAGTCGGTCATTTGTAAATGAATCGTGGGAGTCACAAGCGTTCTGTCGATCATCAGGAAAAAGAAGAGCTTGAAATAGACATCAGGATCCATGGTTATTTGGCAGGTAATTTTCCAATCACCCATGAGTAGCTAATGTAATGGTTTTAAGTAAGCAATATCCTAAACATAGAATTTTTTGGTGTTTAGCTGAAGTACGACCAGAGTGCAAAATAATCGTAGTCATGCTTCACCGGATAATTTAATTCGCCAAACAATTGCAAAAATAAAGATGAATTGTGTTAAGGAATGCCAAAAGTCTAAATGATGACGTTAATTTTTTTTATAAACACTCTTAGCACCTAACCAGAGTAAAAGAAGAGATACTACATTAGACACTACAAGGGAAATATTGAGAATCGGTATCCTTTAACCGAATCTATCATAAATACAATAGAGTACCGACGTTTACAGTTTACAGTTTTCATGAGAAACACTTTCAGTTGACCTCCCCATATTACTTATTTATTTTTTAAGGCCTATGGATGAATGAAATGGTAAAAATTCGAACCATGGTCAAAATCAAAAGCCCCCCCAATGATATCAGCCGTTGTCATTGCGGGTACCATCGAGGCCATCTGGGTTAAGAAATATTGCTACCATGGCTGTTAGCTCTTCATTTCATTAGTGTTACGTCAAGAAAATGGGAAGGAGTAATAGCTTTGAGAAATGGGTGGGAATCGACAGCCTCCGCTAGAGATGGTTAAGTTGAGCGAGAATTCCCTCCATATTTTACCACAAAAAGTCGAGTCCGTTGAGTTTAGGACGCTGTATCTTCTAGTGGGGTCAACCGATTTTAACGAAATAAAACGCATACGATAGAATAATCATTTTTACGTTTACCAATGTGTAATTCCTATCCTTATCTACACTTTTACGATATTTGTTTTGAAAAAAGGCCCTGTTTTCGGCGCTCAAAACCCGATGGCCCGACTTCAAATCATCGCCATTCTCTTAATATTTATTGCAGAAATGAGAGATTTTGATATAAGTTAGTCAAACATGTTTATAACATACCAAAGGAAAAAAATTGATTCTATGTTGAGTTTTACACGAGCTGTTGTAAAAGATGTAAACCTCGGCTAATTCCGAAAATAACGATGAGATAGAGATTTGAGTTATATCGTTGTAACCGCAATGACGACAGCTTTATAAATCTACTCTAATCTAGTCTCTATACTCCTTGGTCACTTCCATGACAGTGGCCGAGCAAGTCGCTAACAGTCAACACTTCGATGAGTAGGCACGGACTTCAATGGCAGTAGGGGTCGATAATGGTAGTAATCGACCGGGGTTTGCACTTGCAGAGAAAATAGACTGGCTTACATTTTACCTGCAAGTAGCATATCGATTCTTCAATGAAATTGCATCGCATCCAGTGGAATCTTGGTCACATGACACCAAACGGAGATTCAAAATGTAAGCAACTTATAACTGAGGAGGAGGAGGACTCATTTTGCTTATGTCAAAATTTATTTCTACTTTAAAATATTTTAAATACTTAAGAACTTCTGAGGTAAGCTTTATGACTTACCTCTTATTAATACTACTGACACAATAGACACACTTTATTCGACGAAATAATGCATAATGATTGTAATTAATCCAAATTTATCAAATCCACGAAATACTATGGGACTCAAACAGAGATATACAGACGCCATTATCGCCATATTTAGGCGATTGCCGCAATTACCATATTCATTGTTTACTTCCGTCATTCATTTGTTTGGTAAAAGCCGAAAGTTAAGTGCAAGTAGAACGATACCCTTCAAGTGACGACACGATTCGAGATATCGCAACACTCACTACTTCCATGTGCAAACCCGCCATAAAGGAGTCTTCGATATTGTTTATCGATTTTGAAATAATCATCCTTCACTCCGCGCTTTCTCGACACTTCCTTTGTTTTCATCAATTACAGAAGGGAAAATAAGTGCTCCGTGACGTTTAATGTCTGACGCCATCTCTTTGGTGGTTATGACTTTAAGCGAATACGGTAGTTACCATTCCGACGCAGCCGAACAAAGACCTTGGATCTCCTTAAGATTCACTGCACCACTGAGCGTGTAGGATTTTTCACTTGCTTGCCAAATGACAACATAGTAGCTAAAGCCGCGAAAAGGTCATTAGGGAGCAATTAATTGGTTAATTAACCCTCAGAGTTCTTTTCTATCCTACATACGGTACATAAATTGTAGAAAAGACGAATCATAGATGCCACTACATAATCATGCTCATTTATCTGAACCAGGGACTTGAACGGAAACCGAAGAAAAAATATCTTTACCCCGAGAGAAACGAATAATAACCCAAGAGAGTTTTTGACGAGGGGCAAAGAGAATCTATCATATTAGTAATTTTTTCTTCTTTGTTTTCACGGACTGAAACCAAATTTAGTAGCCGTTTCAAGGAGAAAAAAATAATCACTGAAGAAAAGTTTGGACGAGGCATTGAATTTCCGTTGGATATCAAAAATTTGTCCTAATATCACGTCTAATTGATACAGCACCGAAGTCACTTGAGTATTTTGAATAGTTATCACATAAAATTCACATAAAATACATCTGCTTTAAATAGTTATTCACTCATATTTCGTACACATTATAGCATTGGTCTTAACAACACACCTGAAGAGGCTAGGTGGACGATGCAACTAACTCATTTGATAGCCGGAGAGCTTTTTAGCACGATGACGACCAGAAGAAGACCCTTCTAAGATGGTTATAATTATTAGCTAAGTAATTATAGAAATTTTTTCTGAACAGAATTTATTAATGATTGGAACAAATAGCAGGACAATGAAGGAAAAATTGTGATACTAAAGTGACTTCCGGAGAAGTAATTAACAACAATGGAATTCAATCTCGTCTTTACGTTCACTAATTGTAAGTAAATATACTTCCTATTTAGAGCCTAAGATTTCACGCATCTAACAGAGGAGCAGTTGGTATAGAGAATACTTGATCAACTACACCATTGACGGTTACAGAACTGCGACTCATAGAGGCCAAATATTTTCCCGCTATGTTAAATCTACACACATATATTTTAATTTCTTCTGACTGCTATCCAAGCCGGGTGTAATATCTAACTTAGATGATCTCTCCCGAATGATTGGACTCCCAAGAATCTAGAATCTGAACCGGAAACCACATCACATTTCTGCGTTTCTTCAAATAAACTTTTCTTTCAGCACCAATATTTCAGACAGGAGGATTGCGAAAAGGAGATAAACAAAGATTAAAACGTCTCTGGGTGGCCCAAGATACTTCTCCGCTAGTTTTCACAATGTAAACAGAAATTGAAATGAGAACCTTTCCGTTAGCATGCATAGTTTTGGGAGACCTCCAATATCTACCATCATGTAAGCACCCAAATGCACTGCTTTGTGACCAACCGCATGCAATTTATGATCCCTGATATGAACCCGCTGCGCTTTTCCGCAGAAAAATATTTCACATCATTATACGTCAGCGAGGTTTTATTCAATCCCCGTCAAAGTGATGATTCCAATGGAGCTTCAAGTTTGACTCGGCTTGGCATTGAGTTTACGGTTGTAAAATTACCTCAGTATACCATAGGTTTTACTTCTTCCAGCGTAATTCGGCCGGGGATAATACCATTCGGGTAAAAGCCACGATACGAATTTGATGGTGACGGGACTATCTTTCTTAGGTATGTTTTAAAATGCCTTAAGAGTAGAAGTCAGCATGGCTGAGCGAAAAAAATTGTCTTCCGTCGATGAGCACTTATATTTTTAAAGGCCAATATCTCTGCCCTCACAGTAATAAAATTACACATTATTACTCCTTCCCTTGAAATTTAACGAGTTATAACGAACAGAAATATTAATAGACAGGGAAATTGACATTTTCCTATCTCGTCTTCCATCAGTAGATTCCAAATGGCTTTCACAGGCAGCCAGGAAAATTAGCACAAGTTTTTGTAAATTATGAGAAAGATTAAACTCTTTTGTTTCGCGCATGAGATATCTTCATATTCAATCACTATAATAAAGAGTAAGATTGGTGAACTCCTAGAATAGAAAAGTAGCTTTTGCATGAACCTTAAATTAATTTCATAATATTTAAAATATAAGTTGCATGTTCTTGGTAATTCACATTCTATTTCTGCTACGTGGGATATCATCAAAAAACTATATAAAACACTGAAAAGTGATTTTTGATCAAATCGAATTTTCTGTTCTAAAACTTTGCCTTAAAACATTAAAAAATCCTGCATCCTTAAAACATTAAAAAATGTTTTAAGCTAAAACATTAAAGGCCTAATTATAACATATATATTAAAAATAGATTTGGAAAACAAGATAAACAGCAGAATTTTCCCTTGGTAACGTAATCACATTCATCACAATGTGTCGGCCATGTGCTCCGATGAAAACCGGATGTCTGTTATTTAAACCGAAATATTTGAGTTAAATCATCGATGACCGAAGCTGAAAAAATATATTAGGTGTCTCGATATGTTAATCATGTTATACAAGTGTTTAGAGAGTATTATTTGGGCAGAAATTGAGATTAAAAAAATTTATGTGAAGAAATGCCATTGAGCTGTCATTAAGACAGTGCATTTCACCGTTAAAATTCATCATTCTAAAACTAATATATATTCGTAAAGTGATAGATGGCCCATTAATATTTTTACACCATTCGACAGGAGAATCTTACTTTTTCAACATATAAATTGAGCAGGAATCTTTATTTTAGGCATGTCCGATAACCTACCCATATTTTAACATGTATTTTAAAGTGCTACCAAAATAACCGCAGAGATGCCTGACAATGTATAGCCGCGTACCACTAATCTCATCAGGTAATTAGCAATCACCACGTTTAACAATCTACATCTACATAATACCCTGCGAGCCACTGCATGGGCGTGTGGCAGGTGGTGTTAGGTCACCAGCCGTGTATAGATGTAAGTTTTTGGGAGATGAAATTGTGACATGAATTATAGGAGTATATATAGTGGAGCTCAGTCTTTATTGTGGTCGCTTATTATGCGCGGAAAGAACGAGTTTGTGTCCTATCTGTTCGGCAGTGTATCTCTCTTTTGTCTTTTGTCGCATCTGTCAGATCTAGCGATGTAGTGAGGAGTCATGATAATATTCTCTGTGTCGCTCTGAAAAATATCAGTTCTGAATTTCTCAAGCAACCTAAGCCTAGCGTGTAGCCTCCGAGTCTCCAGGGGCTCCCACCTTAAAGCTCTAAAAGTTGTGAGACACTATATGTACGCTCGTAGCAGTTTTTAACGAAGCGCGCTGCTTTCCTTTGTATTTTATTGATTTTTTTGGTTAAATCTTTATGACCAGGGTCCCAAATGCTCGCAGCGTATTCGTGGCGTGGCCTAACCAGAGCGAAGTAGCATCTCTCTTTTACTTTTTCATCCGATCGAACTCAGATCGATTTGCCCGGCTCAGCTCGGTATGGTAAACGCAAGGTGGGACCGATATGAGAAGCAGGAAAACTCGGCCCGCTATCTCTACCGGTCTGCCGCTATCGACGTAGACCGATTCAAATCGATATTTCAATCGGTTTCGCATTGGTAAACCAGGCGATCCGTGTCGGCTGGTTTAGAAAGTTCAGATCGGTCCGAGTTCATATCGACCCGAGTTCATATCGACCCGAGTTCATATCGACCCGAGTTCATATCGACCCAAGTTCGATTGGTAAGCGTAGTGAATGTCTATAATCTATTCAAAGTAGCTGACTGTCCATTTTTCTTTTAAAGCTGCAGTGATTCGGAGTGGAAATTTTCACGTATCTTCATGCTTCGTCATGTTTTCACTCACCTGCAACCTTATATTCCTGTCCTCAAGGTATCATTATCCCCGTAACACACCCTGTCCGTAAAGGCTGGTTGGACGATAATCTTCAACAGGAAGTGTGTTAACGAGTTACATCCAACTCGTCAGTATCTCCTTCGGTTCCATCACTAGATATCCAATCCTTCTGCGTATATTCAGGTTTTTCTTTCCTCCTTCCCGGAAATAACTCCACCTTCACCCACATCGTTCCAAGTTAACCTTAGATTTATATTCCTCAATCCTACCACAATGCTTTTTCTTATACTGTCTTCACCCCCATATTTTCTAGCTTAATAATGTTTTGTAATTCATATTAAATTTTCCTTCCAAACTCATTGACTTTTTTTACGATTATAATCTTAACCCAAACTTTCTCTTGGTTTATAGTGGCCATAAGCTCTCATATTCTTTAACAGTGAACTTTACTTGAGGATTCCTCTACACATCTACAATTCCTCCAGTGTTCCCTTTCAGCTCTCTTCTTCATTCAGGATTTTGCACAGACTAACAACTTTTTTGCGAACATGCTAAATATTAATTGTCTAATAATGTTGATAAACCATAGCGAATGATTGATGTGAAGAAATAATATATTTATCGCGTTATATAACGCGCATATATATAATATATACGCAAAGTATAGCCTTTCCGATCACTCATATTTTGTATACCATTATGCCTACATTAACATTATACAAAATATCTCCATTCCCCGCGCGCCCAATATCTCCGATAGCCGTTTTGGTCCGTGGTGTGTAATTTGGGAAATAATCTACAGTGAGCTTCCCGATACAAAACCTAGTCCCACTTGTATTTTTTGCCAGAAAAAATTCTTGCGGTTACGTTCCAAGAGCCATTTGAAGGCCGTTGTATCCTTCGCCACTGTATGAAATAGCGCCCAAATAAAGAAAATGTAAGTGCTTCTTATGCTTTTTGGCTAGAATACGCGTCACGAAGCACGCGCTTACGATATTCTATCATAGTTATTATATGCTTGTATTTTAAACGCGATTTATTCCAATTTTCAGAACAAGAAACTTTGGATTGACAAGAGATACTATAAAGCAATGGCAATTCATAAATAATATGTACAGTTAAAATCTTGGATTGAAGTGAAATAACAATTTTAAAGCTTGTATTCAGCAAAAAAATGTACAAACATGGGAAAAAGCAATGGATCCCCAGCCAAATTTTTTTCTGATTGTATCTGAACGAGCAACTAATAGTGTTTCACAGCTTTTAGAGGGATTAGGGTGGAAGCCCCTAGAGACTCGGAGGCTAGGCGCTGGCTTAACTTGCTTTAGAAATTCAGAACTGGTGTGTTTCAGAGCGACATAGAGAATATTTTCATGACGCCTGAATACATCTCTAGGTCTGACAGAAGCGGCAAAATATGATAGATACATCGCCAAACAAATAGGTACAAAAACTTGTTCTTTCCGCCAACAATTAGTGACCACAAAAAACTCAGCTCCACTGAATACACTCCCATAATACACGTCTCCATTTCTCCTCCCAAAACCTTATACCTTACATCTTTACACGCCTGGTGTCCTAACACCCCCTGTCACACGCCCATGCGGTGGATCTTAGTACTTAGATGTAAATGTAGAACTCCAGAACCAATGTGAGGTGACTTCACGGAGTACATCAAAAGATAGAAAACAGAATGAGTACGTGTTATAGATTGTACACTACGATTTAGAAGATGATTTTTGGCGAGAGTTGACAAGAAGAGTGCATCGTATACGACAGCTTCAATGCCCCAGAAACTAAAGCGTTACTTTAGCCTACATCTCCTCAGAATCATATTCAATAGAACCTCGCTCAATTGAAATAAAGGGGCGGAGCCGTTTCGTATGACCAATTTTTTTTCGGATAATCGATGGTTGATATTCTAACATTAATTAGGTGAAGATACATACTATTTCACGTCTTTTTTAAAGTTACTTTAATTACGCTGTCAAAAATCAATAACTGTGTTTCACAAATAATCTATTTCTTGAAATGTTCAAAAAATGTCCTCTGCTCTTTTTCTGAGGCTTATCTCTCCATCCCTTGGAACGTTTTTTGATTGTTTCTGTTATCCCCGGTTTACCTTAAGTGGGGTTCCGTTAAAAGGGGTTCTACTGTAGTTCGATGCTCTTTTAAGGCGCTGACTATTAAATTTCATCTTCTTCGTTTTCTGACCAACATTGCCCCATCACATTGCATTAGATAATGCGGTTTCTTACAAAGTCAACTTACATTTATAAAATTATCGACGTGTCACTCGCCTATTTCCTCAGTTACTTCTTACCATCTCTCGCAAGTATCATTTTAGCCTACATAGCAACGTACGTGTCAACCATTTCTCTCATATTCCATCAGTTGCCATACGATTATTTCCCATAAGGACAAGTTATTGAGCTTTACAACGCTATAATCCGCATCAGCCATTAAAAAAATCTTGCGACCGAGCCTACAATTCTAAGTTTCGGCAGTCAATCTGTCCTTCCGGTGAACGCTCCTCTTCTCAAGCAATTATTCTCCTAACGTACTTAGTTAAAATCCCAAAGAATATGATGGTTGAGGAAAATAAATTCTTCATGGCAGAAGTAGGCTATATACATAATTTGGGGGTGTCTTCTAGAAACTTTTAGACACATAATTAACAGTTTATCGATAATATCATTATGATTAGGCTCATTACTATGATAGAGGTCGTGTAGTATTTGTCGAAATTGTTTTAATCTTTGAAAGAAACTTCTCTTCAGCAATCAGATATAGCAAGAATACTAGAGGTCCGAAGTAAAATAATTTCTGAGTATTTCAATGCCGAGCCAGGAGAGAAACCAGGATGGATTTCACTCGCTGCAATTACTTCTAATTTCCCGTCAACACATTCAAGCTCCCCAAGTTTCACGTCGGTGACAATGCACAAACCTTACGAAATCAGAACGGAAATGGAAATCAGATAAAGAAAATGAATGCAGGCGCGATACATTATACGTTCCGGCACCTGCCATTTGGGAGCCACTTTCCCCTCCGGAGATGGCCATGATTTCATTGACTGCAGGCTTCCGTAAATAACGACATGAAGTACCAATCCTTAAAAGGGTGGTATATACCTAGTGTAAAGCTTCAATTGCTCCCAGAATTTCCACCGCTCACTTCAGTTCAAAACTGCCATGCGGAGAGAAACACCAATCATACCGACGGTTTTTCAATATTTGGATCATTAAAATTAATTGTGGAAGCATGAGTCAGCAGAGCGTCATGTCGATAGTTAAAATCATTTTGAGCGTTCCATTAAGGTTATTTGAACGAGATAGTTCCCCAGTCACAATGGAAACCATATCCGAATTATTCGTTTTAATTTCAGCAGCAGTAGGTAGCATGAAATAAATATTGCATTATTTATTAATGGTATAATATTATACTTTAACATGACTGAATTCCTAATAATTAAATATCTCTATAAGTTTTCAACTTGACTAATTTTTTCCGCGCAGTTCGTTTAAAAATCCTGCAGAACAGAGAATTTTTTTTGTGATTCTGAAAAAAATATTGAGGTGACAATATGATTTATCTATAAAAGTGGTAGCGGAAACATAAAAATTACACACTGTTGTCTTTTTGACGGGATCTAGGTGTTAGAAATTCCTCATTCATCAAATTATATCTCTCTGGAGTGCGTACACGTACCATTTCCCATGTAAAATGGCTGGTGTTTTTGGCAGATATCTCGGAAAGTAGTGCGGTAAGGGACTGTTATCTTGGTATCTTTGTAAGAGTGAGATATTTTTCATTAAAATGAGATTGACTGAATTCATTGATTTCTAGGTGAAATGCTATTTCGCTCAAACTACCTTACTAATTTACCCTCAATTATGTTCCTCTCAAACCCATTGTTTCTTGGGATTTGTCCCATCTATCGGGTTCTTCTTTTCTGTATGGTGTACCATATGGTCCTTTCCTCTTCTACTCTTCTGCACACTTCATCATTACTTATTTTGTCCGTCCATTTTATCTTCAGCATCCTCCTCCAACACCAGGTTTCAAGGGCTTCTATTCTTTTCTGGTTAGCTTTTCCAATGGTCCATGCTTCCGATCCATAAAATTCTATACTCCACACGAATGTTTTCACATACTGTTTCCTGGTTTTTAGTCCTATCTTCTTTGAGCACAGCAGATGTCTTTTTCCCACTGACGCCTTCTTAGCTTGGGTAGAGGTACAGTATTACCAGAGGGCCACTAAGCTTGGGCTATTCTCCGCGCTATGTCCATTGTACTTCTTCCGTTCCACGTGATGGCCTTAGAGTATATAGTTCAACCTTACCATAGCACCTTAATAACTCTATGATAACTGGTGATACGAATAACTGGGGATGGCACTTCCGAGATAGCGAGTGTCGCCATCTGGTGGATTTTCTACTCAACTATTCCTTACCGAAGGGAACAATGTGTCCTCGGAGGGCTATTGAATTTTTTTAAGTCTTCAGATGGCAAATATTTTTTCCATCATCCCAAGGTTCAAACTAAACCCTTCCATACCGGGTGCTCATTATTTCCATGTGAAGCCAGAATAGCGTTAAACATCATTGATCTATGGGCATGCATTAAAATATCAAGTGCAACTGAAAAACGCGAGATTGAAAGGGAAAGGGGATTAATCTTCAGTTATCTTACGTAGTAGGGAGAGGGGTTTCAAGTGCTTAATATCGCCATGCAATGCCCTGGATTGGTCCCAAACCAGCTAATTTCTGAGAAATAGTAGCACTTTTTGGAGATTCTGAAAACCGAAACACCGCGGATATCCCAAATCCATGCTAATTTTTCCCGCTAACATTATTCGTCTCCCCATTTTTTTCATGAAACTTACTAAGGGTGTTAGGAGTTTTGAAATTTGCGGACTCCGCCAGATGTAAATGGTGCGAAGAAGAGGGCGAAACAACATCTCACGTTCTCTGCGATTGTCCTGCTCTTATGACAAGAATCAGGAACCTGGGGGTCTCCTTTTCTGCGACCAGTCGAAGTCAGGGGTATCCCCATAGAGGACATGCTGGCCTTCAGCAAGGCCATTGGACTCTTTGGGTGATACAGTAATTGTGGTTAGCACAAAGGACCAATAGGTCTATGTGTCCCAGGACCTCCTTGGAGGAACTCCACCAATAATTTAATCTAATCTAATCTAAGGGTGTAAGAAAAAAGAAAAAATGCTCGATCTTTGCATGCGCACCGAATTTCTACTTGGAGCTGAAACGAAAAACTGCTCTTCCTACCTTGCTGAGAGCAATTATATCACATACATTAAGGCGTCATTTTATAACAATATCACCACCACAATTCCAAAAACTCTGAGAGTGCTTTTATCAGAATGTCCAACAAGGTAACCAAGCTCCGATGTGCTAAAGCTATGAATCTTCGAGTGTCCGAGGTCAAAAATATTGATAAGCTATGGATGGCCCTATATAACACCACAATAATTGTTGAGGGTGAGGCCTGCAGATGACTGGATTGCACTGGTCCCTCTGCTTATAAATGCTCGAAGGCTTGATGTTGGTCAATACTTCATACATAATATTCTCGAAAGACAATTTGATACCAATAGGCTTGAAATCAGCGAGTGTTTATGAAGTTACTATTAGTATTTTGTCGCCAATAATAAAATATATGAGTGTTTCTGCAGAACTTTTAATATTTGTCTTAAACTGATTTAATAATTTTTTAAGCACGCTCATCAAATTTGACGAAAACATTATACAGTGACCAAATAATGATACAATCATAGTGCCCCTCCTAAATTATATGTAATTTTTTGATTTAAAAAAATAAAATTTTTCACGCGAAATTGTATTATCATATAAGAGCCAAGGGTGCACCTAATTACCAAATTTCAAAGCTCTCTATATTTTTTCATTTGGTAACACGCCACTAAGCTAAATATTATTTGATTTTTATCAATAAAACGAATCTTTTATACTGCAAATATTTCAATTAAAGTAATAGTTATTTTTTTATAAACTTAAATATTTAGACTTTTATTTTTTCAAAAAATTGAGTGCATTCAAATTTGCACTTCTTTCATGACGTCAGATTGATGCGCGCGTTCAGAAAGTAGTTTGTTAAGAAATCTGAAATCACTAATTCAATCAAAAATATTTTTAAAATTTCTTTGAAGGCTTCCGCGACTCGTATACTTGTTTCTATCGCTGTTTTCAGGTATTCTCGTCCCGTGTTTAAACACGCGACGTGAATACCTGAAAACAGCGATAGAAACAAATATTTTTAAAATGTTTGAAGATAAGTTATTTTTTTATATCGAAATGAAAATTTAAAACTGAGCAAGTTCGCGCCTAAAATATAAAAATTTAGCTATTTAAAAGCCCTTTTAATGGGCATCAAATAACATATTGATAGGACTCATAAAGCAAGAACGAATTTCTTGAACCCTGAAGTAATATTTTGATCCTTACAAAAAAGTTATGCGCCACCTCTGGGAATAGTTATTTCGAGTCATATTCAAGTAACATGAATGGTAAAAGTTCTGTAGAAACACTCATATGGCATCGATAGGAAGTTTCACAACCTGGTTCAGTTCAATACAGTTCCAATAATTCAAGTAAAGGGAGGATCAGTAACTACTCACTTCGACATGCGCCGATAATTTGCAGTAACAAATGCGGACGCGTGACCAGTCTTTGTTGCTCAACCCATCATTCAACACGGTCATTCAGGAGAGTAAAATTCGAGAGCATTGCTTCCCAGTTTATTTATCTAGGATATTTTTGTATTCTACTGAATTGACGTATCGGACTTATACTTTAAAGGTTAGCTGCAGAGTTAAGCAGCGGGCGACTCGGCACAATGGGGACACCTTTGCAGACATGAAATTGACATTGATTATTAGAGGTGATACAGGTAGTGGTTGGTTAAAATGCACGCAAGAATACCTATACTAATCTTTAACAGCCGACTGCCTTTGTTACCAAACATTACATTTACATATACTCATTACCCTGCAAGCCATTACAAGGGTGTTTTTGACATGGAGTGAATTATCACCCACATGAACTACAGTGAAGAAATTTACTTTCACGAACAAGCACCACACTATCGGTATGCTACAAATGATACCGAAACTACTAAAGTAATCTATAATGTAACTATATAAACGAGACACAAGAGTCATGCAGGGAACATTCAAAACATGGTGCTTGCACAACTTGGCAGATTAAGAAAAATGCATTTGGGGAATATGAATAAATCAGCTACACAACTTGTCAACTAGCCTCCTTAGAAGTTTGAACGCAGCCATTATGGTCTCTTATCGATCGCGGGAAAAACGATATTTTAAACCTTTCTGTTCAACAATCTATTTCCCTTATTTTTTTCTCATGATCGGATCTACCGTAGTATGTTGGAGTTCATAAGATATTGAAAACTTCGTCTGAAAATAAGCCGGTTTGAAATTTACATAAAAGATTGAGTTCACTTCTCAATCGACGGTCTGCAAGCAATTTCCAACCATGATGTTGAAAGATATCAGTAACAGCACTTCATTCTTTAGGTCAGAAAACCTTCCCCTTCACACCTTATCCAGACATATCCTCTCAACCACGCCCTCCTGCATCCCTTAAGTCACCCGCTGACCATTCCAGCCATGTCGTCTGCCTTCTAATTTCTGCATGCATTTTCTATGCCTTGTCCACAATTCCGACCACTTCCTCACTCGGTTTTTCCTTCTGTTCCTCGTACATTTTCCTCCACACCCACATCTCAAATACCTATGGCCATCCTCTATCCTCAGAGCCCATGTTTCCGCACCATTTAAGGCTACGCTCACAATTATTCTCCGCCAATCTTTTCTTAATGGTCTTACACAAGGTGCCCCCTATCGGCTCTCTCCCATTGCTGAGTGCTGCTTTCGCGGACGCAATTCTCATTCTAATGACCTTACTATTGCACCCATTAGCTTTCAACGTACTTTACAAGTGACTGAATAGCTTTAAATTTTCAATTTTGTGCCCTCCAAATTTATGACCAGCCTCGATTTCATTGTGCTACAGAATCTCCTCACTTACGTTTTCGTATATTGTTCTCCATTTCCCGAACTAATTTGCAACCGCATCGACCAGTTCTTGCAATCCTCGTACTCATCTATGATACAACCATGACGCGGTGGAAGGGCTAGCGAGTTCCAATGATCCGAAGAGCAATGGCCTGGTGGGAGCAATGATAATTACACCTTGTATGGTCAGCCAAGCCTGACAGGACGAAATGTAGGGGCCGGATGAAAGGTAGGCCGCATGATGGCCACATCAAATCACGATATTTTAGAAGAAATGCTTATGCGTCCTCTATTCAACGACAACATCTATGCGTAAAAATTAAAGATACCAATTTTAATGTAATAATTGAGAGGACATACAAAATAATTATTTAGAAATAAGTCTAGACGTTTGAAATCAAAGATTATAGACAATTATAGAAAATTTAAATCAAAGGTTATAGAAAAAAGAGTATAAAAATACGGTTGAAAACGGCTATGGGAAGCCCGTTCAACTATCTACTAACCTGTAATTGGGAAACAATATTTATTGAAGTTTGGAGTATTTATATAGACATTAAAAGAAAATTTGAATGATGAAAAATGTTAAATAGACTTACGTGTCCTGATGTATTTCCAAGTTCAACTGTCTTTCAACCAAAACAGTGGTGAACCAATCATCCACTTTTCATCGTGACAGGCTATACTATATTTTTCTCACCGATGATTGTGCTGTACCATATTTAACTTTTAAATCCCTCATTTACAATATGAAAATTACTGCTGGGTTATGAAGAGTTTCAACACGATATTTTAGAAGAAGTTCTTATGCGTCCTCTATTCAACGACAACAGCTATGCGTAAAAAAATTAAAGATACCAATTTTAATGAAATATTTGAGAGGACATACAAAACAACCTTTTCGAAAAAAGTCTAAACCTTTTAAATCCAAGATTATAGACACGAGACTCTAAATAACCTCGTTGGCTATACGCATTTTTAAAAATATTCCCCAAGGCCTTTCTTCTTCCGGTTAAATGCTACGAACGGAGACACGCACAGGCAAAAAACGAATAACGAAAATCAGGTTGAGGGAAACAACTTTGATTGAAAAATATAAATCAAATTTAGCAAAGAAAAGGCAGATAGGTCACTTTTATTTATCGGTACGTTCTTTAAACTCCATAAAATGGTAGATTTAAAGACATAGTTAACTAGACGATCGTATGCTTTGGTCTCCATGCCAAATTACTCAGGGAATGTGACCTCCCCAACATACTTCAAACTTACTCGCCAACATACTTTTTAAAAATTTCCAATTTTCAAAACCTTTATTTTCTACTAATAGAAGACTGAGTTGCCATTTTGCCTTTTAATGACTTCGTCGCGCTGTGGCGTTGCATAATTCACAAATATATTGCTTTAAAATGAAAGGCATTCTATTTGATTATATTCACAAACCGGGGTCCTCTCTCTGTATGGCATCTTAGTTTTGCCTTGGTCTTTCAAAATTCGCAACAGCAGAATAACTGCTTAGGGGCACTTGAATGTATACTGAAAGGAAATAATCTTAACATATTCAATAAAAAGAAGCAATTACGTATGTAGTCCAATATTAGTTCAAGCATCTTCCTAGCTTTAGAGAAATGGGCTGAGAATGAATAAACTTCCACGATACGTTTTGAATTGACAAAGACTAAAAAATCAGAACCTTTGGTTTTACTGTCATTTTCCGTCGTTGCCGTAGCTCGGAATTCCGCCTTTTTATAATCGTTCACTTCAATGTTCTTTCATCACTCAATAGCACATTAATTGAGCAAAAAACTGTTTTACACTAGGTGCAATATAATAATTCGCGAAAAACTGAAACTGAAACAACTGCGCATGTGGCGAGGTGAATTGCTGGAGCCACATACCTTCGCTTAGCAATGAACTTCACGCATCATGGCTGGAAACATAACTCGTGGCATTAATTGAGTGAGCCTCAACAAAACGCCAGGGGCATATTGCTTCGTTTCTTCCGTGGTTCTCGCGCGCACACATTCTTAATTAATTCACAATCTTGACTCACCCGGCCGATCGATCGGATAAGCGATATTTTTTATATATTTATGTATTGATAGTTGCTGCGGTGACAGAGCTTTTTTCGGAGGTGCGTGGAGTGAACTGCAATTCTGAGCATTCCAGGGTATTGGGTTTCGCTTATATTTGCGGATATAATCAAATAGAAGAAGGCTCGAGCATTCCTATAACATGTCAACTCGTACCAATCGAAAACCTATTGCTGAATTTGATGAATGGATTATTTGGGTAAATACGTCACACTTGAAAAGATTTTGAAAGAGGCAATCATGAGAGCATTTAGAGTTTTCCAAATCATCTCTGACATCGTCTTCAATCCGGAATTCTGCATCAAGTTGCTTCAATTATAATTCCTCTTTTTGACAGAGTTAATCTAGAACACTTTTGAGTACCAGCTGAGAACGTTGTTTCTTTACAACAATGCCCCAACCGGTTCTGACGGTACTAAAATCTTAAATTTGCAGTGCTATAGGTCGATGAAGCACTTTCATTGGAGTGCAAATTTATATGCATAGACATTACGAACTGCTTTGGACACGCGACGCGACGGTGTATTACGAGTAGGGACGCATCGTTCTGCTGCACTGTTCCTCGAAATTTTTTATGGAGTTTCAAAAATAAGGTACATACCACTTCCAGCATCAGTGAATCAAGAATCGAGCGATTTACGAGTCAATAAAATAAATATTACAACAAATTGTCCATAGTGATAAAGGAAATTAGACTCCTATGAATGCATTTCCGTCATCCGAGTGACCATAATCTGGGAGCGCTTTAAAAAAGACAGCGCCCATGAATTGTCACCCTAACTACCGAAATGTATGCATACTAGTCTAATTTTCTTTCACTACTATGAACAATTTGGAATAATGAATGCATTTCTATCATATAGGTGGCTATCAACTGGTAGTGTTTTTAAAAACATCACCCAGTGGATTGCCACCCGACCTACCGAAAAGCATGCCGGCGATTCTAATTTACTTTACTACTGTTAACAAGTTGGAATAACCTTTAATTAAATTCGAGCGTCAGTAACAAATTATACAGTCCTTTGGCTGCAGTAATCCGCATTGTCACCAGGAAGTGGCTAGGCTCTACCTATCGTGAGTCGCGGGTGAATGTTTTGTTACCAGGAGCATCCTTTGTTTCACCACTCAGGTCAAGGGAAAATGAACTTCATCTTAAAATAAACGGATATTACTCTCCATACCATACCCAGGGCTTGATGGGAGGAGAGAGGTTTCAGTCAAGCTGTGGACTAAACCACACTGGAACCAAAAATAAGTACATAGATATATCAATCCACGAATCATGTCGAAATATGAGGGTCGATAGTTGAGGTGGTTGAGGCTCCTTCAGAGAAAATCACCTCTGGTCAGATTATAGGGTCTCAGTATGCACAACCTTCGTTTTTCGTTTACATTCCGATCTATATATAGTGATTATTTATTTCCTAGTAGACAAGTATCACGTATATTATGAGTAGAAATATAGTGAAATTCTTCAGGCGGAAGGTTACAATTGGAATCATTGGGTCATTTTTAGGATCATTACGTTAGCATTATATATTTCCGAACAGAATATTACGTTAGGCATTCGCCTGGTGACGTGCACACTCTGCATAATTTCAAAATCACGTAAAACATACGACTTTTAAAACACATACAACTTCGAAGAAAATGTACAAATTTTATGAAAAATGTATACATTCAAATACACCAGCGAGAAATCCATAGCAGATTGGCAATATAGTTATGGAGGACGGATGCGTGGCGTGTGTATCCCACATTTTTTCAGCATTGGAACGTTTTTACTTTTAATTCTTTACAGATTTTAGGAAAAGAGTTTGAGATATTATCAGAAAGTGAGTACCTCTCATCTTTTACTCTCTCTACATAAGAGTACTTTTCTAAATCAGTTCTTTATTTGAGAGGTCTAAATCTAAATTATTTATAATTTTTTCCAATTCTGATTGGGCTCTGAAATTTCGCTCATATACCTCACCATTAGGCCTGGGTAAACGCCAGAAAGACATAAAGAATTGTCAGCCTGCTTTATTTCCTTCTCTTTTCCAGACAATTTCAGATCAGGCTTTTTAATCTCGCTTTCACGTTATCATATTTCCTATATGCTCATAACTAGCTATCGCAAAACAGGCAGCTTTCCTTTGTACTTTTTCCACATATTTCAATAATCCCATCTCGTAAAAAATGGAGGCAAATTTTAATATTAGTCACACTACTGTTTTTACTCTGATCATTTTACCACTGCCTGATTCACACCGTCATTTTACACGTGAGTCCATGGATCATTTGATCAAGGATCATTCGTCTATAGCCTTTAAATGAAAAGGAAAATATCAGCTCAAGAATTCATTTTCACTACTACTCTGCATGCTTTTTTGTTGTAACTTCAAGCATCATTCCTGTAATGTTAGTAATCTTTATTTGATTAAAATTAAAATGTAACTTACACTTGTTACCGTGCTACAGGCGTCATATTTGCTACTTTACTCTCTGATTGACTGTAGATCAGATTCATGTACGTACCCATTCAGGAGCGGAGAAAAGGAATCCTCAAATGATGGACAAGGGGATAGTGAGTCCTTTATTATAGGTGTTTCCCTGAAAATATTCGCGTCGCAAAGCATTCGTTTCAGCTAATATTCCCGCATTTCCTGAACTTGTACGCGTGAAATGACCAATGAATCTGGCTTTTTTGGCGGAAGCGAGATTTTAATGTGCGAAGAGTCGCATTTGTGAATCTTCTCAACCAGTAACGAGCTCCGACAGTCCATTCATGATAAACTTGGCCGACAACATTGAATGGAGAAGGGGATAGAAGGCGTCTTGACGCACGTCTGTGGCGATTGTTTTTTTTTTTGGAAAATAATCGACCTAAGAGGTGCACCGCGCGCAATTTGTCCGTACATATCATTAATACTTCAATGCTTTTTAGGAAATTAATTCCGTATTGTATTTCTGTAAATATATCCGTATGGTAGCGTGGCAATTCTGCTACTTGTTTTCTGCGTATTAATTACACAGTATTATCCACTCAACATGGCCGAAGGTGAGTGCTAATGGATTCAATATTTCCCTACGCTATTGTACTCCATGGTTCCTGATATTTTCTCCTTTAATATGTGGTCAACATTTAGTTGTCTCCAGCACAATTGGTATAAATCGACCGCAGAAAATAAGGAAGGCGACGGTCACTTCGAGAAGTGCCAAAAATCACCCGTTTTGAAAGCTGAGCGGCGTGAACATTCACCTCCTATTTCCGCCACAAATTCACTTATCCGCCTTCCACATGAAGGTCATTTGGCCAAGTCACCGTTTATTATACATTCATCGATATTAATTCCATCCTTTCCTTCTCCGTAATCATTTCATTGCTGGCCTCGGTGGCAACGAGATAAAGCCCACACAGGCTGTCTCAGTAGATCACGAGATCGAATCCCGCTGGAGTCGATTTCTGAATTTCATTTTACCCTTTCAGAGAATGGATTGTTTGTGTGCTAATACTGCGTTTGAGAGTCTCACGCTGCGCAGGAAACTTTTAAAGATGAAAATAAAAATAAATCACTTTAAACTAGCGCTAACATTCCTATCGTCTTTATAGCTACCAAGTTCATGTTCTAGCCAAGTTATTCCTTTACTTCAAGATCTTTTTATCTCCAGTTTATAGGAGTTAATTACTTATCGTGCCACATACTGTAATGGTGTCAAAACTGGCAACTCCCTCCCGTAATTAAACGCGAATAACGGTAATAACATTGACCCAATGGGTTGGACTTATTCCCGTTCCACAAATTGGTAAGTATATACTTGGCACTAAAGGTGACGTCGCAAAGGAAAGTTACACGCATAAGCTCTTTAGAAAATACATAATATTTTCTGTCACTAAAAGCTACTTCAGTCAATATAGTTACGTTTTAATGAACCTTATCTCATCCCATTATAGCTTTACCGCACAAGTACATTTTTCTCTTTCAATGGAATAATTCAACATTAATTCCATGCCAGGCAAATGGAGGGAACGCATAAATTTTCGTTAAATGCAGAAGATAAGGCTTTACGTTGCATCCATGCATAATTTGAGGGTTTTTTCCTTACACATAATGTTAAATAAAACAATAATCAATAAAAACCACCTGTACCCAATGGAACCTCGTCTGACTGTCCGGAAAAAAACTAGTAAATCGAGTTCGATAAGCGATATCTCGAATCAACTCGTTTAAATTACATTCATCTCGTAGATCGATCGTTTCTACGCTCATTCATTCGGGTTCAAATTTTTTCCTGGCATGGCTGCGTATAAGCTATATTTCGTTTGAAATACGTCACCGTTTTTGGCAAATAAAAATACGGTGGTTCAAATTTAACTGATTTTAGCGCAGGTTACTAATTTTATTCATTTGCGATTAGGATATATGATAGACAAGACTTCTAGCATCACTTTACTGAATAAAATATAAAGTTACATATGGTGACGGCGCGCAAATTGGAGCTTGCTGTTTCGCGTGTCAGAAGACATAACAATGTTCACCGAAGTAATTATTTCTGTGCCAATCCGAATACAGGTCATGACAGTCCTGTCATATGGTCACAAAGGAATGACTGAAATTGCAATCGAATCGTTTGCTTTGAAGTCAGCAGAGCTTTACTTTGTCGTCGATTGCTGCAAATTCCAGGATGTAAACAATTAATCTATTGTTGGCACTTGGTCGGATACGAAAATGAAGCACCCTTTCAACACGTGCGTTTATGACCTCTAAACCTGTAGTCCAGATCCGATGCTTCCTCAACCATGCGATACGCAGACCCAAACGAGTAAAACTGGTTTCCATGTTTTTTGGAGGGCGTTTCCGTGTGTTTATAACCCGCTGCTATGTTTTCTTTTTGTGTGCTGCCCCGCATTACTTCCTTGTTTAGACCGATGAGGGAGCAAAACGAGACACAAAACAGGGCGCTACTGCGGCAGAAAGAGACACTAAATCGAAACGAGGGGGATTTGAAAAAAAGCGAAGGAAAGGGAATCCATATAACAGTTGTCCGCATCGCGTGAGGAATAAAATGCGGTTGTTTTTAATTTTTTTTCTGCCCTCGGCTTCCCTGGACATCGGGTTGAAAGGAACCTCAAGGAAATTCTTTTTTTCCTGGGCGGGATACGTTTCCTCTCTGCTAGTGAGGTGAAACAATTAGCCTCGGCTGAGATAAAGGCCAACCCCAATGTTCCACCAAGGACGGTGGACAGTCGCTGAGCAAGGAGGTGGAGGGTGTGGAAGGGGGTGAGGGAAAGGGATGAAGGCGGGGGTCCAAACGCGGATTATGGAGGGGGAGCTGTTTCAGGGTTTTGTGCTTAATGCTTAGCTCGCACTGCTTCTCTCCTCAATCCGCTCCCACTCACACTCTTTTTCTTCCTTCAACTTTCGACTTTTTGTCTCTAGCCGACCAAGGCTGTCACAGAGTATTGTCGCGAGAATATCGCCTTCCGCGTCGACTATCTCGGTCAATACCAAAAGGATACCCGTGGTTTTGGACGGCGAGTATCGGAATGGGTAGCAATTGGTAGTCCGAGCGAGATAGTTCCCTAGTCATAATAGAGACCATATTCGAATTATATGTTTTGATTTCACCAGCTGTAGGACATATCAATTAAATATTGCATTATTAATGGTATATTAATATAGTTCTATTTGACAGAAATGGTAAGTAATTAAAGGAAAATATCTAAATAAGTCTTTAACTTGTCTCATTTTTTCACGCGGTACGTTTGAAACTCCATCAAAACGGAAGGTTTTTTGTGATCTTGAAGAATTTACTGCGGTGACAATATGATTAATTTTCACATATAGTTGAGAAAACATACAAACTACACGCTGCTAGTTTTCTACGACATCTAAGTGTTAGCAATACTTTATTTTTGTAAATAAGTTCTCTCTGGAGTGCATGCACGTACCATTTCCCATGTAAAAGGGCTGGTATTTTTTGGCAAACGTCTCCTAAAGTAATGTGGTAAGGGGTAGAATTTTTTATGTCATTATAAAGGTGAGATATCTTTCTTTAAAATGAGACCAAATTCATTGATTTCTAAGTAAAATGATATTTCGCTCGGACCACCTTAAGAGTGCGGTGTGGATTTTACTAAGAAATTTATCTCTATAGCAGTTGCTTGCGAGGGCTACTTCGCTGGGTGAGCTCAGAATTCAATGGAGTAAAGGATTGATACTGGCATTAATGAGTGCGCTGAGGACCAAGGTTCGCACTTCCGTAATAAAATCCTTCTGTTTGTCTAGAAAGCTGCAATTCGATTCTAAGATTAAATGGTACGACAACCGGTGAACTTCTGATCACATGACTAAGAGTGGTGATCAAAAATCTTAACAACAAAATCAATCGTCGGAGGACTTAAGGTGGGAAAAGTCTTATCTCCACATTTACATAGAAATTCCCGTTGCTTCTTAAGATTACCCAGACTTGTGACTGCTCTTGTATTGAATATTAAGGAGCGAGTAAATTAATTCTAAAAGCACTTTTCACGAGGAAATATTTTACGTGGATTGATCTGGAGTTACAAGAACGCGGGTGTGTTAATGGCGCGGGGTCTATATTCCGAAAGCTGTCGTTTGGCATTGCATGCGATGCATTGGCACAGTTATTTTGGTGCGATTCACACCACCAACTCAACGGTATCACTAAGGGCAGAAAAAAAACCTAATTTTCAAACAATACAGGTGATTCAAAGTACTAGATCATTAAAATTTTCTTTGTGGAACTGCCTTTAAAATTGAATATCGAGGCAAAGACATTCAACAGTACCTGTAATGGTAGAAATATGGCCGCAAGGTCAACCGAACAATAAGTGTCAAAAGCCGTCACAAGGGACGCGTAATTGGGAATACCAGAGTAAATAATCCAACAGAGGAGGTATCTATGGACGCTTGGACAAACAATTAAATCTGAATATATATTATGGATTCGGATGTTTGGCATTGTTGCCTAGGCTACGTGTTGCCTAATTTTCCACTTTTAGTTCAGCCAGTTCTTGGCGCCACTTCGATAGAGTCTTTTCTGTTGTTATTGTAAATAGACGTAGTTAATTTTTGCTAACGTGAGACTGTGGTGAATATTCAATAACGATCAAGGAGATATGAATGAATTAATGCTTAGAATAATATCTTGCTATTTTTGTCATCTAACATTTAATTTTTTAATGCTAGAGAGGAAATATCTATTACAGGAAATCAGTAAGAGGTTAATGAAACGTTCATTATGTGCCGACTACGATTTTTGCCAGAATCCGATTCTAATTTGAATGCATTAAGCCCGTTCGGCTTAAATAAAGAATTCAGAATGCCTTGTTTGAACAGAACTTGTTACGTACCAGGCTGCAAAACAAGGTATGCGTCTACGAGGACCTAAAATAGGAGACTTGGATTGAAAAACAAGAATCTATTCAAGGCGGCGGTAAGTGCATTCCTTTTTACCTACACTGCAATGATGGCCATTGGGAATACTCATGAAGTCACCTCGCATTATTATTAAATTTCCGTATAGCGACATTCACGAAGTGCTAAGAAGTTGTTGAAGAAGTAAGATTGTGCATTTATGTAATTTAATTTGAAGAGGAATTGAATATATCTGTAGAACGGACGATATTAAAAAAGTGTATACTTACGTCCCGCGTGTAGTACTAATTTTTTATCGACTGCGTTATTATTTATTGTCAGTAAAACCCATGTATATTCATGGTAAAACCAGTACGTGTTTAGTTACTATCTACTGTATTTACATTTGAACTTCCGTCTTTCATCACTAAGCAGCACCACTTTCCAAAAAGTTGTTTGTTTACGGGATTCTAGACAACAGTTTTCGGTGACGAGTTCCCAATCCTTAATATATATTCATGCAATTAAGAAAGAAAAAGAAAGAGGCAGTCGGGGGTAACAGACGTGAAGGGAGGAGAGAGAGACTAAACTGAAGGAAAATCGACGTACGGAGATATATTGAGGAAGAAGACGGCATTGTAAGACTGCGGAAATAGCGGCAGTGGTTTGAGTTGCAGAGGAAGTTAAGGAGAGGACGAGAGAGGAAAAGAAAATATAGCCGGACGGCAGCGGATGGAACGAGACTGGCCGCGCACGCGGAGGCAGGGGATCCGGGGAGGATTAGAGGAAACACAACCAATGATTCAAATAGAAAAAGAACTTTCGCACTCAAATAGCCGTCAAATTCATAAGAAAAGAGTTTAAAATTTTAATTCTGTACAATCTCGCACTGAACACCTTTTGTCTCTTCCTGAAAACCTATAGTAACTAATTGCCTGTTTTTCTTTTATAACCAAAGGGATAAGAACATATTTGTTAACATAAATACCTCCAAGTTTGCATTGTAAATTGGGCCATATATAATTCCAACGAATAATTGATTGCTTATGATAATTTAAAAAGAGCCATACCTTGAAAACAAATGTATTTGCATGTGTTTGATGTGTTTAAATCTGTTGTTGCATGTGCTTGTCACATGATTAATGTGTTTTATTTAAAGGAGGTAAATTGGGTTACAAAATTTGCATCAAGGTGGAGCAAACGCTGAGAGAAAGGATAAGTTATAGAATTGGTAGCGTTACATACCATTTGTGCACATGGCGACGAAGATTATCTGATAGCCTCGTCGCGGACGAGAAAAAAGTGACGGAAAATCAGGAGTGTTCAAATGCACAATGCAAATCCATCCATTTATCAGACTGAGAAATGAAGTGCCTCGTGTTCAACAGCCTTAAGACGCATAACAAGAGTTTTTTCATATTCATTCTCAGTTACAAACTTATACGTTCCACGAACGGTAGAATTAGTTGAATGCGATGTGTTGCAATAGACGCTTAGCCCGAATTAGACAATACTCAACGTTGCTACATACATGGTTTACTTCTATCATTCTTTTACTCGGCATTAAAAAGCAACGTGTAGATGATTTCCTGCAATAATCGATACGTGCACGAGACATTCACCACCCCCACATGTACTAATTTCATTACTTTTACTGAGAGGAAATTACCAGTAATGCATGGGAAGATATCTAACAGAGGATAAAAAAGAGGAACAAGAGGCTGATAAAGGTTTCAATAAGGAGACCATTCGAGGAACTCGAGGTACAGTCAGAAAGTGACGGGATGAAGATATAATCAGGAAAATAGGAAGGCAATACTATTTTCCAGAAGTCATAAAGGCTGAGCCGATTAAAGAGTTGGAGACCATATGTTAGAGCAGGTGGAACAGCTAAAATATCTAAGGAATATCATATAGCCTTTTAATTGGAAATTTTCCAAGCTCAACTGGGTCGGGACTGTCATAAAGCTAGGTCGCAGGCCTAATTATGCATCCTCAAATTAACTCCTGTCTCAAGCTCAATTTTCATGGTCAATTTTTATGAAGTTCATCAAACATATATATCCGTATCAATGCCGTTCTGCATATAGAGCATTCAAATGATTCACAAGGTTTAGAATATGAGGCATAAAAATAGTGGCCATATATCGGTGAGAAACCCCAACAAATGAGACGTTGAGAAGTATACCGTTAGGAGACCGTGTTGGCTTCGATTATATTGCTGAGAAATATTAAGCCAGAGATTACAATACCAAATGATGCACTTTATAATTAAATAATGTAAAATAAATATTGAAATAAAAGTATAGATATATACGGAAATTAGCTGGTGATAGCGTGGTCTTTCCTCAACTGATATCTATTTACTCTTAGTTTTTCAGTTTGAGTGACTTTCCGTCAATAAATGAATTCTCAGGCGTGGGATGCACTGGTGTGGAGACTAAACAACTGGCGCGCTACATTCTGAGGGCACAGGTTCAAACACCGGCGAAGACAGATACTTTTAAGTGGGATCCGGAACCCTGATTAATTGCCATGTGGAGAGAACTCAAAGTATACTACCCCGTCCGTCAAAGAAAATGCGAATTTGGCAACCTCTGTACCTTTTGCCAAGGCAAGGCTAATGCACACACAGGGTTTCTCCCAACCTATCCATATCCTTAAATTACCTCCCATTCACAATCTACCCACCTACTCATAATGACGCATATAACAACAGTTGCTGGTCTAATCCCGAAATATCCTACTATAGACAGTTTGAGTGAAATATAATTTCACCCATTAATCAATGAATTTGGTCTCATTTAAAACAAAAATATCTTACTCCTCCAAAAATACCAAAATATCAGCCCCTAATCGATTTACTCGCCGAGATTTCTGACGACAAATGCCAGCCCGATTAGGTGGGAAACGGTAAGTATATGCCCTCCAGAGAGACCTAATCTTCAAAATGAGGCATTTAAAACACCATTTATAAATCTAGAGTGTATAGATTGCATGTTTTCTCGACTATTAAAAAAATAAATCATATTTTCACCGCTGTGGTGCATTTTTGCAGGATCGCAAAAAAACACCAGCCGCTGTGAGGGAGTTTTAAAAGTATTGCGAGACAAATGAGTATAATTAAAGACTTGTGTTGTTTTTTTATTACTTAGAATTTCAGTCATATAAATTTATATTATTGCATCATTAATAATGCAATATTTGATAAATTCTTCCCACAGTGGCTGAAATTAATACGTATAATTCGAACACGGTGTCCAACATGACTCCGGAACTAAATCGCTCAATCTACCTTAACAAATAGGCGATATCGGCAGTGCTGAGTATTGCAACTTGAAAGATTTGCGCTAATGTCTATCGTCCTTCACCATTAATTTTGGGCTTCCGCAACCACTATATTGGATACCTGTAGTCGATAGTTTCTCGTGCCTTCATTTTAAGTGGTAAAATTGTACTCTGAAATTCAAAAGTGATAGATTTTTATAAAGAATTCAAGGTAAAAAAGAAGCAAGCGAAACCAGTGCTGGTAAGCTCGTCACTAGCTCTCAATGGAGTCTCAAACTCTTCAACGCTGTCGACGTTTCAATGGTCGAAATTCAGCGATTATGACATCTACACGATGGAGAGTCCGATAATAGTTCGCTATTTGCATACAGGCCGGGAAAATTGCATTATTCATCACAAACCTCGACCGGAAATCAGTTATTATGATGCTGGGCATGGGTTACTTGATTTAGTATCTCATTTTCCGGTAAAAATATAGCGAAAATCGAAATCTGAACCGTAAATATAATTAAAATACTTTCAGAACTTGAACACTTTAATTTAGAGCGGTTTATTGACTTTCTTTTTTCTGAAAATCAGCCGGAACTTAATCACTCCGCCAAATTTAGCAACGTAATATATTTTACACCTACCTATAAATTGTAATTTATCTCATATCATAACCCATCACTTAACACTCTCAGTCCCAAGTCCGAGAAATTCTCGGGCCGCAATATTTCTCTGAATGACCAAACCTGAGAAATTCTCGGGTTTTCATTTTTCGTGTTCCCGGCTGATTATTTCGCCTGTACAGTCCAATTTTAATCTCGCGCTTTCATATATTCTATTGTCAACCTTTTAGTTGGATAATCACGCATAAAGGTGGAACATAATAATTTAGTTTTGGCTGCAAACAAGAGAAACGCCGGTAGTGTGTTCCACGAATTTCCTTCGCGCAGTGCATCGGGTATCGCATTCTTGCAAAGCGACGGATAGGCGAATATTGACCGATGGTGGTATAATTGAGGAGCTTGGTGTATCTGCGAGTGATTACAGTGAATCATTAGATGATTAAGAAGATGATTATATCAGTAAGTGAATCATCGCAATTCATGTTTTTACCCTGAACACATTTTTTTTACTACAGATTCATTTTCACAAGTTTCGATCGTATTTCAATTCATGTTTCCATATATTTTTTGGAGCTTGGTTGTTTTCCATATCCAGATGATTCACCTGACGTCGAGTTTACAGAAGTGAAGGCAAAGCTGTCACTAAATGTGAAAATTGAATGCACATATCAGGAATTGACGGCAAACGTGCTACCCCCACATGTCATACTCGCCGAGGTATTGAATGTAACTCGATGACGCTCTCTGCCCGACTTTTTATCGCATACCTCGTCATTATCCTTAAGATAATGTAATAAGAATACACTAAAAGTTTTGGCTGGACGTATGGAGGTACCCAGAAATGAGGAGGATGGAGTTTTCCAATTCGTTTTCGATAATCCTAAATTGAGATTTCCTGCCAAGTAGCGCACCTCAGAAAAAAATATAACGTTTTCCTCTTCGTTGGCTATTACCTACCGGTCAATTACACCCTAAGGCCGGTGTATAGGGAGTAATAATTAACTCACCAAAGCATTCAAGGGGACATTAAAACTGCGCTGACTTAAAAGCACACACGATAAACATTGGGTAGGACTTAATTCCATCTATTCAGGTTTAATGATCCTTCGAGTATGCATGGAGGATAAGAGATTAATTTGAATTATAGAGACCTCTTTAGCATAGGTTTCCAAGGCATTACTGGTTTGCATTTCCGTTTCTGCCGTCGCACGCCTAGAGGTTTCTCCGGACACAACTTTCCCCACTGAAAGCATCAATATTCCATAAATGCTGGAGATAATGACCCCCAAGGCAGTAGTACGGCGAATACGCTTAGATTCGTATTGCCTAGCAAAGCTGTTAAAGTCGTTTATTGAAGGCGGTTGGTATTGAAATATTTTACTTTATCTAAGCTAGCCTCCCGTGATGCGCAGAAATATATTTTTAAAATCATCCAAAAAATAGGTAGTATAATGAGAAAAAATGACTCCGGTAACGTGCTGTGCATTTAATTTCACATCAATTCTAATTTCACCAAATCCAACGATAAATAATTATGCAACTTAAATCGGGTTTCATGATTTTCTGGTCTCCGAAAACCACGATTCCCGGCCTGACACCAGAATTGTACGCTTTCATAAATTTTCAAAGAGTTCTCTTGAAAGAAAGTAAATTCAAACTCAACAACGGTTTATTCACACAGCACTGAGTGAATAAACCTTTCTAGAATGCTACAAAGTTAAGTATAGCTCGCTTTCAATATGAGATAGTTTCACCAAATGACACTAATAACATGTTTTTTATTAATGCTTTCTAAACACCGGCCTCAATGTCGAGAAGGTCCTACTGGAGTTTTAGATAGTTTGAGCGAGATATCTTAACTCATAACATTCAATGAATACAGTCTCAAGAAAAGGATTTCAATTTTCAAATTATTCTAACCATCAGCAGGTCCATTCACTCTATTTTTCGATATACTTGCCAACCAAAATGGAATCCGTTTTTTGTAGGAAATATCACGACTTTACGCTCCACAGAGACAAAACTGATTTTAGGAGTTATGACACAGAGATCGCATCATAAATATAGCACTGTATGGAACGCATGTTTTTCACATTATTTTATAAATTAAACTTACGGCTTATCCAATACTTCTTATAAATAAAACGAATAAAAACTTAGGCTGTTATGTCGTTTTTAGCACGCAGAGTGAAACATATCCAACGAGTGAAGCGCGCGTAAGTCAAGTGAGAGGCTAAATATGTATCAGTATCTATATAATAATATATCTACTGAGATGTTCACGCATTAAAATCAAGTTTTGTGTAATTAATTTTACTATAATCATCACATGATTCGTGTTATAATTACCGTTCTCATTAAGGTAATCCACCGGTTTAGTTAGGATTAAATGAAGTTAGTAAAAGTCCTCTAGATTTTTACATGTGCTGCACCCCATGTGCTTAAAAATTAGTATCATGCCGTTGAAATCAAGTTTAAAGTCAATGTTGCTACTCTTCGGAAAATGGGGTGCAAAGTGGAACAAATAAAATATTAAATCCTAAGTGCTGCTCTTTTGCCAAAAAAAACACCGACAACACTCATTCACGTAACAGAATTCAAGCAGAGGAATGCTTCCGCACAACGGATCAAATTTTGGCAAATAGCTGACTAACACCACTTTTGCTCTGGACGCGTCGGGACCATGAGTGGTGATGGTGGCAGTTGATTCCGGTTTTTCGCCAATGACACTGCCTTCCTCTTCAACCTCCTCCTCCCTCTCCTCTCCCCCTCCCTCCACCCTCCCACCCACCCGCCCACCCAATCCCCAGTCGCCAATCTCGCTTGAAAAGTAAAAGGGAATCAATTGTCTTCGCTCGACCGAAAAGTGGGCCAATAGAACGATGAATGAACGGGCGAATGCCTGCGATTCGATGAAAGTTAACACTGAAGACAGAGGGAGAGGTCAATTTTTTGCGATACAGTAAATCACCGTTTCATCTCGCTTCGTTCCGTTTTGCCACTGCGCTCTGGGAAGTAAGGCAAGGTAACGGTTATCCGTAACGCAAGGTAACGTAACGTAAAGGCAAGGTAACGGGGTAATAAATATCTACATCTACGTAGCTCCCAGTATGTAACCTCAAGAATGTGTGGTAGGGGGAGGCTTTCCTCCTACATGCACCACATTATATTTTGCATACACTACGTAGTATGCAGGACTGGTATGGGTCAAAGATGTCACATGTTTTGCTAATTAATGTTTAAATAAAATACATTACGCGTTAAACCCTAAAATGAAAACAGAAGTTAGACTCATTCCATTCATCCTCAAAATATAAAACAAGTGGAGCCAATGTAAGTACACTGCTTCTGTACGCCTATTCTATAATGGGTGAAAAACTTATTTACACCTCATTTGCTCTAAACGGCACAAATCCTCTAAATTTAATAAAACTATGACATTTAATGCACTGGCAAAAATCTGCGAATGCCTAAAAGAATATGAAATGGCATACACTACACCGTAAGTCGCCAATTGTTATAATTATGAGAATTGTACGACTAAATAAAAGCACAGTTTATACGAGAAGATTTATTCAGTGAGTATGCGAGACGTGATTTTTATTGCAGACAGCAGCAGGCTATGACAAAAGCATCGGAGAAAATCAACTTATTAGTTACTCTCCTTGTTGAGAAAACTATTTGTAAAGTTTCATGGGAGGTCATCAGAGTTTTTTTTATCTTTCGCTAGTAATTTTTACGGATTCCACATCGGGATTTCAATACATTGGATGACACGGCAGACTTACGCTCGGCCATTTGTTACGACAAAAATATAGTCCGAGGGAGAATCAAATGAAAACCGTAATAAATATTTACCACGATTTTTATTCAGGGGTAATGTTTGATTGTGCCTTATTTTTTTACATAGTCCCCTCCCAGTTCAGAGCAATTACGCCATCGAATGCGTAGCGCTTTGTTACCGCGTGAGAAATATTCGTTTGGTTGACTCTGTAGCCACTCGTGCACCGCCAATTGGACGTCTTCATCATACTTGAACTTCAGCCCTCCGAGGTGTTCCTGCAATGGGCCAAAGATGTGGATATCAGATGGGACCAATTCTGGCGAGTATGGCGGATGTGAGAGGCACTTGAAGCGTAGGTCGTCAGTGTTTTTCATGGTTGCACGTATTTTCAAGCTTTTCCTTAACCCTCAACTGCTATCGTCGGACCTCATTTGACCCGACGTAATTTGACATTTTTTTCTAGTGGTAAAACGGCCGTCGCAGCAACCTTGGCTACAATGTAATCCTAGGGGAGGGGGGGGGGAGAGAGGGGAGCGAGCCAGTTGAACTTGAGACAGGGCGGGTGACGGTTGTTACTTCCTACAATTCGAAAAATCGGGTCAAATACGACCCGAGGGCATTGCGTACGTGGCCAAAAACCACGATAGTAGTTAAGAGCTAATTCATTAGGTGATATACGTAGTACGGATAAAAGAATCTGGGAATCCCCGCGTAGGTATGGGGATAGTAAGCATCACTTTTGAGAGGGTGTCGAAATAAAATGACTTAAAAATGCACGGAGCATCACCATTTAGATGCAAAATTTATTTGTAGCAATAGATAAATATTAGGAAGGAATATTCAGTATCTGACGTTCGATTTGCAAACCATAATAATTTTATTATTTTTTCTTAATAGTAATGGAAAGCATCTCCAGCTGATGAAACGTATCATCGCATAAACATTCTCTGCGACATTCGGATTTACTGGAGAAGAATAAATGATGCTGAGACATCATGCAACGCCTCCTTCATTTCACAATGTGGGGCAAATGATGCACTGTTGAGGAGCTAATCAGTCATTTATTAAAATGGCCAATTTATTAGATTTCCATTTCAATTAAACCAACAGTGGTCTGAAACATTTTAAAATTTAATGGAAAGTATTTCCTCCACGTGCAGAGTGCTCCAATCGTATGGCATAAGATGATAATATAAATACATTATGATTTGACTGAATAAAACAAATGATCACTATCTTATACTCTAGAGTCATTAATATTAAGAAACACGACATTTGATGCTCTCCTTTCTGTCAATTCAACAAACCAAAAACATCATGTATACTCCCTTGCAACCCTTTTTACAACAGGAAAATTGACAAGTCACAAAGATCACAACTACTAAACAGTAGAATTCATGGAATGAAGGCGAGGGAGGGCCATAAATGGCTTTTTAAAAATCTTTTTAATTTTTTTAATTTAAGTAATCATTTATATTTTTTTTGAACAGATTATTATTATTTTATTTATTATTTGTACATATTTTTATTTATTTTTTGTTGAGAAATTGCTCTTTAAAGAGATCTTTTCTTGGCCCACGCCATACCGCCGAGCAATCCTCCTTAGGTCATAAAAAATCACGTCCTCTTGAACAAGTAAAATAGCATGAAATCAAACATCATCCAAGATAGTGGTTCCTCCACACTCATTGAAAATCAACATTCATGAATTTATGCCCTTAACAGAATGGGCCAAGGCAAAAGACAACAATGGCTTCAGTTCACTAATTTAAGACACTAACGAAATCGAACAAATGCTAGCGCAGCCCATACAAATTTTGAAAAAATCAGTAAATAGATAATGAGACTGAAATACAGTGAACCAAAATTAGGCAGAGAAAATAGAGGAGAGCATCTTACGAACATGTTATTTGGAAATAAACCATTTATTTTGTCCACAGCCCTACACATATTGATCAGGAAAATATCATCATATGCCCCTATACGTCTCAGACACCAGATAGTAATTCAGCAAAAAATGCTTAAATTCAATAAATTGGATAAACAATAAAGTATTCAACTAGCCAAAAATGCTCTGAACAATTATTAGCCCAGTGCCATACTGGGGTTTGAAAGAGAAGAAGGTAAATTTTGCATGTTCAGGTTCCAAAGGACAGAGAGCAAATCAACTAGAAGGGGGAGGAATTTAATGGCTTTTATCCATAGAGCCAACAAGGGAAAGGGGAAAAATAGACCATGGCTGATAGTTCGAATTTTAATTAAGATAACAGCCTTATAACACCATTCAATAATCATTGAAATCTCAAAAGTATTCAAAAGTTAGGCTTGTCATCTGTCTACAGACAGGATGTACCACATCAAAAAAGGACTCAGTCGTCCAAAACCATTGATGTGTACTTGTGGTACCAGAGAGTCATACTGGGTTTGCCCCCCAACAATATTCAAACATGGGTCCTCATTAGGACCCCGGGAACCAACAATTGTAACTGAGTGGCTTCCCAAAATATAAACCCTTTAACCCCCAAATACCAGCAAGAAAGCTGGGTGCTGAATGCGATCAGGTACCCAAAGCATTGGGAGACCCAACCGGGCGATGAGGTTGCAAACTCCACGCCAAACAGTGGGGATTGTTCCAATCCTGTGCCAGGAATCATAATTCCCTCAGTGGCACTCAGACCCATTCCGGGCAGAAACATGCATTCTGGCCATAAAGCCAGAAGCAAACATAGCTTATCCCGAGAACTCAGCTGACTCGGGTTGGCACCCCTGTAACATTTTCAGAGTTTGGGTTCTTTGTATGACAAAGGTTAACCGGCACAAGGTTAGTGTTGCGTATCTGATCCTTGGTCTTTCTCGATTATTCTGCGCATTCACTGCTTCTTCCATTCTTCTTCTAAGGTGAATCTGTCCTCAGGCAGGTTTCAATTGAACTGCTCCTTCCATGCTCGTCTATCCTGTGTTGCCTCCCTCAGCTCCTCGTAGCTTCTTCCATTCATAATATCAGTCAACATATTATTTCTTCGTCTTCCTCTCCCTCACTTTCCCTCGATCTTTCCTTCTAATATTTTTTCAGTCGACTGCTCTGCTATGTCACACAAGGTGCCCAGTAAGGCTGTTCCTTCCACATAGTAGAATCCAATCAAACATCTTTTTTCTGCAACTTTTCGTAGAGCTTCTCTCTACATCCATTTGATCTTCATCGTTCTCTTATAACCACCATATTCACAACCCTTTTCATCTTTTTCATCATCCATCATTTGCTACCGTCCAATTAAAACTGACACACTAGGGCACGCCCCTGTTTTCTTTACTTTTTTTTCATAATGATCCTATAAAATTTTTCCCACGAGTTTCCAATTTTGTTTCCTCCAGTTTCGATACAATCCCCTTTTTTCGGAGGAAAAATCGCAATAAATTCACCATGCAGTGACATCAACATTCAGCAGGAATTAACCCTTGTCTCTACTTCATTACGGATATTCGCCTTTCCTACATATAAATATATTACTCAGCGCAATACCGCAAATGCGTGCGGCGTGGAGGTGTTTGGATCCCTGATAGGATCCAGGGATCGGAAAAAGGCTTTGAGGAAAGGAAGGGACAAAGAGTGAGATGTGCAGGCGGAATTGCTATCTTCCTTGTTTCCCTTTTGTCATGATTAGGGCGCCTTAAGAAGCAACCTTTATTTCAGATATTCCCGACAAACTACCTTTATTTTTGCAAATATTACAAGGTGAAATTTAGGTAAGATGTTTGCGAAAGATGGACGGATAGACGAGGAGATGAAGAGACGCGAATACTGGAAGGAAAGTGGTAGGTAGCATGTGGAAATTATCAAGAAATGAGTGCCTGTCTAAGGAAGCGAAAATCGCTGTGTACAAAAGTGTACTTCTCCCCACTTTGTTGATTGGTAGTGAAACATGGGTATGTCAGGACAGACATAAGAGTAGACTAAACGCCGTGGGTATGAATTATCTGAGGAGTGTTTGCGGCAAAAGTAGGATGGATAGAGTCAGGAATGAGTGGATAATAAATGGATGTGGGTTAGATGCTCCAGTAATTGACATATATGAAAGAAGTATGCTTGGTTGGTTTAGCCATGTTGAGAGAATGGATGAGAGTCGAATAACGAAACAGATATATAAGAGTGAATTGAATGGTGTGAGAGGTAGAGGCAGGCCGAGAAAGTTGCGGTTGAATGTGGTTGAGGAATATTAGGAGTGTTAAAAACAGGAGGGCCTTTGAGTGAGCATTTCACTCAAATGGCACGAGTGAACTACCACAACCTACCAACGTTCGAGTGAGTCTTCACTCGAATCGAGGGTTCCGCCCAGATAACCCTTCCGGGCCACGGAGTAGGATATATATATCCTACTCCGTGTTCCGGGCATACCTACGTTATCAAAGATGGCAGGTCGGCGATATTAGGAAAATATAAATATGATAACATAACGAATGATAACTGAAACGAAATATTCCACAGGTTATTCATTCCTGTTGAAAATACATAATGTGTGTTTGTATATCTTAGAGGTTAATTTATTGTTGCGTTCCCAAAATATTTTTTCCTGGAATCAGTGTTGTATTCAACCCTGGCCAAACCAATAAATGAAGTGGATAATTTCCATTCCCAACTTTTGAGAATAGATGTAGAAGATGTGTAAATATGTAAATAGATGTATCGCTCAACTATGTATTTTGATATTTATACTTTATGTGTATTTTGTTCAATTTTGACGCTGCATTTGCATTGTAATCAGTAATTTTTATATTTGTGTGTTGCAAATAAATTCACTCTAAACCTCCTTCTACATTGGTGTGCTCGGTGGCGGTGGGGTAAAGTCCTCGCCTACTAACCCAAGGGTCGCGGGTTCGAGTCTCGCCTGGGTAGAATATTTTCTGCCCAAGACTCGAGTAACTCGTCCTTTTCTACTGTTATTCACCTGAATACCTCAATTGGCCCAATTTACTATATTCGGGGTAGTGAGGATAAATGGAAAAGTACATAAAACTCACTCTAAACGAAAGTACAATCACTCGACGCTTAGAGTGAATCTTTAACTTTTAACAGCGAGAGAATAATCATTCGAAGCCTGCTTGAGTGACTCTTCTCCTCGAGTGACTCCTACTCGATACGAGGGGTGCAGTTTTCACTCGAAGCTGGAGGGAAACCTCACTCTATTAGAGTGATACTTCACTCGAAGACTTTTAGAGAGTATGCGTGAAACCTGGTGGCTCTGCCTACCCTGGAAGGGAACGGCGTGATTGGTATGTATGTATGTATATAAAACTTCTAGTATTGAATGATGAAAAAATATTACTTAACTACCTATCATTTAAAGAGGATATATTGGTTCTAAAAATGATGAATTTTAACGCTGAAATGTACTGTCTTAATGGCAGTGCTGTGGCGTCTATTTGCATAACTTTAAATCTCAATTTCCGACCGAAGAATAATGTTCTATATCTTGTATAATATGCACTAGATATTGAGACACGTAATTCATTTTTTCAGCGTTGAGCATTAATAAAACATTACGAGTATTTAGGTTTAAATAACAGACTTCCGGTTGTCAGCCGACATGCCGTAATGAATGGAGCAGCGTTGCCAAGGGAAACTTCTGCTGTTTACCTTGTTTGCAAACTACATCAAAATTAGGCATTTCACATTTTTTGTTAAACACATTTTAAGCCTGAATACACCCTTTCCTCAGTTCATAAAAAAACATGCAATCCGATCCTGACGAGATAGCTATGCAGGCTGGAGTTAGTATAATTGCTAGTCTTCGTTACGAGATAAAAGCATCGGTTTAGTCATTGAGGTGTATGGAGAGGGCACTTGCTATGCTGGCAAATGCTAGAAGCTGAAGCTAGTCCGCCATCTTCGTTAACCCTTATTTTCCTATGGCGCTTGCGAGTAAATCACTTTCAATCAATTTTTCAATTTACCATGTTTTCCATCGATAACTTAATAGAAATCAGCATGCACTCACTTCTTTAATTTGCATTACCCTTGCGTTTATTATTTATTTATTTAAATAAAATATAATCCGCATTCCCGCTGAAAACTTGGGTGAAAATAAAGTAGAAACCATTGAACTGAAAACAGAAGTTTCATATTCTTGATTTACAACCGCTAATTTGTTCACTCCGTCGTGCTATCTATACTAAAGTAAGGCGAGAGCAGGGATGCTACTATCTGATGACCAAGTGCCCTCTCCATATACCCCAGTGGGTTTAATGCTTTCTCCCATAGAGGAGCATTCACGTGAAACTACAAAATGACAAAGGCAGCACAAAGCCTAAATTTACTCATTGCAGCAAATTTTTTAAATACATCTTAACAAAACAGTACTTATAAGCGCACGTCCCTCCCTAAGAAGGATTCCCTGGAGCTATTTTCAGGAAAGCCTTACCATTGTCGAGCCGAGAATATGACGCAACTTTAACGTAATAGCCTTGGGGAGTCTCAATTACTTCATTAATGTGGTTTCAGCATCTAATTAAGTATCATTTTATTACTCTTCGGATTACTTTGAGAAAAACGTATTTACTGTTTGATTTGATCGATAAAATCACACCTCATCCCACCCACCATGCCCCGCTATTTTTTGCAAGTTGATCATAAATTAGGTACATGATTAAAATTTCAAGATTGGGTGAAAATGACGGAAATTGGATTTTTATATAAAACATCAGTGACGTGTTATCGAAAAACTCTTTTTGGAAGTGAAAACTCTCAGTAAATTTAATGGAAATGAAATTTAGTCATATTACTGTCATAATTTTCAATAATTAATAAATTACAGGAATTCTTTACGGCAGTAAGGTTCGAGAAAAGTTTATTAAAATATATTTGTCAAATAGTCCGCATATTTTGTGATGCAGTTTTTGAATGGCTATGAAGCATGCCATCATTGAAAGCAGTTTTTTTCAAGCAATACCAACGAAAAGATAGAATTCAGATCATAGGCGTAACCAGGATTTATGTTGGGCACCCAACCGTAGCTGTAGACTTCTGGTACGAGGGGGCAAGGCATCATCCTGTCTGGCTCTGTATACCAGATTTGATATGACATGTCTCGTCCACGGAGGGGTGGGGGTGGGGGAGCTGTGCCCGCCCCTACCTCTCCCTGGCTACCCCTATGCTTCAGAATTTATTTGAACTGTCGCAGTCGTAAAGGAGCCTCCATAAAAGAGGAGACTCAAGTCGAGGAGATGTCACAACCTTGTTATCGTCGAGATTCGATATTTTCAAGCACTTTCTGAATTGGGCCGATAACTACCTTTTCCGACAGTATGTCTCTCTTGTTTCGTCGCATCTGCAATACAGACGTATTTAGCGCGGGAGTAAAACATTACACTACGTGTCACATAGCTCGTATTCCCACTTCCATCCGTCAAATTCCGCCTCCGCGTCCTTCGCCAGGTTCTTGATAACATGACATATTGACGCATAAGTTCTTGTTTACTTGTGCGAGTTTCCAGCGAGCAGTAATGTAATATACGGGGTGTTTTCATGACAGTTAAATGGCGTAGAAAAGTGATATCCCCCATTATTTAAATGAAAAATGCCTTCCCACATCCTCTCGAATCAGGTCCCAATAATCGCAGTCAAGCCCGCCATATTCATTCAAGTTAGTCGCAGTCATTCAAGGCAGAGTGCTTTCAGATATCTCAAGGACTTACCTCAATCTCATCTCGCACTTATTCAAGGATGCAGAATATAAATAATGCGGCACCCATTACTGAGGTAATAAGACATCAAGTGATATAAGTGGAAAGTAATAAATGATCTAACTGACAAGAGGAAAATCGGACAGCAGCGTGAAGTCTGTCATCAGATTCCTATCAGATGGTGTTAAACGCACCACCAAGGAGAACTGGATGGTTGGTTGGTTGTTTGGGCAGGCGACCGACAACTGAGGTTATTTGTGCCTCTTGGGCAGGTTGTTATAAGGAAAGGATAATTTGGAAGAAGCGAGGAGAGAAACCCGGCGTGAGCAAGAGCCTACTCCTAACGAAAAGCACCAAGGGCCCAATCGCATAAGTCCCCCATTATTTTCTTTCTTAAGACCAATCGTGTTGACAATGCAAGCGGTTCCTATCCATAAAACTATTTCGCGGCTCGATGAACCAAGAACGAGATCCAGACATTTCTTATTTTTCATGAAACTTGACATTTACGACTTTGAAGTAGTGACTCAAAGAAGGACGGCTGGAATCTGAGGTCGTTGGGCTTTAACGATGGTTTTATTGATAAAGGTTGGCTCATTTGGGGAGGAGGGGAAAGGAATGCGGCTTCGGCATTCGCTCGCTAAAAAAAAGGCGCCCGGAAAATGCGCATTTAACGGTCCATCTGATATACGTTGCAAGTGACGGTGATGCTGAGACTTAGTGCAGAGAGAGATGATCGAATCCATGTTTCAAATGAAAGACAATGACAAATTGATCTAAGTCGAGAAGAAGGGAACTATGAGCAGTTTCTGTTAGAGGTATTATTATGGAAAGTGTTGAGTTTCGTTCATGTTGTTTCACGCTAATGGTGTTTCTTTTTCTCAACACAATTTGTAGATGATATTTCGTTTGTCCATTGCTTTCCAGTATAAGCATTTTCCCTCGCAAAGGTAGCCATTTTGATGTTTACTCCGTGTGTTTTACACTGGAAGCTAATTAAAACCCTTCGTCTCTGTGCTCGTCAAATAGAAGTTCGCCTTGTCAGTTAACCAGTGGCTTTACTGGAAGAAATTTCCTAGCGAGGAAATAAGTCGTTGATTAAATCCATGATTTGGTTTTTCTTATGATACCATCACTTGTTTTTCTGTTTCCAGTGAGCTGATTCAGGGAAGTAAAAGTTTTTTGGTCCTCGTCTTAAGCCCTGGTTACACGATACATTAACCCGTACGAGTTTTGTACGAATGTATGAATGCGTGAACAGGGAAAAAGAACCTGTTCTATTCGGTTCAAGCATTCGTTCATGAACTTGTGCATTAGCACGTGCTGGTTAATGTGTCGTGTAACCAGGCCTTTAAATTAAATATTTATATTTTATAAATTAAGACCAGACATGATTTTACCTAGCTTTATAATGATACGATGGTAGAGTAAATGGTATGAATGACAGCAGATGAAGATAAGAACATTGTGCAGTATCGTAAGATAGTATGTATATGGATAAAGTTCGGGAGCACAGTGAGACAGAACGATAAAAGGGATATTAAGTTAAAATCTCTTAGAATGAGTGCGAAGGAAACTAACAGCTCTTATTTTCCTGTAAGAGCAGATATAATCTTAAATTCAGTAAAGGACATAAAAATGATATTACCCACTCCCTTGACCACAAAGGGAACCAAAGGCACATGATCTTTTCCCAATTTTGAGGTTAGCCTTTTAAAAATTAAGAACGCTATTTTTGTACTTCGCACTCCTAAATTATCAATGTGTATTCATGCAATATGATGAGCACTGCTCGTTGAGCCAGAAAGCCCTCGCACGTGACGTGTGTGACGTTATTGAGTAAAGGGCCATATTTCCAATCAGAGATTCATCCTTTACTATTTCTAATTTTGATTTGACTTTTTACAATATTTATATTTTTACATAAACAATAAGTTTGGTTGAACTATTCTGTAGCAGTCGAATATAATTACGTACAAATAACTGAATAAAAAACTACTTATATTCTCTTATTAGATGAAAAGTAACATTTCAATCTGTATCTACGTTAATGCCATGTCTCACTCTGCAACGTAAGTGATATAGGCTGAGACTGGTGTCAAGAGTTGCTAACTAAAATAATACCCTATAATGAAGAGATAAATATATAAAAAATACTTGTTAATATGTTTAGCAACAATAAAAGTCTGTCTCAGTAAGTACACCGCCTCTCAATAAGTACACCGCCCTGTTCGGGAGTAATTTTAGTAATGGAAGTAAGTGCTCCCTGAATGACGCTTAAAGGGTCAACGTGACTCAACTGGAAAGTCCCCATCAATTGACGGAATTCTGATCCAAGCCCTTGATATGGGAAGAGTGCATTCGACAACTTAACTACCCGATCTCCAGGAGAACTGGAAGCGTAATATAAGGGTGCTACCGTCTGCCCAATGTGGATTAGTCAAACCGGTCAAACCCCAGTTAAGGTCACGAGCATGGGAAAATATTTTCAAGGGGCTCACACATTTCGGTTCGAAGGAGCCTAGGCAAAGATTGTCGAATTTGATCGAGGTGCATATTCTCACATGAACTGCACACTTGATAATTCAGACTCTATAAAATATCAGCACTATTGCAACTTTCTTTCAAAGGCTGAAGGAACCAAACGAGAAGGAATTTAAGGTAGTTTGAGCGAAATATCATTATACCTATAAATCAATGAATTTGGTCTCATACTAAAGAAAAAAATATCATCCTTCCATTGACATAAAAAGTTCAACCCCTTACCACATTACTTTCCGAGATATTTGCCAGAAAATACCAGCCCTTGTACATGGGAAATGGTATGTGTATGCACTCCAGAGAGACCTTATATAAAAAATGAGGCATTCCCTACACTTAGATCTCGTCAAAAAATCAACATAGTGTAGTTTGTGTGTTTTCTCAACTATTTTGGACAATTAATCATATTTTCACCACAGTAATTTCTTCGGGATCACAATAAACCTTCCGTTTTGAAGGAGTTTCAAACGTACTGCGTGAGAAAAATGAGTCAAGTTAAAGCCTTATTTAGATATTTTTATTTGATTACTTACAATTTCTTTCAGGTAAAACTATATTACTGCACCATTAATAATGCAATATTTTATTCATGTGTCCTACAGCTGGTGAAATTAAAACGTATAATTCGAATATGGTCTCTATTATGATTTGGGAACTATCTCGCTCGCACTACCTTAAAGATTAGCTGGCCTAGAATTTTGCAGCTAGTTCAATAATTTCGCGCGAGTAAAATAGATAACCTTTACTCAGCAGCTTTATTTCACTTTTCGCGAGGGTGGGCCACGACATTAACGAGTTAGATAGTAATTCTCAGTGGTTTAAAATTTACTTTCTTTCCTTTGGGGTCAGATATATGTTGTGGCATCTGAAGTCGAACACTTGAGATCCCAGGAGCTAGCTCGACTTGTAAGCTGAAGTTTCCAATTTAAAACGTAAATTGTTCAAATTAGTTCATGATACTAAAACATATTCTATAACAATTTACCGGAAAGTTGGTAGTTGAATAAAGTTAAATACTAATGAATTAGTGATATATCAAAATATAATAATAATTTCTTTGTACCTAACAGTCGAAGCCAATTACTAGATACATAATATATGGACGAACACACACAACCATTCCCAGGGAGGTGTAAATATCCTACTCAGGCGGGACTCGAACCCGCGATTTTCGGTTTGTTAGGCGAGGACTTTACCCCGCAGCCACCGAGGCCGGCAATAAATTGCGATCGGCCGGAAATAAATAAAAATAAAGCGGCCGTCCGGATATAAAAGCATGAGTGCTTTAAGCGGTAATAAATTAAGTACATTTTACATTTAATTACATATTTGTTGAATACAGGCTTCCCATTGCGAAGGCCTGGGTTCGCATTCCCCGCAGTAATAGAAATTATTCAATGTTATCCCGATCCCCCCTTGGATGCTTTATTGAGGGCTCTTCATGCGCAGAATTCCAACCGTCGCATGGGACTTAAATCTGTGGAGAGAAATTAGCGTTATTAAGAATAGACTGATACCTCTCCACCCTTCCTCCTTGTCCCAAAATAATCCAACCTTTGCCAATCCATCAATTGATATTCCTCTGTCGATTGATATTCCTATTACATCTGCTTTTGGTCGCATCCCACATCAATGAAGATCGGAACCTTATGTTTGGGCATTTGGGACCCTGGTCAAATAGATTAAAACAAAAAATTAATAAAATACAAAGGAAAGCAGCGCGCTTCGTTCAAAACTGCTACTAGCGTACATATAGTCTCTCACAACTTTTAGAGAGATTAAGGTGGGAGCCCCTGGAGACTTGGAGGCCACAAGCTAGGCTTAGGTGGCTCGAGAAATTCAGAATTTTAATGTTTCAGAGTGACACACAGGATATTATCATGACGCCTCACTATATCTTTAGGTCTGACAGAAGCGATAAAATAAGAGAGATACACTGCCGAACAGATAGGTACAAAAACTCGTTCTTTCCGCGCATAATAAGCGACCACAATAAAAACTGAGCTCCACTAAATACACTCCTATTATACATGTCACCATTTCATCTCCCAAAAACTTACATCTTTACACGGCTGGTAACCTAACGCCCCCTGCCACACGCCCACGCGGCGGCTCGCAGGATATTGTGTAGATGTAGATGTTTTAATCATGCGTGAAAGTAGAATATTTCTAGATCGGAATTCTATATCCCTATTTATATTTTATAGATATTCATTCTCTTTGCTCCAGTTAAAATTTTTATATAGGCTAATTGTTGAAAGAAATCACACTCGCTGATTAAATTCATTTTTGGAATGTCGTTGAAAACATGCAGCAAGTCCACATTCGAGCACAATTCCGACTGCGGCGAGTGTCATTGTTTCCCATAAATAATTCAAAACAGCTGAGACCATGGATAGAATCTTAAAACGGGCGATAAAAACACTAAAAAATTGTGTCTGATCGTAATCATCTTAAGTTATAAATCAGTAAATCAAAATCGAAAGCTAGAAAAATAAGCATTTAATTTAATTCCAATACTTACAGTCTTAATGTTATTGTATCGCACTTAAAATTCGTAAAATAAAATACCCAACTTTAAACTCCGCATTGATTACCATGATTTTCATTCACTGCGTTTACCAATCGGACTCAGATTGATTAGAACTCGGACCAATCTGAGCATTCTAAGCCAGCCGACTCGAATCGCCTGGTTTATCAATGCGAAATCGATTGAAATACCGATTTGAATCGGTTCATATCGCTTTGAAATCTCAGACTGGCAAACTTAGCGGGCCGAGTTAGCCCACTTATCATATCGATCCCACTAGCCCGTAGCGTTTACCATACTGAACTGAATCGGCCAAATCGATCTGAGTTCGATTGGTAAACGTAGTGATTTATTGGCCTTTAATCCTGTTCTGGGTTCAAATTCGGTCCCTTTACTGATTCCCTCGATGATAAGAACAATCCCTATGATTTTTCTCGTTCATAAAATCGTCAATAAATGGAGTCTCATCAAAATCGCTAGAAGCCATTTTTGAGATAATTATACATTCACTCACGCAGTTATTAGACAGTGGTTTAAGAGGTTAAGATAAGATAAGCGCCGGCACTGACTGGTTGGGTTTTGAGCTGCAGGACAAAGGGCTCGGATTCAAATCTTGGAGAGGCCTCTTTGAGCACGTCCAGCAAAATTCAAAGGGTGAATTTTTTCCTGAACACCTTATCTCTTTCACGATTGACGCAGGGAAAGAAACCATCCACAACTTCTTGACGTGTTAACTGTTGAGATTATTACAGAGGATCATCAGAGGTCGAACACTTGCAATTCCAGGAGCTTTTACCTGTAAAGTTGGTAGTTTAATAAAGTCAAATAATAATGAGTTAATGACTCATAAAAAAGCATGAGTGCTTTAAGCGATAATAAATTAAGTACATTTTACATATATTTTATGATAAAATGGTGGAGTAGACGGTCCGCCGTATTGACGCATTTAAGGGAAGCCTGTTTTTCATGAAAAGTGATGCACCTAATATAGCTATTTGTCCATAATATTTACGATCGATGTGGCGATTTCTTTTGATTATTTCAGAGTCCATTTTTAATAGATCAATCATTTTGATGATTTCTATGGAGTTGATTCTGTCCAGATCTTCATGTGGGAATGAAGTTCTTGGCGGACTAACGTTCGGCGCATTCCTACAGTTAGGTACATTTACGTGGATCGGATTTCGGAATTTTGTTACGAGATTGAAACCTGATTTTTCTGGAATCGTATGGTTGAGATTCAAGTTGATCGAGCAACACGCAGTTTTACTTTCTAGGGCTTAATTTACTAGGTGAACCTCAGCATAACCGACTAAACTGGCCTTAGGATTGAACATGGTTATGTTTAATAGATTTAGCCGAGAAACCGATCGCACAACATGGCAAATAAGTATAAAATTCCACCGCCCCACACCGACAGGCAGGTTTTGTGGGCCTAAAAACTGCCGCGGAAGCCAAAAAATACATTTCCGCATTCGGCCATCCCTCCAGCCGTGAAAGATGACAGCCCCGTATAGTTTTTGTCCCATAGGGAAGCTGGGAAGGCGCAAAGGTTTTCTGGACGAGATAGAATGATGGACCCCCTTCATACAACCTTGTCCTTGATCGGAAATCATATCAACTCAGTCGATAACAAGCAGGCTGGTAAGTAATTCAAAAGCTCTCAATAACATATTCGCCCTTCATGTGATATAATTAATCAATAAATACGTTGACGCGGTGAGTTATGAACTGAAAAAGCTAAATGAGGAATAAGGGTAAAATATGTGCACCAGAAAAATTAAGCTCCAAGAGGCCAATATATAAATCCCGTTAACAGCGATAAATTGACGATAATCTTGATCTTACGTCGAGTTTAGGAGCATAAAATTAAATATGATAAACACTAACTGAGCAATAAAAGTAAATTAAGAGACACCATAAACATTAATCTTCAGGAAGGAAATATTTTCTCACTGCTAACTGGTGGTCCATGGTAATCTTGATCGTGAATGCTAAACGAGAACCTAGACAGAATTTTTAAAAAGCTATTTCCTTTTCAAAAGTGCTCATTATCCAATTTTGTGATGATAGTTGAGTGAGGGACAAGTGATGGAGGAGGTCAGATAAGTGGCGGCTGTTGACTTTTCCTATTTCATGATAGTAATTATCTAAGCCATGATCAGGTACAAGCATAGAGACCAAGGATAAGTGTTGAAAAGCAAAGGCCACAGCGGGAAACTTGTCTTACACTCGACCTATAGCTCCTAACCCAGATTCTACATCAACACTCTTCCATCTGAGCCGAATAATAGTTGCGAATACGTCTTCTGTCTCTTCATTAAAGGCTCTCCAATTTTCATGGCCATCTTTATCAGTTTTTCCCCAAATCAGTAAGTCAAAATCCTTTTCACAATCCACGTAATAGGCTAAAATGTTTAGATTTTAATCTTGGTTCCATCTCCGAATGATCTCATCAACGTAATTTCATTTCAAAGATACTTTCCCCAGTCGACACCCGAATTGTTCGTCGTCAAAGTAGTAATTTGCACTCATCTCCTACATTTTATCGCAGACAGAAGTGTTGCCATGCTCGCGAGAGAAATTTTATTAATTATTTTACGAGTTTCGCTCACTAAGTACAGTAAATTTCGGCGGATTTTGCCACGATGAACTTAGTACTAAAAAACCGCATAGCATCAATCAAAAATCTTTACCTTTCATTGTTTCAGCCGAAAATGACTCTTTGCTGATGTTTTAGAAGATGTTCGAAACAGCGCGGCAGCAATTGTTATAAACAAGAGAAAAAAATGGATTCCGTTTAATGATTAAACATTTATCTTTGAAGATGATGACAACTTCATTGATCAAAACCTCGGTAGGCGAAGTGCGTGGGGACTTTAGCAGCGTTGAAGATCATTTGCTTTATGATAAGTGGAATCAAACATTGCTGGACAAAGGCTAGAGATAAAGCGTGACCAGACATCCAGCTGAAGGCACCTAACCGTGAAAGATTTAAAAAAAGACAACGTATCGCCATGGAAGAACGCCGAGTGAAGGTGCATGACGTAATTGAGATTCAGTAGGGGGTGAGTATAATATTCACACTAAAAATCTAGATGAAGTCCAGATCCTTGCCCTAGAAAGTAACACTGAGTGTTACTCGATCAACTTGAATCTCAACCGTACAGTTCCAGAAAAATCAGGTTTGAATCTCTTAACAATATTCCGGAATTCGATCCACGTACATGTGACGATCGGAATGCGCCGAACGTTAGTCCGCCATGAACTTCATTCCCAAATGAAGATCTGCACAGACTCAACTCCATAGTACGAATCAACTTGATTGATCTATTAAAAATTGGATTTGATATAATTAAAAGAAATCGCCTCATCGTTCGTAAATATTATGGACAAGTAGCGCTTGATAGCCTTGCTAGGTGCACCACTTTTCATGAAAAACAGGCTTCTCTTACATGCGTCAAAACGACGGACCGTCTACACCCCCATGTTATCATTAAATATATGTAAAATGCTCTTAATTTATTATAGTTTTAAGCATTCAAGCGTTTATATACGAGTTACCATTTTATTATTATTAAACTTTATTAATCTACCAACGTAACAGGTAAAATATAATAAACCGTAGTCCTTGAAAATCGTGTTGCATCATAACAACTTGATACATTTATAAACAGCATATACACTTCGACGGTTGAAATGGCCAAATTGAGGTTTGAAATTGGCATTGTAGAAATACAAAATTTGTTACTTCCGCAATTGGCTGTGGATTAACAGCCAAAATGGTAGTATATTCTGCAAAAAATTGTGGAAGAGACAAATTTTGTCGATCCACAATGTCTACCTTCCACCACCTGTGAGACCTTCAACATTTGAAAAAAATATCAAAATTACTCGGTGCTTTTTCACAGATTTTTTTATTCTTGGCCGACCGGTTTCGTCGCATATGCGACATCATCAGGTTGATTTCGCATATGCGACCTGATGATGTCGCATATGTGACGAAACCGGTCGCCCAAGAATAAAAAATCTGTGAAAAAGTACGCGGGTCCTTTTGATATTTATTTCAAAATGGATGTTGAAAAGTGACTGACAATCTGACACCATCGAATTTATCGTCAAATTTGAATAAAAATTGCTACCCGATCCACAGTCCTCCCCTTATTAGGCTACTTCCAAATTCTTGCTCCTCTCGAACCTCAAGATCTGGCTGGTGGGGTGGGGGGGGGGCGTTGTAGATGAGAAGATCATCGCCGCAGTGGATGAGTATTTTCACTGCTTCGTCACTTACTTTCCCCTGAGGATCAAAGAAGTGGGAGCACTGCATGTTTCGCATCCACATTCTGCAATATTTATTATGCATGTAAATTTAAATCAAACCAATAGCGAGAGTGAATAGATTAAAAAAATATATTTATATCAAAGTTATAAATATCGAATGTATGTTTGAAAATATTGTATTTGCGTCACTTACACCACAATTATTGGTGTTACGCTTCCTTTTGAATTTATCGCAGTAAACTAACACAAAGATCATGTGACTCGCATTGGTCCTTTTTCTTTGATATTATTCGTATCCATACATTAAGAAATTAATGTTAACGCACCGCATTATTTTATGGGAGACCGTATTGTAATTTCTAGCAACAAAATTATTGTGATTTCGAATAATGCTAAACAACAAAAACTATTTCTTTTTAAACACAAAATTCAAATAAACAAAGTCTTATAAAAATAGTGTGAGTGAACAACCCCAAGTGTTTTTGTTGCCATTCGAATTTTCGTCAAAGTATAAACTTTCAAAAATAATTCTCCGCTTTATCTAAATGAGATGGTGGAGTTTAAGAGAGTTTCTTTAAGCCTGGACGTAAAATGTCCCATTTAACGGAACGTCGTACGAACTTTCATTTTTGACGTGTGGTTACTTCAAAAAAACAGTGCCTCCTCCAGAATACTTACAGAGAGAATGCAAAGGAAGTAATCAGCTTAAAAAAAGAAATTATCATTGAGAATATTCTTCCTCCGATGCCATCAAATCACCATAAGTATTGGTTAAATCTTGAAATTGAATCACCGGACCTAAAACCGATATTGATGAATAAGGTGTAAAATATTTTCCTTTGGATCTAGAAATTAATCTGTATTTTCTCTTAATTAAATAGTATAGGATTAAATCATTTCTGAAGTTACTTCTACTTTGTTAACCTGCCAAAAATATTAGCAAAACTGTTCATATTTACTAGTGCAAATTCTAATACAACTAACAACTAGTTCGGTTAATATTTTTATAGTATTCTACCGATGAAAGGTAGAGTTAGTCGAAATTCAGAGAAACTCCACCCGATTTTCTAAACTTTCAGTGTCCTATTAACCTCTAGTATTTCCTTTTTCTCCTCGGCATGAGATCGACCCTTATTCGACCCATCCATGATCTCTATTCTCTTTCTTCCCCTTCCCGCTTGCCCAACATCCTTCCCTTTATCATACTCTGGAGCAAGCCCTCGTCCCTTACTACTTCCACCAGCCACCTACTCTGCCTATCCCGGATGTCATTCTGAAGTTTCCTTTCCTCGCCCTCCATACTAACAACTTCTTCGTTTGTCCACCTTTTTGTCCACCGCACTTTCTTCGTCCTTCTCCACACCCACATTGAAATCGCCTGCAGCCTATTCACGACCTAACTTCTTAGGGTCCAAGTTTCTGTACCAAACAACGCTTTGCTTTATATCAAGCTCTTCACCAGTCTCTTCTTGGTATCCTCGCCAAAGGTCCCCGTCATCAGCTCTCCTCTATTACAAAGCGTTCCTTAGCTAACGATATTCTCCTCCTTACGTCTTTGCGACCGTGCCCATTTTCTTCTAGCGCACTAGCCAAGTAATTAAAAATATCTACTTGATCCAATTTCTGTGTCCTCCAACAATCATAACCAGCCTCACTTTCTTCCTCCCAGAGAATCTCATTACGTCTGTTTCCTTGTGACTTATCTTCATTCCGTATTTCCCGCTCCGACAATCCAACGCATCAACTAAAATCTGTAATCTCTTCGAAGATCGACTAATTAGCGCTTGATCGTCCGCGAATCTGACTCCATCAGCTGCTTTCCTACCCTGATTTCCACATCTAGCTTACATCCAGAAATTTTATCAAATAATCAAAATAATAGTTAAATATACTAGGCATTTCCAAGTGCTTATGAGTGACTGTAACTCCTTCGTTTTCAACACTTACCCGTGTGTTAAGCCAAAAAAACTTAAGTTGCTTTTTTTGGCTTAGAAAATGGTCAGATAAACAACAGTAACTGCAAACCTTTAAATAAAATAATAAATTTAAAAGAAAAATGATGTCTTTGTTTAATTCCTTACAAAAATAAAATTGGTCCAGAAAAAATATTAACATATGCTTATTTAATAGTTGGCAATTCTAGTTAATTTGGAAAACTTTAGAATGTAATCACTCAGAACCGACAATGATGCAATTACTACCTTTTAGCTCAGCAGGGCAGAGTAGAAGAAAGGAGCCGAAAGATGCCAAAACGTTAAAACGATTAACCTTACAGCGAATGCAACAAAAATTCTGACCATAGTTGCCAACACAAGGATGGGACATGTGATAGAAGAATTCCCGAATGAAGGCCGATTCTGTTTCAAGAAAAGCAGGGGAACGAGAGAAGCTTTTTTTTTGCCCAGACACTTATCACACAGAATGGAATCCAATAAGATAAGCCCGCATACATTGGCCATTGATCTCTATCGACCTGAAGACAGTATTCGACAATGTGGATGACAACAGGATTATGGCTACATTGAAGAGCATAGGAGAGTCATTAAATGACGGGGTCGCAATAAATAGGCATGTGACTATCATAAGATACTGATTAAAAGTGGCGGAAATGCGGAGAGTGCTGAAGTGACGAAAGGAATACGACAAGTACGCGCTTCGTCACTTATGATCTTCAATGAATAAGTTGAAATTGCCATAAATGAAATGAAAGAAAGATTAAAATAAGGAGTACAAGAGCAATGAGAAAAATTTCAGCATGCAACACTGTACTGATGGCATAGAAATTCTTGCGGAGAGGGAAGACCTGACGACAATGCTGAACCATATGGAAAAAATACTTTGAAGAAATAAAACTTGAAGATTAATTTTAAGACTTTCACGACTGTATTTTGTGGAGGAAATTGGGAAAAAGCACCAGCCAGCAAAAGTCGCGCAAATGGACGTAAAGTATTTTTTTTCTGGGAGGCAATATCACCAGCGATGAAAGAAGCAAGAAAAATATTGTGAGAAGAATACCCCGAGCAAAGAAGGCATTCTACCACATGTTCAAAGTACCTGGGAGTAACCCCAGACGAATTCTTAAAGTGACAAAAACATATTGACAGTCTAACAAATATTATGCCACAAACCCTGACAAATTTTAACTTCGTCAGGAATAAATGTTAAGGATAATATCCACATCTACATAATACCCTGCGAGCCGCCGCGTGGGCATGTGGCAGGGGGCGTTAGGTTACCAGCCGTGTAAAGATGTAAGTTTTTGGGAGATGAAATGGTGACATGTATAATAGGAGTGTATTTAGTGGAGCTCAGTTTTTATTGTGGTCGCTTATTTTGCGCAGAAAGAACGAGTTTTTGTACCTATCTGTTCGGCAGTGTATCTCTCTTATTTTGTCGCATGTGTCAGATCTAGCGATGTAGTGAGGAGTCATGATAATATTCTCTGTGTCGCTCTGAAAAATATCAGTTCTGAATTTCTCAAGCAACCTAAGCCTAGCGTGTAGCCTCCGAGTCTCCAGGGGCTCCCACCTTAAAGCTCTAAAAGTTGTGAGACACTATATATACGCTGGTAGTAGTTTTTAACGAAGCGCACTGCTTTCCTTTGTATTTTATTAATTTTTTTGGTTAAATCTTTATGACCTGGATCCCAAATGCTCGCGGCGCATTCGAGGTGTGGCCTAACCAGAGCGAAGTAGCATCTCTCTTTGACTTCTTCATCCGAGGACCTTCCTATTATACACTTAACAAAACCTAGTTTTTTTAATGATGTGCCACATGTTTTGTATGTGTAATCCCCACGATATATCAGAAAATTTAAAGTGATTCCAAGATATTTTACTGCATCTGAAGATTTTGAATATATAACGCTTTAGTTCATTCCGGACTAAGTTATGGTATTTTTTGTTGGGGTGGTGCTTATGTGAATTCCTTAAAACCTGCCGTTTTCTACAAGAAAGAATTTTTTGAGCGATTTTGAAGAAGAGCCGTTTCGAAAGATCCTTCCCACTTTTTCTTCATCTAGGGTTGCTTCCATTGAGGTATTTATATATTTATAATGTTCTACGACGTTTTTAATACAGAAGTGGTAACTCTGGAATAATTCTGTGCCTGCCCTCTCCCTTTACCCAACGTAAAACCAGTATACCCTTGCCCAAACCAAATCTGACGATATTTAAACGATGTTTTTTGTATGTAGGACCAAAAGTGAACAATTTATTGCCCCATTTGTGCATTGAAACTAAATTTGTAAAAATAAAATCGAAGAATGTACAGTTTTGGCTTCTCTCCAAAGAGAAGGTAGATGTAATATTACTGTACATGTGTTTGAAATGACTCTATAAACTGTCAATTTGTAGCTTCTTAAAGTACGCACTTATATCGTTAATTAATTTTCTTGGCCTCACTACATGAGCTATGTGTATATTAAAGTGCAAGCATAAAGTGCTTTTATTTGATGGTAGCCTTAAACAGGTTCTCCTTCAAGGCTACCTAAAGTTACTCGCAACTTGTCATTGTGAATGTAAATTGTGTAGGAGTAATAAACATCATTATTATTATTATATTAGAAGATGATCCTGCTGTCAGAGAGTGACTAAATCCTGGACGTTAAAACGCAATTAATAAAAAAATGTACGATATCATTACACATAAACATATCGCACTCGGAGTATCATCTCATAAGACAGCGAGGCTTGAATTATTACCGCTCCCGCGCAAAATACATTGGAAGCCATGGAGATGAGGTGTTACCGAGGAATTATTCAGATTAAATGGATATAGGGATTCAGCAACGAATAAGTCGTTAGAAGAGTCGGAAAGAAACGGAGGACATACAATGAATACTCTGCGAAGAATGAGCGACAACTTTATTTTGGACATCTTGCGACACAACGACAATCGGAAACAAAATTTGAGGGTGGAAATGTATATGATAAGAATTACAGAGGAAGACGAATAATGGAATACAAGGGACAAATAGTTAAAAAAGTCAGAGTTACTATTAGAATACTATTATTCTGATAACATTATAATATATTCTAATTATAACAATAAATATTATAAAAGTATTCTAACAATAGTAATATTTGCATATGTTCGTCGGAAGGAAAGCGGTGCCATAGTACTGTGCTCTCCATAGAACACTACGAATAGGGATCAGTATTCCATTGAAACATCTTCGGGGATGAGAACATTGAAGATATTCTATTCCGCCCCCAGGGACTGAAAGCCATTAGGAACTAGCCACCGCACCACCGCCATCTTACCCCGTTAGTGCGAAGGTCCGTGGTTCGATTACCGGTTCAGCGGTCCCATCGTCCTCCCACAATATTCCACGTATTCCTACCCAAATTTTCCCTCCTTCCCTCTTGGATCGTACCAAAACCACCCCCTGCCACACTCCCTTGAATCGGTTTTTCCTCCACCCCGGTCTATCAGTTCCACTGAAACACTTAGGAAACGAACACACTCTCCATACCTCGCAGATTAATGCTGTGCATTATTAAGCCGTCAAAAGCGCTCTTTCATGAGCACTCCATTCCCGGTAGGAATCTACAGAATTCCGGCCCAGAGACCACGTGCGTAGAGAAGAGACCAAACAGGATTCCGTGCTCGAGACAAAACGGGAGAGTAACTTTTTGACCACCGGGAGAACAGCGAGAACCGAAGATTACTCATAAAGAGGAGGAATGGGTGAAAAAGAATAGTGAGCACAAATGAAAAAACGACTTCGTTTCCTTCCACTGATTTATTTTCTTGGTACGACATGTTTCGACACATAGAGGTCATTTTCAAGTACCTATGTGTCGAAACATGTCGTACCAAGAAAATAAATCAGTGGAAGGAAACGAAGTCGTTTTTTCATTTGTGAATATCAACTTCCACATAGTTGAGCCTGATACCATTGAACGTATAAGAATAGTGAGGTTCAAAGAGAAGAATTTTGGGTAGAAATAAGTTCCAAAACTCCCCGGAAATGGAGCTAATTTATATGACTACTGCAGTCGTTACAGTCCGGTATTTTAATGCTACAGAGTGGTGGTATGAAAAAAATGCAAAATATTTTGTAAGCGAATGTAAATGATTAAAATTGCTGAAGAGTTGATTTTTGCAAATATTAAATCAATTGATGCAATGAAAATACAATAATCTAAGAATAGAGAGATTGATAACATATATTCTTGCCGATTCTTACATTTTTCACATCAATGTAACATTTTATAAGTTATGAAATTGCTTTTCAGTCAGTGTTGCCTAAATACCTGGACATAGCCCATAATTAGAATGATCAGAACAGTCGAAATAAGAACCATCAGGGGTACAATTTGGAATCATACTCCCTTAGGACCGGTTGCAGAAACGACAAATATGAATGCAAATATGTGTTCAATAAATATATTAGGCTCATAAGCCATAGCAACCATTCAATATCTGTGGCATGAACGTTCCTTCGGAACACCTTCCTTCAATTCCTTTGGAACGTTCATGCCCTTCAAGTTCAATGAAGTTGTGATTTCCATAAGCAGTCGTACCAAATTTACACGGTGACGGAGAAGGTAAAATCTATCACGATAACACCAAAGAAGTCGCTCCTAGCATGAAATCCTCCAGTGAGTATTATGGCTTTAAAGACGAAAATGTAGAATAAAATAGCACGTGGACTCATCTGCATCATCTACGTTGATATTCTACTATTTTCACTGCAGCCCGGTGTTTTCCCATAATCATTGCTAATGTTACTACATTTCGGATTATTCATCTACTAACCTCATTCCGCCATTTTCTCAATTTTTTCGCATATTCTTTACCACAAAGCAGGAATTCCCTAGGGATTACAAAAGATTCTAAAACCCTAAGATGAAGACCGCTGTCACAGAGTATACTCTGTGCCGCTACAGCCCCGAGTACGTGGGTAATGGAATTGTCATCACAGATACAGTGAGGAGAAGTTTCCCTTGTTCAACCTGGAATTAGTTTTGGCCTAACAAATAATGGGCGAGGAATGTCAACAATTAGATCGTAATTTTTCCGAAGACAATTGCTTGACAGTAATCTTATTCATTTTAAACTTCCTGCGCTATATAGCGACCCTAGCGGCCAAAAACATAACCATTTGTTTATATGTTTTCGAGCTACTGCTGTCGACGTAAAGTCACGAGGTGCAGTATTTTCGTTACTCACCGTGGAGGAAATTAATCTGACGTGCGTCGGAAACATGATATCGTCTTGTCATTAGGAGAGGAATTACATCTGTGTGTAGAAGGAGAGTGACGTATTCGGGTAACGTCTGCGTCTATTGTTTATAAAGTTCTAAATTTGAGTATTGTCAACCATTAGTATTTGATTACTAGGTGGACCTCGGGATAAACTTCCGCATTATCATCGTAAACATTGGTAACACAACTAACTGTATTGGTTTTAGCCATTTCAGCTCTCCAAAGCCATTGCGATGCCTAAGTCTGATCCATATGATCCTCCGCCACCGTATACACCACTTGTAGGTTAGTATATGTTACGTAATGCTATTATACTTCTAGCGTAACTTCCGAATATTTTTGCCATGTCGCATGCTTACAGCTTAATGATGCAATTTGTGATCATCCTGGAAGAAAACTTCGATGCCTGTGGAATGTCAGGCACTAGGTAATTTTCATTATATTCATGTATTAAGATGTCATGAAATTCAAGTAAGGCCATTAGTGGTATTGGAATACCCTCTTATAAATGGTCATTTTTTGATAGAGTTAAGTATATCTGTTCGCCATTTTCAGCATGCAGTGAAAGAACGAACATGCGATCTTCATTACTGACAACCTCCGGTTAATGTCAAATTTTAACCATCAATTACCCGATTTCGGAAGTATTATTCGGATAACCATTGATTCGGTTTAAGAGTGCCGAATCTCTTGCATGCACTATTGGTTACTTGAGCCATCAATGACAAGTAGAAAATGGCCTACCGAATGATGAGGGTAAACTTATATTCGAATGGATTTGACCTCTTAATATTTATTTAAAGTGATCCAATTGGCATTGTCATTCAAGTTCCTTGTCATGATGAATTCGTTCTCTATTCCTTGGTGACTGGTTTAGAATTCGCTGAAAAGATCTCGGTAAATTGTACTCATTTTAGCTCATCAAAGATTTTGGTATATTGTTCCAAAATAACCAAGGTAGTTTTTATACATTATTTTCATCTAGTGTTTGCTGTTGACATGAAGAGTTGCCTTCCACTGACAAGTGTTATGTTCAAAATTTTGATTATTCTAGTCACTGTTTACTTAGATCACTATAACTTTTTCCTAAATTCGTGAAGAATTACGAGATTTGGTATTGTGAACATCCCCTGTTATCTAAAATTCTTCTATTTTTTTTCCTCTGTGTTGAACATTTATTAGGTTTGTATTTTATTCCATTTTCCACAGTTTGGTCAGAGTATTTCATTTTTTATATACAATTTTAACGTGGAGAATTGCTGATTTTCCTTTCTATTGCACAGAGCAAGAATTGCTAACAGAAAAGACAGGGTATTACTGGAAACCCTTGACAAATACTAGACATACAGTCGTCCACTGCCAGATAGTAACATAGTAATCCGTGTGTTTTAAATTTCAATTTTTTGTGGCATGTGTGGCAGTGGACGGGCACTATGCCCATCTTGGTGGAGGAGCATTTGAAAGAAAACAATAAAGTGAGGATTTCGGCACTCCGAAACAATTCTTGAGCAAAGAAAGAAAAGAATAAAGTGTTTACTTGCACTAGGGATAACCAGTGAGGCGGTTTCTAGTATTGATTCAACCCACTTATCCCACTGGGGGGGAGGTAAAGGAAAGGGGGCCACGGTTAAGGACCGCCAGCACCTGACTGCAAAATACAGCAGCTGGGCACGCCTGTGAAACATGGGATTTGATTAATCAAGGAGCGATCAGCCAAACATACAAATTGAGTGACTCTTAACGCTCCTTTGAGCTGGAAGCCAGAGCCCCATTAGTCACCAGAAAAGCAGCACTCCAATCCAGGCACGTACACTTGGGAACGTTACCAAGTACCGGCAGTCTTTTCTGGAATCGAGCACTTGAGCCACGTCAAGGAGGGGATGGCGGATGCAACGTGCTTACAAAACCAGGCTCCAACCATGCATAGAGCATCAATCTTTCCCGAAGAAGCAGTGAACGTTGCTTTACAAGTGTAATGCTTGAGCAGTTGAAGGAAGAGGCTGTACCTTGATGCATCTGGACTTTTCACAGAGTATATAAATTTGAGTTTATTTCCTTAAAAAAGTGTCTGGCCAGTTGGTTGTACAGTGAATCAGGAAATGATGGACTGTGTACAAATGGTTTGCAGACTTCAATGCTTGAACCCCTCATGTTTGAGTCCCTGAAGAATGTCTTAAAATAGACGTCTTTCTTATTGATAAAATGTTTACAGAGGAATACCCAGAGAAAGTTAATAATCTACCGCCAAGCTTTGCTATTCTACATACAATGTTATTTCATTTTACTACTGTGATAGCTAACATGCAGTTATTAAAATAAAGCTAAATTGTATTGATGATGGACTTTCTGCTTTCATAAATGTTGTCCTAACAGTTAATTTATAATGACTTCTCCAGTAGTTTCATTGCCAGTTATAACCTGCAGTGGTATTCAAAAGACTAATTTTTAGCCTGCCAATACTTAGTGGGTTAGTTCAAGTTCTACTGACTTTACGGCTAGTATGCCCTGCTGAAAAAAAACGGTGGCAACAAATTACAAGTCAAAACAATTTCAAGCTGTGAGGGAGGTGGCCAACGTGCAGTGGCTCAATTGTGAAAGTGAATATGTTTAGTTTTGATATATTTTTGTTTGGTGGGCAATATTCTGATCTATAGGATATTTCAAAGAGCCCTTTGAATGGAAGTGCATGGAACACAATGATCGGCTAGAGGCGAAGTTTCTCGTCTGCCCTCCTGGGACACAACTTTGCGTCTGTTTTCTGACAATGCTTGTAAGTTCTGGAGTGTAGCTTTCACAGTTGTTGACTGGCTGTGGTGAAGTTTTTGAGGCAGACTGCATCTCGAGCTTTTACAGCCCAAAATTTCACCCACATTGCTGTGAGTACCTTCAGGGATGAAATATTTGTTGCTGAGAAATGTCATGTTATATATTGTGCAGATGCGAGGTCTCATTTAATCATTTTTGTTGTCAAAGGGTCAGAGTTAGTCACGGCGGAGGTCACTGCATCTGATTGTCTGGCCAGGAGGCCATTCCAGGATTCATAAGAGGTGCAATTTAGCCCAAAAAAATGGCCAGATGAAGAAAAATCAAAGAAACTCTGCTCTTGCCATATTGCCATAGGTCAAAGAGACATCTGAAAAAATAGCCATTCCTAAAATTGAAAAACAATGCAACCTGCTTTGGCACTATGGAAAAAACTCAAATATTACTCTCACCAAAATACAAACAATTGCCCTTGTAGTCCTAAGGAGTGAATGAGGTACCATGCAGCTGCAGCAGCAGTTATGCAGGGCAAACCTGCCACCCGATTAAGAATAGAATCCAGGAACACAGGAGAGATAAATGTCAAACAGTAAACAATGTCAAAAATCAGCCATTGCCGAACACTTTGTCTGATCCGATCACTCCATTGAATTGGAAAAGACCAAGGTGATAGCAAGAAAAGAATTTTATGTGCCTGACTTGATTTGCAAGTCTATAGAGATTGATAAAAGGACAAGGACTTTTAAACCACGACAATGGCTACCAGCTTTCCCTCTCTTGGAAATGCCTTCTAGCAAATGAAATTAATAGCATGGGCAAAGCCAGGGGGGACTGCTGCCCCCACATGAGTGGAACATTTCATTTCAAATCTTCAATACGAAGCTAGTCAGGATTATGTTCCCCCACCCCCCTTTTAACCCCCAAAAACATAAATCCACAGCTGCAGGTGTGCATGTTGTGTCTCACCCCTCCCAGCATAAATTTTTGCTATGCTCATGATTAATAGTATTCATTTTTTCTTAGCTGAAAAGAATGGATTTACTCCCAAATTTCATATGCAAAGGGTGTTCAAAGCAAAGCTTCCAAGCCCTGTAAATGTTCTTTCTACTTTCTGTTCAAATTTTGTATTTTGCATAGAGTGTTGTTTCCTCTGGTTCATTCCAATATAATGTAATGGTCAAGCTTTGTGATGTTTTGTCAATGAGAAGGAAGAGTTAGAGCAGAGTGGAGTGCTAATAAATCATGGTCTAGAGAAAAAACGGAGTAATATCCGACTTTAAGCTAGGACACTTGAAGATAGCATAATAATACAAGAGTTTTAAATTGTTTTTTGTGTCTCTCAGGTGATACCCAGCCACCTCAGCAACCATATACTGCTCCAGATCAATATCAGACTGATGATCGTGGCCCTCCCATTGTTAATCAGCCCCCTGGATATCAGCCTTACAATGGTCCAGCACCCTATCCTGCAGGACCTTGTGGGAATGCTCCATGCTATGGTTCTATTCGCACTGTGACTGTCCCACAAACTATCATTATTGTCAATGCCTGTCCAGCATGCAGGGTAAGCCATTTGGTAGTGATTGAAGTGTATTTGAATTTATTAATGTTATAAGGTAAAAATTAATCTGTTGTCAGCAGGATTACTTAAGTGGGAGTGCAATTGTGTGGCTCCTTGCCTTCCCCCACTAGAGTACCAGGGGAAAGGCATACCTAAGAATTAGACTGATATTACTGAAACCCGTGTGTATACCTAGTCCACAATAGTGTTTATTTTGACCCATAATTATCGTTATGTTCTGGTAATTTTTAAATTTCTGCTATTGATAGCTATTAGAGTGTTCAATAGGAAAGCCAATAGCAATCGTAAGGGGTTAAAGGCATTTAAACCATCGTTATTGTTACGTTAATGCATTAGAAATAAAGAAATATTTCAAAACACACATGGGAGCCCTTATGAAATCCGGTGATCTTTTTTTAGGTATGACAAATTTTCGTTAAAACCATTGAAAATGATATCCCCACAAATACTCCATAAGTAAAAATTTTCCACAAATGAGTTAGACATGCCTTTATTAATAATTAAGATTGTATTAAATGCTGAAAGAAGTGAAGAAGAAGAAAGCTGTGGTTGAATGGGGTTCAGGAAGTTCTTAGGAGGAGTCTTAAAAACAGGAGAGCATGTATGAAGCAATGTATGGGGTAAATTAAGCAAAAGAGGTTTGGAAGGATAGGTCAGTGTGGAGGAAATTGTTGAAGCAGAGTTAAGTGTACAAATATGTATTTATGAGTGAAACTTAGTTACTCTGGCTACCCCGGAAGGGAACCGCGTGATTGGTGTGTATGTATGTACATATTAAATGTATATAGACTCAACGTAAAATAATGTTTGAAATATATTGGCATGAAAAATATCAAAGACATGTGAATATTACCAAAAATCATAGTAATTTTCTGGAGCTGTGGTAAATTACGAAAATACCACGGTTTTTTTTTAAATTAACATGATAATTTTCAGAATCTCTACTTGGAAGACCAATTTCTATTGGTGTGCCCCTTTGTATCACTGTGAGTTTGACCCCATTTGACCTGTGACTGCTCTTGTGTACCCTTTAACACATAGCACATACTCATTAGGTGTGTGTACTAGAGATTGGAAACTACTAGGCATAGGGTTGGAAATGAAGTGACTGCACAGTCTAAGCATTTTAACATAGGAGCAATGGAAATTTTTTATGTTACACGACTGCCTATTTTGATGGGGAAGCTAAAATTATGTATTTACAGTCATCAGATAATAGGACACAAACAAGTTTTTCATCTAATTGAATATGAATTTACTTTTAATGGCAGTTCTCTCACATGGAAGTTCATGATAAAATGCCTACTAACTGCTGTATCTCTGTATGTACTCAATGAATGTGATATAAATGACTTGCATATAATAAATGATATAAATGATTTATACCATATATGTATATTTCTTTTATATCCTGTGTCAATCCTCTCTCTGTTTTTGAAATTCATCATTTTCTTCGAAAATTGCTCCTGGGCATCAATTTGCTCCATTCTTGACTTCTTGCATAATTGCTTACCTCAGCTTCTTTTAAATATTCCTTATGTTCTCTTAACCCTACGTTTACATTCATTCTATTTTATAACCCTAAAAATCCTCTCAGAATCCACATTTTTCAGATGATTTCCAAAGTAAGAACTTAGGTAGAACTATCTTGTAGGCTCCAAAATTCATAAAATAGTTACATATTGCTTATGTGATTAATTACAGACTATTTTCTGTTTATTTTGCAGATTGGAGTTCTGGAAGATCAGTACAATGCTCTTGGTATATTGTGTGCCATTCTGTTTTTTCCTATTGGTATCCTCTGCTGTCTTGCGACAAAAACAAAAAAGTGCTCTAACTGTGGTGCTTATTTTGATTGAAGAGCTTTAAAATTCTTTGTATGCTTACTTAACATATTACCTGAAGGTGATTGACCAGTTTCTCACTGATTTGAATGTCACTTTAAAGCATCTCACTTCCTTGTATCACCATACATTACTCCTTTGATTTATGTGAAGATATTCCCATAGAAGTAATACTGGAGCAATACAAGGAAGGCTACAAGGGTCTGTTTGGTATTTTGGTGTGTTGCTTATGAAATATAGTTCTTGACTGGTTTTCTACTTTAAAAATTAAGCTCTCATATTTATTTTGCTCATATTTTTCCACCAAAGAATGATAATGTTCTCTAAAAAAATTGTTCAATAAACATTCCAGACTGAGTGTTGAAAAATTGTTTGAAGAGGATACATTTTTGGCAATGGATTAGGGGTGAAGAGTTGTAAATCTTTGCCATCTTGAAATATTGTTTACATACTTCACATTTGTATCAAGTGATGATGTTCTTTCATGATGGCATTGAATTCATTCCTTGGGTCAATGCTTTCCAAGTATACATATATCCGATTGCACTGAGTCGGATGAGATAATGGTACCGAATTTTTGAGTGATAGAATAGAAGCTTGTTATTGTTGTTCTTGTTGCGCCTGTTAGTTATGGTAGTACATATTAAAATTTTGGCAACTTTTGTCCTTGGAAGGGGAGTAGATGTTTACCTTTTAATGAGCCTTTGTATATAGTAATTTTTGATGACCTGTTGTGACAATAATTATTTGAGCCCATCAAAAATCAATTACTTAACGAGTATACTTGATTCATGTGTGGGCCTAGGTGAATCCTTTGGTTCCCTTTCCATCTACCGAATTTGTGAGTCATTTATTTGTATTTCCTTGTGTGACAACTGTGAGTGTTAAATGTCTTCCTTGTGTGTTCTTATTTGTTTCATATTTTAGTTGCATCAGATGTCTTAGATAATAATGAAATAAGTTTTATGAAATGTATTGCTGATGTTTGGTATCAATAGAAATTAAACTTATTTTGATACACAATCGTGCTTGTATTTGGTATCTGTAATTGTGGGTGATACTATTTTGCAATCCTGGCTGAAACATAAAATCTGGTTTCTACAAAAAAATAAAATATCAGGTTATGTACTTAACATATTACCTCTTAAATAATTGTTTACCCATAATTATCAGCTTATCACAAATGCCAGGAACCATGGGTGTAGGCAGGCAGAGGTTAGGGTGGGGGGGTGGGGGAGCTGCCTTCTCCAGAAGGAGACATTTCATTCCAAATCATCTATACAGAGCTAGACAGGATGATTTCCTGTTCCCCTAGCATCAAATACTATCTGTGCCCATGCCAGGAGCTACAAGTGTTGGCTGATTCATTTCACTATGACAACATTTCTAATTTAAAGTAATTAACCCTTTCATGCCTAGCATCGGAAATAGCCGACGTGAATTTTCCTACGCAAACGAACGAATGACGGCTCTAGCTGACGGAGAAAAACCAACGCAAAAGACCTAATGTCGAGTATAGCTGACACGAGGGAAGGGAAGTGACCGATGCGGGAGCAATAATCCTAGGTATGCAGTAAACCCTTGTGACCCAGCTTAGAGACAGTCCAGACCCTTTCCTCGGCAAGTAAGCTCGACCCTCCGCATCATTAGTAGCCCTCCTTACTGCATGAATTGGTTAATTTATTGTATTTGCAATGGTTTTTCGAGGCAATTATTTTTTCACTCTACCAAATTTTTAACTTAATGAAGTGAATGATGTTTTTTGTTGAGTCTTGGCAAATTTCAAACTAAATTCTAGTGTTGACAGTAACGGAACTATCAATAGTTTGAGGTCTAAATGGAACTCTAAATTTGTTAATATTAACGCTAGAATTATGGTTAAAATTCTAATACACTCAGAATAACATTAGAAATTCATTTAAAGGTATACATTTTTGTAGTGTACAGTAAAGAATTATTTAAAAAAAACGTTAATGCAACAAACATACCGTGGCCTTCTGCTGAGAGAGGGGCTCCTAAGGGTTGGGGGATCAAGCCGAGTGCCTGGGAAAAGGGCACGGCCTCCCGCCAAGTTTGGTTCCAAAATGGGCAGAAGGCATACCTAAGCGATTCGCACCCACGAGAGAGCTCTGTAGAGAGGAGTACAGAGAATTCTCATGCCACTCGATGCAGGGAAAGCATTTCCCTTAGAGAGACTTCGGCGCGAAAGGGTTAATGAAAGGGAACATAAAAAGAAAGCTTAGTACACTTTGGTCCTTCAGTCTTATACAAAAGCTCTCATCATCATTAGCCCAGTTTGGGTGACCTCATTGCCCAATTCAGCCTAGTTCAGATGATCTCATTGCTGACATTGAATTGAAGAAAAAATTTAAAAGTTTCAAACTCAATCCATGATGTCAAAAATTAAGTAACCTCTATTCTTGCAGTCAAGTAAAACACTTTCCTTATAGCTAATTGTAGAAATTATAACCTCTAAATATGTGTAATTTGTCAAGGTGCGGGGAAAATCTTAATAATTCAGTATTTTACAAATGAGTTGCCTTTTGGATTCTTAACTGACATGAGTTCCCAATTTTGGAATCACTCTATTACAATCGATACTCATTTTGGCAGCCTCAAGTCTAAATCTCTCTCAATGAACATGGGCTGAAATATGCAAGGATAAGACAATACGTGCATCGAAATTTAATGGTAGAGGATGATAGCAATGTGGCATTAAAAATTAATGGCCTCAGAATTCCAACTTCTCAAGAGTTGAAATACTTAGGCTCAGTGATCTTATGGGATGGAAAAACTGACAACGATATGTAAAAGAGGGTAAATAGAGCTTGACTTAATTTGTGACAAACTGCAGGAGTGACGTGAGATGTAAGGACGTCAATTAAACTTAAATTAAAGAAAAATATTTGAGTACCATAAGACAGGTCTTAATGTAGGACTCTTTCGCTGAGTTTGATGTTGCTCTCATCAAGGAGTATTCTCAGGTTGGATTGACCATGGATGAATAGCAAATGCAGTATCTCCTCCAAACAGTCTCTAGGCACTGCAAAGCTATGCCAAAGATGACCGAAGGGACACTCACAGTCTTCAATGCAAATATTTTGTGAGCAAAATGTAATAAAAATCCTCAAAAATAGTGATCTTATAATTTAGTTCGTCTCGAGCATGGAGCTTTTATTTCCATTATATTAGTAAATTCCATTGTCTCGGGCATGGCTTCATGGAATTTGCTTAACATTGTAAATTACAAGTATAACTTACTTATTCCACGTAGATTTATTAATTTATTTATTATTATAAATCTATGTGGTTTAACTAAGTTATACTTTTCATTTACAATATTAGTAAATTTTCTAAATTATATGACTTGGTTCTTTACATACCAGTCTCACCCCCCCTCCCAAAGTTAACCAACTTGAGCCTACATATCAGAACCTTAGATAGGTGGGGGAAGAAATGGTGAGGAAAGGCGCAGAGGCCCAGGAGCGTGGGCTTCAAACTGGCGGTGCACGCTTATGGGAGCCCCCATGTTTAACCAAAAGCTGCATGCAAGACACCTAAATATAATTAGATTACAGAAATTTTCGCACAACTCATTTTCTCATTAAGTGTCACCCATGACTTTCAGACCAATGCAAAATGGGACACCCTAAGCCTACTGAGCACTGGGTTGAAATTTCGGGAAGGCAAATTAAAATGGTACGTAAAATATATATGATTGTGCAGGCCAAAGAAAATCCCTCTTGGCAGAAAGCCTGGTGGCAGTCAAATCAATCTCATCTCCTTTCATGCAGTTCTGTCAAAGTACATTAGTTTATAGAGCTTCAATGGCTTAGATCATTTTTCGTTAACTGTCAAATAGCAGGATCACCCCTTTCTTCAAGCCATATCTACGACACTTCAGTTGCTGGATCGGAAGAGGTGTGTCCATCTTGGTTGGCCATTCCTAAAGTTTCTCAAGTCTGGGTCAACTGGGTAGTGCTGCAGTGAATATTGTCTGTTAAGAAAGGTTACACTGCGTTGAGAAAATTTTAATTCTGTTGGACTGCATCCTTTGCTTTTAGGATTATGAACTAAGAAGGTAAATGTGAGGGTTGGTTGTTTTGTATAGTGAACCTATTCAAGTATTCATCTCTGAAAAATACTGAGAACAAAGAGAATTATGATGGTCTTAGGGGCCATTCCATAACCACGTAGTGGTTTTGGGGGGAGTCGGGGGAGGGTTAGAGTCTTGGCCATGGTTGGTCAAGAGGGGGGAGGAGGGAGGTCTGGCGGCGTACCACGTGGCCGATTTGGATGAACTAAAACCCGATGACGAATGATGATTTTCACTCTGTAGTCTTACCGTTATTTTAAGTAATACACAATCCTTGGACATTTCAGCTTCATTTTCTTTGTTCTTCATTTTTCAGCAGAGTTAGAGGTGAAAATATTAAAAAATTGAGAAAAGGAGAATTCTGTATATGACCACGTGACCCCCTGGGGGGGGGTCAAGACTATGGCCACATCTGGTCACAAGGGGGAGGGGGAGTCGAAAAAAGGCCTAAAATTGGCCACATGATTGTTCAATGGCTCCTTAAGCAGGAAATCCTGTTTACTCTGGTCAAAAGACAAGGGGGAAAGTGTTGAGAGATGGATTTTGAATGGAAGGTGGTGAAGTACAGGCATTATGAGGTGAACTCCGGAATTAAGGAATTTGTCTGATAATTAGCCTCCCTTTTTTGTCAAAATATCAGACAAGTGACGGTGGGGCTATTTACGGGAACTAAATGTTAATACCAATGGTTATTTCTGTGCTTGCACCTAAAATTTCAAGGCAGTTGAGTATTTCATTCTCTAGCTTCAATTTTACAAAAAAATTCAATTTTAACTGATAAGTACCTAAGTCTATTTATGATGTAAAAAGTGTTTTACCAGAAAATAAAAAATACTAATAGTAGATGTTTATTTTTTTCCTCAAGTGAGATTTGAAATTTGGGGAGGGGGGATGTATTCAGACAAATCAAGTATACTTGTAATGATAATGGCATCTCTATTTAGAGGGTAATTATGAGTCTGCATTCCTCTCTTACTTAGTGCATAAACACCAATGCCATTCGTGGAAAACGACTCACCCAGGTAGGACTGAAACCCACAACCCTATGATAGGTAAGATCTTCCCTACCAATGAGGGCAGCAATGATGGTGCTGAAAGGAGGGGCTAGGACAGTGATGTGCTGTTATTTATTGTAAGAGTGAAAGAAGTCTAGCTAAGTTTCAAAGAAAGAGAGTGGAAATTCTTTTAACTTTACTGATATAGACCCTTTCTCCACACCATTTCTTTCTTCAGCTAGGCATGTCCATTCCTCTCTTCATCTCATACATTAAGCCTCTGGCCATTCTTCCTAATTCCCTGCTAACCCAACATCTTCCTAGCATGGCCTTCCCTTCACCCCTCAATTTCTGCTCCAACCACCTGTTCTGCCTCCTCCTGAAGTCTCCTCTCCTCACCTGCACTTCATTGTGTTTTTATTTCAACCACTCTTCCTCCATAGCCAAAGCCTCTTTTAGTACTTTTTTTCAGAGAGCAAGTTTCTGCACCACGCAATGCTAAAATCTATGCCTAACTCTCCTCCAGCTTTTCTCTGCATCGGTATACAAGGTCTCCATCATCTTATAGTTAAACCTTAATAGAAGTGTTCACAACTGTTTTATACCTTAAGGTGATTTAATGAAAGTTGACAGGGTGCACATATACATACTCCTTTAGTATAGGATTATAGAGGAAGGAGGGTTACTTCTTAGAATGGAGTTTTCATCAATGGGTGATGGCATAGTGAAGGGTAGCTGCGAGAGAAAGTGGTGAGTTTTGGGTTGCCAGTACCATAATAATGATGCAGATTTTATTGGTGGGGTTAAAAGTTTTGGCATTCCCATGGTCAAGAGATCATCTTATGGATCGGGAGTTACGAAGGAAAACGTGTGGATCCTGTCAGGTGAACATTTACCAGTAATTAACAATAATTTACAATTCCAATTCATCAGTACCCATAGCTTCCTTAAGCCATCGTAAATGTATATTACCATGGTGCAAGCATATACGTGCAATTTATACATTATAGAGAAAATTTGAGCCACAGCATCGGCTGATGCCCCTTAAATCCTCTTTTTCGATGACGGCATGCACACCAATGTTATTTTAGATTAACAATCCTGATTGAGTAGAAATGCTTTAAAAATATCATCAGCTAACACCATTAACGGTACATTTTATTCTTGATGACACCAACATAAAATATCACTGGTCTCCATCATAGCAGCAAATTCAGTATTTTACCTGTTTCTTCTTCCTTGCGACTACCTTCACAATTAAGATTACAGCAGTGATTGAAAATCTTTTCTCCGTGTTTACCATGAATGTTTACATTCCATTTCCGCACTACATCAAATGACTAACGAAAAGTAGTTGCCTTGTTGCCAAATCTAATAATAGCGAATATTTCACTGGAAAACTTCATGGACTTCCTGCATGGAGGAATGCTGCCGCAGGTTTTTCGAGTGACCATTGTAATGAAAAAATAGATTTCTTATATTTTCCACATGGGGAATGAGCTCATGTGCCCCATTAATCGATATGTCCTATGAATTATGGGGAAACAGAACTTATAGCTTTAGTGATATTGTATATTTTACGTATAAACTAAATTTACCTCCCACGACGACGTAACATTCGAATGAGATTATAAGTTTCATGCCCCAAAGGCAAAGGTAATTCTCCAATTCGTCAATTTTTTGCGCAAGAAATAACTTTCAGAATAGTTAGCTTACGTAATGCTATGACTGGAAGAGACAATAATACATATATCATGAGGCTAGAGCCAAAGGAGTGTTTAAGTATAGCATAGGAAACGTACATCCAACGTCCTTCAAGTTTGTATCTCGGGAAATGATGTTTTTTTGACAACACACTAAAAAATGTCCACAATGAGGACTTTGGTTCCAAAACTAGTGCTATTCGCATTTTAATTGCCGAAACTATTGCTTGAATAATTACAGTAATACGAAGCGGAGGGTCAACCTCCACCCTTAGAACCGAATGACAGCAGTTAACAGCGTAGGTCATTGATAAATAAAGCTTTTCTCATAGAAATACATGGCAACACCGTTTATTTACGTTGACATGCATGACCCGATTTCCGCATTACCAGCATAACGGGGTAGTTTTACACAGCAATGGAAGAAGAATAACAAGGTGTATAGGGGGAGCGACCGGAAAACGCAAGAGCCTTCTTTGGACGGACCAATCGCACTAAAATGCTGACGTCATTCATTGTCGTCCGGGGGAGAGATGGAGAGGGTTGAGGGGGAGAGGGGATGAGTAGGTTTGAAAACAAGTCGGTGTGGTGTTGTGTTACGGTGCGATCTCGAGGTTCGTATTTGTGTAAAATGGACTCTTTGAAAGAGCAAGTGATGATAAATCAGTTTGTGTTAGCTGCTGGGTGCGCCAGAGAACAGGCAAAGCAACTGTTGCAAGCGGCACATTGGCAATTCGAGGTAATGTTTTTGTAAACAAATGTGGATCTTACATGAAGATGGCTGCGGGTGTGTATTGAGTTTGTGAGGGTTAATGGCTTTTGGTGGTCAAGGGTTTCAAGGTTGAGCCTTCGTACGCAGCAATGACTCCAGTCAACTGCATTTCTTGTGTAAAGTGTGGTTCCATAGCCTGGGTATTATTACTGTTTGAAACGTGTCTTTAAAATACGAATTTGGTGAATGTCCAATGTTGCCGTTTATAGTCTATCGTTTTGTCTGAGACATCGTGGAATACTTTTTTATGGCAGGATATTGTACTAAAAGGAAGTAATAAGTAAGAATTAGGGAAGGTATCAAACTGAAGTTTCAATCACTTATGTTTAGAAATTGTACTAGTTAACTCCTATTAAGTTACACTAGTTTGATAATGACGATTTCCTTCAAATGGTGCATTACATCCGGCTAGCGTAAGACGTAGGGAATTTTCTACCGGTTTGATACATTCATTGGTCTTCCCGTTCAAGGTTAGGGGCCATGTCGTAACGAGTAATTGTGTACGTAGTAGTTGCACACCTTGAAACCTACATTAAAGAACGTGATCTTGTACAAGTATTTCAGAAGATTTTGATTTGATCGTTTTCATGGTCTCCTTTTACGCTATGCACCAACCCAGTCGTAGACGTATTATTCCGTACGACTTGGCTGATGCATTGTACCTAGCGTTAATTCCCCCTCAACTGCTCGAGAGGGGAATGTTTATCGGTCAACCCCGGGTGTGACTAATTATCGTTCGGTCAAAGCGTGCTACACAGGTGTATGCATTCCGTTAGGACGCATTTGTTGGTGTATGATTGCAGTCTCCGCCCCTTATGTCGAAAGAGTTATTTAAATGCACCTGATGGATGTTTATACGAAATTTGTTTTGCTTAAATCGTATATTTTACATAATTGAAAGCGTTTTTAGTGTGTGTTGGAAAAGTTGGTATTATTATATCGATGCTTTAATTATTTTTAATTTAACAAAAAGGTAGTCGAGCCATTGCATTTTCTATGCTGATTTGATGAAAAGGGGTGTGTCTGTGCTTTCTGTATACATAAGTAAGCTTATGTGATTGCCCATGTGAAGTCGACGAGTCACGTGACCGTGAACGTACGATTTTATTTGTTCGAGACTTCTCGGACGTGCCCCGTATTATTGACTTGCCAGGAAATGAGAACTCGAGAGCTGTTGGCATCTCTTTGAAGGAATTGTGTTGTAATCGAGTTATACTCTGCCGGTGCCGACCAGCATGGGTCTAGGGCTCTTTAAATTTTATCCCGATGCGGGATACCTTTAAAAACATCGCATGTTTTATTTTTGCAACCATATTGGGGTGCTGAGGAATAATGCACGCGCACGCCTAAATAATCCCTGGCCTTATTTTATCAGTCATTATGTCTGTTTAGCATTATTAGCATCCGGTTCAATTGCCTTCCACCTAAATTTCACTATCGTCTTTCAAGTTTGTAGTGCGCTTATTAAAAAACAGAGCTTGCTTTCATGTGTCTAGTCAGGTTGATACATAATTGTTAATTAGCTTATAAATTGATGTATGCCCACTGGATATAACGCGTGAGGGCACGTCTGTGTGATTTATTTGCTCTGTATTTCGATTAATGCATTTGCTGAATTAAAAGGTGACTTTCATCCTAGAAGCTCGAGGTATTTACTCCTGCCTTGGTGGTTGCGAAATATAGTATGGGTTATGTATATGTATTGCCCATTTTGCATTATTGTCGAAATGTTTCCCTGAATTACCCCTAAAATAAGCGGCATAGTCTAAGAAATTGTACCTCGCCTGGAACTCTTTTGTACCGGCAGGCTTCTATCCTTCTTCTCATACTAAGGAAACAGCTTGCGTTTAAGATGATAATTTGCACGGTAGTTTGCGGTTAAGCTTTAAATTATTGATTTTAAGCTTCTTTACTCATATACCTTGCTTGACGCTTTGGCAGTATTTGCCCCTATTATCGGAAACGGGTCGAACACTGGCATCGGGCCGCTGTATAAACCCGGGCCGATTTTTTTTCATTGGATGCCTTTGAAATATGTCAGAGATTCATTCATAATTAACGGTGATTAGAAATTTGGGCCATCCTATTACCATCGGGGCTGGCAGTAATTGCTCACATAGTGTTTGTTATTCACGTGTTGGTCCTGCGTTTTATTGGATTTCGGCATGGAAGATGTTCGACTCGAATTGCTGATAAATTTGGTGGATGCAATAATGGGGTAGTTGTTTTTCCCGAAGAAAGATCTTGTGACGGTAAAATCCATGGTGGTACTTCATAGTAAATTAATTCAAGTATCTCACATGAAGCGTCCTCGTCAGTAAGGAAATTGAGCTAGACATTCTCGGTGGCCGACATGCTTACCTTTATCTATAGTCGTACATTTTTTTTGGTGGCGCATCAGATTACATTATTTATTCCGCGTTTTCATTTTTCCTGTTTGTGACCTTGACCTTGTCATCAATCTATGGTGACATGAATTGTTCGGTTTTCGGGCTAGTTCTCAAGAGAATATCATCGAAAAATGAAGTATCTTCGTGATCGTATTGGAACGTTGCATTATGTTTTGCCCGTTTCACTTTAAGCCTGGGACCTACGTTTTAAACGAACCTAGAATCGGCCTGGTGCTCATTACTGTTATTATTGTCCGTATTTAACGGCGATTTGGTCAATTGTATGACTACTAATTGCACGGCAAATCGCAGGTGCTCAAGAAAAATACGATCGCCAGAAAATTCAGCAGTGTTGTCGTTTTGTATGTTTCGGTTGACCTTTGGGGTGAATCGTGGAGAAATAACACAACCTACTTGTCAGATGGAATTTAAGTGAGGTGTGTACTGTGTGGGTAAAATCTGGCAAGGTTTCATTGTTAGGTTAATGGTATAATTATGCTATTTAATGCAGGTCCTATGTATGCCATCTGACAGCTTTCCTGATGAATAAACTTTGTCTCTCCATTCCTGTTCAACATGGATGTTTGCTTTTCTTAGGCTGGAGGAATGAGGGGCAGAGCATCTCTCTCTTGGGTTTTAATTATTCAGGCATAGCACACACTGTCTTAGATCTCAGAGTTGTCTCAAATGTCTCATAAAATCTCTTTTAATGGGTGAATTACGACCTCAAAATGTCTCTGATGCCTCTCCAAAACAACTTTATCCAGAGTCCCTCATATCACATGGAAAAAATACACTTGGTACAGATTATGAAAACCATATGTTCATACCATAGAAGCAGTACACGCTATCTCGTACTAAAGATAAACAGCAAAACAGTGTTATATCACTAAGCTTCATAAATATTTGTTTGCTGTATTCATATTGGGAATGGATAAATCTCAGTTGTGGTAATCATTTCATTAATCAAACATTAATTTTATGTTGAGGGTCAAGTAAGCAAATGAATAGATGTAGCTCTGCGATGCAGTAGCCATATCTCAGAGATAAATGAGACATTTATGAGATAAGTGATGGCATCTGAATTTTTTTATTAAAACAGGATAGGGCATGCTAGGTGTAGCCGACACCATGTTTTTTTTGACACACTGTAAAAAAATCTTAGAATCACCAACGTTCTCACAAAGCTAAGCTAGTATTTTACCAAAATTTCATTTGACTTCGAAACTGAAACAAGTCAGTGTTTTGGGGTGTTGCCGACTCCATATGCCCTTCCATAGTCCTCATAGGAATCAATAGTCTGCCTGTGTTCTGTTCTCCTGTTTCTTTATGGTGGCTTAATGGTCACTATCAACTCCTTCTAATATGCATGCACATAAAGCATTATGTGTAAAAACACTGATGTTTAAAATATACTGCATTCATCAGGAGAAATTATTTGAATTTTTGCTTCTATTTTCAGTCGGAAAATTTTGCCATTTAAATAAGGTCAGAAAATATGAATTAGTGGTATTACCGCATTATTTCTATTTTTGAATGTTGAACGTCCTCTGTGAAAACTAGAATATAGAATAATCATGCCTTGTGAGCAAGGGTTGGAAAGGTTTCATTTTCATTTTAGCCGAAGAAAAGACTCATCCTTTGTCTCACTCATGACTTGTGGAATTTACGTAATATTGTAAACGATAACTGAGTTACTCCACATAAATTTATTTCAAGATAATCCAAGTTTCGAAGTTGCACATCATCATCAGTTAACCCGATGTCGACATGCCACATCAATACCAAGATCTTATCATTTACAATGAAAAGACTTCTGATGAAAAATTCCTAACATCAATGGATAAAATTAGGTGTCAATATTGTCCTCAGGAAAAATTCAAAAGTATTTATTTTGGGGGTCGTTGGCACTCCACGTAACTTCTAATGTTACATCAGCCTTTGTGCCCTCTCCCATGTTAAGGAGATAATCTATTTAAACTTTTCACTAGAACTTTTGGGTCAAATATTTCATCTATTGCCACAATATCTTGTAATTTTAGAAAAATAAAAATTTAAAACTACCGAATATACAGTAAGTAGTTGCGTATGTATAATGTGGTCGTTTTTTGTTGGCAGATTGCAATCATAGTTACATACACTCTATTTGAATTGCAGCCAGTGCGTGAGACCCATAGGAATCTGAATGGATTTCCACATGTGGGTAAATAGTTACATCAAAAAGCTATGTCAGTGGCGTTAGAAACCTGCTCAGTGCATAACTGTGGGAATCACTGTCAGGTCAAATGGCAGATATTTAGGCTGAATCTAGCATGTATGTTCTATCAGACTAAATCTTTTAAAGACCTTCAACATATTTGATAAGCTCCCTCGAGTTATGGTAGGACTAATCACATGTTTCAGATAAAGAAGATGCACAGCAGTTGCTGGTTAGGGATTTTTAGGATGCCATTCTTTTAATGAATTATCATGACAGTAATAATAGCTGCTATGTCATCAATAACATTTACTCTTATTTGACAGATCAAACCTGGCACTTATGTTTAATAATTTCTCATTTTGTACTTTAAATACCTTGTGGTGCTAGGATAATGGTAGGTGGTGATCTCCTTCACTTCAGTTTCTATGTTGAATTGGTACACACTGTTGTTAGAAATATTATGACATTCCTGGATAATCATAACTTCATACATGGCAGTCAGTATGGCTTCCAGAAGGGTAGATCCTGTGAAATACAGCTTGCACTATTCCTTCATGATATCCTAAAATTAGGTGAATTGAAAAGGCAAGTTGACGCGATATTTCTTGATTTCAAGAAGCATTGGATGAGGTTCCTCACAAAAGTCTCTGATACAAATTGCAATCCTGCGAAGGAAATAAAAAAGTAGTGTATTGGATATGGGACTTTCTCAGTGATTGAAAACAATAAGTAGTCATTGACGCCATTAGCTCTGAGTCACGTGCAGTATTCTAAAATAAAGCAAGATCAGCCCTCTTTTATTCATTATTTATATAATTGATGTAAGTTTTTGAGTTAGCAGTAAATTAAGTTTATTTGCAGACGATAAGGTCATCTACTGCGAAATTAGCGAAGACTTGGACTTAAAAGTTCTATCATTGGATGTTAACTTGTTCATTCATGGTGCCAGGAGTGGGGGCTAGAAATAAATCTTGGTTAATGCACCACGGTACTCTTCTTGCAAAACTCATCACACAAATTCCATATCTACACTGTGGTTGGAATAAACATAAAGTCCTCTGATAAAGTCAATTATCTTGGAATTACCGTACCTTCAGGCATATGTTGGTGAACACACTCACAAACATATGTGGCACGGCATTAACCCTTTCGTGTCGAAGACTCTCAAAGGGAAATGCTTCCCCTGATACGAGTTGCATGAGGCTTTTCTGTACTCCTTTACGGAGCTCTCTTGTGGCGACGATTCGCTCAGGTATGCCTTTTGCCCGTTTTTGAACCCCACTCAGCAGGACACCGTTCACTTCCCCTGGGCACTAGGCTCGACCCCCCAACCCTTAGCAGCCCCTCTCTCAGCAGTAGGCCAATGTAAATTTGTTGCATGAATGGTGGTTCTTTTATAACATTCCTTTGCTGTACACTCCAAAAATGTATACTTTTAAATGAATTTCTAATGTTAGTCTGAGCATTTTTCAATTTTTAACAAAATTCTAGGGTTAATATTAACAAATTTTATTGATATATGTACACACCAACTATTTAGAGTTCCGCACAAGAACTCTTTATTATCAACACTAGAATTTCGTTTGAAATTTGCTAAGACTCTGCAAAAAAATGATTCATTTCTAAGTTGAGAATTGTGTAGAGTGCAAAAACTAATTGCCTTGAAAAACAATTGGAATTACAATAAATTAACTGAGGACTCATGCAGCAAGGAGAGCTACTAATGAGGCAGAGGGTTGAGCTCACTTGCCGAGGAAAGGGTCTGGGCTGTACTTAAGCTGGGTCGCAGGGGATTACTGCATATCTGGGATTATTGCTCCCGTGTCGGTCACTTCCCATCCCTTGTGTCACCTATAGCCGACAATAGGTCTTTTGCGTTGGTTTTTCTCCGTTGGCTATAGCCGTCGCCAGGTGCAAAAGGGTTAAGGTAACTAGGATTTATTAAGCGTATAACAGGAAAGTCCTTGGATGAATAAGTGAGAGAGGTGCTTTTTCGCTCTGATAAGGCCACACCGTGAATATGCTGTGTGCATTTAGGGCCCTGTACAGAAAGATTTAACCAAAATTAATAAAATACAAAGGGAAGCAGTGCACTTTGATAAAAAAAACTGCTAAAGCAAACACATTGCATTTCACTGTTTATGAGGGATTAAGTTGGGAGCCACTAGAGACTCAGGGACTAGCTGCTCGCTAGGCTTAGTATGCTTGAGAAATTAAGAACTGTTGTGTTTCAGAGCGACACACTGAATTATATTTTGACTCAACACTACATCTCAAGGTCTGACAGAGACAAAATAAGAGAAATACATACCCAAACTGATAGGTACAAAAATTAGTTCTTTCCACACACAATAAGTGACTATCACAAAAACTGATCTCCACTCTAAACACTTCCATAAGGCAAGACTATTTCACCTCCCAAAACCTCATATTTTACATGGCTGGTGTCCTAACACCCCCTGCCACTCACCCATGTGGCAGGGGGTGTTAGGACACCATCCATTAGGGTGTGGTACTAGATGTACCCAGTTTTGAGCATGTGCTATTTTTATTGTAGCCTGTGTATCAAATGTATACTTGTGTCATGTGTAGCACTCTTTAAGTGAGTAAAAACATGAAATGCAGTTTTAGGTGGGTAATCTCATGTCTGAAGAACCCATGATCATATGGTGGCCTTTGTTTGTCTTATATGGTTGTGGAAAATAGTTGTTTTCATTTCTGTCTGAGCCGAATCAGTATATTTCAACTGTGTTATTATCTTGGGTAAGCTCAGGTGTGGAATAACTGCGATCCACATAATCTTATGTGGGGTTGCTTGGTATTAAATGTATATAATTTGATTTTATGAGTTTATGATTATATCATTGTTTGATGGTGTGCAATATTTGAAAACCAACAATTATTTCCTGGTCTTACCCCTGGTAGTCAGTCCCAACAAATCTCAGGAGTTCTCACTTCTTTATACACTGTCTTCTTTATAAAAGTTTGGTTAAATACAGGGTCCCTCATCTCAGCGACCTATTTTGTGATGCTGTCTTATCTTCTCTAAATCCATTTTCCCTTACTCCCAGATTATCAATCACCAAGCGCTCCCTTATTTTATGCCTTTCTTCTCTCTTAAATTCCTTCCTGACAACATCAACCCCTCTCCTTATCTTCCTGTCTTTGCTAACCATGCCATATATTATTTATGAATTATGTTATGTTTTCTGTCACTTTGTGTTAGGGTATTATTTGTTAACCTTCTTGTTAGCTTTTTTTGTGCAAACATCCTTTTTTGATCATTATTTGTGTCGCTACAAAATGACATGAAGTTGTATGTGGTCTTTTTCCAAATAAGTTGGCAAGTCTGGTACTGTCGTGGGTGAACCAATTAAAGCAACAACAAGCATTCGGTAACATTTTACTTGAGTGATTTGCTGCCAAGATAAGCTGAATGAAACGCCATCTAGATGTAGCATCTGAAGTTAGGTGCCTTCTAAACCCTTTAGTTGCTATGGTAATTCAGGTACACCCTGAGGAACTGTGCTATCCATTCTAACTTCAAAAAATTGAGGTGTGACTACTGCATTATTCCCTTATCATTTCTCTCCAAAAAAGTTCAGAGTCCTCTCCTTGTTCGTAATTCCAAATTTCCCCATCTCTTCCTGAAGGATGATTTTCAGTGAATGATGACAATGATTGGGTTAATTGGCTTTAAATCCCAATGTGGTGGAGAATTTTCATCAGAGTACTTATCCTTATTTGAGTGCCATGTGGATAACATTGAAGTGTGCAACTCCATCTGTCAGATGAGGCTAAAATGTTTGGCAATGGTACAGAGAAGGATGATGCCAATACCGGGTCTCCCTCCACCTTACTCCCAAGAGTAGTTCTCTTATCTACTGATCCACTTATTTTTCAAATATTGTGCAAATGTTTGCACATTGTGCAAATGACTGTGGTCGTTGAGCAAATTTTACACTCACTTTTCTTATGGTAGTTTTCCCGTGTTAATGTTCAATATGAATGTGAACATAGTTTTAGCCAAAGAATCAAGGTATGAAATGATATGTTACAAACCTAATGTAATTTTAATCACCAAACCAATGACCATTTCTCTGATTACTTTGGTTTTTAGAGCTGAATTGAGACTTGTTTACCAGAAATTCATTCCAAATAATTAATTACCTGAATAAATGTCTGTATGGGAACATATCTTGATTAATATGGTTGTGTCTGAGACCACTCAGAATGATTCCGAGCAGGTAACTAAAGAGTCACATGGTTCAGCAATGAACAGTCGGAAGTTTCGATGAGTTTCACGCGTACAGATTATAGAATGGAAATGTGGAGAGGCTTGGATAGGAGGTAGCGAGAGACAGCCAATATCTATTTAAAACTTGCTTATATGTAATTTCTAATCATGAAATTAAACTAAATCTACATGATATCCTGCGAGCCGCCGCATGGGCATGTGGCAGGGGGGTGTTAGGTCACCAGCCGTGTGAAGGTGCAAGTTTTTTTGGAGATGAAATGGTGACATGAATTATAGGAGTGTATTTAGTGAGCTTAATTTTTGTGATTGCTTATTGTTCACGGAAAGAACGAGTTCTTGTCCCTATCTGTTCGGCAGTGTATCTCTCTTATTTTATTGCGTCTATCAGACCTAGAGATGTAGAGAAGAGTCATGATAATATTCTCTATGTCGCTCTAAAAAATATCAGTTCTGAATTTCTCAAGCAACCTAAGCCTAGTGTGTAGCCTCCAAGTCTCTAGGGGCTCCCACCTTAATCCCTCTAAAAGTTGTGAGACACTATTTGTATGCTCATAGCAGTTTTTTACAAAACGCGCTGCTTTCCTTGGTATTTTATTAATTTTTTTGGTTCATCATCAACACTATTCACCTGAGAAAACTCAATCAGAAGGGCTGTGTGAGATTTAAATAAGTGGTTTGAGTGTATCAAAATCTGAAACCCTTAGTGATTGTACCACGAGACTCCTTAGTTCCAAGCTTGGAATCATTCCGAGCCATTTCAAACACACACCCCTGGAGGTGGTACAGTATCTTAGATACCATAAACGGTATGGTGTAGTTTTTTCTGCAAAACCTACAGTTCAGTTAAACCTACTAAGAACGTAGAGATAAAATTAACTGAAACTTCAAACTGCTAGAAATTAATGTTAATAATGCCATAAATCGAGTGTTAATTCTTGATACATTCATTACAATTTTTTTTTAGGGTGAGATCATCGTATAATATTTACTTCAGACCATATGCCCCAAAATTAGTATCACCCTGCAATATGCATTATCAAGTGCAAAATGTATCTGTGGTAAGGGCTGGGATTACAGTACTTTCTTTTGAGCTATCCTTATTTTAATGCGAAACATAAGCCACTTGCCTGATTTTGTTGATATAAGGATTTTACTCACACTTACTGGCCCATTAATGTACTCTTATCAATTAACATGAGTGAAATAAAGCCCCTGATAAAAGCTGGCGAATGACAATTCATTTTTGCTCTCATCAGTGCATTTGCGCCCAAGATTATTATAGTTGTGATGGTAACTGAAAAACCTTTTGCCAAGGAAGTTCAGCATTTCTGACCAACATTTGGTTAGACTTAGTGGTCATTGTAAATTTTATTCTTGCCATGAGTAGCAATCATAATTTACAAGTTTTAAGAACACAGATAACCTGAATTTACTAGCATGAATTATCTACTTTTATGAACAAAGTGCACTCTATCATGAACATCGCTAGCCACAATTGTCATAATGGTGATTCTCTTGGACATGTCGACATACATACTATCAGCTGCTGCATTAGCATCTGCCGGGGGTTTTAGGAAACCAGCTGTTAGGGTTTTGGGAGGTGAAATGGTGAAGTGTATTATGGGTGTGTTTTGAGCAGAGCGAATTTTTTATAAGTTTGATAATGCATTTGAACTTGTCTCAATTTGTAAAAAAGAACTTGAAGAAAACCATAAGATAAATGAATCTGAAGAGCCACTGAGTGATCTGGAAAGTAAAGAAATTGGCTGTAGATTAAGGAATAATTCAGGGCAGCTGTTAGCATTCATAGGGTTGAAAGGCTACTAGTGATATTGAGCTGCAAAGTCTTGCTCGGGGAAAAAGGAATAAGACTTTCTTCATCTCAGTCTGCTCACTCTATATGCACTCCTTATTTGGTGTAGGCATATTTTTGGAGAGGGTAGAAAAAAGGAAATTATCTAATTTACATTTGATATGTTTGTGGTAGGTGATAGTAAGGAGATTGTGATGCTGAAAATACTGACTAACTGTGTTAATTTCTTTGAAGGCTTCCGCGACTCTTATAATTATTAATGTTGCTCTTTTCAGGTATTTCCGTCGCGTGTTTGGTTTTTTTGACGGAAATACCTGAAAAGAGCAACATTAATAACTGTGTTAATTGTTTGGGATTAGTATTGATAGTGTAGCTGCCTGTTATGCAATACTTGAGAGGACAGAGCAAAAGGTTTAACATTTAGAAGATAGGAAGGTTTTGAGAAGATTGAAAGATTCAAATACCTACAAGACCAGGGATGGAGTGTATTGGGAAACTTTTGAAGCATGTTGAAGTGACGACTTATGTTGGAGTGAAATGGTTGGCTGTTAGGTGTGTGAAATGGAGAACTGCAGCAAGCCAATCTTCGGATTGATGTGAGCTGATGAGGGAGAACTATCATACAAGATATGGGCTGTCCAGCAGCAATGATATATGCAAGGTTTCAATAGGTAGAGATGACCATGCTGTGGATCGTAACTCAAACAGATAGGGGAGACCTATCGTGGTAGAAATAAGCAAGCTCTAAAAGGCTATTGACCCTGACTAATAACAACTCCCTCCAGTGAAATCCTTGAACATATCACTCAGTTGTTAGTGGCATTAAGTCAGTCTGTGACAGTAAGCGATTTACATTGACACCTTCTAGATATAGAAGAGGATTGTGGTGAGTTAGGGTGGGACTTTTCTGGCCCATGACTGGGTCAGTGCTCACTCATTTTGTCAACCTATTTACAGTTAATTATCATTGCATTCATTTCTCACAAAATTCAGGCTAGAAGTGACTAGATCTTAAATTCATGGGTTTTTCTCACCCTAATTTGTGACCATAGTGAAGTTGTGTGAAAACAGTAATATGTATGTGAGTTATTCCACTGACTGTAATTTATCTATAATGCTCTTTGGAGGTCCAATATATGTGTTCTCAACCTAACATTTCTTTGTTGGTTTTTATTTTAGACGGCACTTAGCATCTTCTTCCAAGAGGCAGCAATACCCAGCTGTCACCACCAAGCACCAGGAACACATTTTGGCCAGGTGAGTTCATCCCTTCCTTGCTTTATAGACTGGCGATGTACAAATATTATTTGGTCACTTAAAAGTTGTTCTTTAAGGATTTTTGTAAACGTAATACAATGTAAGAAAATTAAGATTTCAGGCATTAATTGGGGAACTAACTAGTGAATTATATTTTCTACCACTTTATGTATTACCTTTTCATTGCTTTTGTTTCATTGAGAAACACTTAAGTGCCATTGGCTTACCTAGAAAAAATGGATATGAATATGTTTAAATCATGATACCTCCAGAATTTAGTTTTATTCATCCCAATAGTTTGCTGGGAAAATACTTGTGCAGAAATAGAGAGAGAAGTAAAAATATGGAATCGTTAGTGTATTCTATGAAATGCCACGCTTTATAATTAGGCATACTGTTTACTTTGTCTGAAAATTCCATACATTCCCACTCCTTGTGTCAGAGTGTGAATAACCAATGCATCACCCCTTCCATTTTTTATTAAGGTCTACATCGCATTTTTTAATGAGGCTATTTTTTCCTTTAGGTATGCACCCCATGCAACACACCTGCCACACCTCCTAATTTTCCTGATGCTCTGCTAGCTTTCTCCAAGATGTCAACTGCCGATAGGAGTGTGCCATCACCATCAGGTGAGTAACTGTAACTTCTAAGTTTGTCAAGCTGTAAAATTTGTCTCTTTCATCTGTTAATTTCTCTTAGTTTGAAAGGATATTTGCACCTCTAAGGCGCATGTGAAAGATATATTTTTATGTTCATCAGAAGTTCTTCATGATACAAAGAAATACACCTGGCAAAATCATGTGTCTTTTCGCCTATTTTCCTTTATTTTACTCTTCTCCTCACGTCCAAGCTATTTGGTAGGCGCAGAATGAATTAAAATGACTAGTTTAAATTAAATGGCAAAATGAAATGAATGAAATTCTGGCAAGCTGGTTGATGACTGAATAATTTCATGCAGGGTTTTAAAGGAGAATCATAACAGTAATTGTTTTAAACTCTCTAAATGGTTAAAATGCTGTCATTTTAGCTGACTGGCAAAATGAATCTAAGTCCATAAGAAGTATAAGATGGGTACTTTTGTCTGGAAGATCAACTTTCCATAAGTGCATCTGCTTCTCGATGGCCTCGGATATGACATTATGGGCATGGATGAGATCATAGCTGAACAGTTCAGAACAGAGTACAGGAAGGGTGCCATGGGGGCACATTTTTGAAATTCTGTAAGGCTGTTTTCCGGGTGATGAGACTGAATATTGCCAACATACAAGATATTAGCCAATCATTAAAAGCATCTTATCATGTAGACTACACCCCAGGTGTAAGGAGGAAGGTCTTCCTTTTTCTGTTGGCCACAGCAGAGTTATTTAGCCAAGGCACTGTGCAACATTTCTAGGGCATAAGTGGGGATGAAGAATGTCTCACAAGGTCTGAAGGGCTTATCTTTGAAAAGATTGTTAACCACTATGAGGTAAGCAATGACATACCATCCTCTTTTATATCAGTAAACCACGTGTCAATGCATTATTCACCACATGGAGACCACATATCTCATATTAAAATACATGGGGAATCCTTCACCTTTGTTCAGACTCGGGTTCAAATGTAGGTTTTCAACTAATTTTAAGAATCATGTTTGGCCCATCAATTGAAACCTGCAACATTTTTCAGAAGAGAAGTTTCTTCAGAGAATCGAAAAGCATTGTCACCAACCATAAGTGAAACAATGACCCAGGAAGACAGTTGGGAAATTTTGCCTCTTCCAGTCATTTTGCTCCTTGCACTTGTAAGAGCTCTCTGAAATACCCTATTGATCACAATGTTGCCCTTCAAAACAAAAAGATATTGATACTAAACATGGTTGGTTTCACCACTGCAGAAATGAGCGTTCACTCTCTGGCCACCCCCTTCCCAGCTTGTGACTTGTTTGAATTTGATTGTCTTTTTGAGTCCGGCATGCTGGCCAGACAGGCAGCATGAGCATCTTACGGCCAGCAGACCCTCTGAGAAGGGAGGAAGAAAGAACTGAGCACTCTGGCATATGCTAGACAGTGGCAAAAGTGAAAGTATTATATGGAACACCAGCCAAATCACAAGTGAATGCGTGACTGCTATGAGTTTCCCTGACATAACATAAAAATACCTTTCATTTCCCTAAATGTTAACCTTTAAATGTCCCTCCCTGCTAGATGTAAATGGGCCCTTTTAAGTTTTCCTGTGGTGTCTCAGGAAAAACCTCAATCTTTTGAACTACTAGTCGGAGTTTGTTCAAATAACAGTTTTGAAGTTTATGCATAATGAATATTTGATTGCAATAGGGATATTGAGGAAAAAATTAATTGAAAAAATAAACCATAAAGAACTTAGAGAAAAAAAATGTATTGTACGTATCCTTTTACATAGAACTAAAAATATCTCAGGGGAAAAGGTCGGTCAAGGTGGATATCCCGGTCAAGGCAGGTGATTTTTTCTCTGTGGAAATTCGCACATCTCAGGGGAAAATTATTATTTCGTGTTATTCCTCAAAAAATTGAAGAATGCATAGTCCAACATCACAAATTTTACACTTTATTTGCATTCTCATGTATTTCCCTTTTTGAGTGCACACGTGGCATTGGACACGACTTCCCTTCTCTGGCCAATGCTTACACTCTCTTGCTTCTAAATGGCGCTGCTGTTCCCTTCATGCTTGGGCTTCCTCTCTGCGTAGTTATTGAGGGAAGTGCTGAAGTGCCTCTCTCTATCAGTTGCCTCACGAGAGCGAGGCCATACTGCCTCTGAGTCATCAGTCCTCTGCATGAGGCCAAGGCCACACAGCTGTTCAGCACTGTCATATTCAGGAGATGAAAGAAGAGCTTCTTCGTCCACTTCCACGTTTGACGGCTAATATCATAGCTCGTGGCCATATGGTCTCCCTTATCCACATATCCCATTTGTCAATTGTAGTCTTCGGCAATGGCTGGCTTGCTTGCCCTTCCAAGTTCATTACAGAAGTTCTCTTCCTTTGGACTATGCATATTCGTCAGCATGAACACTTCTCGTTTGTCTTTCCAAACTAATGCAGTCAAGTGATTTCTCACTGAAACACGCAAGTCACCACGCTTCATTCTTAGCGTCTTGCCTGGTCAAAGCATGGTGGCATGCCCTTTCGATTTGGCCGGACTGTGCAGCATGAGTAAATATTCCTCCTCTGGAGATCGTTGAAGAGAGATGGGGAAGAGAAAAAATTATCCATGAACAATTTATGTCCAACTCCTTCCACTCTTCTTGTCAGCTCTCGAACAGTGGCGTACATTCCTGTAGTTGTTGCTGTTGTGTCATTTCCGTAGCCTCACCGAGTTGATCTTTTCCTATATATACTTTCATATCATATGTGTATCCAGTCTTGTCACACAATTTGTAAATTTTTATTCCAAAGCATTTGTGTTTTTTGGAATGCATTGCCAAAAAACTACCCTTCCCTTGGATAAAACTATAACTTCGTCCTCTGCCAAGTGCTCCGTAGGAAAGTAAAACTTAGCACAATTTTCATTGAGCATGTCAAAAAGAGTCCTTATTTTCCATAGTCTGTCGTAGTTTTCGTCGTTTCTATTAGGTTCATTACTGTTGTCTGTGAAATGAAGAAAGCGGAGGATATGAATGAATCTGTCTTGACTCATCGTATTGCTGTAGAATCGAGTATGAAACTGATCCAAAAGTGACCAATAGTCTCTAAGAGAATCCCTTATATCATGTCCCATTTGCAACACTATGGAACATATCACACTCTGTCACATCAGGCCGGGGAGATGGTCCCTCCTCCATTCTGTCTACATACTGGTGGTAGTATCTATTGGTTTCATCCACCAAGAGATGAATAACTCGCGCAAAATAGATGAGAAAAACACTCACAGGGGAAGAATCTGCATGTATTCCGGGATTCTCACTAAGATTGAATCCCGGAGTCCTGCTGAAAAATGGTTTGACGTGAGGAATAGTCCTGTGTTTTTTATGTGGAGATTTCCATTCGGCTCCCGATGAAGAACTACATCTCTAAGGACTTTAGTCTTCTGACTCTGACCCTCCTCCCTCAGATGCACTTTCAGGCCCGTAAACCTCCGATTCTGAGTCTACAAAAAGTTCATACTCGATATTGACGTCAGTCATTTTGCGCTGAGGTGGGATTCCTGAAATGAGTACACCAGGGAATGCAGTAGAAATTCGTTATTGTATGCGTTCAAGAAATAAGGAAGATATGAAGTACTTACTAAGCGAAATGTTGCCAAGTATCAGAGGGAAGAAAAATGAGCTGGAAACGCAGTCAGAGTTCATGGACCAAAGGTTCAGAAGAAAGTGACAACTCATGAACAATCATACACCAAAGACTGGGTGCATAAGAAATAAATAACAGTATAAGAAAGCGTCTCCCTCTGCACATGCAAATTTTATGGCACCTCCTCCTCCGAAGAGGGTTAGGGATTAGGATAGAGCACGGTTAGGGCGCGGTGGCAGGCAGACCCTTTTCCAGACCCTCGGGGTTTCCCAATATTCATATTCTTGCTGTGGTAATACACTGCATCCTTCATATTTCGAGGGATAAGAAGAACAGGATGACTCACTCCAAGTTTTATACCAATAGGAGGCATACAATATTGTTTGGAGGCCTTCAAAATGAATGAGCCAAAAATGGCATTTCGGCAGTGAGAAGCACCAACCGGCGGGCCAATATTGGCACTTTCGGCATTTAAGGGTTAATCCATGTAAAAAAAGAGAAGTAACAGGCTTGATGTGGTGGAAAACATTCCTTGTAAAGAATGAGAGTAAAGTTAATTTTCCACTTACATACATTTTTTATTCAACCTAGGTTTAGATGTACTACATCGTCATCAGGCTCTTTGGTAGCAAAGTTGGTTTATCATATTTTTATGGAAAAATTTGATAGACCAAAAATTCTCACTGACTTGAACTGGACTTTTTTGTCTATGTATTGCGGGCTCATATTCTACGTCTCCAACCCTGATGATGTAGTACATGGACACCTAGGTCGAATAAAAATTTATCTAAGTGGAAAATTGCCTTTAGTCTCATTCTTTATTAATCCAGTTCATCTGACATTTCCCTGACACTGTGCCACCGTGGATCTACTCACCCAATTACACCTTAGAAAAATCATATTCCAAAGAGTTAATGGGAATATTTTACTCCTGTTTTGATATAGGCTGCAATTTGGAATTTTCAACAATTTTTTTTGGTGACAACAGTTTTGCCTGCGTGTGTATCATTGTTATACCTGTAGAGGTTAATTTTTCTACCTGCTAGGTATACATGTTGATGTAAACCCTTTCGGCATGACTTGATATCACGTCATGGTTGTCTCTACGCTGATGACGTTATGTCACGACATGGGTACCATGAGTGTTCTAACTTTCACTAGGGGGCCTAGTGAAAGTTCCCTAGTGAAAGCTGGAACACTCACAGTACCCTTGACATGATATATCGTCATCAGCATTGCCATAAAGATTAACCATGACGTGATATCACGTCATGCCACACTCAAAGGATTAAATTATGAAGAATAGAACTTTAGCTTTTTGTTATTGCCAGCCAATGTCATGGCTTTTTATTATTTCACCCCAGCGTTGTTAGCCCAAGAGACTGGCAAATTGTTGGCAAAATTGGTTTTTCATATTTTTTATGAATTTGATTTTCATTCTTGCCGACTTGAACTGGACTTTTTTGTCTATCCATTGCAGGCCCATATTCTACATCTCCAGCTCAGCAGCAGGGTCTGCCAATGGGGCGACATGCCCAACAGACTCATCCTGTTCACCATGTGCAAGCAGCTACAGGAGGTCATGGCTCAGAGCCGCAAAGATAACTTCCCCCTGTCCATGCGGAGAGGATGTTGACAATGTATGGGTGAATTGGACATTCTGCTAAGGAGAGGATGAAGTGTGGGTGTCCTTCTGTGAGTGAGCAAAAGCAATTAGCTTATGGTGCACTGGGATGGATAAATGATGTGATTGACGTCACTGCTGAGCACAGCGATTGAAGCTGTCGCCGAAGAAGGCATTCTCAATCTGATGGATTCCTCCTCCCTCTTTTATTTATGATGGGAATTTGGAGCAGATGCTGTAACCTATGAGCCCATCTTGATTTGGCAGTGGATTTAATAATGTATACCCTAGAGAATGATTGAGTGAGTAGTTACTTCTCACTCCCTAACATGCTGCATTCTGTACTATAATAGATGTAATAATAATATTATTATAATGGGTGGGAGTATGGTGACAGTGCCAATATTGATGGGAGCATTCAAGACTTTGGAAGTCGACAACCAACTTTCTGGAGGATGAAATTTATGTTGGATGCTACAGAATCCAAACTACTTTGATGTTCCGTGGTGTAATCAGTGGATCAATTGGTCTGCTAGTGCTATCAGCATTGGTTTTATTATTTGACCTTCCAAAGGTTAATTAGTCATCCAAATGTTGGATCCCCTGTATTGCTTTGCGTTTGATGCCCAGCACCAGGGGAGAGTGATACCCTATTATGCATAAGTGTAGCGCAAAAGACGCTCATACTCTAGAGCTTTAAACTTAGTGTACAAATTGTGGGGTACCAGGCAAGTAGCAGTTCTTCAGTGGAGATGGGAGAGTCATTTTCCAGTGAAATTGAGTAATTTGTCTTTGTCACAAGAGATTTCTCCTCTCATCCCTATACTCTGTACTTGTCCTGGGGTGTGTCATTAGTCTCAATTTTTTTTCCTTTTTCTCCGCCAAATCAACATATAGCTGTGCTAATAGACATGTATTGAAAGTTAGATGGAGTATTGGTGAGGTGCTTCTGAGTAAGAGTGACGTTACTGATGGATAAACATGGCTGCAGTTGTTCAAAGCATAACAGCAAGTGGCTGGAGAGAATGGGCCTAGTAAAAAGAGAGGTAGCACTGGATATTCATTCAAAACATAAGACTTAATGTATGAAACTCTATGGAATGTTCTTTAACTCGGTAACCATGAGCTGGAATAGTTTTTGTTTCAAGGTGTAAAGGGGTGTTTTTTTAAAAATGAGAAGTCACTAAATATTATATATTGTTGCATGAGAGCTGCAAGAATATAAAGAAGAAACAGTTTCTGTTATATTATTGTTTTCTTTGAATGCTTAATCTAAGTCAGAGTTCTACTCATGTTTTCTCAAATGTTTTCACTTCATTTGCTGTGGGTATAGCCCATATTTTTATAGAATGGTCTGCCCCTTGCTTACTGGTGAACTTATCCATTACGGCATTGGCCGCTGAAGGAGTAATTTTGTTTTGATTTTGAATTAAATTTGTTTGCACTAGTTTAACTGGTTGTTCTAATGTTTTTTATCCCTGAAAGCCTTGAATAATTGTTACAAGGAACTCAACTCGTAATGTATAGAATTTTCTGCTGTTGGGCCAAGAATGAGAAGACTATGGTCACCATTGACCTGAAATTTCAGGTCTATTATCAGGTGTATGAAGAAGGCTTATTCTTAACCCTTGTGCGTCTAATGTCAGCTATTGCCAACGAGGATATCCTATGCAAAAGAGCAAATTCCAGCAATAGTCTATGAGTGTTTTCCTGTGTGTAAAAGAAAGAATGCTTGCTGTAGCTGATGTAGGGAGAAGGAAGAGACTGCTGAAACCCTAGACCCAGGTAAGCTGTTACCATTCAAGACCCTACTTAGCCAGAGCCCTTTCCTGGGCAGCTAAGCTCAATCCTCTGAATCATTAGCAACCCCTTACTTAGTATAAATCCTCGGTCAACAATTTGTATTGACATTTTATTTTTTAAATCTAATACTGGATGTTTACTCAAAAATTTAAACATGATAAAAGAGTCTTAGAATTCAGCTGAGTGCTTGCAATTTTTAAATGAAATTCTGCCTTTAATAAAGACTAAGTTCTTGTACCAAGTCCTACATTTCATCAATGGAAAAAGTAAGTACCACCTGTTAATCGATTCATTGTAATGTAGATCTCTCCATGTTTTCCAGGATTTCTTCCAAGTCAGTTGTTTGTGGGACAACAGTCACTGACGCGGGAAGAAATCCCGGAAACTGACAGCAACTGACACAGAAGAAATCCCAGAAAACATGGAGATATCTACATTCCAGCTCCACGGAAATCTGAGAACCCATATGATTCATTGTAATGATGTTTATAACTGAAAAATGCTTGCCAAATACAAGGGATTCATTTTGAGTTTTTGGATATGGTACAAATTTGTTTATAAACCCACTACAGGCAAAATAAGTTCACCGAGGATTCATGCTACAATAGAGAGGTTGCTATTGGGCTTCAGGGCTAGCCGCATGACTGAGGAAAGGGACCAGCTTCCCACATAAATGGGTTGTGAGACTCATAAAGTGCATACCTATGTGATTCGTTGTCACTAGAGAAGTGCATACAGAGGGGCAGAAGAAATGCTCATACTCCTTGTAACCGGGCAAGCATTTCCTTTCACAAGGCCCTGGCACGTTGAATAATGCTGGGAAATAGAATGGGGTTTTGAACATGTTGACAGATGTAAATTACATTTGAAAGAAAGATAGTCCCATTTCCAGGTTATTTTTTCATACTACAAACTGTATTATCTTGTTTTGAGCCATTATTTGTCCCCGAGCTGTCTCAGAAACAAGGGAATCATAAAATGGTCCTTTAACATGAAATGGGACTCATTGATATATTATTCATATGATGGCTTCATGAAGCAACCAGTGAGAGGCAGAGTTGTGTACAGGGACCATAGGCTTAAGGTCAATTTAGAATTCTGCTAACAACCATAAAGGCAATATACAGAGCCCATGGTGCGAAAGAAAAAGAAAACAAACAATAGTCATATAAATGAAAATTATTATGTTATAGTGAGAGTATCATGAGCCAAATACCTGGTGAAATATTATTTAGATGAGTTGGATCAGTTCTGATTAATGTAGTTTCAAGGTTAATCATATCCCAACAGATGTTACTCGAAAGATAAAAAATTTTACAATTCATTTCTAAACACATACCATGCATTGCTAAGAGAAAATTGAGGCTATTTCATCAGAATGATTAACATGAATGTTATATATAAATAAATATAAACATGAATGACTTTCAGCACAAGAATCCAGTAAACTTGTCAAGGAAAATTGAATTAACCCCTGCTTTAAAATGGGTTTGCCATGTAATTGACAGGATATTCATTTGGTTTCATGCACTCACAAGAGATTGTTTTCCTCTTGAACTTATCAGCTCACTACACTTAAACAAGAAAATACAAGTTCTTGTGGTGATTTCACCAGATGGTAGCTTAACAAAGAGAAAGAATTAGCAAGCCATGAAGATATTTATTGATAACCAAAATAAAAGAAAAAAAGGAGGCTGATTCACTGATCATATCTGCTTTCTAACCCAACATTTAAGGTAGGAACATTGAGATCACACATTGAACAAGTTGGCTAATTATATGGAAATAATCCTGCTGAGGAAACATTAAGATAGATCAAAATTTTTCTGTAGTGACAGTAGATGCTAAATCCGAAATCTACTTTTGAAACTCGGCAACTGTTAGAAGTGAGATCCAAATACCATAATTAGTAGTTTAAAAATATAGCCTTGTCTGAAATTCGCAGTAATTAAATAAATAAACTTGACTCATTCTTTCCATGCCCTGCAGTGGAGACACTTTCACCCATGAAGATGTTTTGGTAATTTGTAATAATTACTGCAGTGGTTGCTTTATCTTTGGAAATAGTTGAGAATTGATGCAAATGATAATTTTAATTGCTGATGAGATCTATTGGTTGCAAATTCATAATTTTATAAATGAATCTTCTTTGGCGTTTACATCCAGATTTTTCCCATGGAAAAGGTATCCATTTTGGGCAAATATGTGCATAAAGTGGCTAATATTTTGGTATCTTTGGGAAGATTAGATACATTTTCAATGGGCTCAAATTCATTGAATTCTATGGGAAATCATATACCACTCAAACTATCTTAAATGAAATAATTTAATCCTGATTCATTTTGGCATGTTAACACCTAAAGTTAGGGGCAAAGTGCTCCAACCACCTCCAGGTAGGATAGTCAGCAAAATATTTGGGAGCCTTCATGGAGCATTAAGGATAACATGGAAGCTAGAAACAAGTAAGTCTTGATAACTCCTCAGCATTAGTTATTCCTGCCTTATTATTGGGTTGCAACAGTGGCTCGAGTTCAGACTACCTGCCCTGAGGAGGACAAGGAGGGTCAAGTCCCAAAATAATATTACAGCATGGAATAAGTATGCTTTCTCTCTGATTGTGGTCAGCGGAGGAGTATGGTAATGCTGATTCTGAGCTACTCTATATACTCTCTTCCATAATTCCCTAATTTTTTTTCCCTTCTTACCTTACCCTAAATGGCCCAAGTGACGCGAGTAACGTAAGTAAACGAGTGACCCAAGCTGTCAGGCAACTATATTTATTTATTAAAACACAAATTAAGGCATTTATATTGGGCTGAATGAACAAAAAATAAGTTAAAAGTAACATGCAAAATTCAACTGGACAGCAATATTAAATAAAAAAATAAGTCAATTTTGAGGGAGGGAAGAAAAAAATAGATGCAGTATGTTTAAGCAGGAAGGAAAAGATGCTGCATGTAAAGAAAAAGTCTAGGATCAGGTGACTTTGCTAGGGCATTGAATAATGAAGGTATGTAGCAGAAAAGGAATCATTTGGAAGAGGAGAGTTAGATTTTGGGTACGTGAAACAGGAAGTGGTGCAGGTGGGGATGCAGAGTGAAAACTGGGAGAGAAGATGACGACCATGATGAAGAAGACTGGAAGGACCAGTTCATGATAGCGTTTAGGAATTTAAGGTCGGCTGGCAATTGGGGAGGTGCGAGAGGCCTTGAGATGGTAAAATTTCACTAAGAGCTATGTCTAAGGGAGGACACAAGATGACGGACTATAGGTAAAAAGAAATAAAGAGAGCAGTACTCGAGGATGGGTAGAGCACATACAAGAAACAGATTTAGGGGCAAATGGGTCAGTAATTTCATTAGAGTTTGTATAGAATCCCCACTATAGACATAGCCTTTTTTGAAATAGCAGTAATATATTCACTGAAAAGTAGTTTTTGGTAAAAGGTGTCCCCTATATCACTGTGGGAAAGGAAAGAAGGTACAGGGTGATGGCAGATTGGTATGTGGAGGATATGGTTTTGCATTTAAGAAGGACATTGCTAGGGATTTTACAGGATTCACATGCAGTAACCATTTCGTGCAAGAGCTGTCAGTGGGATTGAGAGGACTGTACTTATGTGAATCAGCCTTACTCAAATCATTTTGAACAATTCTTATTTATCTGTGTACAATAGAATTTTACTACCGGGGGGTAAAGCATCTTCAATAAAATCATCTGCTAAGTACCTATATAAAGACAAGAGGACAGGTAATGCAGTCCTGGCCGATGCCAGAGTAATGGGTATGATTGTTGAGGAGGTTCCATCAACTACAACCCACTGACTATGAGCATTAAGAGAGTTAGAATCTACCTATAAGGGAGTACCATGAGTATTGTAACAACACTGAATTCTGTGCAGGAGGGTGTGGTTGACTGAGTCAAATGCTTTGGAAAATCCACAACAGAGTGTAGCGTCCCAAGTGGCAGAATGCAAAAAAGATGAAGCTACGACCAGAGTGGCTAGGCCCAGATTAGGGTGTAGGCTCTAAAGAGTTAAAATTCAAGTACTTCTGAAGTTTGGGAAGGGTTTATTTATTTATTCATCTTCACTACCCCGAATACAGCACAATGGACCAATTTACGTCGGGTGAATAACAGTAACAATGGACGAGATACAAACACCCATGTCCTGAGCAGATAATTTTCTACCCAGGTAAGACTCGAACCCGCGACCCTAGGGTTAGCTGGCGAGGACTTTACCCCTCCGCCACCGGTTTATTTCAGAATAGCCCTTGCCGAAGAGTAGTATGGCCTCTGGCTACACCTTGGAGATTGTTCCCTGAGTAGAGATTTTACAGGGTTAATACATGATTCTGGTGGTCCAGAAGGCAGCAGGCATTGGTGTGAGAGGAGATTTTTGTTAAAGATTCTCATGGGAATAGTTCACAGGGAGTCTGGGTGCAGCAGCGTTCTTGGCTACATTTTTGGTTAGAACATTAAGTAAAATTTGTTTGGAGTGCATTTAAAAGCCAACACAACTAGGTGGGCGAATGCTAAAATTATGACTCCTAGTGAATGAGGCAGCTGACCGACCCTTTAAAAGGAAATGCAAACCTTCAATCTGCTCTCCACCCTTGATGCAACCCCCTGGTCTGTTCCCACATTAGGATCCATAACTTGCAAAAGAGAGTATGGCCAAGTGCTTATACCTAGAGGATGAGATGACAATCATAACAAGATATCAAGAAACTCCTTTACATAACAACCTTATTCCCATCTACAGAAATTCAGACAAGCAGCATGTGGGCTGGATGTCGAACTTAAATTGTACTTCTCAAGAGGTAAAAATTCAGTAGTTAACAAAATTTTTTTTCATGTCATTCTATTTTAGTTTTATTCCCTTTAAGTCCAAACTAATTAATCAATGGCCAGGAAATGCCATCAGTGACTCATATTTCCATTTTTCTATGTCCTTCATATTAATTAGCTTTCAGGTAGTCCGAGCGTGATAGTTCCCTAGCCATAATAGAGACAACATTCGAATTTTACGTATTAATTTCAGGACACATCAATTAGATATTCCACAATTAATGGTGCAATACTGTAGTTTTATATGACAGAAATTGTAAGTAATTAAATGAAAATATCTAAATAAGTCTTTAACTTGACTCATTTTTTTTGCGTGGTGCGTTTGAAACTCCTTCAAAACGGAAGGATTTTTGTGATATCCAAGAACCTACTGCGGTAAGAGTATGATTAATTTTCAAATTTAGTTGAGGAAACATACAAACTACACACTGTTAGTTTTTTTACGACATCCGAGTGTTAGATATACCTCATTTTGTAAATCATGTCTCTCTGGAGTGCATACATGTACCATTTCCCATGTAAAAGGGCTGGTATTTTTTAGCATATATCTCCAAAGTAATGGGGTGAGGGGTTACATTTTTGGTGTCATTAGAAGGATGAGATATTTTTATTTAAAATGAGACCAAATTCATTGATTTCTAAGTAAAATGATATTTCACTCAGACTACCTTGACTATAAATGTCGCTCAGAAAAATGTCTTTTTTCAACGTATATTTAGATCTAATCTGCAGAAAAATATTCATGATTCATTGGCGATTTTCATGTCATTTTCTCATATGCTAGGCTTGGGCAACTTTCAGTATGCAGGCCAGATAAGGTAATCTTTGCATAGATGGGCCAATAATATTTTGAAATAAATCACTCCTTGTACTTCATGATACCCTAAATATTCTTGAAATATAATAAGTTTTTAAAGATGGATAAGAAGGCAATTCAAAATGAAATTCCCAGATAACTTGGAAATAGCAATCGGACCACTTGAAAATATTAAGTGGACCGGATTTGGTCCAAGGGGCGACGTCTTGCCCTAGGAGTAGACAAATTTTACTGTACCTGAATTTTGCACACTGCTGACAATATGTGAAATTAAAGCCATTTATTACAGGCCCTAAAGCTCAGAAGTCATGGTGTAGCCCCAAATCAATGCTTACAATGTTAGTTCACAGCAGAAATATTGTTACACTAATATTTTTTAAATTCTACTTATGAGATATATAGAATAGCTCTGGGAAGGGGGTATGGTATAAATGACAAGTCCCAGGGCCCCTGGAGTCCCAATGAGGACTCCAGGTTTTTGAATTCCAATTGTATTAGGATATCATAGACAGGAGGTTTTTGCACTAGGTCTTTAAAAAGTGTATGAACCTCCAGACTCTTATTAGCATTAGGGCCCATTCCTAATTTTGATTTAAACATAGCTCTTGCCATGTCACACAATGAACAAACTGGGTTGATCATCCCAACCTTCCATTCCTAGGAAACGTATTTTGGATCTCTCATATATTCAGTGCCCAAACGATGGCTCAAAAGAGTTTCTATTTTTGGATCTTGATAAAATGAATACCACACAATATTATGGATATCGATGTAAGTTAAACATGGGGCTCCAACACTCCCAAATGCACCTGTGGTAAGGGGCCACTCCATCTTAATTGTTGCATCAGAAACTAAAAGAATTATTGACCATACAACTTTGATGGGATGCAACAAAAAGTTGATATTGGTGCCTCAAACACACATCTCCGAAATGTCATGAATGACTAAAATTCACTAATGGTTATGTGATTCAAGCCCACAAATCACTCTGCTTAGTGGGCTGGGGTAGGTTGAACATCCTGTTCATATTCTACAAAATCATGGCAATCGCCCCTGTAATGGTGAGTCAACTGTGAAAGTATGATATTGTGGTTTATCCTGCCATTCCTCAGATGGCCATCTTCCCTTCTCTTCCTCCATTCCTTTCTCCAGGATTTCCTTACAGGTGCTTGTTGAGATTAGTTGGCTGAAGAACTCTCCCATCTATGTCTCTAACTGCTAAAAGGAGCTTGTCACTGCTCACATCTGATGGACTCTGTTCAGATGACCTTGTCAACCATATCACAGTATTTTACCTCAAGGCATGTTTCTTGCTAATATCTTTTCTTCCATGCAATCTATATTCCACAGTGGGAGAATGTATCCAGTTCAAGGGCTGTACATATGTGTTTATTAAATTGCTACTGACCCTGCCTTGCCTGTTCAATTAACTGCTGAATAATTCTGTTTGCTATGCTATTGGGGAAAGGTGGAATCAAGGCTTTCTGGTATTAGTTGCTGGACATCATAGTTTTTGGACCTTCCAACCACACCCAGGACCACAGTTTGGCTAATAGAAAGGTTATTGTTTACAATCACTATTGTTGGAATATGCATTTTCTCAGCATCACGTAGATTATATGACCACCGCTACGTGGCAGCACTAGTGAGACAATTTTTAATGTGGTGCTAATGTTTTCCGATAGGAGCGCTAGCTCCAACTCTATGTACTAAAAGTGTTGCTAAGGCACCAATTATAAATAACAACTGTCAATGAATCGAGTACAATTACTCCTGCTTAATTATTTTACTTAAACCGAAACCCATAACCAGGCACACATCTCAATAGGTTATGGGCCCAGAAATCTGTTGAATCAAGAAAATATCCGTGAATAAAAGAGCAGAAAAGAAAAATATATATATATAATATTTATATTTAAATTTGAAATACCGGTGTGTTTGACCTGGGCAGAAGGGACGCCTTGGTCAAGGACGTGGACGCCATAGGTGACGTCGGAAAGAAAAAAAAAGGAAAAAAAAATCATCGAGAGACTACAAGGTATGAATTTGTCCATGCATAATTAGTGACCTTGTTCTTTTGGTCAATGATGAATTATACGACTGCACCATGAATTAAGAAAGTGGATTTAAATTGCATATGACTAGCGGAACTGGAGTGAAGGAATGGTGCAAGAGGTGTGGAATATTTTTTTTGGTACAGTTTAGCTAGTATTGCGTTGAGAAGGATTTCTCCGGCAAGGATTTGCCATGGCTGGAGGGAGGATTCCCGCTGGTGAAAGGATTTTCACCAACCAGCCAAACGCCATCGGGGAGGATTCCCCAGGTGAAAAATTTCACCAAACCACTCGCGTTGAGAAGGATTTCTCCGGCAAGGATTTACTGTGGCTGGAGGGAGGATTCCCGCTGGTGAAAGGATTTTCACCAACCAGCCAAACGCAGTCGGGGAGGATTCCCCTGGTAGAGGATTTCCCAGTTGAAAATGTCGGTATAGTGTCTTATTTAGTTCCGTTTATCTTTTCCAGATAAATACGAGATGGAGAATAAATCTCGTATCGCCACTCTAGAAGGGAAGAATTACCCCGTGTGGAAGCTCAGAATGACCACTGATCTGTAGGCCCAAGGACTGTCCAAATTCATAACTGAGGGTGTGGACATCCTCCAGCAGAGCTATCTTCCGGTGCCAGGTGACACTGCAAGTGTACTGGAAAGAAAGCAATAGCAGGTGGAAGAGTTCGAAAATACTCGTGCCGCCAGAGACGAAAAGGGTCAAATCTTAGAGGCGGTAACGGCATCTCCGCGTAGACTGGCCGCAACAATATCGGCAAAGGATGCAAGGCCGCAGCCACGGACACTAACGAGGTGGTAGCAACCGGCAGATGGCAGCTGCTGCATCAGCCGGGAACGAGAGCAACAGCGGAGAGGGATCCCAAGCAGTCGAGGCATGTGTTGATGAACAGCAGGAGACATACAGTTTTGTATCCAAACCGTACAAACCCAAGGTATCCAAAGTAGTTAAAGCCAATGCCATGCTTGTGGATGTAGTTGGTATGGGTCTTTCACTTATGACAGTTGGCCAGGACTGCAGTGAGACTCGAATAGAATTTATCCTAGACTCGGGAGCTTCCTGTCATTTGGAATGACGGGCGTACCGGTTGTAAATAAACAAAGCTTGGACATGCCAGTGATGATACAGGTCGCAAAAAGCAGGGTGAAGTTACTAACTCATTACGAGGCAGAGCTCAACTGTATCATTAAAGTTGGTTGGATTCAAACTAATCTTTTGCTGACAGTGCTGGTTGTGGGAAATCTTTCCCACAACTTGCTATCTATCACAAGTTTGGATAAGAGTGGGTACCAGGTGCATTTTAGGGATTTAAAGGGAATCATTATCAAATATGGTGTGATAATTGCTGAGTTTAGAAATATATCAAATTTGTATGGACTCATGGTAATGAACAAGCCTGATGTTGAAGCTGCTATACTTATGGAAAATGAGGAAATATGGCATAAGCGTCTGGGACATCTAGGTGTTCCTCAAGAAGCATTGCTGAGGAGAAGGTTTCGGCTGAGTTATGACTTGGGAAGAAGCCCAACCTGTCTGGTTTAAAGGTTTTTGGTTGTATATATTTTGCCCATGAGAATAAAAAATCAAATAGATGGTAAGTTTGACACAAGGAGTAAGAAATGTATTATGTTAGGATCCTGTAGTAATGGCTACAGACTCCTCTCATTGGAGGACAATAAAATAATTGCTGCAAGACATGTCATCTTTGATGAGACTAGAAATAGGTTTCTGAGAGAATTGGTTTATCTTTCCTGAGACAGGAGAAGACGGTAGTGGTTCTGATGTGGAAGATGAAAAAGGTGAGAGTGAGACATTGGGCACAGAAAACCAACTGGTTGATAAAGAGTACCCAGTTTCAGGAGGGGGTGAACAGGGCATAGAATTAGAAGAACTCAATGAACCAGCACATGCACTTTTACCAGATGTAAGGAGGGGCACCAGGGTAAGGCTCAGGCCAGAATATTTGGAAGACTATGACACAATGGCACTTATTACTAGAATTGTAGATTTAAATGATGCTGTATACAATGTAAATAATAGTACTGTTAAATTTGAAACTAACCCTCTTATGGTAGACATCTGAAATGATGTACCTGCTAGTTTTGAAGACCTTTCTTACAGGGAGGACAAAAACCAATACATGGTTAATGCACCAATAGGAAAACGGCCAATCAGTAGTAAATGGGTATTTACCAAGATATTTGATGGTGACGGAAAAATAGACCAGTATAAGGCAAGATTATTAATAAAAGGGTGTGCCCAGAAACAAGGTATAGACTTTAATTAAACGTATGCTCCAGTGGCACGCATGACATCCGTTAGGATTTTATTATGTTTAATTAATACGGATAATTTGTTTGTTAATCAACTAGACATAAGAATGCATTTCTCAATGGCATAATCAAGGAGGAAATATACATGCTGCCACCAGAAGGTTTAGAAGTAAAATCAAATCAGGTTTGTAAACTAAAGAAAACACTATATGGACTCAAACAGGCCCCCATGGAATGGAATAGAAGGCTCGATGAAGTAGCAAAAGGGTTGGGGTTTCTCCAATGCCAGTCTGACAGGTGTATGCATTTAAAGAATACTGAAAAGTACATTGTATATTTGTTAATATATGTAGATGATGCACTGTTGTGTAGCAATGATAAATCCCAGCTTGATTCTGGAAAAAGAAAACTAATGAGGAGTTTCAAAATGAGAGACTTACAGGATGTGTCATATTTCTTATGTATTAATATGTCCCATCCAATTCCAGTCTATGAAGATAATGAGTCATTTGTAGATGCCCTACAATCCTGGGAGGTCAAACGACTGAAACATGTTGATATAAAATACAACTTTGTTGAAGATTTGCATTCCAGTAATGCACCTAATTATTGTCATTTATATTCCATCAGGTGACCCAAAGGCTGATATTATGACCAAAGGGCTTCCTTTTGCAGTTTTCTTTGAGCGCAGAAAGAATCATGGAATGTGTGGATTAAAATTGGAATGATCCTACTATTTTATTTTGTCCCTCCAGCTTGAGAAACTGAGGAGGGGTGTTGGAATATGCATTTTCTCAGCATCACGTAGATTATATGACCACTGCTACGTGGCAGCACTAGTGAGACAATTTTTAATGTGGTGCTAATGTTTTCCGATAGGAGCGCTAGCTCTAACTCTATGTACTAAAAGTGTTGCTAAGGTGCCAATTATAAATAACAACTGTCAATGAATCGAGTACAATTACTCCTGCTTAATTATTTTACTTAAACCGAAACCCATAACCAGGCGCACATCTCAATAACTATCAAATATATTGACAATATTTCTGCATTAGGTTTGAGCCTATAAGAGTTCCAGTTTGAGGTTTTGACGTACAAGTTGTTTCCCAGACTTCTCAAGTTACTCCAGCTTGTGATCAATTATTGGCGAGTTTCAATTATACAATTTACATTGAGACTAAACAACTAAGTACTGATTTATACAGAGACTATAATGAATTGCTTCGTGGCTCATGTTGTAGTGGCTAAAGAAAACAACTCAGCATCTGACCCTGTGGATGAGCTTAAATGAACAAAGCCATCAACATTCTACCATATTTTAGCAAATTTGAGGAATTAATAATCCAACATCGAAGATGCATACCTCTCATTATCACCATATGAAATTATAGTACTGCATATGTTATACTACTCCAATATAGATACTATTTGAACAGTTTATGAATGGGTTACTTAAAAAGTTATTAGTAAGCAAAATATATTGGAAAATAATCTACTACTGGCGAGTTCTATCCCAGTAAATTACAAATAACCTAAACCATTCTCCACAAAGCCAGTTACTTCAGCTTGTGAAAACCAAGTTAGAGACAGAGACAATCTGTCAACACACATTAGGATTAGTTTTCATCCTAGCCATCCAACAATTGTTGCCCTCCCTTTTCAATGACTAGTGTTTGGACACCCCCACCACACATCCTAGCAGAAGCCTGCAACGTACATCACATCAAATACCACCCAAGTTAATCTCTTATGTATTAAGCAATATGTACGCACACCTTACATCCTGTACATGCAGCCATGACAGCCACTCAACTACTCAAGTATTGCCCCCCTCATTTACTAACAACCAACAATAGTTTTGCATACTTGCTCAGGCAGATAAACTGGCTGGTTGCAGAGTTAATGCAGGTACTGAATGTTAATAACTGGCTTGATGACTTCGAGTGTTAGTAAAAGAAATATTACAGTTGAAATAAAACTTAAAATTCCAAAATATGCATTGAAATTGCACCACCTTCACTAAATAATCAATTACTCAAAGCAAAAAATAAGGCATACAAAGGAAAGAATCGAGCATATGAGATGGTCACCCTGGATATGTCCAATGTATATGGAAGGGAATCTTGATCATGGAAAAGAAAAAGCAACTCAAGAAGAAATTCTCTTCCCTTCCAGTTCTGGATTTGGGAATCATAAAGAGCACACCACATTAAAACCCAAGGAATGATATTCAAGGTAGAGATTAAAGTTAAGCCCCAGTTAATAGCCTCAGTAACATCATATCTCAACCACCAAGTTAGCTCCCTTGTCTATTTGAGGATGAATTCATACATAATTTACACTATCATTACCATAAGAAAACAATTAGCCCTCAAACTATGACGTCAGTCTCACAGACTGCTATCCACCCTAAACAGTTGTTTTTTTTTCCTTTTTTGAACCTCTTACCCTTTAGAAGTTTCCTAACTTTGCGCTAGGAATGTTCTGCTGAAGCTTTGAGATTCTGCCATTTGAGGATGTATTTTTTTTCAATTGTTTCTGCATTCCAGGCCTGAGAGACTGATGTCACGGTTAGTGTCATTAAAAAAAAATTTATTGAAGTTCTACGAAATGTTAGTCTATTTTTACTATTATTTACTATTTAATGCCTATGGTGTAAATATAAAGATCGTGCATCAAAATTCTCCTCATTCAACAACATTATGTTCCTTTATTCCCAATGTAAGGCAATAGAAAACAGGCCTGGATCTTCCAAAACTTTGTCTACAACAATAGGAAATTTTCTGATGATGATTTCACCGAAAAAATCAAACTGGGTCTTCAAGAGTGCTGCAGTGAATCAGAGGTTGGAAGTAAAACTGCTAATTCTGATGGGGGCAATGATGGAGAGGAGTTTGTTAGTGAGCACAGCAGAGATACCTCATTGCATTAAGATCCAATGATGAGAAAAAAGCAGTTGGTGACAGCTTGCCCAATGGAAGTGATGTTTGAATTTGTGGGAAAAATGGCTTTGTGTGGAATATGGAAGAGGTCTAACCTGCGTCTAGACATTGGAAAAAAATACAGCAAGATCCTACCTACATTTATGGAGAACCTATCTAAACCTATGGAGAGAGAATGGTGGCCAACACAATCATGGATTTACGAAAGGGAAAACAATTGTCTCGTATTGTGTGCCAAAGACAAACAGAGCAAGTATTATTAGAGTCCTTCAAGCAACAAAGTAATAACCAGGATGTAAATAGATTACCAGAGTTCATAGTTGTCCATAACCTCGCAAATGGTGTATACACATTGGACCTTAAGTTTTTTAACTATAATTATATTAGGAAAATAGGAAGGCAGCATTTGGCTATGTTTTATAGATTTGTGGACATTATCAGCATGAATTGTTTTGCATTTTATATTCAATACAAAGGAACACCAGAAACGAAAAAGGTCAACTTTGTAGAGGAGATTGTTAGCTTGTGGAGCCGAATAAAGGAGACATCTTGCTAATCCTAGAATTGGAAAAATCTCTGTAATACTCCAATGATCAAGAGATAGAAAGTGAGGAAGAGTAGTATGATTTGGAAATGGTTGAAAGGCTATCACTAGAGGAAAAACTGGAAAAATGGCTAAATTGTAACAATTGTCCATATAAACTGATAAGAAAAACTCAACACAAATGCATGAAATGTAATCATCCTGCTTGCCTAGAATGAGAGAGAAAAGGAAGTGTCCATGTGTGCAAGACATAATTATACCAGTCCTAAATACTCAGATATTATCCATTTACAAAAAAGGAGAAAATTATATAGAATATACCTTGTCTTCCATGCTGAGTGACACTTTCTGCAACTGTTTTTATAAATAAAATGGGCTTCAAAACCATAATAATCTATTTTCTAGTTTCGTTAATTCAGTTTTTCTGACAAGTGAGAAATTTTGCTACCCTAATAGGGTCCAAACAAGTGACCCAAGCACAAATTCTTCCCACTTCCTATGGCTTTCCCTTCAGTTGCGGCCATCAGGCAGACCTCCCATCACTCACACCTTTGCTCAGTTGGGCAGTCTTCCCTAGGCATATCATGACATTTTGAATGAAAGCGAATAACTATTTTACTCATAATGCTAAAAATGTTTCAATGATTATTTCCATATGCAAAATGAAGGGAATAAGGTCGAAATTGTCCTCATTAGGCTGATGGGTAAGTGGGTGCTAAATCCAAATAACAATCACCCGACTGTGTGCTGGGGAAAGCAGGAGGCTACTTTTTTCTCAACCATCTGAACAAGAGGGAGGATAAACAGGAGAGACCCACTTCGTGCCGATAATTTTGCAGGCGAGTGATCAGCAGTGGGATGGGCACCAGGCTCCCTTCATTATTTTCTAATGCACCTTTTTTGTATCACAACATGTTGAATACCATGTATTAAACTAATTAATATGAGATACTCATAAATGTTTCATCAGGCAACAAAAATCAATTCATTATATGTGTGCAAATTAAACAATTTCTTCTCAATGAAGTTAAGTAAGGTAGATGCTAATTTGGGGAGCAAACCAGGCAAATTGATAAATGAATAAACTTGTCCAAAATATGGACCCATGATGGACAATAAATGCATAAATGATGATGGAAGACTCAAACCAGACACTCTCAGAAAAGATGCTATCCCAGAAATCAAATCGTGGACGAGGAAAATAAAAATATTGAATAGTGGTCTGAGAGACCGACATCATGGTTTACGGCATAACTTAATTCATACCACAGCTCGAGGGTTAAGAAATCTCCAACCAGCTAAATGTGACTAATGACTTCAAAACCTATCGATGAACAATTTTAATTACTTGAAATGCTCCAGCTACTCCCAGTAACTAGTACATTTTACTCATAATGCCGGACAAAATGAAATCATTAAATATAATAGCACAAGAAGTATACCTAAAAACTTTGAAACAGAAAATGCATGCCTTTCCAGAAAGGGTTCTGTGGCTGGGAAACATCACTGATGGAACTTCACAAGATGAAAACATTCACAGGTCTCTCGCACGTATTCAGTTGAAGATTCAACAGTCATGGCTAATTTCACATTCATTCTCTCATTTCACCCTCTTCATCTTCCTCATCAACACCTCGAATGTAGAGCAGATTGTTACACCTCACTAAGACTTCTCCAAGGTTACCAGTACAGGTATTATCAATGTACTCCTCAGCATTCGCCAGCTACAAAGAGAAAAACACATAGTCCTGACAAAATTGCTAAAATGAGTACATGAGACAAGAACCACTTAGGCAGGAAGTAGACTAAAAAAATGCATCCATTTAAGTATAACAAGGCCGAAAAAAGAATAGGAAAACTTTTCTATAAACTATGGAAGGTAAATTTTAACAATGAGAAAATAATAAACTCAAGTAGAAGCCTTAGGCAAAACAATAACCATCCGATTGAAAACAACCCCTGTCATGGTCATTAGTGATTCATAAAATGCAGAGGTAAATGGGAAGCGGATTAAGAAGGAAAACGGTGGTAACTCACTAGCAACCATTTACCAATATTGATGAATGAGTGAAAATAGAACAGGTAGAACCACTTACCTGGATATTCATGTATCCATCAACTGATACTAAGTATCCTTTATACTCATGGCCCCATTTCAGCTTAACCATAACAGGTTTCCCAGTTAAGCTGTTTAGGAAGGGCTTGGGGTTCATAGGCATAATGGCCTGAAAAGAAAGAAATAGTTAAGCACAATTATCTGGATTAAATACAACAAGAGTTTGAGAATGAAAGAATTACCGCCATGGTGATGGTTTTATTTCTTAGATGATTTCCCGAAAACTACAAGCTTCTTCCTGTGAAAAAAATGTATGCATGATTAAGATTTTCATTAGAATTATATCAAATTCACATCACAAACATTGCAGCCACCAACGTCTTTTATATCAAAATTTAACAGTCACTCACCTTCCGTTCCCACGCTTTTTCAATGACTACGCAATCGAATCCCGGCGTTTATCGATTGAATGTCACTGCATGATCGATAAATCGATCTCTGTATCTTATCGATGACGAATGAACAAACATTTTCGTTAGTCATATTTATATGATGGCGGGGTATGTTGACGTTACGAAACGTCCTTTGTAAAGTATCCTATCTGCCGTGTTGTGTGATATTCTGAGCCAAGAACACGGTTTTGTTCTGAGAAATGGAGAAATGTGTTGATGAAAAATGCATCTTTTGCAAGATATGCAAAGGAGACACTAACACCAAACTGCTTTATCAGGTTAGCGTAGTGTCTTATTACTGGAGCTATCGTCCTCTCGGTCCAGTGGCTGAGAATTATTTTTGACGAATTTTCTTCTAAGGACGAAGACTACGTCGTTTTTAAGGATATACGGCCGCATGCTGACCACCATTATTTGGTGGTGACCAAGAGCCACATTCCTGATGCAAAATGTCTGACTAAGGACCAAGTAAGCATAGGTACGAGTATGAATTATCTAGTAGAGCATATTGAGTACAGTAATTCAGTCAATCCTGAGGATAAACCTAGAAATACCTATGTTTGTATGACGAAGGCACTTAATATGTTGCCCTAGTTATAATTTGGGTGCATATGTATTGCGTTTACAGTTACCACCATGAAGGAAATAGGCAGTAAAGTGTTAGAAGATGCTGGAGCGGATCTGAAGGATTCTAGGTGAGCACTATCTCGTTGGTGGTATCATTGTCATTTGCGCCATGTGCAGGGGGTTTCCTCAAAAAAAAGTTTTAGCTCTTGGGATGAAAGGTTACGCTTGCCTATTTTTTAATTCTATTAATTCATTTGAGTAATTAAGACATGTGGTTTTTTTCAGGTTTGGTTTTCACTGGCCACCCTTTCACACAGTGAGCCACTTGCACATGCATGCCATATCTCCAGCGAGTAAGATGGGGCTAATTGGTCGCACAATTTTCAGCTCATTGGTGTTTGTTACGGTAAAGGATTTTCTTTATTCTATTAGTTACGGTTGTTCTGGTTTCCTTGTAGCTTGCTGACCTCTTCTGTATTTTTTACAGCCGGAGTATGTTATTAGAAGACTCAATACACCATCTTAGTTCTCAATGAAGAGTTAATATTTATATGGCGAATGTATATACTGTTGTTTTTGCCAAAGATGTAGAATAGCTTTGCTAATATAAACCTCTTAGCTTTAAATTGAATGAAAAGGTGCAATTATGCCATCTGCTCAGTAAACTGAATAATGTGGGTGTTGATGCACATTCCAACCTAAAATCTATGATAGTTCCCAAAGTGCAAAGTTCCTGGAGCTTGTTTCTAATGCAGTCTACTGAACTGGAAGTCATAAGGCACAACTAGTGCTTTGTCATAATTATCTGTAAAGCTGATGTTTAAATAATAGGCCTGCAGCTCTCTCTAGGTCAAACCATGATTTTTCATCTGCAAACCTATAATTGACATATTGAGAGCTGCAGAACTGACTCTTTCATGTATTAGCTGGCTAATCTGGTTTATCGATACAGCAAATCTGGCAACTTTAATTTTTAGGATAATATTACTCGTTTATTTAAGGAACTGTATTTTTCTGTAGGTAAATTAGTGTTTGTGTTTCTGAAAAAAATAAAGCTCTTTCTGCAATAACAGATGATAAATTCGGCAGTCCCTGTATAAGTTTTAAACTGTCCTTTGTATGCTTTCAACTTCTTTTACACCCTCTATCAATGATGTGTCTCTATATATATCTTCTATACTATATCTAGCAACCATGTCATGGTTAAATTGTAACTTGGTTGAAGCAAATTATGTCACTGGTCTCTCAATTTATTGAGAAAATTGTATTAATACCTCAGTATTAAAGGGTAATCAAACTGGGTTTCCACTAATTACTGCCATCTTCAGGTAATGGTGATAAGCCTGATGATGGCAGTAATTTGTTGAAACCTGGGTCGAAAAGCCTTTTATTCCGTGGTATTTGTATAAGTTCGTCAAACCGCAGAGTTACTGAGTACAGTTTCATTTAACTGGTAATCTTATTCAAGTATCGATATTAGTGCACAGTGGAACCTGTCTTCAGCCCAATCTCTTAGGGTCATCGTTGATTTGGCTAAGGTAGTTGTCCAACAATAGGTTTGCAGATGAAAAAACATGGAATTCCATGATTTTTCATTTGTAAAAAGGGATGATTATGGATTTCTTTTAGGTGAAATGCCATGTATAGACCATTTATAACAGCAGAATCATTTTGTGTGCAGGTTTTTAAACTGTATGCTATATTTTTTTCCAAAATACATCTATTCTGAAATCTTTTCCATTTCTTTCCGTGGTTTTCAACTGTATTGCTTAATGTCCAATGTTTTTACACTTTTATGGCTGCTTAGGCCTTTCTAAGAGGCATTGTTTAGGCAGAGAGGTTAATGAGAGATTTTGTTGTGATTTATGTGCTTTAGCTACAATTTCCCCTTTGATTGCTTCTGTAAATACTGTATCACTTCAGGTAATAATACATGAAAACAACTTATCCTATCTGAGCCTCAATATTTTCCTGAAAATAAGGTAATCAGTGTATCCTTGACGGCATGCTTTTGAGATTTTCTCTATCCTAACATCCTTTACTATCCCACATCAGGTCAGTCCCAATTTCAGTAATTCTTGAGAAGTATTGGAAATTTTTTTTCATAGACTAACTTAGTACTTTTCATCATTTTCCATAGCCATAACATTCCTTAGACTTCTTTTGCAGTATAAGGTTGGTACTTCTGGATAATATATCAAATTGCAGGCATGAAGTCTGTTTTTTTGTTATACTTCTGGGTCAAGTAATAAAAATTTTCAAAATCAATTGTATTAGGACTTTGATTGACCACTTTCCCTCTTCCATTTGCTGTTTTATCAAATGCTCATTGCACATATATGTATCTGTTACGCTCTATTAAAAATTAAATAAAATCTATATATAAACTCAACGCACATATATTTAAATCTGTTATGCTGTATTAAATTCTAGGGATGGCTGACTCACAATGTGAGTCAGCCATCCCTAGAAAGCCTACATCCATGGCTCATATGATTGAGTCTTCAACACTGAGAGGTTTTAGTATATTGTTCCTTTCATTTATATTTAAGAGAAAGTGCTGCCACAAATGGGTCAAAAGGCAGAAGTCTTCCTGTAGGCAGCTGCATGATCTGTGCAGGCAGTTATATGTTTGTGTTTAATGTGACGTGCAGCCTTTTGACATTTTTTTGCCACTTCCTGCTGGGATTTTACTTGTGATGGTATGTATGAACAGGCTCTTCAGGTCACCCCGTGGGCTAAAAACCAATTCCCCGGTCTGAAGCTCTTGCTTATCACCGGGCCGGGTACATAGTGGGAAAAAGGGTAAAGGGATGGGAAAGGTTAGCGAAATATAGTCACTAGGAGGCCGACACCATGCTGTAAAAAAGATGACATTGGGCCCCGCCTCCCCCTACTCCTCGTAACTGTTGGGTTACCCCAACAGCGTTAGACAAGTTACCACCAGTTTCCCTTGCGTGAAGACTTCCCACACATCTGTTGTGAGCCGGCGAAGCCCATTGCCCAAATTCTTGAGATACGGTGTCCGCCGGCTCCCTTTTTGAGTACTGGCAGGTGGTCTGCCGCATGTATGAACAATGATCACAACCATTATGACCAAAAAATGGCTCAAATTTCTTTTAAAAGTGGCTTATAAAGCCTAGGTGTGAGTTTTCTGGAAGACCATGTTACCTGAGATCACATGCAATTGGATGGTCCATTCGTCATCCATTTTGTTCACTGTTGTTTGTACTCTAATGTTGTGTCGGGCTGCTATTCTGAATGAAATACCATTAATGCTATTTGCCAGAAATAGCTTTCGTGACACTTTTTTTCTGAAGAATAGCATCGCCGATGCTTTTTGTGATTCTGAAAGTGAGATGATGCCTGGAAGTGACGCTGTTTTAGGCTACAATCTGATCACCAAGCTTTTCTAGAGTGGCAAGCTTTTTTTGAGAGAAACAACTATCTGATTCTTTTTCACATGTTATAAAACAAGGATTCTTCAAAATATGCATAGAAAAGTGTTCCTAAAAATGTAAAAATAATTGCAGGATAGACATGTCAATACATATATTCAAGTGAACAGAGGCTCATCCGCTCATAAACAATAGGCATATGTCCCAAGCAGGATGGGAAGGGAAAGTGAGTAAACCTATATGAAACTTAGCAAGGTTGAGCACAAGCATGAAATTGGAAACCTTCCTTGACATTTCCTGATGCCATACCTCTTACAGTTGACTGGTATTTTTTTCGACTGATTGTGAGTCTCATTGCTTTATTCCTGCATTGCATTACTTTTCCTAACTCTCAGCGGGGTAAACTAGTTAAGGTAAAATAGAAGATCCTGCTCTACTTGCAAAGGATGAGTATTCACTCTCTCCATTAAAAATTGTATAAAACATTTCCTTTGTATTATTTGAACAAGTAGGCTCAAAATATTGCTCACCTCGCCTATTCACATTAACTTCCATTCTTACTTTCCCCAGCAGTCCCATGAGATTTTCAAGAGGCAAACTGTGATAGCTAATCATCTTATTATATTGACAGACTATTTAGAATGATTAATTTCAAATGCCCATGGTGAAATAATTGAAATTTACCATCACATCCCTTTCCTGGATGATCCACTAATATATTTTTCTACTTCTCGTGCATCCAAACATTGCCTGCTCAGTCGGAGAAGTGGTGGCAAGAAAATAACCCAACAGATACGTGAAAACCATATGCTGAGTTTTTTTTGCCCCCTGTTAAGTACGTTTTAACCTAGGTGAAATGTAATGATTGCTGTTGTTAATTGGGAAGGCATCTGGCTGCTGAGTATAATTGAGCCATTAAGAATAGGTAGGTAGGTTAAGTTCGCACCATTTTGGGGGTGAAGAAAGGGAAGAGAGATATCAAATGCATGCATTTGGCTACTACATCCTAGCATCTAGGTGTCCAGAGTTTCTCCACCCATTTGATGAACAGTATCACCTGAAACTAGCTTTCCACATAGGACTTAAATCGAGGCCTTTAGGGTTAGAATCCTCCCTGTAGTAACCACATCTACTTAATACTATTGGTGAACAAGGTGAAATCTATAAATGTGTTGGTAATTGTGTCTTTAAAATATGTTCTTAAAAAGTGACCTATTTACTGCAGAGTAAAGCCATTGAGTAACCATTGTAAGCTTATTAAATGGCATTCCTCTTCTATCAATTTTGCATGTGTTTTGCTTCTTGACATATGCACTGGTAGTGAAATAAAAGGATTGGTTTTTCCTATGGTGGTAGGTAGTTTTTCTTTCAGTTAGTGGTTGCCTCTAAGGATTACATGGTCTGCTGAAATAATAATCTGCTTGTTAACAGATAAGATATTTTAACTATGCATCACTTAAACCTGCATAGATGTTCACCATGGAAATGCTGTAGAAATCATATGAAAATAGATGTTCTAATTTTAAAGGGAGCGCCATAACTGCATATATAATACCTAAATGTTAATCTGTACATTCATGCTATACACATTCAATTTCAAAGTTTTAATGCCCACATGAGATACCTATTATCCGTATGTGGTTATGTCTCGTATTTGATACCTGTTTTATAGTGAACTACAATGCAATAGATATTAATTTATTTTTGAAAGTGTGTATATAAGCTATTTAGTTCATAATGGGTGCTGGTTACGTGACTATGTTTAAGTCAACTACCAGGAAGCCTTTGGTCAGATCATCTTCACAGGTTGACCCAAAACTTCACTGTGAGTAATGGTTTTAAGGTAGGGATAACAGCTCTGTTAATATCATCAGGAGTCTTCAGTTAAATATTGGCTTGCATATGTTCTCTCCATTGTGCTAACTATTTTGTTCCTTCATGTCCTCAAAAAGTCCAACAATGTGGCTACAATATATAATAAGCATGTGTAGCTATATCAGGGTTTGGTTAATGTACATTATCGGTATTGTGAATCATTAATTCAAAGCAAATGTTATTCAGAATGTAGCTATATCAAAAAGTCAAACTAAACAGGTGGATTGCTATTGCTGTCAAGGGTCGTGAAATTTCATGCCATTCCATTGCTTTGTCTGCCTTATTATGTATGCTACAATAGAACCAGTGTTTACTGTGTCATTGACCATAAAATGTTCTTCCTGCCACCTCATGTTGGCAATCCATTGTTTCTGGCAATGTATCTGTGAACATTTCAAGGAATGATAGAGTCGATAATTACACTGCATAGTCTACTATTTACGTGGAAGAAATGAAATAATGGGTGAAAGGGATGGGCGTAGCCAGGATTTATGTTAGGGGCGGGACATCATCCTGTCTGGCTCTGTGTGTTGTATTTGGAATGATGTCTTGTTCAGAAGGGAGTAGCTGTCCTCCCTTCTCCCTTGACTTATCCCATGGATACATGCTATGCCATTTGAAAAGAGCCCACAGAATACATATCTCCATCACTTAGGGCTAAATAAGGATGATCAACATAAAGGAAGTTCTTTGGGTACGGAGGTTGTGAGGTGATGAAATGCAATTCTAAGTGAAGAAGATAGTGAATGAAATCATGAATATTTCACAAAACATCTCGTTTTATGGGCATGTGTATCCAACTCACTATCCTTAATATTATTACTTTTATTGGCCAATGCTTACAGTGAGCAATAAAGTTCACTCATTTAGAACGTTCTTTTAGATCCCCATCCTGATTAGGCTGCCGAATGTTTCAATTTCAAACTACGTTCCTGAACTCAGCATTTGACAGTCTCTTTATTTTAAATGATGTACTGTAAGCATGCGCACAGTGGACAGTACTCTAGTCCCAGTATAAGCTTTCTGGCAAGTAATCTTAATCACTGGATGTGGAGTCACATTAAGATATGACACTCTCCTTGCTCCCTGGGAACCTGCAGTGGTAAGAAAATGATACAGCGACTGCATGCGGCCAGTGGGATTCAAACTGGAGGGTCACAAGGTGACATGAGTGCTGGCCACAGCATGCTGATGCATTAGGCACAGGGAATCTCGCATGATATGTTCTAGGGGTTGGACGTGGGTTGTCTGAATGTAATCCTGAGGAAATAAACCGCTAGAAAACTAAACTCCCGACTTGTTCCCTAGCCATCTTTCTCGAACCCTTTTCCCTTAAGCTGTGAAGTATACAGTAAAACCATTATTCATATAACAAGGCTGGCAGAAATTTCTTAAAAATCAATGCATGTACTTGAGGAATATTTTTAATGAACAATTATTACTGTTTTTTATATCTTATAAACTACCACAGAAAACGGCATCAAAGGCTTTTCAGTTCATGGTTTTATAACCAGCGGCACAAAAGGGTACAGCCACACCTGGGAACAGGGCTAGAGGGATTCTAATAGGCCCGAGGTGATGGATAAAGAAAAGATTAATGTACCTTATGACAGGTTACTCACACCACTTGTGAATGTGCTGTTTTAGTAAACTAAGATGTATTATCTTAACAATTCTATGCCCTATTCCCTGAAACTCCGGGGTGTGGTTCTCTCAGGCCCCCATGTTTCTTGAAACTTGGCCCAAACACTCCCTGCTTGTTGTTGTTTATGACAAACATTGAATACTGTCCATTAACCCCCATGCCCTGAGTGATAAAACATTTAGAGTTACTAGAACTCTCCACTTTCAACTTCAGCAGATTTTTCACTGCCAGGGATGGATACCCATAAATTTCTGTAGGTGCTCCAAGGCTTTGTATGAAATAATTTCACAAGCTAAAATCATTTTGATTGTTTTTATTTAAAGAAATTCCATAACAAAAAATCGGAAACAATGTACAAAGGGAACATCTGAGGCAGTAACAATTTTTCAGCAAGTAACAATAAATAAGGGAGCAGAATCATTAAGCCATTAGTCTCTTAATTTGCATCAACCTTCTAATCCCAATGCAAGCAATGTCTGGCAAAATTTTTTCTTTCTTTTTAAATGGAAACATCAGTTCTTGAATGAATCCAAAGTAATCTCATAATGAAACATAATAGGTGATGGTGTACGAATTTTTAGAAAGCCTGAGGGCCAGGAGCATGCAACTAAAAATCTTTCCATCCTCAACTTTCTTATCAATATAGCACCTGGCATGCAAAAAATAGAAAGTCACGTTATTATTATCATTATCACATCTATCATTTAATATGAGACCTGCATATAAATGTTGGGAGAGTGTAGTGTAGCAAAAGATTTAAAAAATCATTAACAAATAAAAAACATTTACAGCTTTGGCATCAATCAACAATATTTACACATGTCATTTGATCGACAGTATTTACATTGGAGGTACATAAAATTAAACACAATAATGAGGGTAACACCTATGGAAATTCTTATCATTTCGAATCATTAGGTAATTTAAAGACTAACGTCCAGACATTACAGTGAGGACACCCATGGCCCAAAAAATAACTACTGAACCAAGTGACACAGTGGCTTCAATGCAAATTACAACCCAGATTTGTCAGAATACTTGAAAACTAAAACTGTTTATGAATGCTAAGCTATTTCCCCGTGGACACAGCCATTGGTGGAAACCAATTTGAAAGTCTAAATATATTGATAAGGAAACACTCATTATGGTAATTCAAGCTACAAATTTAAAAGGAAACATCAATTGAACCACAGTATCACTCAGCACAGCACCTAAATTTGACGAAGTATATTAAGAAGCGCTACATTCACAGGAACTTGGCTTTTTCCAAATAATAAAAACATGTGAACAGTATACCACTCATACAGGAATATAGGTTTCAATTTTGGGGTTAAATCATATATTATCTCAAATAATGGTAACTATAGGTAAAAATATAAATATTATTCCCCAATGAGCAGAGCTGGAGTAGGATATTTAATTTTAGAAAATTGTGCATTTAATAATGCAACTGAAATATGAATTAACGCAAGATTAATCTCCATGTGCTTAGCAATGAATTAACTGAATTTTCACAGGAAAACACTGCACAGCCTAAACTGATAGTAAAACTATTAAGACTAAAAGATGGTATAAGGTATTTACACTCATAAAGCACAGTTACGGGCAAGCAGGCTTTCTCACTTCAAATTACAAAAATGCCATTCAACAGGTATCCCAATTCTGATTATATATCCTATATCTGAAGCTGAATACTTCTTCATTAAGAGTCCAAAACACATTGAGGCTCCATAGCAATGAGCAATAAAATGAGCCGAGATTCATTCTATCAGAGACGGCATGTATTGGTGCTTATACCAATGGCAGAGAATATAGCGCACAATTCCATTTGAAAAAAAAGTATAATTCAGCTCATGTCAAGAAGTTTTATGTTTGTCATGTGAATTTGAAGGAATATGAGACAATCACTTTGAGTCAGAGTCAAATACTCCCAACATTATTTTTATCCAGAGTATATATTCCAGTATTGCCTTCAACCAGTATTCAGAAGAGCTCAATTTTGTTGAAACATATTCCCTCAGCCATCATGGGAAATGATTTATTTTAATGTGATGTGAAATTCAATACAGTTTGACATCAATGAAGGTGAAGTCACATTGAGCAGATGGACAGTAAAATTGATGGTGATTTTGAAATGAGCTTCTGTTTTAATGAAAATGAATATCTCAGAGGAAAGATAATTTTCACTGGAAAGCTTTAGAATGTTTGTTAAAACAGAGCATTTAATCAAGGGGAGAGGAAATTATAGGTGTAATATTCAAGGGTAACTAGAAAGATACCCATTTGGCAGAGAGGACAATAATCTTACACCCAGAACAATCATTCTTATACGCCAATATTTCACTAGTGTTGCACCGAAATTGAAGCAAAATTTATTTTTTTCTATAGGGACATGAAATTACCCTTCAGGGGTGAAAAGGCAATTGATTGAATACAACTGATAATGAAGAATTGCCTTTCTTGTACCCTTCCTATTTCTGATTGGCGTCCTAGCACCCCATGCCAACATGCCCCTGTGACAGCATTTGGGGTAATATGTAGATTCACTTATTGGCCACTGCCAAACTCAGGTGTTGCTTTTAAATTAAAGGTACATCACATTTTCAAAAAGCCTTTCAACTTCACCCATGAATAATCATGCAAGTAATACTTACAGCATGACTCAAAGAACACAGAGGATAACCTTAGTAGTGAAGCAGCTAAGAGATTTAAATAAATAGGGAAATTATTACTGAAAGTCACTGAAGTAACTGAGTAAGAACTACTGGAAAGGAGATCTCATTCCAAAAGAAACTCAAAGGGAAATTACCCAAGTCAGAAAAACAATACTAAATATTGCTGGAGAACGGTGGGAATATCAATCATTGGAAACTTGAGACTCATACCTAGTAGGCAGAACTAAGGCACAACAAAAACACCTTAGGAAAACTATTCAGGCAACCATATCAACTCCAATAATATTAAACAATTTCACAAGAAACATACAAATGCATAATAACAGGACAGAAGCCAAGATTAGTACAGCTAAAAATTACCAGGAAAATTTTTGTTCACACAAATAAATATGAATATTTGTAAAAAATATCACTTTGGTAAAATTAATTCATATATAAATCATTACAAAACTAGGAGAGCATAGAATTGAGTGACAGTATGGATTCTACATCTTAATGGATACATTCACAGCAAAATTCTGTCCACCAAAATTTTACTTTTCCATCGGGAGATGTAGCTAAGGTTAATCCACCCTTTTCTATGGAAACTTCTCAGCAAATTTCCAGTTTATGTCACATCTTATCCAATTCTGATGACTGATTTGGCATGAATCGCCAAGCTTAGGTTTCCAAATCGTGCATTACTAATGTGTTGTATGGCATATAAAACGATTGTGCTTTTGGTGGCTTAAACAATCACTAAAGGCAACAAACTCTACATGCACCTGGCTGAGATGATTAGCAACTTTTGGCATCTCAAAATGTAAAGAACGAATAAGTGAAAAAGGTAATCTTTTCTCGTACCTTTTTCAGAGACCCATTAGGATATCAATAAAAAACAAGATACTACATTTGACACAAATTTTTGGAATAGTACCTTTGCCCCTGCATTTCGGCAACCCCTACTAAAGGCTTTGAAAGGAATACAAACGTTTTCCTCCTACACCACAGCTAAAAGCAATTTAGTCACAAAACTGGGATTGTTTGGTCAAAATTTTTTACACAAAATTTGTATCCAAGTGACAGTCTAATAACTTATGCATCCGATCAAAAAGTTTCAATGAAGCATACATAGCAACACATAACACAGCAGAGGATTCAGCTACATTTGTCAGTACCAATAAACTTTGAACATAGAATATTATCTAATTTTCCAAATGCTACCATGAGTGATGCGAGGGGATTCCTTACATTTCCACCAAAAGCATGACTGCATATCCATAATTCCTTAATCAGATGTCATGTGTTCCAAAATTTACGCAAATGCCCAATATACCTTGACACACAATTTTATCAGTCTGAAGTGGATAAGTATTTCATTCAAAGGCTAAAAATTTAACTTTTTAAACCATTACCTTGGGAGAGTGACAACTTTTACACAAATCAACAAGATAATTGACATAGATGGATTTCCTAAGGAAAATAGCAAACAGTTTTTGTGGTACCTATGACAAACAACTGTGCTTCTATAATGCTTAAAATGCTAGATGAAATCAGCAGTAAAATTAGAATCATCTCCCTTAATGACTCACATAAGATGTGACTTCACCACTGGAGATAAGGAACTGATCGATAGGAGTTAAACAAAAACACATTTCTTAAGAAATTTCCAAAACTAGAATATGATTCATCTCCAGTGAAATTAAAAATCTGTCTTTGTCACCCACAGTATTATTTCACAATTGATAGTTCCTTTGAAAAGCATTATCAAAGAGATCCATAGTAAATGATGCATATTTGTGCTAAAAGTTTCCCATTTTTCATTCAGCAATAAAGCAGCGACACTCAAGGATTTGAGATCGTGAATAGTGATATGAAACTCCTGGGATGATTAAATTATCTCATTTCATGGTCTGATCCAGTCCATATACATGGACAAACCGACAGGAAGGAGATGATATAGCCCTCATTTGTGCCCTGTTGATATCATGTAGGTAAGGATGCTTCCACACACAGCATTCTTTGTATAATTCATTCATTTACCAAACCATTTAAAACAACAAACACTCACACAGAAAGCTGAAAAGCCAGAACTACTACAACAATGAACGGGGTGAAAAACTTCTGAACCATTTAAAGTGGCATTGATAAGTTTCCAGATAAGATCAATGTTTAGGCGATATGCTAAATGGGCAAGATTGTTTTAGCATCCCAAGCAGATTACAGATCAAAAGATTCCAACAAAGAGATAAGAACTTACTCATAGTCATGGAAAATAAACAAGGAATATTGTCTGAATATAAATTAAAGTGTGCGTACACTTCTTCCTGAAAATAGCATCCAGGCTGAATTGTAATCCAGAGAATTAGATGCTTCTAGTAACAGTTAGCTTGTTATTAGGAGATATGATCATTCCAATACACAGCAAGGGAAACTAGCATTGCACATGAGCAGGCCATGGAAGTTAGGAAACATGCACACAACAGTGCTGTGCGTGTTCAAAGGGTGAGTGCTGATAGAAAGTAGTAATCTTCTAATGTCTTTTTCTTTCTTGAAAGTCTGTAGAAAAACAAGAGCAGGAAATATATGCCCCTTCAATAAATATCAGGAACATTATATACTTCACTCATGGGCGGTTTATATGGGAAGGAGTGTAGGAGTTACCACAAAAAATACATGGTTGGGTTGAAAGATAAAAGCATAGCATTTTCTTTAACGTCTCACAGCCTGTGCGAGTGAATGCCAGCGCAACGTTCCAGTTTCCGTTAAGTTTAAAATGGAACAATAATGAAGAAACAGCCCCAACCATTGGCTGTGCTGCCAAATAATGATATCATTGACTACCTTCTTTATAAATATGGTAACAGCCATTGCATAACACCATTTTCACTTGGCTCTGAAAGAAAATTAAAGAGTCCTGATGGCTCACACCTGCAGTTCATACGCATCACAAACAAGCACCATATAAATACAAATTTGGTGATACTAATGGACTGTGAGTATGCAAAAGTAAGAATACATTCAGTTATAAACATTCCATGGCAAACTCCATGAAGTCTGCCACAAAACACGGCTAGAACTTTGCATACCACATATAAACACCATACCCTGGTTAACATCTTTGCAAGGGAACATTCCCACTCAATAACACCATTGCCAAATGATGCACGCAGAAAAATCGACCCATCTAGAATGTAAAAACGAATAAAAATCACCATTCACAGAAAATGGCAAATGATCACAATTCTTCCATAATATCGAAGATCCAGAAAACTATTGGCCTATCTTGATGTAATAAACGATAAATATCAATCAAGGACCGATGTGTGTGTTCACGGCAGGCATAGGGAGGACGTATTGAACAAACCCAACCTCCCCCAGTTGCATCACTAACTGCACCCCAATAACAAAGGGACAATGCATCGAGTGGGACTTAACAGCAACACCAACTGGACTCGTGCTGCGGTGGGGAAGGAGGACACCGCTGAACCTCACTAGACTGCTCCTGAGGGGTCCTGTCACTATGGCAACAGCAACAGCAGCATCACCGCTTCTTCCTGCTCTGCCGCGCCATCTTCCGCCGCTTGATTATCATCTCATACAACGCTTCCATGCCCTCCGCAAGGCCTTCTCCTGTGATGGCACAGGCTGGCTGCACGTGCCACAGTGGACCCCCAGAGTCACCACTCCCACCAACCACTGCCGAGCCACCAGCACCGCCCCCGATTCCGCTAACACCCAAACCAGGGCCACCTGAAATCAAGTATGTATAGCTATTATTCCCCATCATGACTTTGCCTTCATCATTTTGAAACAATATAGGGATGTGTTTTTGACTCATTGGAACCCATTTTTTTAGATTGCTGAATATTCAAAAAAAAATCAACTTAATGTTGATTAATTAACAAAATTTTTGATACAGTTTTTTAGTAACAGAGCATGAGAAGCACAAAATTAGAGTTGAGGCCATTTGGATTCAAGTTCACTTATTATGCTGAACAATTTCTTAAGATATAAATTTTAAAAATTATAATTTTTAACAATATAAATCTTGCATTTACTGAGAATGAAAAGCAAAAAAATTGGAAAGGTGGTCATTCGAATCTGAGCTCATTGAAGTGGATATAATCAATTGAAAAGTGAAACTCAAAATTCATAGCAATAACTCACCAAAGCAATGTGATGAAGTCGTGCAGAAATTAGATAGGCTTCGTCTAGGAAAAACCCAAATTGCAACTATACTCTGACCCTTGATATTGAGGATGTCATTCTCATTACTCACGTCAATGTCACGTCAGCCATTAACTTTAGAAATACTTGCTTTCATGAAATAATATTTAGATGTTTATGGCTTGCCAATAAAATGTGGGTTTCAGGGTTTTGATGAGAAGTGTGAAATTTAAACAGAACATGTAGTCTACAGAAGCAGGGCTTCATTAGGATCGGGGCCACAGGCAGACTTTCTATCAGCCACTCTACCACATACCAATTATGATGTACAAGGGCATGACATTCCATTTGTATCCTATTTTTCAATAACTCTGTTTTTACAATGACAAAGAAAACTGAGGGTAATGCTTACCTGGCAATAAACCAAGTGCCCGCTCCACTTCTGCAGGTTCCCGTGCCCCTGGAAGGTCCTGCTTGTTGGCAACCACCAACAAGGGTACTCCAGCATTCTCAGGACTCCTGGCCGCACGCATCAACTCCATCTTGGCTTCATCCATTCGTTCGGCATCAGCCCCACTGTCCACAACAAACACAATGCCGTCCGTGGCCCTCGTGTAGCTCCTCCAGAGGGGACGCAACCTCTCTTGCCCACCTACATCCCACACTAAGAAAGCCACGGCACGGCTACTACCCCCACCCCCTCCAACACGAACCCTCACCTGGAGAAGGGAGACCACATGTGATACACGCATTATAAATTTTTTATTCGTACTTGTAGAATCCCTGGAATTGGTTTCATTCATGAACTCATATTCACATATTAATCCAAATCATTTTCTAATCCTTCCATTCCACAAATTACACTATTTTAAGGGCAGTGAGAGAATAAAATCATGATACATAATGAAAATGAGGCAAACTGGCATCTGAATTTACAAACACTTCAGTCAATAAATACTCACGCAAACCAGGATTACTATGCTATAGGTCTACATTATGAAGGGTAAATTTGATTTAATGATACACCTAAATGGAATTATCGTTTCCTAGTCTTCCATGTTTTATAAAAGTTACCCAGCAATATTTTGACTACAGATATGACAAGCCTATCCGTTTGTACCAAATTTTTTCACAACACATTTTTTACCACTCCTCACCCTTTCACAGTTGAATCCGATAGTTGGCACTGTGTTGACGTACTGCTCAAATTTGAGGCGGTAGAGTGCGGTGGTCTTGCCGGCCGAGTCCAGCCCGAGCATGACGACGTGCAAGGGTGATTGGCCCACTCCGAGGGGTGGAAAAGCATCGAGGATGCTGCCGCTGCCCCCGCCGCCACCGCTCCCGCCCCCTCCCCCCGTCCCCCGTCCAAGGGACCCACCCATGTCTCATGCGCCGACCCCCCCCCCTTCACCACCTGGCCACCACGACTAACGCCCACACTGCCTCTCCTCGCCGCTGCAAAAGACAAAAATGCAATTGAAATCGTTAGTAAGACAGCATCAACAGCAGTGAGAATGCCCAGTAATTGCTAGGAATCAACATCGTCGTGAATCCCCAAGAACACCAGGGATCAATACACTTAGGGTAACCTGACATTTATCGAGGCAATAGGTATCCAAATATAAGCACTCAATGATAAATTCACTGGCCTATGTAGGGTTTCATTTCTAAATTTAGTAATACCGATGTTCTGAGGTAATCGATTCGGGCCCGAGGAATCTTCAGCCCTCAGAGCAGAAACATTGTGGCTGATGGGAAAAAATGTTCATCTTTTATCACGGTGTCGTGTTTCTTCCAAGTCTCATAATATACCGTTAGAACCAGCGTGGGTGAATACATGGGAAACCAACTGCGAACGCATTCTCAGATAGAAATCAAGCTTTATAAATCCCATGTGGACGAAATGTGCACTTAAATTGTTATGAACTGAGCTGGGGTCGGCAATTCTACAGGTATAATGCGCACGTTAGGGCACTAACAATGATTATTTACACTGCTCTAAAATAGAGAACTGGAAACATTTTTCGTCAGCTATAAGGCAGTTTATTACACCATCGTTCCGAGTCTTTCGAGTTATTTGACATTACTGTATACCGGAACTACTGTAATTGGAATGATTTTCGCATGCATCATGTTCAATGTTTTCTTCGCCTATTGAATTTCAAACGGCGCCCGAATCTGGTTATTCCTATATTCACCTCTATTTCATCTTCTTGTCATCCATTATTAAAATTATACGCGTACCCCTAAAACCGCCATGCAAGTACTTTTTTAGGTTCGGGTACCACAGGTTGAGAGTAGCTGATCTATAGCAACAAATTTTCACTGCAGGTATAGAATTTATAATCGAATGTAATCACCGAGCAGCGACTGCGAACATCAACAGATCGGCATACCTGTATTCATTCCATTCGAGCCGACGCTTCGGACTGGGAGGAAAGGCATTAAGTTGTGTTCACACGATGCACGTACCCGCCCGAGTAGATGCATCAATACATTCACCATTAAAATGACAGTGCAAACACCCTAAACTGCGAAAACACACGACCGCGTGGTCATAAAATTGCCCGTTCTAGTTTGGAGTATTTTCCCAGATATTGTACTTGCGCAGGTGTACGCATCGTGTACACACGCCTTAACGAAAGGAGCTGAAGGTAGGGTACACACGATAGAATAGGGAGCCCCGCATCCGAAATTAGCCTGCTACGGGTGGCTGGAGCGGTAATCGCGGATCATTAAGTTAGTGCGAAATATTATTTTACCTAGAAATCAATGAATTTGGTTTCATCTTAAAGAAAAATACCTTACTCTTCCAAATAAAACAAATTATCAGACCCTTTCTGAACTTCTTTCCGAGATTATTGACAAATAATGCCAGCCCTTTTACATGGTAGGTGTACGCACTCAAGAGAGACCATATATAAAATATAAGGAATCTCTAACACTTAGATCTCGTAAAAAATTAACAGTGGGTATTTTTCATATTTTCTCGACTATTTTTTAAAATAAATCATTCTGTCAACGCAATTAATTTTCAGAATCGTAAAAAATGGAACCGCGTGAAAAAAATGAGTCAAATCAATGACTTATGTAGATATTTTTTGATAAACTAGAATTTCAGACATATTAAAATATATTATTGCACTATAAATAAAACACTATTCATAATTCCAACAGCCGCTTAAATTAAAAAGGAAAATTCGAATATGGTCGCCGTTAAGATTAGGGAACAATCTAGCTCAAACTACCTTAAGTGCATATTTTTATAATTTTTTAAGTGAGTTGAATCAATTCTCCATTCACATTGAAACTCACCATACCGGCAGTAACGGAAATGATACAAGAATTATATTTTAAATAGTTTGCTTCATCAAAAAGTTTTATGACTAGCATTTTCGGCGTGGTACTCGAAATTTACTCGAAAATATATTGTTTTTGAATATTGTACTCGGTGTGACACCTTTATACTCGTTAGTGACATTTATAATAATAAGACAAGGTATTATTTCGTGTTTAGGAGAAAATCGGTACATATGTAATCGAATGATTACGTAACAAAAGTGACAGGACCTGAAGATGACACGAAGTGTCGAAACCCGGGTCGTGTTATTAAACCTATAGTGGAGTATACAAATTTTTATTTAAGTTACTATGAATTACTTCCACAAAGTCAAGCCTGGAACCATTTCCTTTGTGACTACTAAATCTATTGAACTGAATACTCGCAAGATTCTAGCGTGTATACTAAACAATGCCATAGGACTATTGACGTAGAAACCCTACGCCCAAGGGCCCCAAATGTTTGGATGTTGTAGAACAACGCTGGACATGAACTTTGCACACTGTAAGAGACATATATAGTATACCTATTAAATCATAATAAAGTCATAGAGCTCAAGGTATGGTTTGGACCCTAGAGACCCAAATCGGAGCATGTTTCCTTGTTACGGATCAGCCGATCACGATGAAATATTGCACGCTGATACTTGAAAGGTAAAAGAAGACCATAGGCCATACGAAAACGGAACAAGGGCATGAGGACTGAAGAGCGGTACCTCCGAGTCTGTCGACAAAATGCAAATAAATTGAGTGGGTACTTAACATCGGATTACCTGTATTTTTTACTCCCATAAGTAAAGCATTGGAATCAGGGCAGAGGATTCTTCTTTGCTCTTTTTAATTATTTAAATCAAGATTTAGGGTTGAAACCTTTAACTATAGCCGAAAAATGTAGATACAATGCTCAACTTCAGCCTGGCAATTACGAGAGCAATTATTTCTTAGCAAGCGGGTACCTCTACTAGTAAAAGATAAAACCGTCTGCTAAAAAGAGGGGTCATAGTTCTGCACTGCTAAAACCAAGCAGCGCCGGTTCCGACGTTAGCCGGTGAGTGTGGAAGATGCCCAAGTGTTAATAACAGCAGATCTACGCCAAAATCAACAGAATGATTCATCCCGCTGCGAAATATCCTGCTACTTATCGTCTGCTTTCCCACTCGCTCATCCAATCGAATCGTAAGCATCACAGACGAACACGCTCGCGGAGGTGGTGCGTGATGCGAATGGGAGGCGAGAGAGCTCCGAGTAATTCCACGACAGCCTTTCGAAGAATAAAAAAACACAATAATGATATAAAGAGAGTGAAACCTTCCCACGACGAAATGTTTCCTAATAGGCAGAAATAATTGCGACCGCGGGAGAAGAGGCAACTTGGAAGGGAGGAAGGCTCCCTGCCGTCCTTCGAAGCCGAGGAGGAAGCTCGCGCCCCTCTGCGTTTCGCAACTGTTCGCGGCGAACCCAACCTCTCCTCCACACGCGCAGCGACGCCTCCTCCACCACCAATCCGCCACCGAGGCGCAGGAGGCGCGGGAAAATCGGCGCCGCTTTCCCGGCCGCCCTCGGCCATTGTTCTCTCTCGCGCTGTCGGCCGGGGGGGGAAGGTGAAGCACCTCGCCCGCACTTTTCCCCGCCCCTCTGCCCGCTGAGGGCGCTCCTCCAAGACAGGAGGCGGAGCGGCGGCGGTAGTGCGCCCGGCGACATAACGACGAACGGTGTAAAAGTGGCCTGTTCCGTACTTGCGGTACGCGCACCGTGAGGGGTACCCACTCGGCAGTTAAAAAATAAATCAGGAAAGCTAAAGAAAATTGGGGAAGTAAGTTCAAAATCAACAGAAATTAAATTGGGTGGTGGTGAGTGCGAATGATCATCAATAAGTTAATTAGTTGGAGAGGCAAGAGATAACTTTAGCCATTTTCGCCATGAAAATAACAGGATGTGACGGTAATAAATTAATTAGATATTTTGGGGATGGGGGAAGTGTGGAAAGAAGCGTCGGATTTTGCCTGTTCTAAACGAAAGCCACCCAAGAAACCACAGATTAGCATACAATTGGAAGCAAAGCACTCCACGAGGGACATGGACCTTGTGGAGTACTTTGCTTCAATACGATGACTCAAGATCCCCAAATAAAACTGAAGATTTATCTCTATCGCAGTATTTATAGTTTCTAAACCCAATGATTCAAAAGATCTTGAAACTAATCGGTATTAGGGACTCAACAAAGAAATCTCAATTGATTTTTGGCATTAGAGGATAGGGATAAAATAGGTTTATTTCCATAGAATTAGTCAAGCTGTAGCTGTAGCAAAAAGTAAGAATATATTGACACACATTTGTCTAAGAAGCACGATTTTAGAAAATGGGTGACCAAACGGTGGATAAAGGCGAAATTACGATCAATGCTTCAGGACGTGACGGAAACGAACGATGGGGTCCAGTTTTCCGTCATCTTCTTGTGAAGGAGGAATGTATTGAGTTTGACGGGAGTATCAACGCCAACAATTGACCGTTTCCGTAAACGGAACTTTAAACGGTTAACAAAGTAGCGGTCAATTTTCACATTTTTAAACCGTGATAAAAAAACGGAATAGTACTGCTTCACCAGGGCTAATTATGTTTCATTGCAGATTTAAAACTTACGATTAATAAATTACAATTTTACAAGATTCGCTCATAGTCCGTAACCTTTGCCGAGAACGTTTCACCATCGTAATTAGCTCCACTAACAATCCATACACAAACTTCGCGAACGCCACTATCCGTTGCCGTCACGTCAGCGAACGTAGCTCGTAATCCCACTCTAAGAGACGTGTTGCGATGAACCGCGTCGATGACAATGAATCTCATCGATCATCGACGTCGACGAGTCAATGAATAAACTGACGTCGATGAGTTGATAAATAAACTGACGTCAATGAGTCGATGAATCCATCCCATTAGATGTTAATTATTTGTGTTGCTTCTCCCGCCCGTGCCTATCCCTACCTTTCCGTCGGCGATGAATGAATTCATCGACTTATCGAGGTCGGTGAGCTCATCGACGGCGATGAATTCATCGACTCATCGTCGTCGATGACAATCATCGAAACCGAATCATCTCGATAATTTTTTTCATCGACCCTCGATGGGCCAATGCGTTCATCACACAAGCCTAGTCCAAATAGTTAGAAAACTTCTTAGATAAACATACGGTTTGCATTAAATTGCGATTCGGGACAGTCTGAATTCTGAGTCACAATTTGGTTGGTTATTCGGAGAGCGATTATCGACAATCGAGGACATTGGAGCCGACAAGGTGATATGGGTATGCGGGAAGGTTTTATTTCGGCAGTGGATGGAGCAAGGATGGAAACCTGGCCTCACCATTCGCCTAATCTTCGAGGAAAGAAACAAAGAGGCGCTAAGTTCCAACGTCCCTTCTGCCGGACAGTTGAACACTTAAAACGCTCTCCACATAAATCCCAAGTAGGGCACGGGTTTTCACTGAAAAATCTCCGCCTAAGCCGGGATTCAAGCCCCAGTCCTTTGGGATAGGAAGTCAGTGTTTTAGCCACCACAAATGCAGAGATTCGTATTTCGATGAACCGCACCATTCATTGAGACAATTAGTCTCATTAAAAGTCAAACATCTCATCACTGAGGATATTGCAGCTGATTTTGCAAATGATGGAAATAATAGAAATTATTCATATTTCGGACCCGTATTTTTAGATTACTTGCCGACTACATTCACGACATATGCACGTTGCACAAAAATTCAGAGAAAGGAGGAAGTCGAGTTCGGGAGCGGCAGCACAATAAGGTGTCCTCCCACAAAACAATTTTTTCCGCCCGGGTAATAAGTTGGCCGGGAAATTGTAGGGACCAGTGCCGCTAATGAGAGGGGGTTTTCCAATGTTGCCGCTTGTTATGGCTGACCGCTACCTATTTTCTCATTTCCGATCTCTGAAATTTTCTCGATTTCCCCCTCTTCCGGATACCAACGTGTAACCGTAACCAGAAAGCTGAGCAGCAGAATCGCCAGTCCGTAATGAAATTTGCTCGATTTTGCTGGTCCACGTAGTCAGGCACAGGTCGACTTTACAGTGAGGCCTGCCAATGAAGTGGCTTAATGATCGACCAAAACAGATATCCTAGTCCAATGTCACGAGAAATCCACAGGTAGAAGTTAAATACCCATCTCATTCTTTCCCTTCGGCCGCCACATTTTTCCGTTGAAGATCTAAATGTTAAAAAAAAATCACAAGGCTCGGGTACATTGAGGCCGTGTTCAAATTCAAGCTGAGGCGTACTATTAATAGCCACAGGAAGACTCTCTCGTATCCAGACCCGGAATTACCGGTCAGGAGTCCAACGCTCAACTCCGTCTTCGACGTCAACGGTTCAATTACTTTATAAATGCAGAAAATCACGTATTGCGGGACAGGAAGTGATGATCGAAAATAATATGACTCCGCAAAGAAGCACATCACATCGACATAGTGCCAAACGAATCCTGGGCTTTCCTTTTGAGGTATGAGTTCGCAATGACGGCAAATATGCTTTGTTGATACAGCCACAAGCAAGGGATATAGTCGCGTCATTGGAATGGAAAAAAATGGAACATTTAAAGCGAAATTTTGGATGCAATGGGTATCCACGTTTTCTGGGTCAATTCCAGTACACGAAATTTTCAAATCAGGAGTGAAGATTGATGAAGAGTCACTCTTCGATCCGCCACTTCATTTTATCCCTCATTATGTTTTTAACTTACAAAGATCAAATAAAAATCTGAGTTTTACGAATAGGCATGCGAAAGATTTTAGAAATGTCACTTACACAAAAGCTTGATATCGTACATTATTTATACTTTTATTAGAATCCTGTCCATTCCTTTGGTTTCCATGCCACTCCACCCACATTTATCGTATTGAGAAAGTTCTCAGGAAGTTTGCTCGAATCACATGTATTTAACGAATACATCGAAAAATATTAATTTACCTCCTTCAATGCAATGAATGAATTTTTATCCACTACACAAGCGCAGAATAAATGCTAACATATAAATTCTCTATAACCTCTCAAAAAACAAGGCTCATTCTGAAATATTACTTCAATCGGTAAGATTTAGATTATCAAGGCAACATATATGGAAGAACATTTGAAACTAAGTTTCATATTTTACTCTCCTTTCCACTTACTTACAAATTAAAAATTGAGAAGCAAACGGAATTTCTGAATTTGCTTTCATTTTTCAACCAATGTGTAGCATCAAGTAAAAGGTAATTCTACATAAACATACTACGTACATTTTTGTCATCTTCATTACCATACTCTCATAGCGCATTTTCATGAGAGAATAAAATATTTTTTGTTATTCTAAATTATTTTGATGTCTTGTACACATGATTTACGAGTATTAATATACTATACTATACAATACTCTGTATTATGTAAAATGGTTTACTGGTAAATAATATTACAATTCCTACCGATAACAAAAAAATTTCCATTCCGCACAGTGCGCTATTTTTACAGTGAATAGCATAAAAAGCAAAACGCAACAAGAGTAATACACACGCGCACACAATGGATATTACTGTGAATGGCTCCTTTATTGTAACGGTCATTGAGTGTGCTCCACGAGATTTTTATATATTTCAAATGTACAATAAACGCCATACTGTGTTAATTAGAGCCGTTATACACTGCCCCATCACATCAAAATAGATAGAAAAAGGTCAAATGATTCAATACTTAAGTATACTGGTACTTCCCATCCCAGAATTACGAAAATACGAATGTAAATCTCACACCTGCCGCTGTGAATAAATTGTGCATAAAAATGTATAAATCGATTTCCAATATTTTATTAACTAAAACTTGTAATATTTTGCTCAGAATAGTTTTTCGTTGATCAAAAACAGGGAGACTGAGTAAAAGGTTGTTCGTAGGTAAGATTTTAGCTCTCGAAAGGCCAGGCAGATTGTGTAGATAATGCTTTAGCGCACTATGAGCTACATAATTTAAGTTTCAAATACATCATTCATCAACATCATCCTTCATGGAGACGTGATTCTCACGGTTACCTGAAACCAACCACAGCGATTATCAGAGGCTTATCTATTTTCTGCAATCGCGCTCTATCTCTCGTCGAAAATTCGATTTCTTAAGAGCTGCTTTGCATAGCCATGCTCGAGGCAACCCTAGCGGCCACTCGACCTTTTTAGCTTTTTTTATTCGATACAACACCTGGGAACCAGGCCAACCCCTGAAAACACGGGGGCAAGTGGATCCCAAGCACAACCCCTGGTCAAGCAACTTCTATCTCTTCCAAGAAGGAACCTGGGATTAAAACAAGGACACGCGAAGCACCTCAGAACTTTGAAGATATTTCAGAAGCTGCCCTTTCCCTAAAATAATGCCCGAGATTATATCTGCGCGGAGAGAAGACCCAACGGGCCCTGTCATGTCTCTTATCGTTAAGTACCTATCGCACGTACCAGCGACACAAGCAAAATTTTTAGTGGGTCATCAAGTCTTCCATTAACACCATAGAATTGCTGACGACCGAGGAAGACCCCACGAAGAGTTCCACTACTCGTCCCACGGGGACATCTCATCAGTAATATACTCTTTCCAAAAGATAAGCAATTTATGTCAGAACAAAAAGATATCAAATCAAAAATTCTGAGACATTATCTCCTCACTCGGATAAAGGGCAGGCTGAAGTATTTCTCGCTAAACAACTAAAGATCAGTATGCCACGAGTTCCACTGAAGAAGCCGGTATACAATGGTTTATGCAGATTCTGTTCCACGAAAGCTAGGAAGCTAAGTAAATTGTGTACAATTTTCATTGTTATTTTCGGGGTGATCTTAACAGCAATTGCTGCGGCCTTGTACAAGTAATGTCCTTCCTTTATGATAACTATTTACAACAATGGTTATCATCATACAATCCTTTCCTCCCATTAGACTAAAAGCAATAATTTAAAACTTCATCTGGTCGTCCCTTTTCTATGAATAAAACAATAGGCACCGCTCTTCCTTCGCTCACTGCGGCCAGATCCAGGAGCTGAGGGCCACCGCTGAATATTTTAACGCGAGAGCTGCTGGACGATAAACGACATTTTTCTAACAGAAAGCACGGAATATGGAACAGGATAACTTCTCCGTGAATAAATCGGATTCATACAGCGAGCAAGGACTTAAGTTTGTTTCTACAAGGAAAGGTTCACCGTTTCAAAATTACGACAAAAGCATTTACTAACGCGTTGACTAGACGTGGGAAATAATCTATGATGATTTTTTTCTGGTATATATTTGGCTTTCAGGGAGACATGAATGACATAAACGGGAAAATTCGAGGGTAATTAACAAGACCTAACTTAGGTTTGGAAAAAGGCATTTTACGTGATCGATCTCTCCTTCCTTCATACGATAAAAATGTAGATAGAGGCAGTGAAGCATGATTGGATGAGTGTAATAATTTCAAAAGTCTTTAAGACGCACATGCATTTTGGAATAATGTGAAACCGGAGGAGGTACGTTTGCCTACAAAGTGATGAGATAAATTTTGTTTCGGCTAGAAATAAATTTGAATACTGCTTCCACGCATTATAATAGTAAGTTCCATTAATAAATTACTACAAATAACTCATAGTTATATTTTTTACTTCACCGCAGCTCGAATCGATCCTTACACACACGTTTACTAAAGCAAATACGAAAAATTAACGTATAGATGGATACTGAAAATGATTAACTATAAAAGACATAAAAAAGCTTGGAAATCTGATACGAAGGAGGTAATAAATCTCCTTATCATCGATCAAAAGAGCGCCTCCTCACTCGATTTGCGAGCAATGAATGCTTTGGAAAGAGGGGATACGAAACTTTTTTGATAAGAGAGACTACGACAACAGTGACTGAGAACAAGAGACATCATCAGCTTCTCAGCAAAGTTTCTTGAAAAAGGCGAAGACAACTGCGAAAATACATTTCGACAATATCCTTTTGGAAGACGTGTCCACCTTGAAATAATATTAATAATGACGACTTTATTTCGAGTTTAATTAGGATTTTGTAGTCCTTTCTAACATTTAACTCATACAACACATCAAAAATCAGCGCCCTAAATGTAGAAAAATCCACACGGTCCTCGAACCCGCGACCTTCGGGTTACCGCGCCGCCACCGAGGATACAATAATAGTAATTTATTTTTGGAAATATGCAAACATAGCAGGTGGAATACGTTGAATATGCCACGAGAAAACTTCAGCCTGGAACGGGAATGGAACCATGGACATTTGGTCTGCCGGACCAATGCGCAGACCCACGAGAATTACGAAGCATGGATAGCGCAGTGGTCTGCCCATTATTCCGGCAGACCAAAGGTCCATGGTTCGATTCCCGGTCCAGGCCGAATTCTTCTAGTGGCAATTTCAATTCATTATAGGTTTATACCTTTAAAATGGAAAAATGGCTCTGGATGCATGCGATCGTCAGAATTGAGGGAGTGAAACAGTCTATGTGCGATGCACAACTAAAAGAAGTTTAAATAAACAAAGAAAAAGCTCAGAGGGGAACGGCAAGTAGAGTTAATACAGCTACAAGTATATAATCACGGATTCGGAGAGGGATGAAAGAGGAGATGCTCATGAGAAAGAAATTGAAGACTGTACGCACAGAGTAATGTACAGGAAGTTAAAACAGGGACGATAAACGACAAGTGCAATGAAATAATGGAGAAGACCACAGATTACCGACTTTAGTCTAAGGGATTTTTTAACGAAGAGTACGAATTATACAGAAAAATCAAAGAACTGATAGGATGTACTAAAAATGAAGAAACGCCAGAGGAAATTATCCAGAGAGAAAATCCGAGGAAATCCGAAATTAATTCAGGAAAGTTAGAAGGATGCATCAAAGAGTACTGTGATAATAGGCCCATACCTTTAAATAGGTATAGCATGGGATTGCTACATTAAGATCTGGGGTACCTGTACGATTCAAAATTTATTCCGAGAAGACAACAAGCACGCGGGTTTAATTTTAAACTCGTACCGCATCGATCTGTTGACGCTGGGATATAATCCCGATTTAGAAAACCGATAGCGACCCCAAAGAGTTAATGCGGCGGCTTGCTCAATTTCATAAATTTTTATGATATATATGGCAGCGCGCAATTACCTCGGTGGGGATGCCTTTAGATTCTCTAGGCACGTAAAATTGCCGTGCTTTCCCAGTTCTTTTCATGAATTGCCGGCAGTAACCATATAAAGATCGACCTAGGACGATAAAACCGGGACTGTGAGTCCGTACATTGAGGTCGGCCATGAGATCAATTCTGAATGGACTAGACTTTCGGTCAGAAAGGTTTATTTTTTTTAATTCTCCTCTCACGTCCGGCGTCTGTCTCTCTCACTCTCCAGAACTCGAATTCTTTCCTGCTCGGGGCACGTGCTGCTGCTCCCTCTCCCTCGATGATTCCGCCTTCCCGCCCTTCATCTCTCTCCCGTGGGTTTCGCGGCTCGCTGGGTCTCTCTCCACGCCTGACCCCGGTTTCGTCACAGCGAGTGAAGACGACGCCGACGGGAAGGAAAAGGTACGCGAGATGTGCAGAAACGAAAGCCCGTTTCGCTCGAGGCATTCCGCTGCGCAATTCGAGGCAGCATCAATTGGCTCTGTCGAGGATGAAATGATGATTTGCGCGAACGAGTGCTGACAGCTTTACACGACGCCGGTGACCATGCGATTTTTCGAAAACTTGGGGTGGTTTGGTTGGTTGGTTGGTCATTAGGGGTGACAACTGAGGTCATTTGCGTCATTAAGGACAGGTGGAGCGGTTGCGAGGACTGCAGGGAAGTTGCGGAAGGGATGGGTGAAACCCGGCGTCGGAATTGGCCTGCTCTTAGAGCACCGAAGGGCTCTACGATGTAACGTCCAATCGAACCGACAACGAAAAACCGAGGTTCACTTCACTGTAATTAAAACACGTGCTTCAACGTGTGAGCGTCACCTTCCAGTCCACGTACTGAAGATGACGTTGAGAGGTGGAAGCAAATTTAAAAAAATGAGGTATTTCATGAAAAATACGGTATTAGTATGCCATGCAAAATATCATTAACTTCAAAATATCCGACGGACGGTGTTCTGAATTTGCAGAATTCTCCAAATAGCACCAAAATAGGGTTCGGTATTCAACTGATAATTTTCCAACACAGCTGAGATTCGATTCTAAGTCCCCAGGATTGGGAGCCAATGCTCTAGCCACCACACCCACCCGATCCTATTTCAAAATTAGAAACGTGGAATTTTTCCGCAAAAAGGAAGTCATTTGTTTCCAAAAGTTAGTCGATCCGTAAATATAGAGGAGTATATATACCCGTTTCTTCGCACACCTCTCTCCCATTTTTCAAGCGATTATTCACATCCTTACCTCCTTCCATTTTCCCTTCGTCCATTCTCTAACGGCTTAGTCATTCAAGATCCTTGCCCAACGCCTGCGAAACACCGCCTTTTACCTTGAAAAAGGAATGGCAATGTCGTAACCTGGGTCAGGAAAACGAAAATTGGAGGAGACGCACAAAATGTATTCATTGCGCGCAACGTTGTTCGCCTTGCAAAATGGACGATTTAGCTTTGAAGGAGAGATGTGGGTATTGGGGTGAAGCTTAGGCAACGGCTTTTACTGCAACACAATAATCGGCAGACCTCCATTACAGGGGCAGAAAATATCAAAGCGGGAAATATGCAGAGAGGTGTGGACTAGGAATTGTAAGTATGAATGTAATAAATTGGAGAGGGGGATATTTTAGGATACTCATTTGTGCATTCGCACAATCATCCAAACAGTTTTCAGCTATACACGACGCAATACGACTGCGTATTGATCCACGATTAATGTCCTACGTTCGTTCCTCGGGAATACGACGGCTGGCAGAAGAGATGTGAAAGGTCCCGCGATGAAGATCAAGATATGTACTCATTCAGGAGCAAATCTCAGGCGGTGCAAAATAATGGACTTGGGGGAAATACTATCTGAGAATAAGAGTTGTCGTTCAATGGCATTAAATGCGGGGCAGTTGCGAACCTATCTTTGGTTTGGAAAGCTGAAGATATCCAGCCATGCAGTCGATTGCGTTACAATATGCTTACTAGGTGCACGGGACATTCATCAGGGACAATTAAAAATAAGATGTACGAAGGCAACACCATTAGGACAGAACATAACGTTTGATGTGAAGGAATTGAAGGCTGAAATGTATCAATATTCGGATCGAAATACTAATAATGAAGTTGATGATGGCTCCTTATCCGAATTTCAGATTACGCAGGGTATTTGAACAGGCTTGTCCACCATTATTTGATGCGCTGAAGACGGTTGAAAGAAGCTGTGCCCGTGAGGTGATCTCACCTCTACCGGTCGGTTTAACATAGGGTATAGGAATTGGAAGAAGAGAAAACATCGGGTAGTAGTGTATCGTTAGCGCGAATTGGGAAACTTATACACTAAGAATACATATTAAACTAAAACTTAACTACGGGTGAACTCGTTTTTCGTGAATTTTTTCAGAACGGGGCAATTTATAGGCATGCGCTGGACAACTTGCGCATCCTTAGCGTTTGAACGACGGAATACTGACTGCATGTGTATGCATTTATAATTATGCGAAAAAAGGCTTGTAGAGTACAAATTTGAATAGTTTTATTCAGTAAGTAGAAAAATATTTTCGCCTTCATTACATTTACTAGCGTCTGTTTAGGCACTGGAACTCATACAAAACATGCAGTAATCGAAAGGATACTAAGTTATATTTAAAATATTTTTCTTCGTTGAAGCGCGTTTTACATGAGAGTTTTCGGCACAGTATTAGGAATTTAGACGAAAATATAAGGAAATTTTTATTTTTTCGAATACTGGACTCTGTGTGACACCTTGATATTTGTTAGCGATAAATGTAATAATTATAACTTTATCATCTCACCTTAAGAAGAATATCTGCATCTATGAAATCGAATTATTACGAAATACATGCAATGTGCCAAAAGACTACGTCCTGAATTATACTACCAAAAAAGAAACAAATCGGCGTGATGCAATTTTCCACTTGATCCATGGATATCGCCAATGAGAACACGACTGCAGAGTTTCACGAAAAACTGAGCACACATACAAATCGCTCCAACCACCTTAAGGTAGTTTCAGCGAAATATCATTTTACTTAGAAATCAATGAATTTGGTCTCATTTTAAAGACAAATATGTCGCCCTTCTAATGACACCAAAAATTCAACCCCTAACCACATTACTTTCGGAGATATTTGCCAAAAAATACCAGCCCTTTTACATGGGAAATGGTACGTGTATGCACTCCAGAGAGATATTATTTACAAAAGGAGGTATTTCTAACACTCGGATGTCCTAAAAAAATCTAACAGTGTGTAGTTTGTATGTTTCCTCAACTAAATTTGAAAAGTAATCATACTGTTACCGCTGTAGGTTCTTGGGTATCACAAATAAGGATTCGTTTTGAAGGAGTTTCAAACGCACCACGCAAAAAAAAGAGTCAAGTTAAAGACTTATTTAGATATTCTCATTTAATTACTTACAATTTCTGTCATGTGTAACTATAATTGCACTACTGATAAATCAATATTTAACTTCATGTGTCCTACAGCTGGTGAAATTAAAACGTATAATTCGAACATGGTCTCTATTGTGACTAGGGAACTATCTCGCTCGGACTACATTAATGAAAGAGTTATGGAGGAAAGAGGGGGCCGGGAGCCTCAACGCGCGCCTCCACTCCACGCCTCTTTCTTGAGGTGGCGAGGCGAGGCAGCGGCGGTGAGGCGTCGGGGGTGGGGGTAGCGGCGAAGGTGGGAGGGGCCGGAAGAGGAGGAGAATCACCGGGCCGAGAGCCGTCTTTCTCTCCTCTTGCGGTCGAAACGGTCCGTTAAGCGAGAGAGAAAGACACGCCGCTAAAGCGCTCATTTATTCATTTTGCGTGTCTCGGCTCGCGCGCAATCACACACCCCGCCGATGAAATTAAGAGAGAGAGAGAAAGAGGAGAAAAAAATGAAAAAGTCGGATTAAAACGACTTCAACTCGAGCGGAGAAGATCCCATTTCCACCCGGGGCGAGGAGGGGGGAAAAATGGCTCAAAAGCTGCTCAACTAGCGGCACGAAGGGGAAATAAAAAGATGAGCAGGGCGGGGGTTCGATCCGAGACCCCGCTCACCGTTGACTCAAACCGACGCGAGAAAACGAGAAGAACGCGAGACAGTAAGGGAACACCCGTAGAAAACTAGAGAAAACCCTGTTGAAGGAATGAGAACACGGAACAGTTGATCGTAGAGCAGGCAACTCCATCTATTCATAACGTATAGTTCCACAGTTTCTTCAAAATGGCCTCAGTTGCTGAAACCCGGGTCGGTTTTAATTTAATAAATTAGTGTGGAATTAACTAAGTTTTATCTTTTCATCATGAATATCCAAAACTTCCACAAAGTAACGCCTGAAACTGTTTTGTTTATTCATAGCGCATCGATATGCTCCATATCTTGTTCAAAACAACAGCGAAGTTGACAGAAATGCACCCAATCATTAAATGCCGCTCAATTCCGTTTGGGGAAGGGAACCACGTGATTACAATTGATGATGGTAGCCTAAGTTTAAATAATACGATTGCGAAAAAATTGTCTATTTTTAATTTCTTTAGGCCGCTTTACGCGGTACATTCTATTGTACAGACAAATGTATCATGGAATATACAAGCAAACGCAAAATTGTACGCTTGTCTCAAAGGAATTAGAGCAGGTTCTATTTTCTGTTCGATTATTCAGGCAATCACACAGGCGTTCATACAATTGGCCATTTTGTGTAGTACAAGAGTTTATGCAAGAGCATTATGCAAGAGTTTATGTACGCGTTTATACAAACAAATACGCCGTGAAAAACGGCCTTTTCGACGTCAAATCACCGTATTTCCACTCCCCTATTATTATGGATGGACTATGAAACGACAGTAACGAAACGCTGCAGGAGTACATGCAAGAGAGATACACTCCCGAACAGATAGGTACAAAAACTCGTTCTTTCCGCGCACAATAAGAGATCACAATGAAAAAAGTGCTCCACTGAATACGCTCCCATAATACACGTCACTATTTCACCTCCCAAAACTTTTTCTCTTACATCTTTACACGGCTGGTGTCCTAACACCCCTTGCCACACGCCCATGCGGCGGCTAGCAGGGTAGTATGTAGCTGTAGAAGGTGGACTCCGGTTTTACGAGCTTCGACAGGTGAGAAGAGAAGACGATGAAGGAAGCACTCATGCAGTTTTCCATGGAAAAAAATATTTAATACGACCTGTTTCGATGTTTTACGTAATTATCAATCCAAAATGATAGCCTTGGGGATTGATAATGATGCAAAACGTGGAAATTGGTGTCATTAAGTATGTAACTACGACAGAGTTATTCTTTCGTCATTTTCAAATTCCACCACATCAGCCCCGAGACAATAATATTATGTTGAGGCCACTTCGCACGTTCTGCATACTACTAGCAGCCAGGGGAATCAGTACTTACACAGGATACTTAAAAAATCACCTACCGAAATTGAGCCGAGCACAACAATACGACTGAAGGCAATTTGTGACGGCGTGAGTCAAAACAAACAATTCCACCGTTTCGTTGGCATTTCAAAAGCTTCTTCTTTCACCAACGATATAAATTAGCTATAAGTAAAAAGGCAAAATATAAACATAATTCGACAAATACATATTTTTATCGGACATATTTTCAAGGCAAATAAACAGAAAGCAGTGTCTTTCTATTAGTATTATTTACTAATAACTCTTTAATTAAGATTGACTGGTGCCTTGATATCATCACCATACAATTCCGTGGGAGAATTCACTTTCTAAGACAGTAAATTTTTAGCGAAAATGGCAATTATAGACGAGAGAAAAATACTTCTTTTCCCCGTGCTTCACCCATCATTGCATTCTATATAATATAATGTTTAAAGTTCCATTTCTGAAAATAAGATGTTTGCGGAAGATGGAAGGATAGATGAGGGGATAAAGAGACGTGCGAATGCTGGAAGGAAAGTGGTAGGTAGCACGTGGAGAATATCAAGGAATGAGGGCCTGTCTAAGGAAGCGAAAATCGCCGTGTACAAAAGTGTACTTCTCCCCATTTTGTTGTATGGTAATGAAACGGGTATGTCAGGATAGACATAAAAGTAGACTAAACGGTAGACTAGGATATGAGTTAGCTGAGGAGTGTTTGCGGCAAAAGTAGGATGGATAGGGTCAGGAATGAGTGGGTTAGATGCTCCAGTAATAGGTATATATGAAAGGAGTGTGCTTCGTTAGTTTGGCCATGTTGAGGGAATGGATGAGAGTCGAATACGAAACAGATATATAAGAGTGAAATGAATGGTGCGAGAGGTAGAGGTAGGCCGAGAAAGTTGTGGTTGAGAAAATTCTTAGGAGGAGGAATATTAGGAGTCTTAAAAACAGGAGGTCGTGTATGAAGCAGTGTATGGGGGTAAATGAGGCAAAAGAGGTTTGCAAGGATAGGTCAGTATGGAGGAAATTATTGAAGCAGAGTTAGGTGTACAAATATGTATTTATGAGTGAAACTTGGTGACTCTGCCTACCCTGGAAGGGAACGGCGTATTTGGTATGTATGTATGTGATTTCGGAAAATAGCGCGTAAAAGCATGAATTTGAAAACCAAACACAGGACTCATTTTTCAACCAATAGCCAGAGTATGCATTAAATGACACGTAAGTCATGTCACACCCTTAAAGTGAAACCACCTAAACCCTTTTTCTAACAAGTTAGTCAGTACACGAATGAATATTTTCATCCGCCGATTGCGGAGTTCGACTAAATCCCACAAGATACAAACATACTTCTTGTCCTTCTGCACCGGAGATGGAATACACCCCCCAGAGGAATTTTGTTTGCAGTGGTAAACTGATTACCAAGCAACAACGGTTTAAAAATAATTTTGCAAATTCTGTGTAAAATACAGCACATCGTAATTATTTATCGCAAAATTGGCGAAAATCTTTTTGTTGATATTTGACATACATTATGAGAGAAACAGGAATAGGTTAGATGCAGTGAAAAGTTTAACACAGTGAAAGGGCCAATACCAAGAGCTCCACAACTTTATGGAAAAAATGACCCTAAATTAACTCAAGCACTACACGTGAAATTAAATTAATGGCTCAAGAAACATTAATCCATAAAAAAAATCAAACGCAAACTGGAGGCATCTGTATCCAGCTGATTAATGAATCCATATCATATGATACCATACATCTCAGGTAATTTTAGTGAACATCTATCTGGTATAGTAATTAGGTGATATGCAACGCCACATTTCCCGTCGTATTCATGTTTCCATGCCACAATGGACAAGAATAAAAAAACGACAGACCTAAGGCATAAAGGTAAACGTGATATGTTGTACAAATGATAAATAATTACATAGGTATGCACTGTTCGTAATGAAAACGCAGCGGTTGGATAAAACGTTATCAAAATCATCATAGGAACCCGAACGAAACATGTCTTAGAACAGTCTTACGAACTTAGGTGACACTGAGCTGTCTGTTATCGTTTAATTATTATCGTGCACAAAAGTAGTAACGCCATGGCGCAGAGTGCAATCAATGAAAGGATCTTTGAACTCTATAAATACTCAAATTATTCCCAGTTAAGTTAGGATTTCACGATTTGTACCAACTTTTTCACTGCTCTCCCTTCAACTTAAGCACATGCTGCTTGGCACTCTTTTTCTCCGACCCCAACAACTGACTGAACTTTCCAGAACTTATAGAGGCGACAAAATAAGAGAGAGGCACTGCCGAATTCAGAACCCCAAAAAATTTCCACTTCCCAAGCACAACTACTTAATTGAAATGAAGAGCGAGAAACGAAAGCACTCGTCGTTATCATAAATTTCACCCTCGTCCTTCACCACTTCCAATTCCTCCTCCAAATCCCTTCCCCTTTTCGCGGACGTATTCCTAAAACCCCCTGCCAAACACCTCGCGGCGGCGTATACGATATCATTCGCAGTAGAACTCGGAATCGGGAAAATTGCCTCAACAGTCACCGCTACGTACCCTGACAAGCGACGGAGAGATTTGCAAATTATAAAGCCTATGAGCGATTAACTGAAACTGGAGATAATCGGACACACGCGGTGGGAAGCGGAAGTCGGGAGTGGAGGACAAAGGAGAGACGCCAGAGGTCGCCATTGTCTTCCGTCACACTCTCAAACGATTGAACTCCGTCACAGACAGTGAAGGCGGGGATGCGGGCTGACACGGTTCCAGTCACGCCGTGCTTTTGAGGAAATATCCACATGTTACACCCTGAAGGCGGTTTAAACCATAACAATAGAGAACAACACCGCGGCATGCGGAAAACTTTGCCGATCGACAGTTGTTTCCGTTTGTCCAAGGCGGCAGGTGGCCCACACGTTTGTTGTGTTGTCACTGTTTGCTGCCAGCATCGACTCATAAACTCCAAGGAAACGACGTTGTTTACGGCTTCCATTGTTAGGGGAATACAAGGATTCGACTATAAAGGAAACAGATGGTCATTACTGAAACATGATGTCATGCAATTTAGTGCTCCAGTACGACCTAAAACACTAATTTTCTTGGATTGTGGCATTTCATAGCAGGGAGACAAGGAGAGATGGGCGAATTGGAAATATCGCATGTACACGCAGCTTACGCACGATAGTTCATCCCATGGAAGTAGCGATATCTCTAATCGTATCGCAACTGGCAAGACATCGCTCTGCTTACACATAACTTCCGGTTTTTCCCAAACAAATGGATGGCAGAAGTAAACAAAAAGTGTGGTAATTTCGAAAATCGCCTCCATTTGGCAATAATTGCGCTCATATACATCTCTCATTTGGAGTTCCACAGCCATTGTATCAATTGCATTACACATGCATTTTTACAGCGGATCAGGTATGAGAATTGTGATAATAATTATAGTTATCTAACCTTTGCGTTATTTAGCATTTTACATTTTAAAGTACAAATAAATATTTACATATGCAACAATGATAGCTGTTGCTAGTAGTAAAAATAGAAGCCAACCTCGGTCGATTACTTCTATCGACCCTACTGCCATGCATAAACATCGAAGAAACACTTGCTAGCGACTTGCAGGGCTACTATCATGGAAGTAAGTTTCATGTATAAAGTCATCAATTACACGTTACTAGTCGGACGTACCTCAACTTTGCACCATCGGTTGAACAGTTCATGAGATTTTTCAGCGTATACTGATAATGCCATGATCTCACAATGAAAGTTTTTGTTCACTTTCCACAGAATTTTATTCACCGACCAAGGTTTCGACATAAGCTACGTATGTCATTTTCAAAGACCTTGAAAATGACATAACTCATGTTTTTTACTATATATACTATACATAACCATACATTTCCACAAAATATCGCTTAATACGCTAAACTTTATACTGATACTATTCTCAACAATTGCGGAAAGTTGGGTCACCTACGACTCGGAAAAGCGGCCGAATACAATAAAAAAATGATAAGTAGGCTGGACGCGGATGAAACTGGAATCCGTTGGAGATGCGGCGGAGTGACGCTAATGGGCCATGTTCCAAATAGTAAAATGAGGGAAAGAATGGGAGTCAAATAACTGACAGAAAATATAGAATGTAAATAACTGTTACGTTATGGACACTGATGAGAATGGCAAGATACAGACCTACAAAACTGTGTTCTAATTGGATACGTCCTATATTTGATGTATTGGAAGAAAGAGGGGCTGACCAAGAACTAGACGGAGAGAATGCGATGGCGAAAAGATGGCAAAATGGGAAAGTGACAGAGGTGAAGACGACTGGTAGAACAGGAACACAAAGTGGTACAGATGAGACAATCGACCGCTACCTCTGTAAACAAAATTGCGGTATTGATTGAGTCTATATTTCCTTCCAAATTTTCTTGTTTCGTTGCCGGGTAACGCGGTTGATTTCCGGGTCGTGAAGGGAACCTCGTCAACGGGAGTCTTAGCACCAGGTGGCGTCGGGGTTGACTCATCGAGGCAACAGAAGTCGGCAACACGCAGCAGGCTGTACTTTGCCTGCAGTTGTCTTTGAATAAAACCACATTAAGGTCTCCTCGCACAAAAAGCAATTTCTGATGATCCGCACCATATCAAAATATTATACATCAGACAGACTATTTAAAACCTCAAACTTTCCTGCGGTGTGAAAAGGTGGGCCGTCGAGCCAGAAGATAAAATTAAAGAAAAACCTACCCCTCCTTTACAGAAGGGCGAGATGATTTGGGCCACTCGCACCCGCAGAAAAGGGATTGAGGGAACGATTCTAAAAGGAGAACACCAGGGTGTAGCGGAATGGCGGAAGTCAAAATAATGCTGGTTCAAGATAACTCGATAGCCGCGAAAGAAGAAAGTCGCGGGTCTGAGGCTTTCCCAACCAGCATGGAAAACGCAGAGAATTTTAACGGCTCGGTTAGGACTACGCCAAACACGAGAAAAATACTTGACCAGAGGAGCACCTAAGCATTTAGTTACAATGACTCTAAGCAAAGGGCAAATGTTAATGACCCGATCGTGTAAGCCACTCGGACGTGAACTGAGATGGTCGCCTTCGACCTTTGGTTCGGGCATGCTAACCTAGCTAATTATAGCACTTTGTATAGAAACGGATATCTTGACGTATATCAGATTCCAGACATTAGGAATCAAGGAGCTTTGCACATTTAGGTTGGCGGCAATCCGCGTAAAAGAGGAATTAATAATTTTAAATATAATATAAATAAAAAGGGAATAATTCATCGGTAAGGAAATTGCTATAGGAATTCATAACTAAAATTTTATGTCATTGCTGCTTCAAAAAACATGATTACTTCAATTTAACGACTGACTTTGCAGCACAGAGAAAATTCACAGCCAGATTTCTAACTTCAAGAGATTTGAACATAGTGCTTGATAATGCGCATTCAACACCGAAGGCCCGCGTTCGAAACTCGATGGGGGTGTTTTTTTTCACATGAATCCCGGTTCCCACGCGAGCCACGCGCGTAGAACACTTCGACTGTTTATCAATCCGACCGTCGCATGGGACGCAAAGCTGGAAGACCTTTCGATCACTTTCATGTCTGATCCTATTCTTTTACTCTAGAGATTGTCAAAGCCGTCATCAGGCTGGTCAAAGCTGCCGCTGAGGACTCTTTCTACCTTTCTACATCCTAAATAAATCGAACTACCAGTACGCACAATCCCGAAAGCCAGTTCAGCTTCCGGTGGCGGCCTCTAATAACTACGTATGGAAACAGTTAAAAATATCGTTCCAAATTTATCTTTCGATTTAAAATAAATTTTCCCTCGTTTTGTTCATTTTCAACTACAAATGTGACCCCATCACTCTGTTCCTCCAAGCTATTTTAGAATAGAAATTTGAACCTCGTACACTTATCCAAAACAGGAAACAGAAAATATCATCAGATTACTCTGTTGGACATATAAGTACTAATTCAAATGTGAAAAGTGATATGTGGTTCTAGTTAGCAAGTCAGCCACTTCCATAAGAAAGGAATACAGCATACGTAGCAAAATGGCCTAAATTGCTAAGCTAAGTAAAACGGACAACACAATGGATCAAGAAAAAGTTGTGAGACGATGTAACCTGCGTTTGGTGATTCTGAACTGGGCCATCTAATTTTACCTCGTACAAGGCAGTTAAGGCTTCAAAGCGATAAATACAAATGAAAAGCAAAGTTTCAAAGAACTATGTTCCAATGAAAGGCAAACAGTCAACATTGCCTTAGAAATCGGTTTCCCCATACAATGGCGCCAATTCCAGCAGAAAAAATAGCCACGCCCACTCTTTCCGATAAAAATATTAATCCACGCATGACCAAACGAACCCAAATTTGTATCGCAACTGATAGGAAACGAAAAGTCTCGAATAATTATCAAAGGCTGCACATATATTCGTGACTGCGGCGCCCACATTCCTGGAGAGACAACCTCAGCTATTCATTTGGTCAAACTTTCAACCAGAGCGAATTCTTTCGCGGCTATCGGTGACAACTGTTCCCCATTTGTAAAACGTTACGAAATAGGGACCCGTCCGCTTTCATAAATTTTTAACGCTTTCCAGAAGGAAATTGAATGGAGACAACAAAGAGAAAGTATATACCTATTTCCATACCCCGTTTGAAGATGAAGCAGAAATTCAAACGCTTGCATGTTTTCTCCGACGAAATTGAATATTTTAAACCAGTTTAATTAATGCACGTACATAAATGAGTCTTGAAATACATTTCAATGTAATTTTATATTGAAGCATGCACAATGCCTTTCAATACTGAAAATGGGCGGCCGGACCGCATATATGTGGTGGCCTTAAATACATAAAACGGAAGTGGATTAATAAAAAAATATAGTTCTAATTTGGGGAAATTTGGGATCTCGCCCACCAAGATTATCAGAATTAAGCATTTTGTACATAAAATATGGGTCTTGTATGCTCAGGATTAGTAAATAAATTATTTTCCCGCTACCTTAAATCACTAGGAACGTGTTTGCACCTTAACTTCATACAGTACTTTTTAGAATACATGCAATCACAAAAAGTTCTATACTGACTGACACCAATCCATACAGATAGGACGACGGTAAAATAATATCGGCCTTGCCGACTTGACGTCCTAGAGGAATGATTTTCCGAGTATCCATACGCCGATTGAAAGCGATTTTGGAGCAGTCAAAACAAACACTGCATCCAGTCGGCAGTCGCGGATCACAACTTCTCAGGAGAGCATCACAGAATACTAATCGTCAAGGCAATAAGGCTAAGGAATCCCGCTGGTTCCCTAGAGTAATTCGTGAGGCCATAGAAATTACAAAAAATAACCCAATATATCCAATCGAGAAAACGGCAACACCCTGGTCAACAGCTGGAGACGCCTCTGCCTTGAGATGTGGAGAGAAGAAACAATCCTGGGAAGACACAATGCGACAACGGCTGATTGGCCGATTTTGGTTGTCTTTGCAATGCCACCCAAAATCCTGCTCCAGAATGACGCAGCGAAAGTATTCATCATAAAATCACGCAGGGAAAAATGCACCTCAGAAACTACGAATATTTATTTTAAATTAAGATACACAACAGTTTTTGCACTTCACAGATGAGTAATTCGTGAACTAAAACCAGGTTTCCCCCCCCATTATGTGTTTCGATGAGGAGAAAACTACCCTGACGTAATAATCAATTAGGCGCGCTTTACAAATATTCAGCCTCCAATGGAATGCTGAGTTAAAGCAGAACAGAGGGTTTCACGACGCGTGAGAATTGTCAATATTTTCGCAAGCTTGAGTTCCAGTCGTTCCGTACCAGTCTTTCTTCACACAAGTTAATTCTGGAATTAGAGACAGAAAAAACATTACAAAAAGCTCATTAAAATCATTACGGCATCGGTATGCAGCATCATTAAACTCTTCCGGTTCGATACAATCTTCCCGAATCAGTAATGAACGAATATTTCATGGGCGTTGAAAAATGGAATGAGGTTTCACTAGTTTTAATTTATGCAATACCCTCACACAGAGAATTCCAGAGCTCTGATTATGCAAATCAAACTCATCAAGGTCTAAGTCGACTATCAACAGAGCGGATGCGAATCGTTTTCACTTTTACAGCTAAAAAACGTATGAAATCATCGCCAGTGTATTTAAGATCCCTCGACAGATCATTCTTTACTTAAATTTGAGTGAAAGGTAACATTGATAGCTGAGCATCTTTAACTTTGCTTGTGAACAAGAATAAGGCTTAGTCCCTTTTCGATCCATTATCAATTAGCACGGTCGCTAAGTGAATGCGATGAAAAATGTGTAACTTACCGGCAAATGTACAATTTTACCGTTGACGGTTGAGAATTGCAAATATATTCGCAAGTTTGTGATCCAATGATAAACGCGGAAAAATGATTTCATCTTTGAGACAAAGAGTTTCGTCCACATAGGTGGAACAAAGAAATATTGTTTTAAAAAAGGAGTTAATCCAGTTTATATCCGTATTTTACGCTTCCTTCACGCTGAAGCCAGCGAATAGCATACTACGGCTTCTTTCTAACTTTCTGAGTGACAAGAAACCTCTCAAGGTACCAGAGTTGTAGTCATAAACCCCTGGTTTGATGCCCGAGTGGAATTGACTCATATATTACACTAGTCTTATGTAACGTACCGCTCACTGGAGCAGAATCATTTCCTTTCCTGGCGTCAACTACAAACAAGCATTCAAGTAAGAAAACACTGCTCCGGAAAATTCTCTATGCCTAGGATAACATAGCGAGCTTCACGTAAAAAATACATCTCCTAGGTTTCATCACCCACCAAGAGCGTAATATGTGTACTTAATAGTGTTTGCGTGCCGAAGAACCCAGACGAATGGGGGGAAAACTTCACCAGAAATGTAATCTCAATAAAAAATGCAACTACAAATAATCTATGCCAAGATCTATATATACTCATAGGAGAAAGGATACCCATGGAAAAGGCGGAGTATGTATCCATTATCGTGTCTACATGGCACGGCTAGTACCACGACAGGAAAACCACTAGGTAAGCTGACTTGCGCGTCGCCGACCGAACTAAAAGGATCAAGAGGTACGGTAAGAAGGGTTTTGACCTTTGGAACATTACACTGCCACCTCTTTAAGTAGAACCCATCCCATGGAACATTTCCTCTTCTAAAGGCGACACAAAAACTTTAGAGTAAATTTATCACTTCTCTGTTTACACGTGTTTGTCTATGTAACTGGCAAATATTCATCACCATTCTACTGTTAGCAAGCATAATTCCTCATAATTTCTTGAAGTTTCTTTCAGCAGAATAAATTATGTGGGTAATTTGATCCATAGCATATTGCTGGGAGCATTTTACGAGAACTGAGCGGCCGCAACATTAAAAAATCAATCGAAGTAAAAAAACGAGGCGATTTTAGTATACAGAGAATTCCTAAGGTTTCATTCAGTTTAATGTAAAGAATGAGAGAACGAAAAAGATTGATGAGGGGATACTACGCTTCATTCATTTCAATATAAATTTACAGGGATAATCATAACCGAAATTCCTTCGAATAAATTTTGCTGCTAACTCATAACGCCATTCCCTTCCTGGATTGGCAAAGTCCAAGAATTTAGTAAAATCCGTTAGCTCGAAAAAACTAGCTGCCCACAAATAAAAAAACGACTTCGTTTTCTTCCACTGATTTATTTTTTTGGCACGACATGTTTCAACACATAGAGGTCATTTTCAAGTACAAAAATATTTGAATTTCAAGCAAATATATATACCTGGAAGACAATTGGGGGAGGTTAAAGAGGAGTGGTGGTTCCACCCCTCTTCAACCTCCCCCAAGTCTCTTCCAGGTATATATATTTGCTTGAAATTCAAATATTTTTGTACTTGAAAATGACCTCTATGTGTTGAAACATGTCGTGCCAAAAAAATAAATCAGTGGAAGAAAACGAAGTCGTTTTTTCATTTATGAATATCAACTTCCACATAGTTGTGCCTGATACCATTGAACGTATAAACTAGCTGCCTTTTAATGATTTCCTTCATAACGCCCTATCCTTGCAAACCAATATCGCTCTTATACTCATGCATATCTTCACACTGGCTCTCCTATACTTAAGGACTCCTAATTATTACTACTCTTTAGAATCTCTTATATCACATTCACCCATGGCTTACAGGGTCCACCGAATTCTCTCACTCCATTCACTCCACTATCATTTATCCAGTTTGACAATCGATTCTTTCCCAATTTCTCAACATGGCCAACCCAACACACTCCTCTCACAGATGTTCATTAATGGAGTAACCAACCGATAGACTTTCATCAACCTCTCATTCCTAACCTTATCCATTCCACTTTTCTCACAAGCTCTTCTCAGTTACCGCATTTCCAATGCATTTAGCCTCATCTTACACTAATTCCGACATAACCAGGTTTCGCAGTCATATAACACCGTCGGGAGGAGAACTCTTTGCGAAAAATATTCGATTTATAACTTATGCGGACAATCGGCCCATACACACAAAACCGTATAACTTGAATAATCCTTCCAATTTTCCTTCAAACTTTTGTTCCCATTTTCCATCAAATAAAAAAAATATATTTCCAGTTAAACCCTATAAATTAAACCGCTCCTATCATAAGTGCACATTACTGGAGCATCCAACCGACAGCTATTCATCAACCATGCATCCCACTTTTCTCACAATCTCTTCTCAGGTACTCTACTCCCATTGCATTCAGCCTTATCTTATGTTAATCCCGGCATACCCAGGTTTCGCAGCCATATAATAACATCGGGGGGAGAACTCTTTACTACACTGCCAATTTTTTCTTCCCTAGAGAAACACACGTTTCCAGTTGTGCTTCACATACCACATACGACTTTCTTACCGGATTTCGCACGCCTGTAAATCTCTTCATCTAGCGTTATAAATTTTGCGGACAATCGGCCCGGAGAGACAAAACCGTGTACCTGCCTAACATTCCTTTCACTTTTCCTTCTAATTTTCGTTCATTTTTTCCTTCAGATAAAATAATAACATTTCCTGTTCCGCTATTTGTATCGTGATATAAAATATTAAAATCTTTGTAACTTAAATTGCACTTTTCACGGAATCCCGATAACTTAAGTACGTCCCCATTTAAAACTGCATTGAATTGAAGTTTTGTAATCTCAACATTGCACTTAAATTGCACTTTTCACGGAATCCCGATAACTTAAGTGCGTCCCCATTTAGAACTGCATTGTTTTGAAATCTCAACATCTATCCTTTAGGTATCATATGTGGAAAATCGGCCCAGATACACAAAACTGTATTACCTGTTGAATATTCCTTCCCATTTCCCTTCAAAATTACGTTCAAATTTAACTTCAGATATAAAAAGCATACTTCCTGTTCTATTTCTATCGTACACATGTTATAATCTTTGCAACTTTAATCGCACTTCACAATTTCCCGGTAACTTAAGCACGTCCGTACTTAAAGCTGCATTGCCATTATAATTCGATCAAACTCCACGGATACCTCCGCGGCACCCCGACAAACATCTCAAGCTTCTCACCGGACTTCTCACAATCCAAATAACAAGAGTTTATATGGAACTTGTCATTGCAATTTCTCTGAAAACTTATTTCTGCGATTCAGTAGGCGTACGCACTGCCCACTACACGGACAGAAATAGCACACATATGGGATAGCAAAAACAAGAGACCTAGAAACTTTACAGGCAATTCGATAAAAATATATTACAGAACTAACGATAACAATAATATAAAAACTCACACCCCAAAGTGGAACCACACTAGAACAGTATCTGTCAACAGACAATCAAAAAATGGTATACATTGAAGGGGAGCATCTATTTAATAATGTGCCACGATAAACGTATTACATTGAAGGCGTTAATAAATAGAGCAACTGGCCAGATCAACCCTTTCCGGTCCAAATGTGATTCCAAATTGAATCGCGTCGCTTTCATGCGTCGAGCGTTGATTTGTTCATGTGTATTTCATGTAGAAGATGATGTAATCTACGTAAGGTGAAAATATGTGGTGAGATAAAATAAATTTATGAATTAATGAAAGTCATTTGAAAAAATCGACGCTCGATGCAGGAAAGCGACGTGATTCCATTTGCAATCACAGGACCGGAAAGGGTTAAGCTACTACCTTACGGAAATAATACGCCTAAAACAGTGGGCATAGTGTTAGAACCGTCAGAATGGTGACTGTTTATAAAAAACGCGATCCAAAATAATAAACAGGGATGATTAATCCAAACGCATCTTAACCTAAAGCAAATTACATCAAACAAACAAAATTCGCAGCAATTTATCAAACGATACCGAGTGAACTCGAGCGTAAAGCATTGCACGTGCATCATCACTACAAAGAAATTAGGCTTCACTTTCGTGCGAATAGACTCAGTACTTAATTCATCAGAAATGTAAATATAATTACTGATGAATAAATAAACGCTACATGTCGCTTCAGCCGCCGCCAATCAATGTGGGAAGGATAGGTCCAGTTAAATCAACTTTCCCGGAATGCCAATCAGAAGAGGGACTGGGACTCGCAAGATGGCCAGGCTGAGTTAAATTTTTCTGCTTTGGCCTAGGCTCGAAACGGCAGTATGCACAGGGAAGAGGATTATTATTCTCCCACCGAGGTGCAGAACCTTAACGACGAGGCGGTTGATGAGAAACAGAAGAGTCTCCTCCGCAGTACTCTCGCCCGCCGGCGCTGCAGAGTATGAAATATGAACTCCGAAACTAGAGCAAACAGCGCGGATAAAAGGGAGAAAACTGGAGCGTGGGGTCTGGGCGAGGAGAATTACACGGGCGAAGGGGTTAAAGGCCGCATTTTTCACTGCAGGTATGAAATCCGAGGGGTTTCCATTAAGGTGGCGCGCGATTGCGGGAGACTTGACTTCAGACATAAAGGTGAGGAGTTCTTTTTCGTCCGCCCTGCCCGGCGTTTTTTTCTTCGTCCCAATCAAAAGGAGAGAGAACAGGCTTTTCAAGGAAGGGAGGCCCCACACCGCAGTTGATACAGTCCCATACAAAGCGCACCCGACGACGCGTCCCCGGAAGCGTGTACTAAGCGCTTCCTTCCTCCTTTCCGCATGCTGGGAAAATTTTGAAGAATGGACCCACATTTCTCGGACGAGAGTGAAATGAATGATTCACTCACGGAGCGTCTCAATTTATTCACGTCATTTTCAGAACCCTTAGTGGGACGTCCAGTGTCATTATGGCCACAATTACGGTCCTAAAAACTCAAACCCCATTGCATTCATTAAGAGGTGAAATATATGAGAAATAATTTATTCAGCAGCTATGAAAGTGTTAGCCTCGGAGGAAGGAGAGAACAAGGTCCCTAGGGAAAACAAGAGAGGATAGGCGTTAAATATTTCGAAATTAACCGTATTCTACAACGACGATGGCAAAACACGAAAATTTCGCATCGTATTCAAAATGGTAACGTAAACTAGAAAGTCAAATTCCGGGAGATTTCACTCATTTCTGAAGTTTTTTTCGCATCGATTTCCCCTTCGTTTGGTCATGCCATACGTGCTCGCAATACAGAACGTTTTCATGTTTATTAGGCACATTTTTTTTGATACGAGAAAGACTTGCTGGACTCATTCTCAGGAACGTATAGCCTCCAAAAAAATTAAGAAAATGATATCAGGGATAGAAGGATTAACTTTGCAATTCCACATTGTAAAAGATTTATTTACGACCGGTTTCGCCGCAGTGCAGCATCATCACTTCACTTCATAAAGGTGAGGAGTTTCGCGGGGCTGCGGCGAAACCGGTCGTAAATAAATCTTTTACAATGTGGAATTGCAAAGTTAATCCTTCTATCCCTGATATCAAGGAATTCCACCGAGTGAGGTCTGAAACCATCGCACAGTGGTCAATATGCCCCGAAAGTTTGTCACCATGAGAAATAGTATTCCACTTTTGATAAAAGTTTGCATTCTTATGTATTTGAGTGTGCTAAAACCAAATCCGCAGTCAGAATTGCATAAAATATATTTTTGCAAACTTTTCGCAAAAATTTTCTTATTTGAAAAAAGAATGGCCTTGATGCAATTAGTTGTGCTTTTGAGGTTATATAAAACCAGTCTAGTCGGAATGCGCCAAAAAGATTTTGGGAAAATTATTCGCAATTCCTTTAATTATTATCTGCAATTGTAATTGAGCTGCAATATAAAATGGTGCATGTGTTCAATAATATATAACAAATGAATGTTATGGGAAGTTCACAAAATCATTCATACAGTCGAGTGCATGCTCCAAGCCAAGCTCGTTTTTCGGGAAAAAATCGAACTTTATTTTATTAATAACTATCGAATTAGAGGATTGTAGATGCTATTCTTCGAGCTACTGTTAAGTTTATTAAATTCTTAACAATGTGATGTATCGTTTATATCAGAATTATCCGGAATTCATTAACTTTTGGTTAGTTGAAGCGCGGATGTTCACTCAAAAACACCATTATTTTAAACGGCCTTGTTTAAAAAATATATTTAAAAAGTGAAACATCAAATAAAATCAACTTGTAGTACTAACTTTCTACTGAAGACTCCATCTGCTAGAATTTATTCTCTTCACCAAGAACGAATTGGCAGCACTTCAAAAATACGTTTGCTCTTATGGACGCACGCTTGATGCACTTGTTACCCGTAGGGCGCTCGTTGTCCATGTGAATAGTGTGCGCGGGTGGGCAAATGTTTACCCACCTGCTGTGACTTTCGACTTTGTAACCTTTCCTCTAACCGATCCAGCAATCAAAATCCTCTATGTACTTTATTTTTCTTACCTTGGCCAGGTTTTGGGGACTTTGGACGACTGTGCATCGTTTCTATCAGAAAATGATGGTAGGGAAAATGAAAGTGAATAAATACTAAGGGAGATCGAGGATGAAACACACCAAGTGTATCGCATATAACGTATGCATCATATATTATGAGGAAGGAAAAAATAATGGAGAAATTAAGCGGTGAAATGAGAAGAGAATGGAGAGTGAAGCGCTGTAAGGAACCAATCTTCGGATCGATGACTTCCAACTGTGAGGCAAAATTTCACTATTTTCACTCGACCGGCGTCGGTATCAAATTCCGCCAGGGCCAAAATCTCCCGAAGAGAAATGAGGCCACCACCAGATCCCGAGATGATTAGGTTGGCGCACCACCGAGAACGTCCGAGGGTGATCGAGGTTTCCCACGGAATTTTCAGATTCCCAGGGAGTTTTCGCAAATATCCCGGAGGTTTCTTCAAGTTTTAAAAACCCACGGAGAATACCCCAACGAGTAATCTACGTTATGCCGGCCGCGGAGTGTAGACTGGTTACTCGATGGTTTGTAACCCGAAGCGTATGCGAAACTAAATCTCAAGTCTACCGACAAATATTTTAATATCCACAGCAAGCCGATGAGCCTTGGAAGACAATTAATCCAACAACTATCGGATATTTGCCTAAACTGGTGGATCTCTGAGATGATTATTCGTTAAAGTATCCTAGTTATCAATAATATCTTGCCTTCTAAAGAATAAAGGCAAAATCAAGCGTTGCGTGGAATATTTTTTTAAATATAGCGTTCAAATTAGAGTTCATATGATAAAATAAAATGACACTTTCCACCCACAAAAAATAAAATTTCCCTCCTAATAATAAACCATAGGCAAAAGGGAGACCGAAGCAAAAAACCTAACAAGTTTTCTTCAAATAAAGCCTCATATAAATGGCCCTTCGAAATGCCCCGATTGCAGGTATGTTTTCAAGAATTGTAGGTAAGCTTTCAGGAATTTCAGAAAATTTTTCATTCCTAGAATTTCCCGATGTCATAAAATCCCCGATGTATTCAGCGAGTCGGCCACAGTTGCCCGATTGGCAGAGCGTCGGCTTGAAGACCCAAAGGTCGTGAGTTCGCATCGCGATGAGGACAATAGTGTTATGGTTGCATCAAATTAAAACTACGGTCTCAGATCAGTTAAGCAATATAAACCGGTGAACTTAGAAAACAAAAAGAAAAACAACAAGGATTAATTTCGATATAAATACCCGAAGTATCTTCCAATGAAAGTTTATTGATTTATGGTGGGTTTTCAAATAATAAAGTTTTTTTACGGAGGTTTAGGGTGGATGGAGCGGTAATCGTGGTTAATTGAGTGTAAATTTTAAAACATTTTAAAGTCAGTCGACATAACGTTCTAGGACTGCATTTCACTAACATGCATCTTAAATGCTCATCGGAACTCACCATACAGGGAGAATTGGATATTTTTTATATTTCTTTTTAAAGAAAAATAGTCCACATACATCAGAAGTGCCCATTTAAAGTGTTTCTGATGTATTAATAATACAAGAAACAAGTACAAAACAATGGTCGAGTACAGGTACAAAAAAATGATCCAAGAAGAAAAGATAAAGATAGAAATAACAATAACACATTTGAAGTACTCCTGAGCATAATACTCGTCTCAAGATGTTAACTTTAGCATACTCATTTTTGATCCGATACACATATTGAAATGTACAGAGGAGATCAAATGTAGATTACAATACAAATATACTGAAATACAATTAAGAAACATTTTTCTACATTCTTAGTTTAGACATGCTTCGAAATTCTTGGGAAATCCTACATGATTGATCTAATAATTTGGGTATTATATTACAGTCTTGTACTTGCAACAAACAAAATAGGACGATATAGGACAAGAACTATATTTTTTTTTAATTTTCACTTAAATTTTACATGTTATGACTAGATTTTCCGGCGAGGGAGTCGAAATTTAGACGATAATACACTGAAATATTTTCCTTTCTAATATTGGACTCAGCGTGGCACCTTGAAAACTATTAGCAACAAATATGAAGATAAGAAAAGTATTGTTTCGCTGTTCTAAGCAAATTTGTACACGGTACGCTGTAACGGGTTATTACGAAATATGTTCCATGTGACATGAAGCTCCGATTTAAAATACATTTGAATTTCCAAAACGAAAATCGGTAGGATGCAATTTCCTTAACTTTTCCCTTTACTGTTAGTCGATAATGACTACTTTATATATATAAGCTGCAATTATGGAGGATTGGTCTTGGTCTAACTTATACCCACTGAAATCACTAATAACTACGGATAAGCTAAGTTTCACGCAAATCTGCGTATACACAAAAATCGCCCACACCACCTATATATAAAAGCCTGGTTACACGATACAGGCTCACAAATAGAGTACATTCTATTTTTCTGCTCATACATTCGTACAAGTTGGCGTGGTCACACGATGCATTTTGCCCATTCAGACATAAACTCGTATGGGTTAATGTATCGTGTAACCAGGCCTTAAGTTGATTTCTGGTTTTCCGCCTCCAATCTGGCATACATTTGATCCGTCGCTGACGATTTAAAAACCTCTGTTTCGGCCCCAGACGGCACGAGTGAATCAATTAAAAGGCCGCCCTTTGCCGACGAAAGAAGGGTGGAAGCAGGAGGTGGACCGGTTATTACTCTCGCGCCAGGTGCAGCTGAGAGCGCGTGCGTTTCGCTCGCACGGCGATAGGAGGACTCGCGGTGGAAAAAAATTATGAAGTGTAGAGGAGGAGGTGGTGTGGGCGGGGGGGGAGGTGGGTGGGGGGGAATACTGACTCGGGCAAGTGAGTGAGTGAGTGGTGGACGCAGGACTCCCACGCCGAAAGAAGAGGGGGGGGGTGGGACGTGGGCAGAGCAGACAGGCGGTGGTGGTGGTGTTCCGAGCACATTTGCGTGTGGTGCACAATGGCGGGCGGGTGGTCGATACGGGACGGAGGTGGCCTTCGGGAGGGCTCATTGGCCATGGCCGATGGGGGTTAAACGAGTTAGAGGAGAGGGGCGGCAGGGCGCGTGTTTAGGAGACCCAGGGCCGGCACCCGCATAGACACCGACCGTCCTTCCGCATCCTCCTCGTTCCTCCTCTTTCGCCCACCTGGGTGTATAAAGGAAGGAGTACACACTCAGGGTCCCTCGGTTACGGCACTGCGACATATCGACGTCGAGACGATAGACATATATGACAACATATTTCCTTTACATAAGGAATACTATGAAATAGAGAAATAGATACGTCTATAATCGGCAATTATCGTAAATACGCCCAAGGGCACGATGATATTCGTCAATATGCTAATGGGGACGGATATAATAAACCAATAGATATGGACGAAGATCAATGGGACATCGATATCGACATTAATAACACAGGCCTACAAAGTTTAGGGTCTCGAGAGCCCACTCGAGAGCCCATGACGTGATAGGCAATTTTATAAAGTAGATTCGGATTCAGCGCACAAAATTACGTCAAAATGGTCCATAGCATCAAAAAAGCATACTCTTGTTGGCCTGTGTTATCAACAGCTCAATAAAAGCTCGATACGGGAAATAAATACCCGAACAGACTAATACGATGATTATAGGCACACCCAATTAATAAAATATAATTATCTAGATATCAATACGGAAAAAATGTCAAGTAACTTAACTTCGGACGTGAATTCTGGTATAAACACCGGTGCTAATCCCGGTAGACAAATCTCGACACAGGTAATTAATATCCACAACACGATGCGTCAAGAAATATTCCACATTGATGATATATTCTACCAGTACAGGAACGTGGATAAATTATCGGGACATATATGTATTCTATCCGGAGTTTCGAAATTGAAAACTGTGTGCTATATAGCCCGACCCTCTCAGACGCTGCACTGCGGGAGTTCCTCTCACCGGAAGGGAGAGGAGTGGGGGGGGGAGGGAAATGAGAAATCTCAAGGGTCCAAGTGAGGCTGGAAGAGGAACGGAAGAGGCTCGCCCACGTGAGTGGCTACTACTGCCCGGAAACCACACACACATCCATACAAAAAAGAAAAACCTTCCTAAAATCCTGAAAATCTCTAGAGGCATTAAGCCCTCTAAATCTCCCGAGTCCCTCTCCGGCTGAAAAAAAATGAACCTCGAGGTAAGATTTTTTTCCGAGATGATATGGGCGCAATAAATCGATTATGGTCATTCCCGGAAACGGCAGAAACCTACATTTTCAAACACCATCATCAGGAGGCAGCCTCATTATACGAGTGTTCGTTAACAAGTGACGGCTGCCGGCAGTTTGAGAGTGTGTTAATTTGACATAAGCGAATTGCTTATCTGCGCAACTTTAGCCATTAAAATAACCCATAAAGATGGAAAAATCTTTAACGGAAGATAATCCACGCTTTCCACAAACGCTACTGGCATGAGGAACACGCTGAAAAAAATTCAAAGCGAAGCATGGTTTCCAATTACACGATAAAAATGGAGATACACAAGGAAGATTCGTCCAGCCGCATAGAATTTCCAACAAAGGCATGTTATGGCCAAAAATCCAATTAAAATTGTTGCCATTATTACCCTATCTATTAATGTAATACAGATATCATGAGCAAAACAAAACGTAGAGACAAATAAGAAAGGGAGGGCTAAAATGACCAATAAAAATCCTCCAGATGAATATGAACCAGTGATACTAACCACCAGGCATAATGCCAAAAAAATGCAATTTCTGTTTAAAATTCATGCTGCATTACACCAGATATTTCCGAACCACTTTTATGGCAATGTACCCAATATTATATGAAACAATAAGTAAGTTTTTACAAATTCTGAAGATTCACACAATAATGTGCGGAAACGAAGCATCACAAATAAATCACAAAAACTTGGCAAATTCCACAGGTAAACTATTTATCACGACCATGGCATTGTATGTCACCACATCATCGTCTGATTAGCCCATTTTTGTGATTCTTAAGTGAAGTTAGACGAAGCTTCGACACAGCTTCCTCCACGTGTATATTTTTATGATGATAAAACTACATTTGGAAAAATCAGTGCCGAAACTTCGTCACACGATGTTAGCTTGAAAAACTTGAAAACTTAAAAGCCGAAACAGCTCCTGAAATTTAAGACATATAAGTACTTTTCCTGACGTAATTCTCGTAGCTAAATGAGCTTACTGTCCATAAAAAGGGGCCCGTTGAGTTTAGGAAGACTTACCTTCAAGTAGGGTAAAGCGATTCAAACGGAATAAAATTCATGTGATGGAATGGTCATTTCTTGTAAATTAATTCATATACATTTTTCCGATCCTTACCTGAAGATTTATGATATTTTACTTGAAAGAGACACTGTTTTTGGCACTCAAAGTCCGATGGCCCGATTTCAAGTTATCGTTATTCTCTAAATATTTTGCATGGAGATGGGAGATTCTGATATAAGTTAACTAAACATGTTTCTCACCCAAATGGAACGGATTTTGACCGCTGAAAACATTAGTACAGTACTGTGGTTATGAACATCGAGGAGAAAGAGAGAAGATGGCACAATAAAATAAAGAACAACAGTTTGGCAGGATATATTGTTATAGGAATGGAGAAGAATTTCTATGCTTTAGTAGTGCGTAGTACCAGTCTGCAGCAATCAGCACACATAACAACAATATTTACAGAACAGACTACGCCCACGATGAGCCCGAGGTCATTAGCTACATCAAAATGCTGAGCAGCAAGAAAAAAATCGCCACGATTTTGAGGGTAATCAAGTTTATAGCGACCGACGCAGAAGATAGATGATGCTGATACAGCTAGACATTCTCATAAACCCGTTTCCTCAGTAGAGCTGACATACTTTTTTTAGTGCGTGGTTCACGATTTAAAGAAGAAAATGATTAGGAGATAGAAAAAGAAGGGCATAGAATCAAAGGTTCAACTAATCCGCCGTCGGAATCAAATAATGAGCATTCCATGGCTGCCAGGAAATTCGTGAGCGATTTTTTATCTTAAATTATGATAGTACATCCCATTGTCGATTCTGACAGCATCGAAACTCAAATGATCGCTATCTTCAAATTTAATTAAATCCTTTAGTCCCACTCAGCAAAGATAAGTTCTGTTTAGATACGACCCCCATCAAAGGGCAAAAAAAAATGACGAACCACGGTTCGCAAACCTCCAGTGCTACGCAAAGGGTTTCGAATTTCTGCTTTGATTTGTAATCATCTCTAATTTTGAATGAACACACAGCGAAGTAGTGGGACAAACTTATTGGATGGAATCCGCTACTCATACCTAAACCTCAGAAAAACCAATAACGGAAGAAGAAATGGATGGGTAGAATTACAGCTGAAGGCAAAGGATGGAAAACATCAGATAAATTAATAAGTGAGACAAGTGAAGATTAGACAAGAAGCAATGAAATGGTTAACTGATAGGACTAACGACTGATAGGAGAGCCATGGAAAACCAATGTTCGCATTGACTGATGATGAATTTTATGCGACGTGTCAACTGTTTGATATTTTCTGAAGCTCCCATTACCACACAGATCGAGTTTCCCCCGGTGTTTCGCCCCCGGCGCAATTTCGCGAGGAAATGCGAGCCCCACCAAACCTCGCTTCACGAACCTTGATCGATGACCTGATTGGTGTGGAAGAAGAGCGGTAGAGGGGAGGGTGACGAATTAGCTCGAGGAAACCACGTTAGGCGCCACTTCCGAAAGCGGAAGGCTGTTGCAACCGTCCCCCTTCCCACTTCCCCGTCAGCAAATGAAAGGAGAGCCTTGGATCCCCAGAGAGCTAGCAAAATCTTGCCAGCACCCCTACAGTAGGATACTTGCCAACCAAGGCAAGTCTATGTTTACCAATAGTCTATCCGAGAGCAGTTAGACAAGGAATACCACTACACACAAAAATAAAATTTAATTAGCAACAGTTAAATGTCGTATTCGCTGCACACATTTCCAAGACTATGAAATTTTCCACCATAACTTAACATAAATATTACAACAGAATAATTTCCGGGCATTTCTTTCCCATGACGAATGTGTCGAGAATTAAAACGCATGGCGTGTGAACGGGGCTCGAAAACATCGACACGGCGGCATGTGAATATTAAAGACGCAATAGATATTAGTTCACACCATTCGTGATGAGCTGAGCCATTTGATATTTTCCGCTGATGAATCGGAAACCTAACGCCACGATAAACAGAGAGAGAGAGAGAGAGACCGATATCCTCATTTTGCAACTCAAAGAAAAAAATAAACGCACACTAATGCCAGTATCTACATCTACGCAATACCCTGCGAGCCACCACGAGGGTGTGTGGCAAGGGGTGAAGATCACCAAACATGCACTATTGACATGCAACTAGCATATTTAAGGGAGATATGCTAGAAAATAGGGTCACATGCAGCTAGATGGTTAGTATCTACATAATAGGAAAGGGATTATTGGTTGTTATTACATGCATCATCCACTACAGACTAGGTACTCTAACTATATTTCACCTACCTATCCCTTTGCTACGCTGCCTATTGTTCTCTCTTATGGTACGCGGGAAAAATGACATTTTAAATCTATCGGTACGACAATCTATCTCTCTAATCTTATTAATCTGATCAAACCTAGCATAATACGCAGGGGTTCTTAATATATATCTAACGTCATCTGCGAACAAATCGGCTTCGAATTTACTTAAAAAGGTTTAACCTAAATTTTAACCTGCGTTCTGATAGTAATTCCCATCCTAGTTCTTCTATTAAATTCGTAACACTTGTACATTTATCATAACGGCCTTTAACAAATCTAGCGGATTTGTTAAAGGCCGTTATGATAGGTCTAGTATGGTACATGAGGCTAGGTAGCAAAGTCATTATGGCTTGGAAAATCGCACCATACGCTGCGGATGTACGTAAATGGACCGAATAAGAGGCGTAGAGCAAACCAATCAATAATGCAAATACCACCAGCTGTATTTCCATAAATGGAGAAAAGCTCCACAAGAAGGTCCTAGTATACAAATCACTATTTTATATAAAGAGGAAAAAGTTAAAGTCATTGCATGTTTTTGTATTTAATGAAGGAATTACAAAGGAAAAACGCGAATGGCGATAGGATTCAATAAAATGAGGACGACGAATTTAGTATTGTAAGAGTTTGGCTTCCTCGAGATTTAAAACCTGAATAGGACAGGACCACAAGTACACACAAGCGACTTCCTTAAGGAAAAGATGGATGTGATCGTCATGCAATTAATTTTCGCGGAGAAGGTAAAATTCGCGAGATGAGGGTGTTCAAATGTGGGAGTGAAGTGAATAGAGGGAGAGAGACAAAAGCCGAGGTCCAAGAAAACACAGAAGACGAGAGTTTGAGACAAGAGGTGGTTCGGAAGGGAAGACCTTGTTTTCCACGTGACGAGAGTGAAACAACGATCTTCATTCTTCCCAAATAAAACTCGCGGCCGGGAAAATAAACCCAAGGAAGGTCAAACTTCCAAGAGTTTAAAATGGGGGGTACGAGAGAATCGTGGGAAAACAATGGCTCGACTTCAATGACATTTCGGGCCAAACATTGCGTATTTTGTTGAGTACAACGGTAAAGACACGCGCCAAACATTCAACAATAGAACTTATTCTATCGGTCAATGCACATGAATTGATCATTCTCAACACCCCCAAGCGAAACATCGACAAATGAATATTTTGTCGAGGCAAGAGAGTGTCAGCAAGGGCGAAGTCACTCACGGGGGTCAATTGGAACTTTTGGGGCACCAGTCATGCTCATTGAGGTACATGAGGCACTCGCTATGATAACCAATGCTACAACCAGTCCGCCATCTTCGTCGACTCTAATTTTCCTACGTTGCTTGTGGGCTAACGCACCAATATTGCAATTTTACGAAGTTTTCCATCGATAACTTACTCGAAACCAGCATGCATCGCAAATAAATTGTTTATTTATTAAAATTTATTATAATCCGCGTTCCTGGCGAAAAAGTGTATAAAATACAGTTGAATTCATATAGGACCTAAGCTGAAAAATCTATTATATCTATCTATCTAAAAGAGTCGAAATATTAAGTGAATGTGATATCTAAGTGTTTGAACAATATTTTTCAATGACTTAGTAATATTTTCACACCACTCAATAGTAGAGGTCATACTTTATAATACGTATTAAAATCAAGATAGTTTATCGGGCATGACTAAAATGAAGGTTCTTCCTTAAGTTGGGGAAGAGTTTTCAGCGTACGGTGTCAAAACAAATTAGCAAAGTTGGAGACTTTTACATGCTTATATACATACATACCAATCACGCAGTTCCCTTCCGGGGTAGGCACAGTCACAAAGTTTCACTCATAAATATATATTTGTACACTTAACTCTGTTTCAATAATTTCCTCCATACAGACCTATCCTTGCAAACCTCTTTTGCCTCATTTACCCCTATACACTGTTCCATACAAGCCCTCCTGTTTTTAAGACTCCTAATAATCCTACTCCTACGAATTCCCTCCACCACATTCAAGCACAAATTTCTCGGCCTACCTCTACCACCATTCATTTCAGTCTTACATATTGTTTCGTTATTCGACTCTCATCCATTCTCTCAACATGGTCAAACCAACGATGCACACTCCTTTCATGTATGTCCATTACTGGAGCATCTAACCCACATTCATTTATTACCCACTCATTCCTGACCCTACCCATCCTACTTTTGCCGCAAACAGTCCTCAGATAACTCATACCCACGGCGTTTAGTCTACTCTTTATGTTTATCCTGACATACCCATGTTTCACTACTATACAACAAAGTGGGGAGAAGTACACTTTTGTACACAGCGATTTTCGCTTCCTTAGACAGGCACTCATTCCTTGATACGCTCCACATGCTACCTACCACTTTCCTTCCAGTAGTCGCACGTCTATTTATCTCCTCATCTATCCGTCCATCTTTCGCAAACACCTTACCTAAGTACACAAAATCATTCACTTGTTCAATTACTTCACCATTCGTCCTCATCATACAGTTATTCTCCCGATTCTCCTTATCAAAAACTACTTTAGTCTTGCACGCATTTACCCTCAATTCCATTCTCTTTGTCGATTCACAAAACTTACTACTAGTAGCTTCTGTAATCCCTGTTGACTGTCTGAGATCAAAACAGCATCATCCGCATATAGAGGAACTCGCAAGTTTACATTTCCAATCAAAACACCGTCGTTTTCACTACATGCATCTCTAACACATTTATCCATAAATAAATTAAACAGCCATGGTGACATTACGCATCCTTGCTTGACGCCCTGTTTTATTACAATTCAATCACTTAGAACCCCGTTAACACTCACACTTGCCATACATTTCTCATACATCACCATCATACCATTCAATAACTGCCCATTCACTCCATAGTCCTTCAAAACCTTCCACAATTTCTTTCTATTTACATGCTTAATAAGTAACTTACTTATTGCGATCATTAAAAAACAATATATTTGAGCCATAAATCTTGCAACATTTACAAAGAAAACAGTTGCAGGCTTTACTTGGTGGAAGTTATCCATCAAGGAAGAATTAATTCACTTCGTCAACTCCACTGGTGAGTAACTCTGTAAACTCAACTCGTGAGTTTCTCCACAAGTGGAGTTAACAAAGTTATTTTAATTCTTCCGTGCAGCAACATTTACTTCACGCTTCTTACAGCTGTTGACATAAAATAAAATTTGAACATGGTCTCCATTTTAACACGGAAAAAATCGAGCTCAAACCTTAAGTGTAAGAAGGATGGCGAAGCAAGTCTCGTCCGCGCAACGGTCGTTCCTGTGGGATGCCAAGGACGCATGTTCCCCCGGGAGAAAACAGGAAAAACTAGTAAGGGATGGCGTAGGCGCAGGCTGGCTGAGGAGCTCGTACTTATAGCGATCCCAAATTCCGCATGAAAGCAATGAGCAGATTAACTTCAGCACTTAAACATACTTATCCACGATGTCGATCCCTTTCTGGATATGATCCGTCAAAGAGATTAGTTAATGCTGGAGAGCCAAAAAATCTGGCTTTCATTTTTATAACTTACTTCTTACTACCCTATATGTATGCTTCGTTTACATTCATGGCCTGCTTTATAAACGCTCTCTTGTTCAGACGACTCCTAATATTCCACCTTTTTATCATAAAAACGAAGGCTTCTGGTACAACCACTTGGAACTAGAACTGGTCACGTGATAAATTAGTACCTTGTATGCTCTACAATTTTTAATTTCCGATCACGGTTTCGACTATTACTGTCAGTATCTTGACATTAAACTTAATAATGACAATTACTGTCGAAACTAAGGTCGGAAATGAAAACGTTCGCGATTTACTAATACTAATTCATTGAGCGAATCCGCCTCTTACAGAGTCTCTTCCACCTCACTCACCTTCATAACTTCCTCGATCTACTCCACCTCATGCACCACTCAACCCATGATATCTGTTTCATTTTGGACTTCAATCCTTTCTCTTAACATAGAAAAAAACCATTGAAGTACGTTCCTTAAATGTACATCCATTCCTGTAGCATAAATATCACATACTTTCCGGACCAACTCTTCCTAAATTTTTATGTCTCCCATTTTTATCGCAAATGAAATACTTAAATGCACCTAACCCCCAGTTTCAATGTATTCAGCCCGATTAAAATACTATACATTAAAAATTGTTCTTCTGTTGCTAGTTTTAAGATGAAATATTATTGTATGTTACTTTCTGACAACTAAATGTTGTTATTATTTTGCATATTGTTGTAATTTTGCATATTGCTGTAATTAATGTAAATCCAGAAATGTATGCAGATGAATTTGTTATATGATATGATTTCCAAAAAACTTTGCATTCAGCATTGTAAAATGGTTTTAATTCATACTTAATTTTTTCATTTTGTTACTTTCCAAATTGTTGATTTTGCTCTTTATGTTGCTCAAAAAATGTAAATTGCTTTTGTTCTTATGGGGTATATCCCCAGGACAATTAATAAATTATTCATTCATTCATTAAACCCTCATTTCCTCGTTAATGCTGACTGTTCTCTCACTGGATTGGGTATTTGATCGTTTCATGACGCCCCGATAATCCAGGGGTCACAGTTTCGAATTCCCGCCATGGGTCTGGATGTCATTGTTCCAGGAAGTCTATGGATACACGGCGCAATGAAACCTCCGCAGGCTAAGCAATTAAAATTCGAAGTCTACCACCGGTACTAAAATGATCACCTACGTCCATTCCAACGCAGCTTGGTATAAAATCTTGCTAATGGATCACGGAAGCAGATGGCGGATACAGGATTATACCATTCGGGAGCGGAGATTATTACGGGAGTAAGACAGATTTTATGGAAGGGCAGAAGAAAACCATGACATGAGCTTTTCTGAAACGAAAGGAGACAGATGGCCCTCAATTCAACGTTCCAGCCAGCGAACGGAGAAAGGTACCTACTTCTGTAAATCAAGTTTCCCAACCCTATTAGCATCGGGTAAGAATGAAAAATTACTGGGAAATTTTTTTTGGAAAACATAAAATTTCAGGGTAGGGTGAGGAAGCAGAGAGAAATTGGAAAGGGCATGTGTTAAGAGGTAATGGGTTGTAAAAATATTTTATCGAGGGCGTGGATGAAGAAAGTAGGAAGAGAGAAAGAAGAACTGAGGTGGGCGTGCCCAAGAACATCAGGACCATACCCATAAAATGAAAAAAAGAAACGTAACATTCTTTTGTTTTTGAGAGGCTGATACTTTGTGGAATATTGGTAGCAATATAAAACATAGCGAAAATTACGACATTCTCCAGATAACATCCTTAACAATTAATTTTAATTACTGATTCAACAGGAAAGCATTTATTAAACAATTTATATTGTGTTACTAACAGTTGAGGTCCGAATTTCGATGTGACATCAGGGAGACAAAAAGTAGCCTGAGTTACCAACCAGGTTATGGACTTTCTTATGAAGTTCCATGAACACTGTTAACTGTAAAAATGAACTCTATAGTATCCATATAAAGTCCATACATGAATGACTTTAATTTGTTTAAACTACTATGTGGTTTATGACGAGTGTTTGTCACTAGGGCAGCAGTTGAAATATGTCATTATGAGCACAAACATTTAATGGGTGGTACATGATGAGGAGTATTGTGTCCTTTTTAAGCAGTTATCTAAGAGAGAACTTAGTTATTCTGTGTTTGAACGAAATAAAGATAACATGGATATGGATTATGATAGGTTCCTCATTCGTTCAGAACATGCTCGAAATGGATGAATCGTTTTTAGACGCGCGAAATAAAGCAAATGGGTAAATAAAAGTTGTCATGGACACCTTCAGGGGCAGGGTGACACGTAAACCATTGGCAAATGACGAGAATGAGAGAAAAAAGTGGCAAAGAGAAAAAAATGGGGATGCCAGCAGAAACTGTTTCACACGCAGACGACCAGTGAATAGGAAAGAGGAAGCTCAAGAAAACACTCTTAATAAAATTGCTAAATGTGCATGTTCGAACGTATGATTGCAAAAAAGATTTAATTTTACTTTGACACGGGCGGCAATCGAAATGATTTGGGGGAAACATTTTCGCGGAGCGTCAGCCACAAAATTCGGTCACCATCCCGAGTGCTTCCCTTTTGGTGAGTCTCCAAGTCGTTAAATTTAAATACCACGCCGCTCCACTCCGCCTCGTATGCGGAGCACTAAAAAACTTGCTCATTTCTGAGAAGTATTTAGTGAAATTTTGCCCCATATACGAAACGTAACGTCTCGAGATGGCCACCAGAGAATAAGACCTCCTCAAGGGCACGGGGAGACATTATTTTCCAAGGGGCCGAGACGAAGCGCACGTTTTATCCTTCCAAGAATAACTCTCGACCGTAACTGGGCTCCCCGAATTCAAAAGAACGGGTTGTAGTTTGCAGGATTTCCGGTAGAATTTCATGTGCTGAACCACTTTCACGCCACATTGCTTGCGCTGATTCACTGAGTCTCTCCGAGAACACATGCAATGCACCTGTTGCGATGACTTTGGGTGCTCTCAAAATATTCTCCATTGACCTCCTTCCCAGCTTTCTGTCAAGTCATGGGGTGACTAATCATTTATTAAAATTCTTATGTCCATTAACTCGGAGGTCTAAAGTTCACCCACAGGCAATAACAAAGCGGCATCTACGTCCAAGCAATATTTACACGAATGATCCGAAAAAAAAGTAAGCTTCGCCTCATCCGTCACTAGTATACATTAAACTTATAATTAGCAATGATTTTCCGAAACAACAATCGCACTTTTTCACGGATTCTAATTATAAAGTACCACAGGCAATAACAAAGAAGCATCTACTTTCAGGTAATATTTACAAGAATGATCCGAAAAACAAGTAAGCTACGCCTAATTCATCACTAGTATACATTAAACTTATAATTAGCAATGATTTTCGAAACAACAACTGCACTTTTCCACGGATTCTAATTATAACGTACCGCGCGTATCGACACATTGATGATGGTGACTTCGTGAGGCGGATCGCGTTGTTCATTATTATTAAAGTCCGTGTAAAAAGGCAACTGTTCTTCCTTACTTAGACAGTCTTCCACTACATAAGGCCTGGACCGTTGAACATGTTAGCAACAATTATCTTGAAGTTAATGGTGGATATGTACGCATATTTTTACACGGAAATCACGTGAAATTTGGTTTTAAAATTAGAAATGAAAATAAATCAACTTACACCCAAAGCTAGCTAAATGGACACTTCCTGGGTCAAATATGACCAACTCAAAGAGAAGATTTTGAGCGTATTAGGCCAAATGTTTATACAACGACAATGTCACAAAAGAATAAATGTGGCTAACTTTGTAAATCGAAGTTATTTTTTTATGCTGATAACGATTCCCCGCTTTATTCTACGTGACAATTATTCATTGCACTCATCAAGAGTTTCGACCATTCACAAGGATTCGATTTTTTTAATATACTGTATGTTCATTTAGATAGCTCAGAGGTATATTTTGAATGTATTATCGCCACATGTTAACATCTGAGGTACCCTAATCTACTTTCTGTCGCATTGCCGCCAGTGTTTGCAACTTGCTTTATGATAAAAGAAAACATTATCACTTAGTATTATCACTTAGTAGTAAAAGAAATCAGTATCACTTCGAATTATTCCTGCGGTATTCAGCATCACTTGGAAACATCCCTATGGTCACGGTTGCGAAGGAAAAGACATTGGATATTGGTTAGAAATAACACCCACGTGATAATGTAAAGCAAATACGAGCTTAACACGCGCCGCTTGCATAGCGTGAGGGTGTCACAAGCATTTACAAACAGAAACAGGCTCCTAATCTTCAGTTGTATAGTCGCCGAGTAAGAACCAGCTCGTCTCCCGCCAGTGGGTCACGGGTCGGCGGGGAGTGGAGATAGAGGAGGCGAGAGCGGTCAAATTCCTGTTCCAAAGTCCCTACCCAGCATCTCCATGAGAATAAGAAAAGGTGAACGGGCGAGGAGGAAATGGCGCAGCGACGAAATTGGAAAATAAAAAAAAAACTAAATGTACGCCGGGCGAGGATGCCAGTGGAGGACGTCCGAAGAGCGGAGTCGCACCGAATTCCGAAGCCCTGCCAAATGTGAGAAACTTATTTTTCCGTCCATTCATTTTCCACGGAAAAAATAAGTGACCTTCCTTTCCTGTGGCGTCATTGAGAGGAAGAGAAGTAGGGAAGGCGACGAAGCTTCCCGCAGGGCGGAACGAACCCCTTCAGGGCGACGCGACAAGAGCAGGCGACAATGCAGTTTGGCGACTGACGGGAAGAATGCCGTTCGGGGACCTCCCCTACTACGGCGGCGCCGTCGGTGGAGGCGCCCGGCAGAGGGGCGACACTCCCAGGGTTCGTCACAGTCAGCAGGGCAAGAAGGCTAACCGATGTTTAAGGAGGTTCTGCCGTAAAATGAAGCGAATTTCATCTCCTTCGTATTCGAGCTGCATGAAGAAAACCATGTTCACTATATATGACTCAAGGAGGAAGAAATACAATTCAGGATATTCTACTTTGGTCAAAGCCCGCCATCTTCATTTGTCAACTTAAAATGGTTCCAATGTGGAATCGATCCATCAAAGGGGGAAATATAATAATAACAATAATAAATTCACCGCACACTACAAATAGTATTATGAACTTCAGGAGACCACTAAGGTTTTTGCTTGAAAGCGGGGTCACCTCCAGAGATGAACAGCAACACTGATATACATACGTAGTTTTACAACGATATAAACATAAGTTATAATTTTTTATATGCATAAGAGAAATTTTTAATTGCAGGAACACGAAATTTTGAATTTACAAAGAAGACATTATTCCTGCTGCTTGGCTAAATAGCCAGAGCAAAACTTGTTAGAGAAAATGTTTAAGTTTGTCAATGCTTTTTATAGCATGGGGTAATAGGTTCCATATCTTGGACTTCAAGCAGACAGAGCATCATTTAAACGATGTAGTATAAGGATTAGGAAAAACGTAAGAATAATTACTCCGTAGGGAACAATTGAACGCAAGTTGTGTGGAATTCATGTTTGTGGATTCCATTTAAGTATTTTAAATATTACGACGTAAGCTTGGACACACCTTGAACCATTCTCGATTTGAGGAAGACACGGTAATAAAACCTACGTCGTATTAAACAAAACTTAAGAGGGATCTACATACCGGCGTCCATTTTCCTCCTACTCAACTCTAATCGGATCATTAGGGGTTTCTTTTCTTCCAACCTTATAAAAAAACATGAAATAGTCAGCCATAACAGCAGTTTTATCCACATCACCAAGAAATCTGATAACACAGTAACTGAATCACGTTAATACGCTGAAACCTTTTTAAAAACACTGATTCGTTAAAGTTACTTTCGACGGGGGATGTTTCCGTCATCGTTTTATAGATGGTTTCCTGAATAACCAGGAAACAAAATAATAAATATTATGAATAGGTAAATTTAACCTCTAGCTAATATTTCACCAGAAATCACATAGTCGAAGTTACCTCAAAATTCGTCATTATTTCAATGTTTTGATCAAATTAGGCGTGGCCTTCCTATCCCAAGCACAAGTCGAAATATATGTATTAATTCTGACGATTTTACTGATCAAAATTTGGGATTAATTACGCGCATAATCGTATGAGGGTTAATCGCGTACACACCATTGCTTGTCATATTCATTATCGGGTCATATTCTTGTCGAAAATGGAATGATTAGGACGAGCAGTAATGAGGGAATATGTCATGTAGTATTTCTACAGTATTTTCTACCTACATTTTGGACCTTAGGAAAAATGACCAAAGCTTTGAAAAGCTTAGCTGTGAGTATTGATCGTTCCCTACACAATATTGTTGAATTAATCGACGGAATTTCAGGCCTGTTTCCATCATATCATCGTTAAGGAGACCGTTTCGAGGTTCTAATTTTGAATTGTGACTATAAAGTATTCAGGTTATCCTATGATGCAGACTATAGTATATTCAATGTTGCTGTTTTAGTTTATAATATTGTTGCACAATCAGTCAATCAATCAAGATTTGTTGACGATCGCTCCTGTAGCATGCAGATAACCATATATTCAAAACTGCACTCTACTATGAGTAGCTAAATAAATTCCGCCACCTACTCTCCCTTACTACGCATGGGACCAGCAACGCAACCTAGTGTGTTTGTAAATCAAATGTCCTTCAACTGACCATGCCAACCGATTCCCATCTTCCCGCCAAATTATTTTATCGCAAATCGAACATGGACTTATAATCTAAGCTTCGTAACATGGGCTTAAGGGAAGATTGGCAGAATGAGTCGAAAGAATGATGTTTTCCAAGTTAATCCGACCACCACAGGGTCCCGATAGGGATCCTTAATTAAACAAAAACAAGGCCACACAACAAGAAAGAGTATTATATAGAATTTTGCAGACAAGTAGTCAGCGTTGAGGGTAATAGCAGTGGTCCGCAGTTTAAATAGGAAATAAAATTGTAGAACCGACGCTCGCTAGTCGTCAACAGAAAAGATAAAACAACATTGAGACGCACTTGAAAGAGTGCACAGTAATAATCAACGGGGTTAGATCGAGGTCAAAATGGAGCAACCACAATCACATTACGATACTAAGAAAATACTATCGTACGAAGTAATTGGTATACGTTTGACGGGGTCATGAGTTACACGATCATTCTGCGCATTATCATTACTGATCATTTGGCATTGCTTTGCGTACCATGATGAAAACTGGAACATATAAGAACAAAAAAACAATATTTCTTGATTTAAAAAAAATCAATGAACTGCGCTCTTTCCTCATCACCCATCAAATGCGTGCGCGTTAGGACCACTATGAACTCAGGATTGTCTCTGCGCAATATCTCTTCCCGGGAAATTTTTAGATGGCATGAGTATCGGCGGTATCGACAGAAAAACACCAGCTGCCAATCGCAGCCAATGGGACGGAGTCCGTCTATCTAAATGATCCGTTCTCATTGTAATAGCAAGGGAAGTGGGTTTCGACTTCTTGTTCTTGATATAGCCGTAATGAAGGAGGCTCTTATCGTATCAACACATTTCCCGTTAACACTATTAATGCCGAGACTCTGCTCCACGATCAGAAATTCAGTTTTATTTCACAACGGTTCCAAACGCATGATAATAATAATGACTAATTTTCAGAACCACAAACACTAATTCCCAGGAAGTTAACAATGAAGTTTAAAATTCGGGGTTAAAAATAACACGTAAGCTTAAGGCCCTTTTCATTTGAATAAGGTCAATTAGCAAGGAGTGCCTGCTAAAAAAAGTTTCCTCTCACCGAATGCTACTGCGATGTAGGATTAAGCAATACATTAACGAAATGGAATACCCAAAGAGAGAGAGAGAGAGAGTGTGTGAGAGCGGGAGACGCATTATTTCCTGAAATATATTTTCATTATTCCATTTGCTACACACATTATTTCATCAAAAAGGCGTTCAGGATCCACAATCTACTACCCTTTTCACACAACCTAATCCCTTTTACAATTTATTTCAGTTTTGCCTCGTGTATAACGACACCTCCGAAATTAATAGCACTCTATTATTTGCCATTCATCACGAAGGTAATAAGGTAAAACAATTAAGATGGTTAAGCGTAACGATACCAGCCAAAAATTAAGGTTTTAATTTATGTCAAATGCTCTGCAACCTGAAGTTTCGCTCGAGATGGATCAGGGCACAGAACGCTGGAATAGGGGATATTGCATAGGGCATATCCTAACATAAATACAAGCAATAACACAGATTTCGGTATGTAACATTTACCATGTCGAATCGAAATGAAATAAGGAAAAAAGCATTCTGTGCACATCTTCGCCCGCGTTTCATTACACGAATATTTTTCAAATGAAGATTTTTCACTATTACATGAAGTTAAGCTTTTAAAGTGTAAAGGAACACAGTTATAGAAAACAGAACGATATATTACACCAAAAAGTTCATAATGAAACCTGGAATCAAGCCTAATATTGCTAATTATGCACCAGACATTTTTTTAACCTGGTTTATACACAAAATTCGAATAATATTTTCCGAAAATAATTTAATAACATCCTCGAGTTGTTTATTATATCAACTTCAACCAATGAAAAATAGTAATTATATAAGTACGTAACATACAGCAACCCCATATTTTAGGCAGGCACAGATAATGACAGGTAACTGATTGAAAAAAAACAGAACCAACTCTGAGCAAAATTAGTTAAGATTTGTACGAAATAAATATGCTCACCTAGAGACTGCAACTTCGAAGATGTTCAACACGGCCGCAGTAATTCAATATTAAGGTTGATGATAATGAAAACATATAGACCCATGGAGGACCTGAAAACAATAAGAAAGATAAAATTAGGGGGCTAATAGGGCTATATTTCCCTCTCATTTCTACACTTTAGATTAGAGCTTTTGGTGCTTAATTACTTTCAAAGTTACGTTCAAAAACTTATTTACGAAGGTTTTTAAAACATCCGTAAAGGAAGAGGTGCAAAATAATGCACCATCACATAATGCAAGACATTGCACCTGATTCACAGTATTAATTTACATAAAACAAAACTCTTGCGCAACACGTCTTATTTTCTGTTCTTAAGATGAAACGTACAAGCATATCTTCCTTCCTTCCTACCTTCCACTCTCTATCATGCTCTCCCCAATAAGGAGTGGCTAACCTCTACGCAGCATAACAATAATGGAGAACTGTTAAAAGAAAATGGCATTCAATGCCCTTTATCGGATAAAATTTAATAATAAAGGTCTTAACGAGAAAATAAATTATCGTTCACATTAGATCATGGCTAAAAATTTATATTTTACAAGCAGTTTTAATGTCTTACTTCCTCTAAACAGACAGAACCAGATTTAGAAAGAAATAATTCGGTCTCAACAATGAATGAACTCTTTTCCGAACGATAAAATAAGATAATTTGCTTCGTCGTTCATCACTGCATTTGGCGGAGTGGAATGGGGTTAAGTGTGAGGTATCGCTGGGGCAACCGACAAGTGCTGGACGAGGGGAAAAAGCGTGCGTCAGATTTACACGAAATGGTTCGTGTTCACATTTATACAAGGTCAATATGTTGCAATTTTGCTATCATCTCCGCCTTTAAGCAAAATAAGCAATGCAACTGAAGGCGAAGGTTTACAGGCGGAAATCTAAGCAAGCGTATGATGCTTAGTCGCGCGCCCTCACGCTAGAAATAAGCCATGTCCATCCTTCTAGTAGCACAGTTGGGCGTGCATTTCCTCTGGAGGAAAAAGCTGGGGGCGACTACATAAAAATATGCTCACTAAAAAAAACATGAACAAAAGATCTAAATAAATGAAAATCAGGGAGGATAATCACCAGTTTTTTTGGGTTATTAAGAAACAATAATATGCATTACACCTCATCAGTCAGAGTCTTAAATCCGCGGTAAGAATGACTTTAATGACTATCCAAGGTTCATAAAGAGCCGCAATAATAAACACTGTAACGTGGTCAAAAAAAAAGATTAATGGATCTCATTACAGTAAGTGTGTAAAAAAAAAGATAAGCGGCTGACTCTTCCGTCGGGAACATTTTTTCAGAAGAGTTAGAAGACACTCGATTTATATCTTTTAAGGATAAAAAATATATGCCCAAATAATTTATTTCGAAAGACATTGATAAAGCAAAGTATTTTTCGTAGTTAAAAAATAAAATAAATCGAGAGTTTAGAACACATCTTACTACCTTTTGCTCGGCGGGCATCCCCTGTAATTCCTAATCGTATCTTGAAAGTAGATTCCCAGCCCCTAAATGCGGATTCACCTTTGGAAAAATCAATTACATTTTCCTCAGCAGGACCAAAATGGTTCAAACTTCTCCATCGGTAAATCTCGTTATGAATATGGAAATATGAAGAGGAAATCTGAAGACGGAATCGGATAGAGCTCAAAGCTGCACCTGAACTCAAATGAATTCCCACTGACAGTGAAAACAACTGATAACTATATTGCGCTCCCTACTCACAAGACAATAAAGAGTTCTTCATTCTAAAGTTCAAAATGAGCCTAAAATGTATTAAGCAACACAGGGAATTTCGTACTCGGAAAATTTCGCAGCTAAATCATTTGCCATTTATTCTTATTATATTATTACGTTACATTCTGGAGGCGATTTCGCGTATTTTATTGCCATAATTCGGCAGGAAGAACATCATCATATCACTATCAGACTATGAATAAAGCAAGTAAAAGGACATGCAAATGGATTTTAAGCCGTGAGAAACGGACCCATGCTCATTAACCAATAGGGATAACGTGATGACGTTTAAAAAAACCGTCACGCATGGCTGATTTGTTACCAAACTCGGGTGGTCCAGATTACCATCTGATAAAACGTCTTTCAGATATTCTAAGCCTAAGGTCCGGGAAAAAGTGTTGGTTTTCCACTTACGACCCGAGCTTTTGTGCTCGAGAAACCCCTTGGGTGGTCTGGACGACGTGGGCGGTCTGAGGACCTCGCTTTGCTTTAATAGACATAGACCCTCGGGAAATGCTCCACCTCCAGTTGCAGGGAGGCGTGGGTAGAAGGACATCGGTGGCCACCTGAAGGGAGGGATTCCCTTAAATTACTCGAAGGGCATTCGGTCCCCGGAACAGGCAGACAGTAGACAAGCGGACTAATTGCATCCATAGTCCGTCCGCACTGAGCTCTCGTGAGATTTACCCGGGTTCTGGACCACGAGGGAAACGACACTGAATTGATTCAAATGGTGCACCGCTCGACTAATCTCATCGTGAATTAAATACGCCATGAAAGGGAGATGATTCAGAACTGCCCCATTATAGAATGAAGCAAAAAATAAAAACTACCACGTAATTGCTTAAACTACCGGCTTCCTCAATACTCGACGAAAAAGGTTTCCAATTATCGTTTTCAACCAATCTACGGCGTGTTATCCAACAAAATCAAGAGAATTCATATTTAAACCAAGCCATTAGTTGAAGATCGAACACAGTAAATTTAATAATCTGGACTAAAACGGATATATATTATAGAGATGGCGCGTAAAACAGCGATGGTATGAAACATTAAAAAGACGACGGGAGAAATTACTCATGATCAAATTCAATTTTTTATCCATAGGTATCTGTTGAATTATATTCAGTAATTTTTCGATGCATGCACCTATGATTCAGTGTCATCGTTGTATGATTATACTATAGGACCCATACGCACTGGTCTTATATTAACACATGCGACATGTAAGTTCAGAAATCGAAAAGAGGTTGTCGTGTAGTTCTTCACAAGTATTTTTCTTTTTAGGGAGCTGTGCCTTGTGGAGCATTGACTCCTGGTTTCCGCATCCTTCATAGGGGTTATCACCAAGAATAAAAGACGAAAAGACGAAAAATGACGAGAAAATATTTTAAGCTTTCATTAGAATAAAACATATTTACCTGGACGATGCAAGATAGCTTAAAACGCGAAAGCATAGAAAACGTTCCTCCACACACGGAAGCTATCGAAAATGTCAAAAAGAAGACATAGGTAATGCCATATTGTTCCATTACATTACTCAATGACTGCATATACCTATACTTGGACGAGAAGTGAGTAAGGTGATCTTTAAATTATTTAATATTACAAAAGCAACGGGTGCCTTAAGAAAAAAATATTTTGGGATTGCCCCGAGTAGGAAAAGATTGAAAAAGGTTTACATAGTGTAATGAGCAATTTTTCCAACAACGATGAACAAACCCGAAAAATCTAAATAAATATACCTATGGAAGGAATGAGGAAACAACTCCTCGGCACAAAGATTGGCAAACTGCTAACGGAACCGTTATGCTGTACTGAAAATACACACTGGAAACTTAATCATCATCATTGGTCATTCAATCTTAAGATGGATTTATTGCAGTCCTCCATTCTTCCCGATTTAATGCTCGTTTGCTCACTTCCAGACAGCTCTCCTTATTAGTCCTATTTTATCCCTTGAATTTCCTCTCCGCAGTTTTACCTCTATTTTTCCTTCGATTACATAATTCACAGATCCATTGTGCTTCAGGGTGTGCCCAATCCATCTGGTTCATCTTCTCTTTATAGTGTTCCATAGGGTCTCTTCCACTTCTTCATTTCTTATCTTACCCATCCATTGGATCTTCATCATTAAGTTCAAACGCCAGGTTTCGAAAGCTTCTAGTCGTTTCTGGTCTACTTTACCATTGGTCTAAGCTTCCGATCCATAGCTTGCTACGCTCCACGAGAATCACATACTGATTTCTAGTTTGTAGGCCTATCTTCTTTCAACACAGCAGTTGTCTTTTAACCAAGAACGCTTTCTTAGACTGGGCTATTCTTCGCTTGATGTCCATTGTACTTCTTACGTCCCACGAGATGGTACTTTAGAGATAGGTGAAGGAATCCAGTCGCTCTAATCTCTCTCCTCTGAGTATGACTTCTGCACTCGGCTTCTTTTTCCTACATATTAAGATTTTAGTCTTCGTCTTATATATTATCATGTTGAATTCTTGGAGAACTTGGACCATTGCGTTCAGTGACCTTTGAAGATCATCACGCAAAATATTGGGTAAAAATATATCGAGACTATAGACCATTAGTGTACCTAAGAAGTGCCTGATTAAAGAGAAACAGTTTACCTGCATGGCTAGGCACGGTGTACCACTTTAATCTCGAGGGGGCAAAGATGTTAGGGAAACTGCACTCAAAGACATTACTAATTGATGGTATTGGTTACACTATTCCGCACTCTTTTCACCCCTGAAACTATCAACATCAAAAAGCCAGTTTGGCGTTGAGGGTTCGCAGGGGCCTCTTTTGTATGGCCTGGTCCAGACCGGCCCGCGAACCCGACCCGGCCCACGCATGAAGGAAATTTGCGTGACGGAAATTCGGTTTGACCATATCTACCTCAGTCCCAAGTGACATATTCCAATCAACATATTCAATATTTTTTCAATTTGCACCACACAAGTAAGAGGCTGGATTTCACAGTCTTAGATGGCAGCATTTTAAATTGACATTAGAGATATTGAAAGCAATGCCTATCCCAACTGCATGCACATTTGTTCCAATATCGTATTTTAGAATTTATATCCAAACTTATACGAGAGTAGCCAAAATAACAAATTATTGAAAAATAAAGCGGTTACCAGTTAAAGCAACTGAGTCGAGAGCTTCAGCGAATCGATATCCGGATTAATGGCTGCTGGCGAAGACGACTTTCAAAGCCAAAACAATCAAATTACTTCCAAGTCCCAAAAGCTACCCACTATATTCCTGGGTAGCGTGATATGCTATTCCATTACTCAGGAGCCATCCATGATCCAATATTGATATCAAAACTGATTAATTGATAGAAATAGGATCATATATCTACATAATATATCACTTTACGATTGTTTTACTTGAAAGGGCGTTTCAGAGCAACAGGAAGAATGTTATTTTGACGCCACACAACATCTCTAGGTCCGACAGAAGCGATAAAGTGATACAGATACACTGCACAACAGATTTTTTCTTCCCACACAGAATAATAAACATAATTAAAAACTGAGCTCCACTCAATACACTCTCATAATACACTGCACCACGTCACCTCCCAAAACCTTATCATCCCTTACACCAGGGCCGGTCCGAGCCTTTTTTCAAGTGTAAGCGAACAGTAACTTCGGCGCTCCCCCCCCCCCCCCCCGTCCCCACAATACCTACCGAAGGGGGGTTTCTCCGAGGAAAAAAATTGAAAATAAAGGCTTCACGAATAGAATTTTAAGAATTTCTTACATCTCTTCCAATAAAATCAGGGCAATTACACACGTGAATTTTCTTTAAATAAGCAGAAACCGCTGGTGCAGCGTGTCTAAACTTACTGTTATTTTTAGAGCCGTCTCGTCCGCCGTGTGAACAAAACACGCGAGCGGTCATACGCAAATTAAGTCCAACTACTGTACTGCTACAAGTCTGTTCCATACCCTCGACAGCAAGGATTGATGCGCCGCCGCTCTCGCACCACGCCAGAAGTGTTTTGCCCCTTACATTTACATCATCTGATGGTACAGCCGACGGCCGACTCGACGAAAACTGAAAAACGTTCTCAAGTCTTTATACTCGCTATACTTCAAAAGAGCTTGAATGATATTTACTTCATTGAGACCTTTTTCAACGGCCTTTGCTATTAGCATATAGTTCATTACACATCTGGTAAGAATATTACTATTTTAAGGACGTCCGAAGCTATTATCTTATTTTCATAGAACTACTAATTTTTTGCACCCTGACTTTAATCAGGGGTTATGAGATTCATTATTCACTACAAGTGTAAGAAACTAGCTTGTGACTGAAAAAATATTTTTGCACTCAAATTAGTTCAATTTAGCTGATAATGTTCCTTACATTGAAGAGGGTAGTAAACTTTTCTATTCAAGCTAAAAGTAAGAACTTGAGAAAATAAAAAGTAAGAACTTGAGAAAATAAATGAACCATTATAATAGCCATGATGATGGGTAACGAGTTACTTACCGAAAATTCGGCTGCATTTGAATTACTTATCCGGTGGCGAACCAGAAAAGACTTCACGAATAAATGAATCGATTTAAAATTACACGATTACGAAAAATAAAAAAAATGGCCAAAAGACACTGAAAATCTCAACTTAGTTCAAAAGAATTTATTCACAGGTTCATTTAGTACAAAGGTAAGCAAATTAATTTTTTAAACATTTTTCTGGCCTTCACACTCGCAAATTCTTTGATTATTAAATTGGTGTCCATTTCATTTAGTAAATCATTCTCATTGGCCATTGTTGCCAACCCACTCAAACACTATTGGGACAAAGTTGACCTCATATGAGTTTTAATCAGTTTTAACTTTGAAAAACTTCTTTCGCCGCTAGCCACGGAAACAGCGTTAGGAGTTTTCTTAATGCTACAAAATATTAGGAAATGTGTCCATATACCCACTTTTAGTAATAAATGATAATGCTTGGGTAGGAGAGCTACCGGAGGGTAGCATTGGAGCAAAAATTTGCAGTTCGTCACACAGTTCAATTTATGTCGCATTCTTCGCCATCTCTTAAAACGTTGTGAAGGTGCATGCAGTCCAGTATTATGGAATAATACGTAGACTGTTGAATTTCATTTAAAATACGGTCTTGAATCTTCGCGGAAAAGAGACGAATCAACTCGTTTCGAATATTTTTGCTCAAATAGTGAGCATGTGTCTCGTCATGAGTAACTCCTCTCGCATGCTCAGCCATGACTACATCAAATTTGGCTGTGTTCCACAAGTTTCAAAACATTTCCATTATTTCGCTGGAAGAGAGTCTCTTTAGTTCCTCGAAAGGTCAATCCTTGCGTCCCCAAAAATTGGACTATGGAAAGTAAGCGTTTCAGAACTTTTTTTCGACGGATTCAGGTGAGATATCGTGGACGTTCGTCATATTAAAACAGAAACAACAATTGCACTATTCCACAAGGTATTTAATGCGTACGACGCGATTCAACTCACTGAGCTATCATCAGGTACAAGGGGTCTTGTACTTAATGATGGCTCTGAGAGTTGATACGCGTCGTACCTACGCATTAAATACCTTGTGGAATAGTGCAATTGTTGCTTCTGTTTTAAAATGTTTAAGAACTTACTTCCAATGTTCAGTTTCAGCCTCTATAATTCTTTCATTTCCTTTGTCAATAGTTTCATGTGAACGTAATCGCAAGGGCAGTTTACGCCAAGGTTGACAGTTGTAACAGTTGGCGACGGTGCAGTCACAGTCTCTGGAATTGACGTCTCGTCATCACTGGATTTGGTAAAGCTTCATTCTCCAGCTCAGTCCTGGAAATCGAAGCCTTAAGAAAACTCTCCAACGCTTTGGATTGTTTTTTATTCTCTAATGAATGTTGCAATTTCCTTATGCGATTGAAGGACCCAGACGGTTTTTTATGCGTTACCGAACATTATTACTTTACGCTTCTACTCGAACAACCTCGTAGACAGACTGATAGAGAAGTGACGTTTCCCCAAAAACAGCGGGAAAATTCTTTCATGCGCATGCCTGCGTGGTTTCAACATATGGTGGAAGTGGCAGTTGCGTTGCTACAGTGTGTGCTTTACGGGGCGGGCCTTGAGTTTGGCGCCCCAAACCCACAGTGCCGCCCACGGCAGACTCCATGGTGTCGCTCCCTGAAAAGTGGGCAGCGGACCTCCCCCTTCGCCTCTGCTTAGCTCCGCCACTGGGAAGGGGGTCGCCAACAATCCTACGGCGGAGAGGAAGCAGGGGTCTCACTCAGAGCTATTAAAATGCTCCTGTTTACATTTCATCCTCTAACAAATCACGTCGGTTGCGAGTACCAACAATGGGCGCCCGGGGAGCTAATTACACCTCAGCCTTCTTCTATAACTTAGTCGCGCACGCACCCCAAATTCTCGTATATGAGTAGAAAAATGAATACAAGCGAGAAGTCAGAGGGAGTGCCAAAATATGCGATATATTTTCGTTGGTTTGGGAATGAAAACTAGACCCATCGCTTATTTTCGCACGTCATGCATACAAACGTGAGACATTTGAAATATGCACTATTTCTGTCAGACAGCACTAAAATAGATACAAGCGCTGTGCATTATTGGACAGGAGCAAAAATATAAAAGGGGTGGAATGACCAGAGCCGCTCCGACGCGGAGGCCCCAACTCATGCCCCCACTTGCAAGGAGCCCTGTGGAGGCCTCCATAAAACGTTCTTAAGGCGGTGGAAGGGGCAAAGAACCCCCGAGGAGAAAAAAAGGAGGAAAGGCCCCCAATTACCTCCGGGTATACTGTACACTGAAGCTTGCAGTTAGCAGGGCAGCGCCTCCGCGCCAAATGACGCAGTCAGCATTTTATGCACTTGGAGATTTAATTAAAGATTTAAGCTTGTACCACGGCGTTATTAGGTAGGTACAAGTAATATTTCGGCCTCATTGGGTTGTGCGATTAATTATACATGCTATTCAACTCATATTTGTTTTTTTCCTTATGTCTTTGTTGAAAAATTTTAGGCGCCCTTTGGGTCTATATACTTCGAGGCCTTCCGCGCCCCTCTGGCCCGGCGCCCTACGCGGCCGCGTAGTTCGCTTACACCTAGGACCGGGCCTGCCTAACACCTTCACACGGCTGGTGTCCTGACGCCCCCAGCCAGTCGCCCACATGGTAACTAACAAGGTAGTATATACATGTAGGAGGTTGTGTGGTAGGGGGTGTTATCACCAATAAGCATTACACAATATCCTATTAAAATAAATGTAACTTCGACTACCGATACATTGGCAAACGTTTGCTCATACCTATCCAGAGGCAAAATTTCACAAATACGAGCTACACTAAAGGCATGCTACCAATGTGAGACTTTGTCTGAATGTTTTCACAGCTACCAAAATACACAGAGATACAAAACTAATACTGAAACGACGCGCTGTTAATACAAGGTATCAGATAAGGACAGAAGCATTGTGGAGTGGACTACCGAGCTACACTAGGTCAAGACCTTACCTATCGACAAGCCTAGTACAATAAATCACTGGCATATATATACTCTCTCTAATTGTTCGCGGAAAAGTGCAATTTTAGACCCCAAAATATAGATACCGATGGATGATAAATATTCTCCCTGAATTAATCTTGCGATGATTTCATTCACTTTGGGCCTCTCGCATCCGTGCTTTCCTCTGTTGGGCAATGCGTCTTTCACGGTGATTTGCATAGTATTTTGAATTTGCACACATAACTACGAGATTTAGCCTTTTCCCATGCACGACTAGTCAATTTCGAGTGTATCCGCCGGAGAGCGAGCTCGAATATCCACGGAATAGGGAGAGCAAAGGTAAGATGAGGGGCCCTGTGGGTTAGAAGAATCTTGGTGAGAAAGATTGGCGGATTGGGAACGAAGACCTGCCGGCAGGAGAGGGCCCTCGCGTTTTCACCGGCCCCAGACCAAACCAACCTCGGAGATCAGATGAAAGAGGCACATGCCGATGCCGAGCGCCCACCTACTTCCCCCCTCCTCCCTCCCTTCCTCCCCCGAGGTAGGGTTCGCACTCACCGCTTCACCCACTCCACTCCGCCAAGAGATAACGGTCCATCGCCGGGAGAGGCGCACACCAACACAGCCACCCCACACGGCGACCAAACGCACGAACGGCGATCTTCCGGCAAACATACCCTCCCCTCTCTCCTTCCCCTCGCATCCCTACCCCCTCCCCCTTTTTTCGGTTCTCCAGCGGCCTTGTTACCCAAATAACATGCACACCTTCTCCTCACCAACGCCTCCGGGCGATGAGCATCCTCACGGATCCTCGACCGCGGATGGAGCGGAGGCCTCACTCCTTCGGGACATTAAAGCAAATTACGCTCACGCCGCGAATGAAAATTGCACTCGGATCATCTTCTACCAGCCATCAAAATCACCGTCCGCGTACAAAAACACAATACGAGACGAAAACTCACCACGCGTCAGTCGGGCGTTGGTGTTCTACCACGGGGCACACAGATGGCCAGTCTATTTTGCCTACATAACCTCTCCCTCGGCATCGCCACCAGGGGCAACTAGATTCTTCCGAGTCTCATGATGCTCACGCTCTCGCCCGAATGCGATAACTTGTTAATATTTGTATAATCTTCGACAATAATTGACATTTTGGTTTCATACCTCCGCAGAACACTCACTAATTACTATAGTTTGCCGCCTGTGCTTCAATGCCAATGTTTACGATCACTGATAGTATCTAAACGTATTTTTTCACTTTAACCTAAGAATAGCAACAAAACTATTGCAAGGAAATGTGAGCAAGTATCATTAACCGTATGATTTTTTAAAGCAAGGAATTTCAACCACAACTGCTTCCGAAGCTAAAGCTAGTTACGCTAACATAAGTCCCAATTGAGAGCTGTGTTCGCATCATTTTCATCATATCATCGAAATCACCGGGGAACGCAGAAGACTACAATGAAGACGTTAGGCCGCCTGTGCTACATCATTGGTGTTTATAGACAAAATGTGCTGTTTTTCAAATAATACGTACATAATATACAGAAATAAGCAGTATCATCACCAGGGGCAGCAAGCACCATAATGAACAAGAGCTGAGACTCATCAAATTCTAAATTAAAATCTAATAACTCAATCAGTACCTGACCATGAACAAACAAAAATTTGGAGCCATCTATCCAAGCTACCTCAAAAATATAACATGGTCGAATACAAAGGAAGGACGTTAGCATGGTAGAAAAATTACCTAGAGCCAATATAAAGTGTGATTAAACCATACGAAGGTCTGGATTGGGTGCAGCTAGAGACACGGGGGTAACACGCAAAATCCAAGTTTACTAGAAAAATTCATACCATGCGAGACGTAGACTGACCGATTGATGATATCATTAAAAGATACTATTCTACTCTGGCATTACAAGAGCAGAACCGAAATAGTAACATTAGAAAAAAAACTGTCGACCAGGGAGGTATTTCATGATTTCACGTTTTTCCGCACAATCAATAGTTACAATAAAAATAGAGACAACGCATCTGCAAGACCCCTATCAATTCTCACCCAATCCCATTCCCAAATCCCTTTTTCTCATGATCTCACTTAATTTCTGTAGTCCTGAATACCCTCACAACTTGCGTTTTAGGTGGCTAGCGGCGTGGTTATAAGGCTTATGCATAAACCCTGCCGTAGCAAAACCGTATAAATGGCACCGTCGAAGTTTACGAGCAAATATGGCGCAGGATTTTAGCCCAAATAAATCGCACATCTCAGCGCCATAGACTGAGGCAGCGAGCATTCTCTCAGGTTTCCCCCAAGAATAAAACGAAAACCTCACCTCATACGCAGTCTATCACTAACTATGCTTTTGTTCGATAGTCAACTGTATTCGGATTATTTGGATCAAAGCTTCGAAGGAATTTGACATACACGTAATACAACGTCTTCTGAACACTCATTCTAAACGGATTTACCGTTTTGAATTACCCCATTGATGTTTACAAACACGGGTGGGCGGAGTTCAAAAGAGTCTATTGTAGACAGGACTAAATGTGTCTTTGAGAACTTCAATATGAATAATGCTCTTTGGCCCACAAGGTTTACTGAAACCAACGTGGGTTTGGCAAATCACTGCATGTACCATCAGGGACTGTCATAAAGATACATTGATAAAGTCAAATATCAAGCATTAAGCCGGTTATAAAATACGTGAACACGGATGCGGACGAAAAATATCGTGATCATGTTCGATGAAATCGTTTTGCACGTCATTCTTTCAATTTTAGCAGCTTCCGCCAGCGAAAAGAGACTGGGAATTTCATTTCATTGACGAACTGAGATCGGGACTATAGCGAAACTAAAAAGACGTGAAAGAGTTAAGAATTCTAAAGGAAGGCCGAGAAACCTGCCTTAAAAAAGCAAGCGGATAATTGAGCGGAGAGAAAAGAATGTGATGTTGCATCAGCTAACAATGGAATTAACTGCAAATGAAACAGTGAATCAGTACTTTATTGCAAATGCGGATATAATCACAAACAACATCTCTCTCTTTTATGGTATCGACCTAACGGTACAAATAAATAATGACATTTTTTTAAAGTGTCGATTCTGCTGCATAAGACTATAATTGCATAGCCCCAGAGTGTTGGGGGAAAAGATAATTGAGAATAAAAAGCCAATTAAAGGATATAAAAAGTAAATTAACATGGCTAGTAATCACAATAGCAGGGATCACTTAAAACTCTGGTTGTGCAGCACAATCTAACAATTTCAACGCGCACAGCGAACCAACATCACACTAAAATAATTTCACAGAGCCTGCCCTTCACCTGCCCTTCGACATTTCGATAATTAATAAAACATAAGCGGATTACTTGTATAACTTAAGCGATAAGAGAAAAATGCTTTTGCTAAAATAGCCATGGACAGCGTTGTGAAACGACGCAGGGATATTAGTGAATATGAAAGCTGAATTTCGAGGCACGATACCGGTAAACTTGCTTTGGTATAGGCTAACGGTAGACACAGTTTTCCATCTATCCTATTTTTATCTTTTCGCCGTTGGGCACAGAATTTCGGTGTTCGTGAATCCTCAAAACCTAATTTTGAGGTTTCCTCCAATGATACCTTGGGGTTTAGAGTCGAAAACCAATATAAAATGAGAGAAAACTTAGAAGGGATAAGGAAACTTATCTTCAGCTGATTCTTTTCGTTGCCATAAGAAAACACTTACACTTTTATAAGCACATTAAAATACAACAATAAAATACAACAAAATTTTAACTGAAGTGGACGTGTTTCAAATTGAGAAAACATATTTTAAGTATAACTGCAATAATTTATAAATTACACGGCCAAATATCAATTAGGTACTCCCCTACATGTTGTTAGAGAAGCACGAAATTGAGCCATTTCAAGAAGAGGGTACCACTATCTGTCTTAAAAAGCCAGACAGGGATATTTTACGTAGCCCATTGGTGAAATCAATCGGTAAGCAGTTTCCTTGATCGAGATCTTTTGAAAAAGATCACCATTTTTCGAAGCACAACGGCTACAAGTGTGAACATCTTAACTGGAATTCCCATTCGAACAGCAGGCATGATTCATTTCGAGGCCAGACGACTATATAAGGATCTCAGTAGGTAGATGCAATAGCCAAGGCTACGCGATGAAGTATTCTCCAGAGAAATAATAGACCAGATAAAATCTCACAGATTCAACATCAATGCGATAACAGACACCAGCTCACCGCTCTTATAAGATAGAACACAATAAAAACAACCAGATATGTATGCTACTGAAAGGTGAAAATTACTAAATTCACGATACGGCAAAAGAGAAAAACAACAGATTCAATAAAACAAATCACAGAATGTCCAGCTGTTTCATTCAATTTCCAACTTCCAAATTCTTCATAAAAATCAGCCAGATGGATCTTTCCGATATGTATACCAAGTTGAAAATGAATTTCGATAGCTATGCATAGAGAAAATAACAACAGCTCGGCCCACCAAATCACGCCATCTGTGCTGTCCAGTTGGACGCTGGGCATTCTTCCAGGTAGAGGCCGCGATAGAATGGTGAAGACATACGAATGTCCTTGTTTGAACACTGATTATTTTTGCATAGGATTTGCTAAATTTAAAACAAATGGCCAAGCACCAAGAAAATACAAATTATCAGAACTCCTTGAACTGATCGGAAATAATCGTCCAATAACTCCAATGCAGCAAGACAACAGAGGAAGCAGTATATCAGACAAAACATCACGGCGATGTTATACATTCAACAACCGGTTCGGTGCTTCATCATAATCACAGGGAGAAAATTAGACATAATTTCTCGTACAGCGGGAATGATAGCGCGAAACAATGTGTTTTTTTTATCTAGCGATACTTGTTTCCTATACATATTTCATAATTTGACTCCTTGTGCTTCCTACCTTCCCTCACGTTCAAAATACCTGCTCTTTTCCTCCCATCAACCCGCTCAGGAGATAATCTCTCATCTGCAGCGGTCTCCAGCATTCCTTAACCTTTTTACCACTATAATTTGTTCTGCCAACTTAGGAATTCCCATCAACATCTTCCATCCTTTCCCTGTCCAGGTTTAACATTTCTTTCTTTCCCTCATACCACTTCCTCCATCGTTCTCCATACCCACATTTGGCTTTCGCTCTTGAAAATTGAGGAATCTTTTCTAGGTTTCCCAGTAGAGCAATAAAAAAAACGGAAATTTGCATAATTCGAGATATGAGGACGCTGGTTAAGAGACTGGATGAATAGTTTGAGAAACAGATGGCCGTATAATGGCAGACAAGCGAAGAGGACGGAAAGAGACGACAAAAATGGGAAAGATGGCGACTTTTAACAACCAGAGTGCTTCCATTTGAGGGAAGGAGCTGTGTGAGTCATGGCTGTCACTCGCCCACTGCCGGCACAACATGAACTCTCAGCAAATGAGAACGCCCACGGGTATGAGTTAGCATTCATCCAGTGAAATCATGTATGTCTAGATATGCTATTGCTGTGACACCGATCTTAGTTACACTCAATTAACTATGTATTATTATTTCTGCGGCGTTTAAGGTCATTGCATGGGTTGCAGAAATGCAAGCAAGAATGTAATTTCTCCAGAAAATAAAGTTACAAAATTGAATACTTAAGAACTGTACGAATGAGAGTGTATAAAAATCAAATCCGCTATAATTAAAGTCAAAAACTGAACTTTAATTGCGAAAAAATTCCATCTCGTATTCTCAAATCCGACTAAAATGATAATATAATCGACACGAAATCGTAAAAGAATACGTAACCAAGTATCACATTAACAGAACAAGCCTCGCATTAACTATACGGGTCAAGAGCTAGCAATCACACGACCTTGGGTTGTTAGTGGTAACCTTCGTAAATGGTCATGTTTGTTCTCGTCCAGTTTGTCGCTCTTACTATTGATCTCCCGATTTAGGCAGGTCTTTCACTAATTTCATAAGTCTGCTTTCACAAGTACACTGGAGCATGCAGCTGTTGCCAGGCAATGTTTACAAAGATATACGGTAATAACACGATCGTCCTGCTCTCCTCGTTCACTAATCCCTAGTCCTCTCATCACCGACAAACGAATCCTTAGCGACAGTCAGGAGACGGCTAAAATCTAAGTGATTCGAATGGGCGAGATGATGCGAGCACGACAGTTAGGAGTCGAATGTGAGTGAGTGGGGTACGACGGTCGCAGAGTCCAGAAACAGGCGCCAAGTCGTGAGGGACCAGAGGGTGGGGGAGGTAATTGGTTGCAAGAAGTTGGTTTATCTTTCAAGCCCTCTCTCAAGGACGGAAGGGCAAACACAAGGCGTTCCCCAATGTCCAAAACGAGAAGGCACTCATTCGAGCCCGGCATTCGGCGACAGGAAGGCGGGGAGTGGGTTACAGCCATAAAGGCCTACCGACTCATTTCGCCCACGCCGATCCGCCGAAACAAGACGCTCGCCTTTACGAGTGACAAGGGATCACAAAGGGATGAGGTGCCTGTCGCCAAAGATGGAAGAAAGTGCCTCGGGGCGAAACAATACACGGATATGGAAGGAGGGCCCAACAGGTGGGCGTGGAGTAGGGGCAGGAGGAGGGAGATCCCGGGGAGGAGGGGTGAGCGGAGTGAAATGAGAAGGGAACTACTTCACGGCGTGTTCCGAGACACAAGTCCCACTAAGAACTTCAGTTACACGACGGCCTTTAATAAAACATTTTGTCGTATGACAACGTCGACACACCATTTCTCGTGTGCAATTGCCTGCGAGTGCAATTTTATTACTTATATTAGGCTTAATACACTGACATGACTAAAATTCTTTCAACAAATTATACATCTTTTGTTAGGAAATGACGACAAATTAGCCAACAGTGCTTACCCATTTAACAAAAATACTCCCAGCGCCTCAGCTTTTCCGTATTTAAGTTCCCGGTAAAGAATGGGCATTATTACGGAGGAGAACCAAGGATTGAACATACGAGGCAAACTATGAAGGACTTCAAAGAGAAGACAATGCAGTAAATTAAAAGCAGCTGATCAAGCAATCGCAGTGGATAACTGCAGCAAATTAACCTTCAGATCAATGACTTCAAATGATGATGACGCGTACGAGTCAAACAGCAATATTTCGCTCGTCAGTATGCAGTGGAAGTATGCAGTACGCGGAGTAGGGAAGCTACCGTATGCCGAATGCAGATAATCGTCAATGAACACTGTTTTGAAGATCGATACAACTAGGCACCTCAGCTCTACGTTCTTCAGGCACGCTAGGTAGGAGTTATTGTGCGAGAAATTGCGTGCGATGTACTGACGCAGAGAAACTCTCAGAGGAAGTTGTGCAGTGAGACACACAGCCTTTAGGTGAGGAGGGATGGGAAGGGGAGTGAGGAGGCGAAACGGTGGTGCGAAGGATGGAGAGGGAGGAGGAGGAGGCCCGCCTGGAATGCGGCGAATCCAGCGCTGAGCATGGCTCTGATCTCGCAATGGGTCGACCGGCTATTAATCTCCCTCCCCCATTCGCTCGCTCCTCCCCCATGCTGCGGGGGGCACGAGGAAGGCAAAAAGGAAGAGATGGGTGAAGGAGGAAAACACGGATAGGAGGAGGCGGCGACCTCCCAATCTAGCCTCTCGGAACGACTAGAACAGAGTGGTCCATCGCGAAACTCCGTCTTCCGACGAAACAAATTCTCCTTCGTGCTTCGCTAGGGAGGCTACAGCGGGATTTGAGAGACTAAGTCCTGTGTAGCGCCAATGCCAAAGATAAACCTCCAAACAGCTAATTAAACTAGGTATTACCCATAAGAATGCAAGAAAAGACTACCAAAACACGACGTCTATTTGACGACTGTTATGCATGAAGTAGAAACACCATAGAGAAAAGGAGAACAAAATGGATTGGATACACCCTGAGACACAATGAGCATAACTGAAGGTAAAATAGAGGGAAAAGTCCCCAGAGGAAGACCCAGGAATAAGTTCATGGGCCAAATAAAGAGGACAGTACAAAGGAGGAGATACCAGGAGATAAGGGCACTAGTATTATATAGAGAAGGGTGGATGGTTGCAGTCAACTAATTTTAAGATTGAACAACGAATGAAATGAAATGCGTTTTAATGATAATTCTCGTAACTTTGTGATTCCATTTATCTTTATTTGGAACGACCCTGGTTTCGACGTTCAACGTCACATTAAGACCCGTTAGTCCAGTTATCATTCTAATGCTAACAAATTCCACCAGTTACACCTGTAACTACCCAATGAAATACATGCAGTGAATGGTATTCACTTGGATATTAATGCAGAAATTTTGAAAATGTAGAGAAGTGATAATGGTCAACGGCAAAAGACATAGAGTGACTTCCTATGAGTACATTTTTCGGCTCGAATGCAAGGTTATTGGCCGTAAATATGGGTGGCAGACCATATCATTAGCAGCAGAGGTGATTAAAAGCGACTTATCAAGCAAGAATAATTAGTAAAGTGAGGATAACGGAAAACAACAGTTCCATTGGCGTTATCGTTACGGGAGCCGTAAACATATAAGGTCACCGACCGACTGATTAAACACGGAAACTTTTTCCTTTACAAGCAAGCCCTTCAATCATCCTTGAATGGAGTCTTGAGACATTTTATGCATACGCTCATCCGATTTTTATAGTCTGTGTCCCAGGATCTCTCTCGATCTCAACTACGAACATTAGCACCAGCTTCATTTAGGGCTCTTCTCCACAAAATGCGCCGAAGGACGAAAAAAATAAGGAACTGAGTCATTTCCAGAGAGATTAAATATTTGCTACGGGACGCAGAGTGAACTCCCACAGAGTCACGAAAGGATGTTCGACTTGAGGAAACTCACGCGATCTGGGCTTGCTCGAAACACAAGGATTTCAAGAAGACACTCCGACACAGTCGCATACCAATAAAATCACCGCAAAGTATGAAACAAACAGAGCTCAAAAAAATCATATCCAGAAGGTTAAAGTCAGGAGGATTCGCCGTAAAATGATTGAAAACACAATGTTCCATATCCGTGCCACGTTTAGACAAACGCGCCATTCATCCATTAATCATGGCGACAAAATCATACGCTGAGAGATTTTTTTCCACAAATCAAACATGAAGTTAGATGCGTTTGTAAGCAGGAATGGGAAAAGTTAAGAAAAGGAAAGATTTTTTTCCTTCCTATAAAATTATATCATATAAGTAATTACATAAAATTATATGTACAATTGAGTCCCAGGAAGTGTATGATACTTTGATATTAGCAATACACCGCAGTAATTGGAGACAAAATGCTTCAGAACAATAAAACGTCGGCTGTATTCGGCTCCTTATCCTGAAAAAGTATTAATGAAACATATTTTCTCCTCGATTAATCTGCACATCTTAAGAGCGTTTTACGCGGTGAATGGCCTTGCGAATGATCGTTCATGCATTAATCCGCGAATGAATTCCATTACTGGCCTGAAATTTTTGTTTTACACAGTAAATTGCATTACTTGGATTCTCTACGCTGAAAGGATGCAGAGTGATATGCCTATCGATAGCTGCAATCGATTCAAGGGAAATTTCCGAACGACGCTGCTGTATAGGTCATAGCTCTAGGGTATCGACGGTAGGAATGGTTTGTTTACATCGTCTGAAAGAGCATCTTAACATGGTCAAAATTTGTAACGTCGTAAATTTAGCTTGACCCGAGGGAAGTCAAGCTGCGAGTGATGGAGAGGAGGAATGTAATTTTAGCGATCGCTGCCACTCTGTTTATTATTATGATGGAACCAACAATCACGTCGTAGAGAACTAGGAGACGGAGGGTGCGGACAAAACCCTCGATAGAGAGGAAAGTTAAAGGTCGAGGGATACTAAGCCTGGTTCAAGATTAACTTCTGATAGAGAGCCTACCATATATTTTACGGATGAGGGAATAACAATTAAATCCTATCTTTATTTTCCCCCGGTATGATTAAGATAGATCAGACACGATGAACTAGAATTCTCGATAGCACTAACAGCCTAATAATTCCCGAAGTGTGAAAAGTATACATTGGAATATAAAAGAGGATTAATTGAATGTTTGATACTTTTCCATTGCTTTAATATTTCTATTTGCGTGGTTTCTGTGATAACAACATACAAGTGAATGCCGAAAGAGTAAAAGCGAAAAGCAGTTGCAAATTTTTCAGCGATGATAATACTGACTCTCGTTCTACTGCAGGGAATTACGCATTAAACTGCCTTCTGTAGCGTTGTAAATATTATCAACATAATGACCTATGTATACCTGCAGGCATATCATTTGAAAGCGTCGTCTTCGAATTTCATATGAATTTTTAAGAACAAGTAATTTCCATGGACCAAATCTCATGAATCGAATCAACGAAATGGACCAAATTTCCGACATATTATTACATCACAATCTTATTCCCATTGAATTTCGATGGTTCAATTAATCGAAACAACCAAAATGGACGTCGAGCGCTCACATCACGTGATCATTCACAGGTTCATGCGATCAAAAATAAAACGTACTAATTCTGCTCAATAACGCGCATGACTATCCGTTCGCGAAATTTACCGTATTACACGGTATATGAGCGTCATGCGCATGATAATTCCAACAATCATTCGCAAGATCATTTTCCGTGTAAAACGAGATTTATACTTTACCTTATTTATATTTTCCATCGGTGAAATCAGAACATTTCCAGAAACAAAAACAAAAGGGATTTATAATTCGCTTGGACTCGCGGATTCACAATCGAACCTCCTTAAACACACAAGGACTGAATTGAAATACAAGTGAATTATAGGAACATGAGAGCAACTCCTTGAATAATAAAATTTCCCCACTCCGGAGAGCGGGGGTGATTTAATTTCAGAATACGATGTCAGAAGAAGAATAAATCACGCGATGATAGATTCGCCTATTGGCTAGAGGACATCTACACTGTGCAGTAGAACCCACCCCAAGGGTGTTCGGCAGGAGGTGATTTTTGTTTAACTAACCGAAGCTTAACTACCACACAGCCCATAAAAATTACATGAGATGTGGGTGTGGTCCTTGTTATAAATAACGCACAGGGAAGTGACAACGACCACTAAAGACAAAATAAGAATTTAAGGCAGGGTATTTCTTCCTTAAGTATACAATCTGAAGAAAGCGAAGCTTAAATCGCCCATGCTCAGGATTGATGTAATAAACAAACCGCACTTACCTTACGCCTTACAATTCGTTTCAATGACAGGAGCACTAGGCACACACGTTTTACCTTTCGGACTGTACATATACAGTGATGTTTGTGCCGAATATTTACCTTAAGATGACGCTGAATTTCGAAACTCGGGTCGTTTTAAATAAAAATATGTGGAATAACAAAGTTACAAGACATCATCATTATGTTAACAAATTCCATTAAGTTACGCCTGAAACCACCAATTACCTTTCCATTATGTTTTAGTTTTATCTAAATAATAAATGTTTCAATATGCCGCTATATCCAAGTCAATACTGTAACTAGTATTCTCCACTGCAAATCAAGAAAACAGCTATCATTTCTCACAGAGCAGTAAAAATCATTACCTCACGAGGAGGATATGTAATTCTCCTCTACAATAATCTAACACATAAAAGGCTGAATGCATATATATTAGATAAAATTGAGTATTTTACGTCGATAAAAAGTTGAATCTAGAAAAAAATTATCATAGCAATGGGAAAAATAGTCTGAACACATACAAACGATCACATCAAATATTAAGACGACCAGCAGGTAGGTTAACCGTCTCATCACATCAAGGGAAACAGCCCTTTGCAAGTACTGACTGATGAGTTGAGAACGTACACATTACTCATGTCTGCATGACTGACTCAGCAGGATTATACAAGTCCTTGACACAAGGATGTGCAAGAAACAATTGCATTCGGTATCTATCAAGACGAGAGGTTTTCCCTTAAATCCCCATCCCGTTGAGTGTAATTGACTCGAAAGAGGAAACTTCGAGGAATAAATTATTCATGAATCGATTTCCACACTGAAAGCCACAAAAGAGGCTGAGAAAGTACACGCTTAACGACTCCTGAAGTGGATCCGATTGCTCACTTTCTGACTGACAATTCTGCACATGAAATCTTCCGCCATCACATTAAACTATAATTATGGAGAAAAGTCGAGGTAAAAAGTAAAATAATAAGGTATAAAATTAGGCCACAATGAAGCGGCACAAGCATGACAACGAGAGAAATTAAGACAGCCAACATCAAAAGCATTCACGTGCATAGCCATCTCGAAGCAGATGCATTGAATAGATCAAAGCAAGCTGATGAACTGCATAGATCAAAGGAGAGGGGAAACCAGAGCACTAACTCGAAACTCTTGAATGGCCGAGAGCACACGATGGATAGAGGGCGGGATAACTACTAGGAGGAAATTGTTCGTTTGAAACAGTGCGCTCACAGCCAGGTCGACGTACCCAGTTAGCCACAGTTGCACGGGAAATAATGTCGTCATTAGCATGGCGAGCGAGGAATTTCTTCTTTCAGCGTGCCTCAGGGGGGGTCTTATCGCCAACATGTCGAGTCGCACTCCGTTCCACTTACCCATCCTCCCAACTTTCTCCAATGTTTTCAATCGAGCAAGTCGAAATGGAACGGTCAAACAGGGCAAAAATGGAAATGCACGTTGAAAATCATTTGAAGTTGCACCCTGAAGTCACAATAAACAACACAAGCGCAGGCCAAAAATGTGGCCAACCAACGCGTTTAGATCTCTTTTCTCGCGACGTCAAAATTATTTAGCGGGCCCATCATAAGTCGGCCGAGTAGACCACGAAAATAAAACAAAACAAAGATGAAGACAGTCGAATGATTATTTCAAGAACAATTAGTGATTGTTTTGATCGATAGAGTGAGAGTGAGAGGGCTCGATTGAAAACAATCGCAATAACTAGTTAGAGGAAGAGGATACTTTAAGAAAGGGCTAACGGAAATGCGTCAAAAAACAAAAGGATTTCGCAAAGGTGGTCGAGAGGTGGTAATTAGGGCGGACTGCGAGTCCTCGGCGGGAATACGGCACCGTCTGCACGGTAGCCAGCCAAAGAAAGCGTACAACGTCCACCTCGTTCATCACACGATTACAAAAATCCCAACTCCAAATTCCTACACTCTTCACAAATGACTGAATACAAGGGTAAAGGACCAGTGAAACCAGTGAATAACGCATATGTTAGATACTTTTCGCATCACTTCCCAACGCCGAGAACTCCATTGAAAATGCTTGCTTTTTGGCAAATTTCTCTAATTATCTTCTCAAAAGTATTAGCATCATCGTTACAATCAGAAGTTTGCCCTGCAGCTCCATATTTTAGGCGCCAGAGAGTGAAAATAAAATTTTTTATCAAACAGTATGCGGCAGTGGCCAAGAAAATGGCAGCGGTCTGAAACGCCTTATCTGCCGCGGGGGCAATCCAATAAAGATTGAATGAATACAAATATATATAACAGATCCAGGTGTGGTGCGGCGGAACCGCTCCGTACTGGCAGACACAAAACATCAGCGGTTTTTAAATAAAAGACTGAATATCAACAATTTTTGACGTTCCTATATCGTCCACCAGTGAAAGTAGATGTTACATCTATTGTTAGAGGAAAACTACAGGAGTTATGCTTTTTTCATTGAGGACAAATACGATGTTCAGAAGGAAAGCTGAATTGCTGAAATATTGTATTAATTTTTAAAATTATTATTCTGATCAACACTTACAGCACGTTTCATATATCTGTTATAGATTCCTAATGCTTATCACTTTAAGCATCTATAGTTTTGTAAGTTTAATCTACTGACATACGTATTTTTTTATAAAAAAATTCAAGTATATAATTTACAGCGTACTTCAATGAAATTTAATTCCCAGCCAAAAACGCAGGAGGTGGATTTCTGGGATAAATTATAGAAATAGATCACGGAATTTTCGGATAAGCCAAAATTTTGCGCGGATATTTTGAGAATCGCGATCGCAAATTAACGACGTGGATGTGAAGTCGTAAAGTTATAGATATAACGACACATAGTCTCCCTAGCGCTTAGAACAAAAAAATGGCTAACGCTTCTCGAAGAAATATCGTAAAAATATCTGAGTATTAGGTCAAACTCATACTCCCCTTGGGCATATCGACCATCACCTAATACCTATGAGAGTGTTGCTGAAGCAGAACAGGCTCCTTTTCTCTTGGACCACAGATGTTCTCCCCACAGAGGTTCATGGAGGAGAAATGAGACACCTCGTTTCTCATGCCGTAATATATCTTACAACTTTTTTCAGAGGTGATATGCTTCGCAGAGCAACGCGTTACCTGAGAATATTAGCACAATGCCAATCGACTCGAGGGAAACCACAGAAGGGGAAATAAGTTCTGATCGCACGTTTAAAGGCGATTTTATTAATTTTCATAATGCATAAAAAAAGACGCATTCGCTACTCTAAATGAACAGGAGCACATTCTTTCTACTGTCCGGCGTGATTTTATACCAATCATCAGCAGTCATGAGTCCAAAGATTGACTTGCAGCAACTCTCCTACCCATTCTACATCCAACTAACTACTTTCGTAGGTTTTATTCATGCTAACATCATTTAAAATATGACCGGAAAAAGAAAAACTCCCCTAATTACAGTTTTAACATAAAGCATACTCGATCAGAGACTGAAGAATCTGTCAAATACCTCAGAGTTATACTAACCCATGATCACACGTGGTGAGAACCTATTCGGAAACTGGTCACGATATTCGTAAACTGTGATTTGTAAAAAGACGATTAAGGTGGTCCATGCGAAAAATAATTTTCCTTAGAAATCAATGAATTTGGTCTCATTTTAAAGATAAATATGTCGCCCTTCTAATGACACCAAAAATTCAACCCCTAACCACATTACTTTCGGAGATATTTGCCGAAAAATACCAGCCCTTTTACATGGAAAATGGTACGTGTATGCGCTCCAGAGTGACATTATTTACAAAATGAGGTATTTCTAACACTTAGATGTCGTAAAAAAAATAACAGTGGGTAGTTTGTATGTTTCCTGAACTATTTTTGAAAATTAATCATATTGTCACCCCAGTAGGTTCTAGGGTATAACAAAAAACCTTCCGCTTTGAAGTAGTTTCAAACGCACCGCGCGAAAAATATGAGTGAAGTTAAAGACTTATTTAGATATTTTCATTTAATTACTCACCATTTCAGTCACATAAAACTATATTATTGCACCATTAATGATGCAATATTTATTTGATGTGTCCTACAGCTGGTGAAATAAAAACGTATTATTCGAATATGGTCTCTATTATGACTAGGGAACTATCTCTCTCGGACTACCTTAAGTAGGGGAAATGAGAAACTTCCCTCTTGTTAGACCCCACTTGAAATATGCTGCCAGTATTAGAGACTCTGATGAGGATGGTTCAGAAACCAAGTTAGAATGCGTGCAGTGAAGATTGTTAGATCGTCCAAGCGTTCAGCGAAGATATGTTAGAGGCCGTGATATTAATCTCGTTATATAACTGACCTTTTACAACAACTGGGATGGAAACCAACTTCAGAACGGCGAGTAAAAATTAGACTTATAATTTTAATCAAATTCAAAACCAATTTATTTTCTGACGATGTTATTAATATATGACGAACTCCTTTACACAACGGTAGATCAGATCATGAGAAAGCATTAGGGAAATAGTCTGTCGAACAGACAGGTTTAAAATGTCGTTTTTCCCGCGATCGATTAGAGACCGAAATGGCTGCTAATTAGACTTTGAAGTCGGTTAATCGACAATGTAGTCTTGCTGGTTAGTAGATTTTATCCTAAATAGCTATAGTATCTCCTTTACGTAGTTGCATTATACAGTAATTCAATGGTTTTTGCTGCATTGGTGGCATACCTGTAGATTAGTCCATGTTGGAAAAAGTTACATGTGCGTTATAACGTATTTTGTGATAATTCACCACTGCCAAACACCCTTGAGGTGGCTTTCAGGGTATTATGTAGATGTAATATTATCCATGGTCTTCCTCAGTGATGCTGTCTCACACCTTCAATTTTTTTATTATTGCTTTCCATAGGATATTATTTATCAAAACTAATTCAAGTAAGTTTGTATCTTTCATTTCAAAGTGTGATTGATTATTTTTTCTTCCGATATTTTAACACGATTTTCTTTCAGCGATTCTCTCCATCCATGTGATCTTCATCACTAAGTATATAGATCACCTTTTTCTATGGTTTTAATTATGCAAGCTTCACAGCCATGCAAGATCATAACCATACGGTGATCGCCTAGTGATGTAAGCAGTTAAGTAGACTCGTGATTTTCGATGAAAATGCTCACAGAAATATTACGAAAAGCATTCATTATCTTTCCATCCACCCACGCAACTATTTTCCCATCGCATTTCATTTGATTAATAATACGTCAGAAACTCATTCACTCAGGTAACACAAGAAAACATGAACCACGCGGGAAAAATACGAAACGACTAATTCATCCCAAGGAAAGGAAAACGAATCCGTCCTCTCGAAGGTCTTGTTGGAAGAGCCGAGTGAACTAGCATGCAGTTAGAAAGAGGCTGTACGCCCACACTTGACACCAAAATATCTGTAACTACATGCAACTGCATGGGGCATCACGGGCCAGTTTATAGGAAAAAATAACGCTATATTAACCAAATCACTCAGCGAAAGATTAAAGTAACAGCATATTAGCATCCGTGAAAAAGATGTACCGACTGAACGCCTTTGTTCGAAACAAACTAATGATAAACGTTATGGAATTTTCGCGCGTGTTGTTATTAAAGTGGTTAAATTGTTACGTGACAGGCAAGGCAAATCATATTCTCCTTTGATCATACGATATTAAACTGTGGAACCCTTGTCGTTTTTTCTGGGAGCAGGACAACACCGGCGCCGGGTTACCTCAACACCTTCTCGTTGAGAAGGTGTTGGTTTCCCTCACTCTTTCCTTCATTTCCCAACACATAATTTCAGTATTTAACTACCCACCTATTCCCAATGGTGTTAATAACCAAGCCGCCGTTCACTCCTCCTAATTACCACTACTACTAACATAAATAATATTATACTTTATCACTCCTGGCACGAAGTGCCTTCACTAGGGCGGTGCAAGGGAGGACAGGTCCCAGGGCGCAGGAATTGGGGGTGCAACTATCTACATCGACGAAATACCGTGCAAATCACCACTAGGGAGTGTGGCACAGGGTGATTCTACACCAGGCATGCAGAACTCATCCCCGTTTAGATTAGATCTGCGCACCCCCCTGCGTACCCCGGGATGCCAGGCGCAGACCAAAAGCAGTCAGGACAATGGTACGCAGTCAGACCAGAAACTAGGAGAGTGATACGTAAAAGAACATGCTACCATGCAGTACAATGATGCTAAATAGTTACGAATGTCTTTCAGAATGAAATGTTTCCCATGTTTAATGAACTTCTAGAGTTAAATACATAAAATAATTTAAATATCGATTACATAAAACAAATATCTGCTATTAGTACCATGACTCACCCGTTGTAACGATAATCGGGGGCGCGGAAACTGACTTTATCCCCGGACGCTGCGAGCACTAACTACCCCTCAAGTGGCACGATTCCCACAGGAATATAAGGATTTCATAGACAGGAGACAGATTCACGAATAGTAGGGCGATCCAAGAGAGAGGTAGAGGGATGCTTCGCTAGGGACAATCCTTTTATCTAGCCAAACTGGTTCCATGAACTGGTCGTCTAAAAAGACTCGCGGTCATAATTGCGTGAAGTGGACCATTACTTTCCATGAGAGCTCTCCCACACGAACCGCCGAGTGCACCGGCGTTGGTGCATCCCCTTTCCACGCCACCGGACGCACTGGTTTCCTCCTCCTCGGCTCCGTTCCCACAGCTTGCAGCGAACGCGTACGCCCGAGTCCCGAGGGGCCTATATCGCCGATAGGCGAAGCGTTTATCTCTCGCCTGACTGACCGCCTTTTCCACCGACACGGGACAAAAACGGACGGGGAGTAATCCCGAACACGCACTCCCACAACATCTGCCCCCTCCCCCCCCCCCACGCTCCTCTTCCCGACATGTCACGGGAAACGAAAACAACCTGCATTCACCCGGGAGATGCTCAGCGTCTAACGTTGCCTCGTACTTCAGGGCCTAGTTCGGCTCGTCTCATCTAGGAGCAAAAACTAAATACACATAGAACGCGATCACAGGGACACATCATCTAAGTTTTTTCTCAGAACGTTGAACATGTGACACTAACTCGAAGACTGGAAATACAACTATATTCTTCTCCGGTTCTCAACTGGGTAAGAATTTTTACATCGCGTGTTTCTGTTTGGTTTGGTTGGTTATTTGGGGAGGCGAACTACAAATGAGGTCATTTGCGTCACTAAAGATATGTGGGTGGATTAGAAAGGGAAGGACTGATAACTCAGGGAACGGAAGAAGGGTGGAGAGAAACCCGGAGTCGGCATTAGGCTTCTCTCAACTAAAAGCACCACAGGGACCTTAGTTTTACGTCCAGTTGGACGGACGGAGTGGCACAATAAGAGTGCTCTCCATATGGCACCCAAGCAAGGATCGGGAAAGAATTGAAAAATATCCGCCACGGACGGGATTTGAAACCGGGCACTTGGGATGGGAAGTCAGAAATCTAGACTCGCATCTACCGCGTATCATTATACGTAATCTAGTAACTCGAAGTCCGACGCCAAGGGCTATTTAAAATGAAGGAAAAAGAATACACAGTTATCGAATCATAATTACGTTTGCTCCCTAGTAAAGCCACGTCATCATTCTCAGATGTGAATTCTCATCAATTGCAAAAAAAACTGCGATTACCAGCACATTTTAAATTTTTCCAGATTATGCCGTCTCGCATGGGGACATCTGTTTGGAATCTGACGACAATTCGCTGAAAATACACCGAAATACTATAAATTAATGGTAGATGACTTAAAAGTTGGGATTACATTAAAACAAATACGTACGTAGTTAAAATTTTGGGTACAAAGGAACTTTCTTCAAGGAAAGTTACACCAGTAGTAAAACTGAGATACCAAAGGTAGAAACCGTAAATTACCAAACAAATATGGTGAAAATCTTCAGGGAGATGGTCACAAAATATACGAAAAACATTCAACCCATATTTTGCGCATCGATCTAAGATATTCACACTCTGACGCTTGAAACAATTATTTCAGGCTGCTGACTTTACCATACATTTTTACAATTATGACTGCAGTACACTCTTATCTACAGTCGTCATCAAACCTAATTCATAAGAGTCACATGACGATGGAATGCTCAATACGAGATCAAACGAAAGATAAATAACCTCCACATCTACGTCATACCCTGCAAGCCATCCAAAGGGTGTGTGGCAGGGGGTGCTTCCACACCATTCATGCATGAATTATACGACTGAACACCGAAACTACATTGAAACCAGCGTACCACACATGCAACGCGCCAATTAAAAATCTACTAACCAAGAAACATTCCATCGTCAATCGTTACAACATGCAAGAATTACGAAGACTACTACTACAGATTCAAAATATCATGCATAAATAAGAACATCAATATTTACATCATGCATAAATAAGAACATAGAGATTATAAAGAAAAGATCTACAGTCTAGCTAATGTCCCTATCCGCACTATTCATGGTGACGATCACAGCTGTTATGGTCCCGAATGGAACGCGGAAAAAATGACATTTTATACCTACATCTACATTTACGAAATACCGTGAAAACCACCATTATACCTTTCGGTTCAACAATCTATCTCTCTAATTTTATTGGCGCGATCAAATCTGCCGTAGTGCGAGGGGGTTAATAGTATGTTTTTTTACATCGTCAGAGAAATACTTTTCCTGAAATTTAGTAAACACGTTAATAACATTACTCTTCCGAGCTTTCATTTGGCTGAACATCATAAATCATAATCTAAAATACATGAATGGGACAATGCTTCTTCAACTGGCGAATCACTGAGGGTAACCACAACTTACGCAGCGTACACTCGAGTATGTTTACAAACACCAAAAAAAACGGATGCGATTTCACGCGAAATAACCACGCGAAGCGAGAGCAAACAGCCGACGGCGCCACGGGTAAAGCCACTATCAACTATTACACGTGCGCTTACAAAAGATAGGCTTCTGCGTGGGAAAGGCGGACTAAAAATGCCCGAGAGCAGAAAAAAAGTCGCACTAATTATGTGATAATTGGATCGGAGAAGAAAGCGCGCCTTCCACTTCCCTTCTCGAGCCCCACCCTCCCACTCTTTATTCTCCCCTCCCAGTCCTTCAAAGGGAGGTGGTCCCTTATACGCGAGTCATTTAACGGCAGACACATTGGCGTCTGGCAACACTGCCAACTGTTCAATGAGCGAGAGAGCTCATCGTCCTCAGTCCACTTCCTACAGCTGTTCCGCCAATCTCGAACCCAATTGTGGTCATATCAAAAAGCCGCAGGACGACACGCTGCGGTTTTTTTCCCCGAGGGACTATCTAGGAAGACACGCGATAATGAATTGTATTAAAAGCTAATTAATCTACACAGTAAACATTCACGCTTAAGGCAATGTATAACACAAGCCATGAGTAAGAATTTAAGTCATTTACCTTCATATTTTAAGAAACCAAAAAGGGTGAGAGGGGGAGGGTGACTTATACACAAACGTAAACAACGAAACTTTTAGCAATAAAATACATTGAAGTCAGTATATGTAAAGTGAATAACCATATACAAACAAAAAATTGCAGAAAAAAGTTACGCATTCTAGGCAAGTTGTTAGAAGTAACTTGAGTATCAATGATAAAAGCTTTATGTAGCGATTCAAATAACTAGCCTAAATGTCGATCAAGCACACATTACAGAGGATAAAATCCTTGATTGACCACGGTAAAATTACAACAAAATTCTTTTTGTTAGGCAGACAACTTCACTAATTTTATGCTCATTATCAACCAAAGGGTTCAGAAGAAATGCTTACATTAAGGTGTATTTTTCAGTCATGTATCGCAGGGAAACAAAATTAAATGAATCCCACCACCCCTGTCACGCCTAGTTATATAGGGGATAGGGCTGAATGACGAATGTTACTTAAAACGGATAACGGAGAAGTCGGCTGAAGGTAGTTTTTGATTGGATCAGATAGGCAAAATCATCAAATCTGCAAAAAATATCCATTCGTGTATGCCGACGGAAGAAACTTAGGAAAGAAAGGAGAGAAGGGAAAGGCGAGTAAGCGCAACAGTTTTTAAAGGATGACGGAGTGTTATGTTCCACGAAGTTACATCGGTTTCACTATTGCGAGGTGCAATAATCTGAGCCACTGAACTAAATATTTTAGCAATGGGAATTGGTTTGGGTTTCGTCTCCCGAGTGATTTAATTTGAGTCAGTAACCTGCAAGCATTCATGTGAAAAGAGAGTAAAATCTGTGGAAATATCTATTCCCTTTACTACGAGCGATAAACTAAACGACCTTGAAAAATGATGAGTAGGAATGAAAACCGCACTCCCAAGCTATAACGTGATTATGAACTCAGCCAACCTGATGGGAAGATTGCTCAGGACAGACAATTATAGCCCATCTGGCCTGAGTTCATCTTGGGAGGAATTTTACAACTATTCATTAACATTTCACAATGCGGTGAACGCTGCAAGACAAACTGGAAGCGAAAGAAATGTTGCCAATCGCTCATTAAGCGTCACGGCATTGGAAGAGTTAAAGAAAAACCGAGGTGATTAAAATACTCTCAGTGCTGCGGGACTGGCCGAGACAGAGAACCGCTGCGTAGGTACACCAGTGTACGAAATTCACATCGAAAAAATTAACCGCCTGTAAAATTAACAAGAAACTTAAAAAGCCTCTAAGAAATTCGGAAGAGGACATCTAGGGGTAGATACGTAATAGATAGTATAGTTAATACGTTAAGGCAATAGGAGCGAATTCAGGAGACCCAGGTTCAAATACCAGGCGAATGTTTATTAGGTTGTGAATTTCGATAATTCGTAATGATGATAATGCATAGCATACGGCAGCACATATAGGACAACTGCTTCCCTTGTTTTACATTTTCTTAATGTTACTATTTCCTCTAATACAACAAACTAATAACTCTACCGAGGCTTAAATGTCGTCTTGGACACCGAGTACGACGCTTTTGAAACCGAAATATGGATATTTTTTTGAAAAAGTTTTAGCAACATTAAGCGAGACAACTTACACCAGTCGCTGCCATCCCATTACATCATTCGGTGCGTGCAACCTTCAAGAATTACTTTTTTTAATTATTTCCCAAACCAAAGGTCCACCTTTACCTCTCCCCCTCACTGCTTGGCATTTATGAGAGGATACCGCTTCACATTACGTTAAAAATAAACCAAGGGTGAATAATTTTGGGCGTGACCTTTTATCTAATCAGCGTCAGCTTGGCGGTTCGGGGGTTTCTTCACACTAATGACCGCCATTTAGTCGTTCAGATTCTCCACCTTCCGGGAAATACTTATCACCAAAAATACCACCACGAAGATTAAGCCGAGTGAGTAAGAATTTGTTTAAATGCCATTTTAACACATGGCATCCGAACAGACACTTAAGACTAAGTGCTCGGATTGCTAAAAATTACATTAATCCTCATCGATAAAGCAAATTCTACACCTTTATTTCGGGATTTTCAATATGTAGGAAGAAGATCGACAGTTATGGGCAAGTCACTTGTCATTGAGTAACTGATGAGGGTCCTAAGCATATTCCTCTCTGCAACACAGAGCAGAGCAGAACACATGCTTCATGGTGCGCTCCACTCGGAGAAAGAAAGCAAGATTAACAACGAAATTGCAATAAAAAGGTTTTCAAGCACGTCTGGATAACGAAAAATTATCATTTACAGATGTTATTTATTCTTTTTACAATTATAGGGTAGCTAACGACCGAATGAAACCAATGAAATTAGAAATGAGCGAATAATAAAAGAATTTTGTGCATCGGAGCTTAGCTACAAGCAAATTCTAGAGCCTAATAAAAAGTTTGCGCACAACATTAAAAAAAACAAACAAGAGGAAATCTCGCAATATCTATCCATAAGTATAAAAAAGTAAATGACTGACTGGTGGCTATCGACGGTACTACAGGGATAAACGTGCTAAAATCTCGTAAATTGTGGTAGAGAAGTCAGTGCAGCCACCGTCGTTCGTATTTTATTAAAATATTAAGGTAGTTTGAGCGAGACGGTTCTCTAGTCATAATTGAGATCATATTCAAAATATACGTTATAATTTCAGCAGTGGTAGGAAGTATGAAATAAATATTTCATAATTAATGGTGCTATTAAATACTTTTATATGACTGAGATTCTAAATAGTCAATAAAAATATCTAAACAAGTATCTAACTTGACTCATTATTTTCACGCGGAACGTTTTAAACTCCTTTACAATGAAAGGTTTTTTTTGATCCTGATAAAATTACTGCGGTGACCATACGATTTATTTTCAAAAATAGTTGAAGAAACATACAATCTGCACACTGTTGATTTTTTGATGATATCCAGGTGTTAGAAATTCCTCTCATTTCAAATAACGTCTCTCTAGAGTGAACACATGTATATACCATTTCCCTTGTAAAATGACTGGTAATTCGTCCAAAATTTAGGAAAGTACTTCGGTAAGGAGCTGATATTTTGGTATCTTTGGAAGGGTGAGATATTTATTCGTCGGGAACGATCCTTCACACCAACGCGTACACAGACACGTAGTAAAAGTACACAATCATTTATTCATAGGCCAATCAGCTATGCCTCCGAAATAATGCCTCAAAGGCAAACGAATTACAGCAAGAAGGGCAACACTTCCTTTCCTGCGTCTCCCATATCGAGACTCGAGTAGTTTCACGATCACGCTATATATTCATCTGACTAATTGAGAGTATAGCCCTCATGGGAGTTTCCCTTGAAGTAAAAATAGCTAGCTACGGTGATACGTGACGGTTGCTTTTCTTATTTTACCAAACGAACAGCACCTAAAGCGCCTAACCGGGATTCTGGGGCTTTACTCGGACACAGCATACTTCAGCCGTGCCTTGACAGAGACTAAATTTGTACTTCGAAGCCCAGAAAAATCCCCATGTCTCCCATGAAAAAACTGAGCTCTGTCGATGGCGAGATCTCACAACCTCAACCACGTCGAGGGTCGATATTTTCGAGTCCTTCACGAATACAGCCCCTGGTCCAAACTTCGGTTTTAAGTACGTAAGGAACGTATTTCGGACAAGGTAAAGATGGGACGCGCAGCGCGGACGATTCTTTACTTGAGCGAGAGCCAACACCTAACTGATGGTTCCTCCCCACACTATTTCCACACGCACTCACGATGTTGCAGCAACGCAGTGCACCTTGAAGAACTCGAAAATGACCTCCACCTTCCACGAAACCCACACCTGTTTCGGAGAAAAGGAAAGCCACCGCGCACAAAAGAAGCTTTGGGTCCAAATCCGATAACGTTCGCGGAGGGTGTGTTTACTTAGCTGGCCAGGGGAAGGCCGAAGAAAACTCTGGGGGAGGGAGAGGAGGGGGTGGGGGGAGTCGGGACTGGGGAGACAGTTGCCCTTCAGACAGGTCCATTGTCGCCAACAGGCGTATCCTCCGGAATAAGGAGTGTTCACCTTCTGATTTTTGGGAATATCCATCCAGATGGAGCTGTTCCGTGGAGTTACATCCATCTACATCTACCTTCAAGCCACCTCATAGGTTTTTGGAAGGGGGTGGTTTATCACCAACATTCACAGCTGTAGTGCAAAATTTGACTTTCGCCAACATGCAATACACTATAGGTATAATACCAAAGTTACAGAAACTATTAGTATTTAACCTATAATGCAACTACACATACGTGTTCTAGTTACTGCTATCAAGTGATCGATAAAAGGGAAAAATTTGTATAGCATTGATTTGGTTTTTCGACAACTGAATGCACTTTTAACACGTAATCTTGCGTAATTTAACATATATTTCTTAATAATTTCATATTGTTATAAATTTACTTCTAAAAGCAAAATAACACATCTCATATAAATATAACAGTTGCTAACAAATATCCGGGACTCATGTCGCGCCGGGTTCAATATCCGAAAACAATATAACTATCTCAAAATAAAACTGATTAGCAGAATCTTACTCATTAATAGAACTTATTACGTAACATGAACAATATCGGTGGTTTAGAAGTTACTTAAATAATTGCAAAAAATGATCTTAAATTAGATATGACTAGTTGGCTGAGTTAGTATATTAATGCTTCACATGAAAAGTGTGAATTGGCTAGTAACTAGGTGCAGGGTTTAAGTTAACGTAGGGCTGGTATGAGAAAATTAGTTTCCCATTCCTATATCTCAGGTTGGTACCTCGGCAACGCAGATTTTTCGATTACATCCCGAACGCTACACTGATGCCAGGTGAAGATAACTTCAAGAGAGGCAAGCACCCATTCAATCCCTCCTTACTCGCCTATTCCAACTGACGCAAACGACTTTAGCTGTCGGTTGTCTCTCATTATAACCAAAAAGGCGGCAACTACGCGCCTTGATACATGACGATTAAAATATAAAGAAACAATACAATTTTCAACGCACAAAATACTATAAGTAAAAGATGAGCGAAATACAACTTTATTGTTGAGAAAACGACAAAATGATGTAGAATCATAAGGCTTTTAAAACGTTTAAATAAAAAAGCAATAATTAGTTACGTAAGTATTAGCGTCCATCCTGATTCTTTGGTGGTAGACGGACGAGTGAGACACTATTGGTCCCGTGTCATACATTTGGGGAGGATGTTCAATGAAGGTCTTGGCCCTCCCTTTCCCACAGTCGCATTCTGCTCTAAGCCCAGACGTGTCCACATGTCAATGCTCCGTTCGGCATCCCATTTTTCAACTGCCAGACGACGAAGAAGGGGAGCCGGTCGCAGGAAGTTCGAAGGGAGGAAAGATGAGTACGGGAAGAGGACCAAAAAGATCTGCCAACCTTCCCATTTTGGGCGAGAAAAATCCAACTTTGGGAATGAAATCTCATCCGCTCCACCTTTACAGGGAGTTCCACCGCCCACGGAGTATTTCGTTGTACGGCTTCAAAGAGGAATGGAAGCAAAAACTACCGAAATCGCGTCCACGGGAAAATTATTGCCCGAGGTTTCCTTTTAAGGCCTTTCTTCGCCATGCACGTACATGCGTCAGCGGATGTGTTAATCTATTAAATCCTTAGGCGTCACCATCACTGAAGACATGTCATGGGGGAAACACATCAGGGAAATAACTAGTGTAGCAAACCGTAGAATAGGATTCGTAAAAAGGGTTCTAGGCAAATGCGATGAGAGAGTAAGAGAAAGAAGCTATTTTACACTTGTCAGGCCTCATTTAGAATATGCCGCTAGTGTATGGGATCCGTAAGAGGAAGGTATGATAAAATAATTAGAGCGCGTGCAAAGGAGATCCGCTAGGTTTGTTAAAGGCCGTTATGATAATTGTATAAGTGTTACGAGTTTAATAGAAGAACTAGGATGGGAATTACTATCAGAACGCAGGTTAAAATTTAGGTTAAACCTTTTAAGTAAATTCGAAACCGATTTGTTCACAGATGACGTTAGATATATATTGAGAACCCCTGCGTAGCAAAGGGATAGGTAGGTGAAATATAGTAAGAGTACCTAGTCTGTAGTGCATGATACATGTAATAACAACCAATAATCCCTTTCTTATCATGTAGATAATAACCATGTGACCCTATTATCTAGCATGCCTTCATTAAATATCCTAGTTGCATGTCAATAGTGCATGTTTGGTGATCTTCACCCCCTGCCACACACCCTCGTGGTGGCTCGCAGGGTAGTACGTAGACGTAGATGTGCGACCAAATGCTTCTTCAAAATAAATCCGAGTAAACACGTCCACTTGCGCGAATGGATGGAACAAAATTTCGTTAAATTGCCCGCGTTCTAATTCGGAGCAAGCGCTCTCACATCTACTCGCGCAAATACATTCACCAACGAGAGCACCCGTCTTTAAAGCAGCATTCACACAATATTAGACAGCACGTGTTACAAGCAAAAGTAGTCTGAGCTCACCACGCTCCTTACCTAAACAGCAAAGTTTATTTTGCGGTGAGGTTGCTGCGGACTGAAACCTCAGGAATATTTGGAAATAACGCCACGGAAGGAAATTCACTCGGCAAAATGTGCGCGATTTTTCACGGCAGAATGAATACAAACACGCTCATATCTGCAATGATGACAGGGCACGGGATATGAATCACCTGTGTAAATGAATACGAAATAATATTAACTCATCCTCAGTCAATTTGGCAATGTTTGCATCCCGTTCAGGGTCCACTGCGCCTTCGATGTGCTATAATACGCAAAGCATTCAGTTCAAATAGTTACAAAATTTTCAAATTAATTTATATCATCACCTAGATAAGAATTGCAAAATCGGAATAAAACTTCGGCGCGTTGATACTAAAAGCTAATTTCAAAAATTAGGCATTACCACAACGTCTAAGACATACATACAGAGGTGAACTCATTCATGTTCCACCAGGTCTGTCCTTTACAAGATACTTTAAGATCAGTCCTCGTTATCGAGGAGAGAATAAGAACACATGAGAGATGAATAAACACACATGTATTTCGGATTATATATATACCATGTAGACATTAATCAAGATATAAAACGATATAAGGGTGCCCAGTTGAAATGGATTCTGAGGAATAACATTAGTTAATTTTCATTACAGTTGATTTATTTATACTTAGGGGGGGGAGGGTATTGAATTTCAATGAAGAAATTGGGTTTAAAATATCCGTGGAACTGACTTTTTGAGCTGTCATTATTTGGTTTTGGTCCAAGAGTATTGATGTACTCCTTGTTTTCGAGATTGTAATAATTTTCAATGGAGATATTACAATGTACAGAGAAGCGTACAGAAGAGTAGAAGAGGAGAGGACCATATGGAACACCATACAGAAAATAAGAACCAGATGGACTGGACACACCCTGAGACACAATGGGTTTGTGAAGAACATGATTGAAGGTACGATAGAGAGAAAAGACCCCAGCAGAAGGCACAGGAAAAAGTTCATAGAAAAAATGAAGAGGAAAGTACATAGGAAGAGATACCAGGAGATAAGGGAACTAGCATTACATAAGTAAAGGTGGAGGGCTGCAGTCAACCAATCTTAGGATCGAACGACCAATGAATGAATGAATGAATATCACAACGCTTTGGAAATACAGAACTATTGAAGTGTCGTAATACTAGAAAAATAATAAAAATGGAACTATGAAAATAAATATCACATGTAACGAAAGAGAAAGAAGGCACGCCCTTCTAAAATAAATAAATATAACAAAGATATGGACAGAGATTTTATAAAAAGATAAAACATACCGGTGAAAAAATATTATAAAGTGTTCTAGACAGAAAAAAAAGACATTGCAAACGCAAACATATCATATGTAACTATATGTGTATGCTAATTTTTAAAAAATGACCCTGAACTCTACTATTTTACCCTCTGCCAAACACTCTTGTGGTGGCTTACAGGGTAATAAGTTGATGTAAACTTTAAGTGGGCATTTAAGTAATCTGTTGCCTAAAGTAAGAACATATATCCCGTCGACAGGCATTGCCCGATGGAACTAGAATTAATAAATTGTTTACATAAAATAAAATTACAATAAAATGGATAAGACGAGTATAACGCAAACAATAACAAAAAGGAATCCTAGGCGGGTTGGGGATTCAGATGGGTTAGAACGCGACGGCGAACCTCAGAGCCAATCCTTAAACGAAAAGGTCAACCGTGCCAGAGGCGGGATTCGAACTCACAAACTTCTTATTGCCAGACCGATGGAATAGTCAATATGGCCACCAAAGCCGACCACACCTTCATAGATGCCACTCCAGCTGAATGAAGACGGGCAACCTCCACCACTGGCGTGCGCGTAGAAGTGAAGGCGGGGAAGGTTACATGGGGCGGGGGAATGTACGGTATTTCTGTTTGACTTATCGTCCGAGAGTCCGTTCGGGATTGTGACCATAAGTGGAATAGAGAGTCGTGTCGAGAGGAGGAGGAGGAGAGTGAGGGTCCATTAGGGGAATAAGGACGTCGCGGCCATCTGGCTAACGGAGGGCCGACTCCTCTGGGGAGTGAGAGTTGAGGCACAGAGCCGAAAGAGGGGGAGGAAGGGCAGGGAGGAGGGAGAGGATGGAGAAAAAGAGGAGGAGGAGGAGGAAAGAGGAAGGAGACGGATCAGGAAGACGCTCGGACGAATATGAGAGGTAAGAGTAGGTGTGCTGACTTCCAATGACATCCCGAAGGCTCGGATTTGTCTCTAGGCGGAGGCGGAATTTTAGCAGAAACCCAATTAATATGTGGAGGCAATGTTGGGAGCTGATGCGGAAATTCCACCGAAAAATTCCGGCCGTGGCATGAATAGATGAAAGACGGAGGCTCAAGGAACTCATTTCCATTCCAACTCGTATCATTCTCGGTTCTCCGATGTAACCCGACCGCTGACGACTGCAGCGATTAGACCGGTGCGCCGAAATGACCGAAAATTCGTAATTTCCGTAATTTCATCGGAACAAACATGCTAAACTCGCATGACTTATCCTAGTATTCATCAAACAGAACATTAGCCAAATTATTTAAACAGAGAAAATTCTTTTTTTTTTTTATATTTGTAGGCGAAGGAATCTCGAAAAAATTTACAGATAGCAGTGAGCATCGCCTTAATCTACAAAACAGGTTTTAATCAATGTGCCTGCCACTTCGCGAATTAAAAACAAGATAAATAAAGATTATTTTACTAATCCATAGTGGATTATCAGACCATCTCCTAAATTCAAATTATCAACTATCCACCAGTCATACAGGACATTAATTGTATAATTAACTAGGCGTGAAAGTGAATTCTGAGCTGCCCCAACAATAATGAAGAATCGAGCCTCATTCTCCTATATCACCACAAAAGCTGGCGTTCAGATATTGAGTAATTTTGACAACCACTCGAGCAACCTTATAGTAATAAATTAGAAGGGTAAATATCTCGACAACATGTATTCATATTATTTAAAAAAATCAGCATAGGAACATCTTCCAACAACAGGAACTACGATAATTGTAGGTAATCTAAACTTATGAGGACACGGTAAGTATTCAGGGACGGATATCCCCATCGACGACAGCACTTTTGGTATCAAAGCGTAAAAACTATTTTACTTCGGTCAAAGATATTTCATGAGATGGACACGCGGCTGAATTCCAAAGGAATTCCGGACAACAACAGAATTTTTCCAGGAACAACTGAACATGCATCAATTTTCCAGCGGAGAGGCTGACATAAAGACCACTAAAACCTATTTCGACGCAAAACTTAAGATAAACGGTAATACCTACTATTTTGCAATCATGCGGCGACGAAAATGGCAGCAATAATTCAAGACTAGACCGGAAGAAACGGGCGCAGGGAATCGTTTTTACACGTGACCAAAGACTTATCAAACAGGATTTAAAAAAATAAATGAAGCTTAATGCTCTCAGGAACACAACCGACACGTTTCCCTCTCTCAGATGGAAAAATGGAGTCATGTCGGCAGCTGATCAACACACATTGGAGGCGACTATATACCCTCCGTCAAGTCATTGACAACTAAAATTGATTGATATACACAAGAATTAGAGTCAACAAAATTTTGTGAACACAAACATTCTGCGGATGAATAGGTCATGCGTAAAAAAATAGGAAATTACAAGCCAGCCGAAGAGAAATGTTTAAAAACGTCATATTTTTTTAACATTACGATTAGTGAACATATTAGCTACCCTAAAAACTTAATAAATTCGTGGTTCTAAAGCTAGCTCAATTAATTTGCAGTATAAAGTTTACTGATTAATATGATAGCCAGAACCAGTAACTATTGCAAACAAGTTTCGTACGCTAACTGTATTTTCGAAGTTATTTCAGAAATGCATATTAGAAACCGCATAAACCAGTAACATTCGTTGCTCCTGAAATGCATCCGACATAGTTTGGTGAACACTCAACGCCAGCTACAAAGTACACACCAATGAGGTTGCTTGGCGGATGTGGACGGACGTATCGAGTCGGCCACTCACCAATGAGCATCGGAAGCGGCAGAATAATAAATATACACACCCACGTAATCAATCCCTCTTACTTAGCTGGATTGAATTAGCTGATCTAACAGCTAGTGTGTGGTCCTCCCCCATTCGCCCACCATACTAACCCTTCGAAGACGAGATTCTGTCGCACAAACGACAGTCGCACGCATTCGACGGCTAATTCGATTCCCAGGGTGTTCCCCTTTGACCTTGAAGGCGATTAAACTGATGACCCAACTCTCCTCGTGGAGTCCCCTCGGAGCGAGGGAGAGACTCGAAAAGCCGACCATGCGGGAGGGAACCAGCCATACGAGGAAAAGGGGCGGACCTCAGCATGCAAATGGACTTGGTCGAAATGGAGAAGCCAGGGGTGGGAGGCGAGGGGGAGTCACGGGTGGATGGACGCGCAACACGGCACGCACAAGCGGGAGAGCGTGGTGGAGTGCGTGAATGGGCATCGCACGCCCGCTTCGGGCCCGGTGCCGCTCTTTCAAAAACGAACTCCAGCGTCACTCTGGAGGGAATCAACGAGATGAGAGAGAGGGCTTCGTGTTCTCACTTTCCCGACTCCTTCCAAAACAGACAGGGGATCGGTAGTAACAAATAGTAGCAGAGTATCAGAGGCACCATGCGGACCGAAGACTTTTTAATCATCCCTTCACACCCATAAACACAAAATCCAAACTGTATCTATATGACGATTGAATTTATTTTGTAATGATACTTTATTTTTAACCCTAAACCTGAATAAACAAAAAGGCTACGTCCACTTGAAGTAAACACAGCGTTATAACATCTGGTTAAATATTCCCTCGGCAGGTAAACCGTAGTTATCTCCCATCAATAACGTTGACATTAACCAACCTAGTCAGGTGTTGTATATATATCCCGAACTCTTGGTTAACTTCAAATTAACTTGTAATTAATGTTTAACTGATATTAAAAAACTAGGCCAAAAAGATATTGGTCGCCATGGGGCTTCCAATTGAATTGCAATGAGGCATTATTTTGCACCGCATCCACGTTATTCGTTAACAAACAAATAATTATGCAAAATGGATAAGTACAGATCTGAAAACTCATTAAGATAAATAAATACAAAAGACACCAACAAATTAATAACAATTTATGCCATCATCGAGATGAACGAGAGGGCTTCGTGTTCTCACTTTCCCGACTCTTTCCAAAACAGACGGGGGATCGGTAGTAACAGATAGTAGCTGAGTATCAGAGGCACCACGCGCACCGAAGACTTTTTAATCAGCCCTTCACATCCATAAACACAAAACCCACGTCATGCATCACAAAACTTCATTGAAACTGAACTTTAGATATGTCAATGACGATTGACTTTATTTTGTAATGATACTTTATTTTTAACCCTAAACCTAAGGCAACTTCAAGTAAACAAAAAGGCTACGTCAGCTAGCAGTAAAGCGTTATGACAACTGGAAGGGAATCGGGCTGGTGTGATGGCTAGAATACTGGCTACCACACGGACGGCCAGGGTTCAAATCCCTGCAGAGGAGGATATTTTTCAGGGGAAACCCGATCCCTACTTGAGCGTCTTGCGGAGGGCACTTCAAGTACAGTAATCCGTCTGTCGGATGAGACTAAGCCGTGGTTCCCTTGGCGCCTTTCGTTAAAAACAGGCTAATGCCGACGCCGGGTTTCCATCCACCCTTCCTCCGTTACCTCTCCCCTACGGTGCAAATGACCTTAACTGTCGGTCGCCTCCCCTTATATCCAATCCAACACCTGGTTAAATATTTCCTCGGCATGTAAACCGTAGTTATCTCCCAACAATAACGTTGATATCAACCAACCGAGTCAGGCGTTATATATATATATATATATATCCCGGACTCTTGGCTAACTTCAAATTAACTTGTGATTAACGTTTAACTGATATTAAAAAACTAGGCCAAAAAGATATTTGTCGCCATGGGGCTTTCCATTGAATTGCAATGAGGCATTATTTTGCACCGCATCGAAGTTATTCGTTAACAAACAAATAATTATGCAAAATGGATAAACAACAGATCTGAAAACTCATTAAGATAAATAAATACAAAAGACACCAACAAATTAATAACAATTTATGCCATCATCAAGTTAAGTATGCTCTAAAATAATGAACGTTGTGCTTTAACGTACCCTTTGACGGGCAGAGTACTGAAAATCAGGTAAAAATTTTTCCTCGAAGAAACAAGGTAGTAATCGGACTGCCGATGAAAACTTTCCATCACCTGCGGGAATCGCAGCCGGACACTTAGCATGGAAAGCTCAAGAATACACTCTGATCCAGCGATAATTCAACTCATTCACGATTGAAGCACACGATACTGTTCGTGAGTGAACTCGTTCACGAACGAAACGAGCACTCACGCACCGACAGCTTCTGCTTTCTGATAAGGTTTCTAAAAACTGACTGATGTTACCGTTTGTCTGAGAGCTGAATTTTGGGTGGATAGGGAACTTTCCAAAGGCAGGAAAATGACACAAATGGCGGGTCGAAAGAGCCTGGTAACTCCATCTCCATTTGAAACTCTTTCCTTCATACGAAATACTCCTAGACTTATGGAGGATTGAAAATATAATCAGTAGCGCATTAAAACAAGTCATATTAACATAACACCTACAAATTAATAAAATCAGAATTAGTAAGAACTGAAACAATGTCCAGCAATAAACAGAGAACGCTTCGCTAGTTACTGCCAAGGTATAAGATGGTCATTGTTTTTGCGCAACTGAATTTCAGTAATTCGCCGAATAGAAAATAAAGTAGGCATACAGGTGCCTTTATAAGGAACAGAAACTCCCACAACTTTTATCAGTAAACCAATTAAAGCTAACAATAAGATGACTCTTTTCACGGAAACATCAAATTAAACACCAGTAAATTCGCTTCTCAGCATTGTTCACCAGTGTTGCAAACTTACTCCGTAAGTTTGCAACACTGGTGAACTCCGGCTAATTTGAAAACTTTAATGGACGTAATTAGCAATCCACATGTGTAGCCAGGTATAACTACCGCACGAAACGGCGAGTGATCTTAAGTTTCTGAAACACTCGAATAATTTAATAAGTTAACTTCAGGCGAAATTTGGTCATTATAGCGATCAATTTCCCAAGCAGGACATGCCCTATGGTTTAGTACGGACGGTTTCCGCGTAAAAATGTCTTCCATTTTAGCGTTAATGAATTCCACTGGCAGAGCGGAAATTCGTTCCACTTTGATAGCTGCACAAATGCACCAAATATTCAATGATGTGATCGCCAGACAATGAAACCTCGAAGAAAACCAGCACCCACAATAGAAAATGAAGTCTGCTTGCTTTCATTTTACGGCGTAAATAACTTGAGTCTCCACAACATCCGTCCACTTTCACTAAACCAAAGGAATTCGATATTTCGGAAGCGTCTATATATTTTCAACCGGCATCCGCACACAAGTCGCTTGTCGTGGCCGCCGCACAACTCTGGAATTCTGTTCCAATTGATTTGAGGAAATCTCGTTTGTGGGCAACTTTTCAATCTGAATTTTATGGAATTTAATTTAAAGAATGTTTTCCTGATAGTTTAAGCTTTTCAGTATCAATTTCTCATTGCTAATTTTTTTATGATAAAAGTTGTTTTTTTTCATGGTCCACTCATGATTTTTGTTCCAACTGCTTCAAATGTTTTTTTCAAATCTCATACGTATTGTAACCTAGAGGATTTTTACCCTTTGATTACCTTGTATTATAACTATAGATGTCTTTGAATTTTATTGTAACCCTTATACAGCTATTGTATCTTACTGGGGGTTGTTGTTTTTGTCTTTCTATTTCTTTGTCATTAAGCTCCATTTATTTTCTGATTTAAACACAATCATTTGTAAATTTATTAATCACCTCGCTGCTATGTCCTTGTATCTTACTGTTGCTCTAGGGGACCTGTCCATGAGTATAATAAGGTTTATTCTATTCTCCTCAACTTCGTCCCACCCTGGAACTTCTCTGTTCGAACCCGACTTTGAATGAGTCACAGGTCGGTAGAACAGCACGCCAGAAGTCTGCTCGGGGCGTTAAGAGCATATGAATTCTTAAAAATTTCCAGGAGTGCCAGAAAAACAACCCTTCCGCTATAACTGCCCTACAGCCCAATGATGTTATCTCCTATCTTGGACCAATTAGTCTCTCTGCCGAGAACAAATATTTTCAGCAGGTGAACAAGGATCCGGGTTGTGGAATGCTAGCAGTTTAACCACGGAGAGAGGTAATACTTGGAGGGCCTCTCCCAGCCAACGTAAAGAAACTTTTTTACGTTACGAAAATATTCACACTGACAACCTATATGAACTCCGCACTCAAAAGAGCGCAAAAGAACAGCCCAGTCACTCTCCGATCCTGTCACTGTATGTAGTGATAAGTCATCATACGAATGGCATTGGGAATTGAGTGGGCCTCTAAACATGTCTTCCCCAAAAGGGGTTGCGCTCATTTCATAGCCCTCCACGGATAATAATAACTGTCCAGGTAAAAAGACAAGACCAAATGTGGCCTGGTAGACTAGATTTTGCGACTGCTCATCATTGAATTACCACTATTACTATCGCCTCATCTCGCGTGACATGTATCTCATGATTATACTGTCCGTACGAATTAATATCTCGTGGTATCCATGAATAAAAAGTGTTAGTAATACTAATCAGTAGCAGGTTTCTGTTTTGGCCTACAATTGTCCTCCTGACAGCTTTTTGGCTCTCGCCTAGCTGCCGAGGGAGAATGCGAGGCTATAATTTGAACTGGGACGAGCACTGCATCGCATGCCCCGGGTGAAATCACCCCGGGCCACACACCCTGGAGGTGGCTTGCATGGTATTTCGAAACATATAGTCGTCAAAACAAGAAGGGAGGGAAATTTTGCCATTGACGATGGTTCGCTGAGTGAGAAACTTCAAGTAGCAATCTTAACTGATGCTTATAATTACCCAAAATGATGGACATAAGCTGAGCCTCCACACTTTATTAAAATATAAATACTTAAGCATGAAACATACAGATAACTATAACCATACATAAGTGGTAGGTAACAGCTGTACCTCAACATTAACGATTGAATGTTATGCCATTTAAAGCACGTGATTTGAAGCATTAAAAAGAGTGAATACTAGGGTGTTCTAAATATTGGGTTTAGAGATCACGTAAAAAAAGCAGGATACAGCCACGGACACAACACCAAGGGTTAGCGCGTACGGTACCAGGAGGGTAATTAGCATAGAGAAGAGAAAGAAGAAATGGCTGAATGAGAAAAATGGATGTGAGGAAATTAAGAGATAAATATTGAGAGGAAATCTTGGAGGACCAGGTAAATTTAGAGGGGGGAAAATGCATAGGTCCACGAAAAATAGCATATACTTATATTCAGAAGGGGAAACCCACAGAGATCAATAATCAACATTCAGGCCATATATTTGTCGTGGAATTCTCAGCAGGGGAATGCGAAACAGAGTAACAGGTTAGATTGATCTACGAAAATACCTCATTATCCATATGCCCAATACTGAAAATACGCCGGCGTACGAGCGTTCGCATCGTTAATAATAAAATAAGATTCAAAACGCACCCACAACTCTGAAGTACATTCTCGACCATAAAAAAAATCCAAGGTCGCCCCGAGGAGTAAGCTAGATTCTCACTATTGGAGTTTCACTGGAGTGTCCCCGCCAAATCCGAGAATCAAACCAGGATCCAGGGGATGATAAGCCAGCACTCTATCCACAAACCCATCCTAAATCCCAGCTTTTCTTGGAAAAGATCCAAGGAAGGCAGTAAGGTTCATTTTGGGGAGACATAAAAATACAGATAGTGTTAGCAGCATGTTAGAGGAATTGGGGTGGAGTCCACTGCTAGAAGAAATGTAAATAGGTTATTTGGAATGTTTAAATGTTTTTCAAAACATCCAGCCTGGTTGGAATTGGAGAAGAGGCTGGAACCACCAAATTTTGTGGGGAAAAATGACCACCCGCTGAAACTAAAATTAAGGAGGCAAAAAACGAATGCTGTCAAATACTCCTTAAATCGCGGGGTCCTTGAATGGAACCAATTACCAGAAGACCTCACAATTTCATTGCCAAGGAATGTAAATAGTTTAAAAAAAATTTTACTCAAAAAACGAGTGGCTGATGTTTTATGTAGGTATACGTATTTTTAAAAACTTAGTCATTATTATTTATAGCTAAACAAATGTTATATTGCCACCAGACAATGTCTAATTGCAATATTAATGTAATAAATAAATACTCAAACCACTGGGACACAAGATTACTGCGCACTGCATCGCCTTTATTTCTCTCAATAATAAGTTCGAACACAAGTGAATTATTTTCCCCGCATAATTCATCCTATTTCCTTTCGAGCTTAAACTGCTTACAGTAGGTGATGCAAGGCGTTATTTTCAAAATGCCTCTAAGGAAATCCCGTTTTGACAAAGCAGCATCCATCAGACGGTAGATCAAAGAGTAAATACCACTCCCACACAAGCAGGGAATAAACGCGCCACAGCCGGAATTCAAAGTCGGAACCTCGGGACTCGAAGCCAGAATTTCACCGCGCTAATGGTTAACACAGCACCACCTTCTACACGAGTCCCAGTGTAGGGTATGCTTTTTTAATTTTAATTTCTCGCATACCATGGTCAACCTCAGCGAGTGCCATGGCTAAATTTGCAGTAACGGAGTTCCGTATCAAATAAGGCCAAGGAAGGAAGCCAGCGGTTTTCGACCCAACACTAGATCACCCCGACATGTTTTTGGTTAGTATACATTATAGACGGATGAGAAATTCTGGGGTACAATCCAGTTCAGCTGAATCAGGTACGGGGTGGGGTAATCGCGGGGTGGGGTAATCGCGGGGAGGGGAGAGGACAGGAAGTAATTGAAGCAAGTTTGAGTCCTCATGCTGAAAAAAGAAGCACTCACAGGAAACTCAGCTGGAACTGAAAATCATTCCCAAATGGAGAGGACATCATAAAATTATGCACGGTTGAAACAGTAATCTAAAAAATAAAGACATCGATCGAAATACATAATTCAATCGGGATGTAAATGCATGGCTAATGGTTGTAGGGAGAAAATTTGATGGAATCATCTGGGGAATCTTTATTGGAAATGCTAAAGAAATTATTTATGACACGTTTTCATACTTGAGGGGCAGGTGACGTATTCGCAACCAACACGTTTCGCAAAGAGTGAATAACATTAGTGGATGGATAATGGAGACGCAAAGATTGGTAGCAGGCAGTTTTCCCACCAGCACCGCCTTCGTTCATCAACGGAGAAGAAACATCAAAGGAGACAAAGACAAAAGTAAATTATAAGGAGGAAAAAAGTTAAGAGACGGCAAAAATAAGCGGTTGAGTTAGGGAATCGGGGGAGTATCCATCAAAAGGACCTGGAAGCCAGCCAAGGGAGCAACTAATTAGTGGTCAACAAGGGAACACTAATGTTATAAGCATCGCTTTATCAGAGTGAGTAATAAAGATAGGGGTTCGCTATTTCAAAAGGGGAATAATGAAAATCTAACGTAGGAAAAATATTAGGAAGGCGTAATTAGGGACAGTTGGACAACTTCACTAACCAATAATTTGAACGACAAATGATGTAATTCTTGGACAAGGGGAGTAATTGCCTTTCAGGAGGAGGCACTGCCGAAAAGAGAGAACTGATCATGAGGGTTTATAATGGAAAACGTGGACTATTTTCATAGGCAACGAGCCACAAAACGGCTAAGAAACTAGAATTTAGGAACAGAGGATGCGAATATATTGGCAAGAGACGGGGATTGAGGGGGTCGGATTAAATAAAATAAATATAGAGACGTAAGATAATACATTTGACATAGTAGACGGAAAATAGTTCGTTACCACAGGAGGAAAGGCAGGTATATGTTGAAGATAAACGCACATAGTAACATGCCGTAATGCTAGGGAAATTTCTCTTCCTGATATGTCGAAGAGCTAATAATTATATGTTCAAAGTACAATGATATGCCTACTAATTTCAAATCGGCTCACATTCTAAAGTGTCATGGGAAAATCTATGAAATAAAATTCCTCCGAAGCATTAGCCGAGCAGATATGAACCAGGAACCGAGGGCACTGATGCCTGGTCAATGAAGCGTGTTTACAATAGAGCGGCGGTTAAATTTTATAGTTCACAATTAAAGTTCTCATCGTCATTTAAAGGAATCTCTTTCTCACCATAGCGAAAATTAGATACACTCCGATTGATCTCCAGACAGTAGCCTATGCTACCGAGAACATTTATTCCGTGCCTGAAATTCGTCAATTTAAAACTGCAAATACATTACCTACATTGCCATTGTAGAATTCCATCAGTTTACAATCCGAAATTAACATATGAGCGCTCATACCAATAATACACATTCTTCGTTCAATAACGAACGGAAAGGAGTTTCATTACACTTCTGAGGGAATTAAAAGCGAGAAAATGGGTTAAGACAGGCGTATTAGTTTAATACCATTGGCGTCAGTGGGCTTTCACAATAACAGAAATGAGCAAGAGCCATAGACTGGCAGGCATCGCTTCCTAAGATAATATAACGGATACATTTAATCCCACTTACAGCCCGAAGAGAAATTGTAACTAGCGGAGGGCATACTCCACAGGATAAAAAATTCACAAAAATAAACGACCACGAGGATAAAAAATACACCGCACTTCATGGATTTAAAAAAATAGTATTGGATTTTTCGCCACCGTAAAAAAGCTAATTAAAATTTCCGCAATAAATATATATCTTTTCGGAAGTATATAACATTCGATAATTCATTGACATAAAAACAGCTTACCCAACTACGGCCAATTAGTAAAATATCTGTCGACATCAAACGGAAAAATATATGGCTAAAAACACAACTTTAGCTTTCTCAATAATCAGCAATCGGAATTTAAAGTTCTCCGTGGTGCAGAAATGCACAGCCTCTAAGTTAACCTCATAATACCACACTAATACCCATGCGAGAAATACGATGATAACAGCGAAACGGGAGATTTTAATAATCCCACCACCCAACATCCTAATTTCGACAATTAAAACTTCCAGTAACTAATCACGAAAGGAGTAAGTTAACTACATCAACTAACGGTGGTAGCAGAGACGCATTGAATTGAAATCCGATGGAATGAACAAGCAGCTGTAAGCCCACACAAATGAATGGTAGACCGATAACTGGAAATAAAAAAAGTACCTTCGTCTCATTAGGGTTTCACGAGCATGTATTAATTGAGAGAAGGGATTCCCCGACTATCGTACCCTACATAATGTCTTTAGGAAGAAAACATTAATTACGCGTATAAAATGCAATTAAGACTCATTTCACTCCCATACACCCAAACTTCCACAACATGCATTTTTAAATAGACTAATTTTTCCGCAATATGTGCATCACGTATACGCATAAAACGCTGGAAAACGTCCAGCGACAATCACGGTATACAGGGCTACGAAACTGTTTACTAACGCACATTAATCAATAACTCTTGTCCGAAGCATTGCCAAAGGATAGTTTCGAAGAATGTTTGGCCAAATAACACATAATGGTGCACATTAGGCGTAAATTATGAAGTTACAGCGCGAACGGGGCGCAATTTTAACGGCCAATTTTCAAATTATGCTGGGGTGATGAATACCCTTGAAACCCTGTACTGGGGAGAATCCCTTACGCCAAGTCCCGTTCCTCAGAAATTCCCACACCATCAAACATAAAAATATTGCCCAAATGCGGAAGAAAATCCGCAAATCGAAATTATAAAAAAATAAACATTGATGAAGGGTATCATCATCTTTTCATATATATCCGATCGAGGGTAACATGAATCATTACATGCAGGCATATATAAATATAACTGAGTACATACAAGTCATACGATCAATACTGGCTTCACTCACCTTAATAAATACCCTCAAATTAGATATCCAGTTGGGAATAACACAAAATTGCAGCATTCAGGTGGGCGGATCAGTAAACGAACCCTGAGCGAACTTCTCTCACAAACACACACAGTAATATTCCGGAATAAAACTCCATCATAGATAAACGTACTTCACCCTTAGAATTAGTCTCCCGTACCAAGTTGGTTACTGTTTCAAACTCCAAGAAATACCATAAAGGATAAATAACGAACTAATTTCACTGAGCTCCATCAGCGCCAACGACATACGACGACGACCGCCATCGCACTGACTGGCACTGAAACAAGTGGCTGAGGAGAGCGCTGCGTGAAATTATATTTCTGTGACGTAATTTGACGTTTAGGAAGGGGGAGAGGATTCGAGGGAGGTTGGAAATTCAAATTGAGTATCATGTTTGTGTAGCGCTGAACTTGGCCGATTTTTCCTAAGTAATGTGGTGACTATCATGTTTTTAATAGTGATTATTTGGGAGTACGTATTTGTTTAAAGTTAATAATCAATGGCTGAAGCTATTTCGGACGCGGTTTCTGACAGCAGAAAGACGTTCGTCTATGTTTTTTCTGAGGCAACATAATGCTTCATAATGAGTTATGTTGCTGGGTTGGCAATGCTGTTGTATTATCAAATGTAAGGTTTGTGTTGTTCCTTGCAGCTGCAGTGATAACTGGAGCATAATATAGGCACTGCCGTATTCTCTCATGGGTAAATCTCCGTTTAACAGGATCCACGCATTTTCCTTCATAAATCATCACCCTTAAGGCCTCGGGTGAAAATATCATGTCATTTTCGAGTTGTGTAATTACAAGTTCTCTTCCTTCTCTAGTTAAATTCTAACTTGGAGTTTATTGCCATTCATACTTGGTCGTTCAAATCATTAGACCGGATGTTATGGAGAATTATCCGTGATGGTTAATGTTTTGTATTTTTTTGTGAGAACAGTGCCTGACACTTGCCCCTAATTGATCGGCACTTCTAATTGAAATCATCCGCCCGACTTTTGATCAAGTCGTTGAGACAAAATGCATGGTGCTGAATGTTGGGGAATTATATTTTTTAAATGCTTCTCATTTCTAAATTGTAATCGAGGAACTTAAGCTCACACTCCGTGTCCTCACACCCTCGTGCAACTTGTTGACCATGGCTGCTCATATGTGAAATGTGATTAAAATTGTTATACATAGTCCTGCCAATGGGATTTTCCAAGACAAGTTAAATTAATGATACACCTCTTGCTTAATGTATTGTCAGAGTTCTGTACGCTCGACAAATATTTGGTTAAATGTCTCTAAATCAAATTATTTTTATCTCAGCGTCGCACTTAAAATGCTGATAGATTTTAATGAAATAGATGGAAAGTTTCCATCACTATCAGCAAATGTAAATTATTTTATAGTCCATAATTGATGAGGAAGTCATGCTATTGACAGAGGATAGGAAGACACTGCAAATATAATTTAGCATACGAATTTTGGCTCAAAAAAGTCCATATTCAGGAGTTACTCCGGAAATAAAGTTTGCAAGACATCTTATGGGGTTTATTCTTTAGATTTGCTCAATATATTACTTGTGTGTTATGTATGGTATTGATTCTGAAAATTGTACAATTTATAGGTTTGAGTCTTACTCTTTTCCTCAGGTCTAAGACCCCATGGAGGGGAACGATTTTGTTTATGGGATCACTTTCACTGTGGCTCATAGTTTTCTTTCTAATGGAGGGAAGAGAAAAGTCAGCATCAGTCGTATTATTTTGATTAGTGAAACTACCTCCAATGCTTGGAATAAGTGATAAAAATTCTGTTTTCCGTTTATGGTGTGGGTGATGATGCAATGGATGAATTTACCTTGTAAAAGATATGTTTGTGGGCTGATATTGCTTTTAGGCGGGTATCTAAAGCCTGTCTTCAGACATGGGAAAGAAAGTACAATACCGATTGGAATTACTCTTTCAATGTACTGTGCCACATGTTCAACTATATCCAGTAGTTAATCATGCCATTATGACTTCATCATTCATATTCCAAAAATTAAGCTGTCATAACCTTAGAATACTCTGCCCATCACTCCCAGTAAAATTCCTCTACTAGTCATACCAGTTGCATTTAACACTGGGAGCCTGCATGAATACTCCATTATAAAGTGAAGGATACTTGAGCTCAAGTGTGTCATCAAATTCATTTGAACTAAATTATTATAAAAAATTGTCTATTGCAATGTATCAGAAAATCTATAATCATGTGGAATTTACTCTTTCTGGATATGTATAACTCGTGATTTAGGGCTTGTATAAGGGGTTGATAGCATCCTCATAAAATTTTTCACTCAATCTGCAATGAGCATTTCTTTCACCCATAAGGCTTTGGCATGATCAGCAATTAATCACACCAAGTTGAAAATAAACCATAACAGAAGTATGCCATATGCATGACTTAACTGTGATAAGGGTGCAATACATAAATATATGGACCCTTTTCGTGTGTGCATAGTGTCCTCACAGTCCCGGCACTGTTTCTCATGCTTTCTCTCTACTTTTGGGTCCTAATCTTCACTTTTGTCCCCCTCTTTCAGCATTCTAAGTCCACTTTTTGTAGTTCCCTAGTGCTTCAGGAAAGCTTGTATCACTGCCAGTTTATTTTCACCAGGACTGTCACTATTGAAGACAGATACTCCCCAAGGGATAAAAATGGGACCAATTTCAAGGACTGAGGAAAAAAAATACCAGTAGTATCTTAAAATCTTCTTTAATATCCATTGAATTTCAACAAGGAGCAACAATATCAATATGGTGCATGTGTAATGGGCAATAACATAAAAATTTCATATTGGTATGAATGGTAAATCAGGGAGTTCGCACAACTTATTTCTGTCATGCTGCTCACGCCATCTTTTTATTCCCTCGTAACTATTCCTTTCATTGCCCCACTTGAGTAATAATAAATGTAAAGAGGTGACGTGGGGTTTTAGTAGTGAACAAATTTTACTTTATAGGCAAGATAATTCAGGAAAAAATTAAAATGGCGAATTGATAATTTTTCAGTTGACTTACCACAGTCTATGAAAGTTGCTTCTGTAACAATGAGGGAATGCGTAAATTGCTGGAAGAGTATTTAATTATAAAGGCGGCAACATGCTTCCTGTTGTGACACTGGCAGTGCATTCTTCAGTCACTACTGAAAATCACAAAAGGTGGTTTAACAACAGAAATGACATCAGTTTCAGGTACACACTTTATTTTTATCAGAAAAATACTGAAAGAGATCATGCGAGGACATTATTAAAACTACTAAAAAGAAAATTCATTTTTTGTTCACGATCACAAGTTGAGTTTTGCCAACAAACTAATTGTCATAATGGGATTTCACTGCATGCAGTTGGATGATATGCATACAATGAGAGATTAATGCATTAATTACTGATATTGAAAGAGACATTCATGAGAAATTAATTACTGTTATTAATACGTACATACCATCATGCCATTTCCTTTACGGGCGGATAAATTTCAGAGATGGTTATTGCCATTAGCCCTAGAAAACTGGCTCCCTTTTGATAATTTCCGGCATTATGCCCTATCCTTACAAACCACTCCCACCTCTCTTACACTCAAGCATTGTGTCAAACACATAAGTCTATTCTTAAGATTCCTAGAATTCTTCCTATTTAGATTCTCCGATACCACAGTCACCCAAGACTTTCGCAGTCCACCATTCACCCCATTATCATTTATCTAGTTTGGTATTTGACTCTTTCCCATTCTCTCCACATGGCCAACCTAACAAACCACACTCCTTTAAAGTCCATTACTGGAATATCTAACCCCCAGTCTTTAATCATCCACTCATTCCTAACCCAATCAATCCTATGTTTCTCACCAGCTCTTCTTGGGTACCTCATACCCACTGCATTCATCTACTCTTCTGCTAATCCTGACATCCAGGTTTTGCTGTCAAATGATCGCGTCAGGAGAACACTTGTACACTGTGATTTTTGCTTCCCAAGACAAACACTCAGTTCTAGTTATACATCTCACACTGCCTTTAACTCTTCTACCAGCATTCATATGCCTTTAAATCTCTTCATCTCCCCTTCGACCTTTGGCAAAAATTCAGTCAAGATACAGAAAATCCTTGACATTTTCAGTTACTTCAACATTTACTCTTCATTCACTTATTCATACCACTACTTCTTTCATGGTCTGTGAGGCATTTATCCTCAAATTCTTTCTCCTTGTTGCTTCCTTGAAGTCATCTAGGAGCCCATGTCATTCCAGTGAGCTCTAAGACAGCATCAATAACCTGTCTATGATAGAACTTATACATTAACATTATATTTATTATTACATTATAAAACAAACATTACACCGACATTTACCCTACACATACCTCTCACACATTTATCCATAAAAAGATTAGGTTCCCACAGTGACATTATGCTTTCTTGCTTTACCATGCTATGTTTTGAACCACTCACTCTTTACCCCATTAACTCTCGCTCTCGCCTAGTTTTTCTTCCGCACTCTTTCGATTATTATTTTATTGAACACTTTTTCAGCTTAGTAGATTGCTCCATAATTTTCAAATTATCTTCCCACCTTTTCCTTCAAACATTGGAACCATTATTTCAATTCCATTGTAATAACAGAAGCCTGTAACCATGAATAATACAGCTCACACTAGCAACTTATGCTTTGCACCCACACTTTAATGGACATCTCATCTATGCAAGATCTGCAGCCTCCCCATTTTTTAATATTCTCCCTTATTTCCTTTTACATAGATTGCCCTGCCCTCACCTACCTTTGCCCTTATCACCCACTTTTAAAGTAACTCAATTGACTCAAAATCAATCAGCATTTTGCTAGCCTCATCTGCTCACACGCTTTGCTTTATCTCTTTCACGATAATGCTGTATTCATACTTCGATTTCTGTGTTAATGGCATGCCTTCTTTTGTTCTTCCTCAAATTTGGCTGCCATCTATCTCTCATACACCTCACCCTGGTGAAAATAAAATGTGCATGAAGTGTGAGAAAAATGTGCAAGAAATGTGAATGAAGTGACGAAAGTGTGCAAAATGTGTGCATGAAGTGTACTAAAAGCATGAGAACAGTGACAAAAGTGTGATTCTGAACACCTAAAGTGTGTTAATGTGGGAAAAAGTGTGCGAATGGAGTGCACGTAAATGTGCAAAAAGTGTGAATAGCATTCCTTAGTGTGACTAAAATATGCATGTGTGGTATGGAACATTTAATGAAATTAAATAATACAAATAGGAAATAGAAAGGGTAGTGAAGGTCTACAACTACATAATTATTATTATTTAAAAAAATGATAAAAATGTGGTTTACCAAGAATTGTAATCCCCTTTACAAATTAAAATAAGGGGTGGTTTATCAATAATCATCATAATTTTGACAGTTAAATATCAGTATTCACAATCATATAAAGACATATAGTGGCAATGAATAAAGAATGCTTATTAATAAACAGTGACAGGTGTGTGCAAGGGGTGTGAATGAAAAATGTGCAAGAAGTGTGTAAAGACTGGGCATTGTAATATTCTCAAGGACTCAGAAAGAGCTTGACAAAGCTGGGCAAAGACCAGCATGAACATTTCCTGCACACTTTTTTCACATTTTACAAACATTTTATTTTCATCAGGGCATCCTCTTTACCCACTGCAATTTTCACTTCTTCATTCCACCATACATCACCTTTCATTTTCTATAGAACTACTTTTCCACATAACTTTGGGCACATTTGGCAATTATTTTTACTATGATCATTTATTACTCTACAGACAATGCTCACAGTAAGAGGGAAAATTGAGTCAAAAAATGGACAACATACAGTCAATCCAAAAAACTATGTACATACACTCCACAATTCTTCCCCTTAAACTTACCCAAGCATCATTCACACTCAAAATTTTCATTTTACAGGTGAAAATATCAATTCTATCATAAGTGCATATGCTGGCCCACAATTTAGCGATAACAACAGGAATAACACTAAAATACTTTGTTTAAATGCATGGCAAAATATGTTGACATTACACACTTGATCAAACTTCTGTCTGAGAGGCCAGGGACATACTTAGAATTGTATTAGCTGCTTTGTATTGTACACTTTGCTTCAGCTAACTCCCTTTTCAAGGGCTGTTAATTGTAGTTATTTTTTTCTGATGCACAGAGCTCAATATTATCTCATATTGCAGAGGCCGCAGAGAACTTTTTATCAGAATTCATTTTCTGAAAATGTACAAAAACTTTTCTGCTTAGGTACAGGAGAGCCAATTTTCTGAACTACATGGGAAAATGAAGTGACAATTTATTTAGGTCAGCTGTTTCTTAATCTTCTCAGCTAATGTCTATTTTGTCACAGGGTCGCATATCCATTTGAAAATGAGGGCAAACTCTGAGCTACCAGTTTACTACCAAAGGTATACACTAATTGACTTATGGTGGGCATCCATGTGATTTGCAAAAAAACAGCTGCACTTGTCACATTGCACAAGGATGAGTTTACACAAGTACAAAAAGGGTAATGGGGCTTCTTGACATGAGGGAAGCTGAAAGCCAGAGCACTCAGTTGAGAAACACTTATTTCACTTGAGGTATGGTAATATTTGCTAAAAAGATAAAGTAGAGGTTACCTTTGTAGTAATTTGTGATGCTTTTCCATGTGGAAGAAATGAGAAAACATTATAATCCCAAGAAGCCATCTATTGCCAACATTTTTTCTGTTAAATTTTTAACCTCGCTAACAACTTGCAGATCCCTACAGAGAATAATATTCCTGAGGAAAAAAAGGTTCCTTAATAGATAACATAATTAGGTGGACAGTATTTAAGAAAGCACACGAATTAAATGTAATAGTTAATTTCGGTTAATGGCAAGGAACATACCATCACCTCACACTGGTCAATGACAGAAAATACCACAAATATAAATGCAGAGGATGGGCCTACACATTACAAAATCAGATAAATCAAATGGCTTGACAAAGAAGACTGTTGGAGAGGAGGCAATGGGATTATATACAAACAGGAGGAGGAGTAATGATTAGGAAGTGCTTGGGACCACTTGAGAGAAGCTTCATTCAGTCAATAAAAATGATAGTCACTGTTAAGATAAAAACTGAGCTGACAGACACAATAATGGCACAAGTCTCTATGCCTTTGACATATTGGGAAGAAATAGAAGTACTCTGTGAAAAACATATAGGAATTTTTAAAAATTGAAAAGATCAAGAAAACTTGAATGCTTTGACAGAGGAATTCCACAGTCACAAAAGGCCAAGATGAGCTAAAGTATAGATTAGGACAATGTACATATTAAATAAGAAGAACCACTTATAGGGAGCCAATCCAAGGCTCGTGTGCTGTACAAAAATTCACTCCAGAAGAATAGGTACATGGAGGAACATTGGAAAGAGACATGAATAGATCACATCATAGTGAAGTGGAGATTCAAGAACAAGAAAAAGACTATTTATTATGCACAAGTTGCTCACATGTACAGTCATTAACATCAGGCCCAAGACCGCCGTGCCTTTCCGACATGGTTGCCTACCTGACATACCGCTTACTGAACTTAAAATTTAGCTACAACATTGGTTATTTAAGAGTTAACTGGTTGGAGAAGGAAGGGTAAGTATATAAGAACTGAAAATGATGCGCATTATAATATACCAAGGAATGATATCAGCCAGAGACAAGAGTAACCACCAAAATGAGACTGAAAATTATGTGTGAAGAAGTGAAAAACTATTTGATATAAGGAATGATGGAAGTTGCCAAGAGGAGAGTGAGAAACCACTTCCAGGACCATAGGGCAAGCCATAAATATGAGAAAGGGGAATTACTTCTAAAAAGGTAAGATTGAGATGAGGATTTAACGCTCGAGGAGTTCTCACGAACAAAACTCATTTCCAGAGATATGATGTGAAAGAGGATGATAAATAAGATTCTAGTCTTTGATCAAAATTCAATACATCAGTTAAATATCTAGGTTGGTACTAGGCTCCTGGTATTGATAAGGTTGCTTTTAAGCCAGTTAAAATGCTGGAGATAAGACTTTCACCAAGATTTACAACAAATTTAGTAAATTTGTACAGCAGATTCATGCAAAAACTCTCAAATTGTCTCTCTAAAGGTAGGTGAATCAAAGGAATTGAAAAGAATCATCAACAAACGGGTGAGTGTAACACAGAAATGCCAGAATGCAGATCAGTTTGGCTGTAGGAAAATTCAAAGTATATGAGAAGCTATACTGGGCCTCATTCTCTACACACAGAATGCAAATAGAGAAAGCCTTCACTGCCTTTGTGCAGTTCTAAAGAAGGAATCTGACTAGAGGGACTAGAATGAAATGCTGTTAACGACATAGGATTAACATATAATGGCAAAGGAGACATCTTACAGCCTTAATGAAGATCAGGTGGAGGAGATAAAAATGAAGACCAATCATTGAGAGAGCCAGATTGGAGAAGAAGTGAGACAAGGGAGCATGCTTCTTCCTTCACATCAATACCTACACCAGGAGAAAGGTACAAGGTGTAACAAAATGAGTTATGCACGTATACACAACGGAAGAGGCAGTATGATGCATTTCGCCTATAGCACACCCATGGTAGCAGAGACATAAGACTTTAATAAAACTCTTCATAACTAAGAAATGCCAATAATGAATTTTGCCCAAAAGATAAAAAAGAAAGACCTTAAGTGAGGGTCTGAGGAAGAATACCTACATGAGAATACTGGTACAAAGAGCGACATTACAGGCAGGAAGTTATAGAAGAATACTCCTATTTAGGAGATAGTCTCTCCAGTCATGGAAGAACAAAAAAGGAAAGAACTAGTATGATAGAACAGGCTAAATAAGGTATTCATCAGAAGAAAAACATGACTGTCAGGAACCCAAGTAAGTATCCTCAAAGTCCTCCTCAATCCTCGAAGTAAGGAAGAACTTCATCAGGGCATACATTAAGAGGATCTTTCTCAAAGGTTGTGAGTTTTGGTCAATAAGTACAGTAGAAAAGATTGGGATAAATTGGTATCTATTACGGCAGAAGGATGATGACATTATATAAATCGATCAATTAAAAAAGAGGTACAAATTGAGAAGAGTACGAGAAGAAAGGTGTCTCGTCAGAACTCCAAAGAAAAGGGAGTAGACACAAATGGGGTATTTTTATGTCATGAATGTCAAACGAAGACAATCTTTGAAGGAAGAGTACAGGGGAGGAACAGCAGAGATAGGCCCTGAAAGATACACATGGACACAGTACTGATTGATGAGTGAACGAAGAAATGTGTAAGAGTAAAGAGGTTAGCAGAAGGAAGCACTCAAGAGGAAAACTATATCAAACCAACAATAGCATTGATTGCCTTTAAGATGATGAAGACAAAGGCACAACTGTACTGTATTCGGGAGTAGTCAGTGTATTCCTTACTTCATATCATGATGCAAGGCTTCTGAAGGTAATAATATAATTTACTTGGCCAAAGATCAACAGTACAAAAATTGTCTTTGATACAAGGCACGTCAAAGAAAATACATATGGCAACAAAAAGAGTTAGAGACAGTAGTTCACATCAATAGACCTAAAAATTCAACAAAACAATTCAACTAAAACTTATCTGACAGGAGATCATTAATAGAGTAATACAATTTTGATAGAAGAAAAGCCTTGACAGAACGCTTAAATTCACTATGGCTGAGAAAATTAGTTACATGACCTGGAAGTTTGTTGTACAGCTGCATTCCCATTTGTTTAGGACCCAAAGCAGATTTACCAGTACGAACAAAATGTTGATGCAAGTGATTCTGCTGTCTGGTTGCATAGTTATGAACGTCAGAGTTCAAATCATAATCACAAAGGTTAACTCCGGTGTGGAGGATGGCAGACATGATATAGATACAAGGGAGTGGTAAAATTTTCAATTTCTTAACTAGGGGTCTACAGGGGGCGCAATATTTGATGCGCAACATAAGTCAAACAGCCTTCTTCTGAATTTTAAATAATTTTGGGGCATTAGAGGAAGATCCCCAAATGCTACAAACTAAATGTGAATAAACAGGCAGTAATAAATATTTAGGAGAACATCAATGGACACAGTGAAGTGAATAGAGCAAATAAGGAAGCATATGGAACTGAGGTAAATCCAATGTTCTTCAGAAAAACCAAGAAACCTAATCCGAGGAGAAACAAATCAATCTCCCTCAGAATTAAGGTTAAAGCTAAGACCCGAAAGTCTGTTTCAAGGCATAATTAATTACCCAAGACCAATCAAGAGTTCCTCTGCCTTCTTCAGGCAATGAACAGAAAGCTTTAAAACCAAACATCAATAGAAAGTGGGGTCATTCCATTTCAAACGTTCCTGTGGTTGGAGCATGAGTTTTTTTTTTAATCCACTTTTGTTCATGCATGCCCACATTCATTGACAGTTAAATGCAATGAGGTTAAACATTTTATCCCCCTTCATTGTCACTTGGCAGCCATTTTTGTAAGATGGTGCTTGCAAAATTTGATGTTTATGTTCACTCTAACTGTGATATCTCAAGAATTTCCAGTGACAGAAGATAGATTTGAACTTGAAATCAAAATTTTTACCTAAAAAAACTGGCTTTTAACTCAGGAGAACTATATTAAGAACAAGAGTCTAAGGGTCAAGAGTAATTTTGTTTATGTAATAAAGAAGAAGACTATTTCCAGTTATTGTTGTAAGGGAGGATAAACCCTTCTTTTCTAGAAGCTAACAGAAGTATCTTTGTGCTCAAAATACATAATTTTCTCCATTTGGGAAGCTATTAAAATAAGTGGCTAAGAGAATATAAAGCTATGTAAAAGTACTACTAAGGGCACTACTTTTAAAAGGTAAAAAAGTAAAATTTGAGATTATACTCTGAAGAGAAATATGGTAGTTGTACACTAGATTGACATTCCAAATCAACCATTTTTGCACTTGATTTTATCAGTGGTGGGAGCAGATAAGTGTGGGTAGCTTACATACTAGGAAGATATGCATAAGTACAACATATTGTGAAAACTTGAAGTTTGAGCTTCAATTTGCAGGGGATTTATGCAAATTGTAAAATAGTGGGAAATTGAAGTAAAATTATATGGTGTCACTACTGTTGTAATTGTTCTTTTAACAATAAGATTCCCATGGTAACACTGAAAAATAAGTGTGCCAGCCAACCACATACATTTTTATTGGATCATTTGAAATGGAATGACCCAGTGCCTCAAAATGGTACTTATCACTGATGGAAAACAGGTTTAGACTACAGAAAGCAAATTTACAAGCCAAATTCTCATTTTCTCTAACTTTTCCAGGCCCATTAACACTTTCCTCGACTTTTCCAAGTCTGTAGAAACCCTGAGACCCCTCCCCCTGGAATTAGAAATTCAGAATTAATTTACATAACAAGCCATTAAGGACAAAGTTATAATAGTTTTTAAAAATGTAGATTTAATTTACTATTTTTTCAAGCTAGTAAGCAGTATTATTGCAAACCAAACTATACATGTATTCCAAATTAAAAACCATGGGTACATACTAAATTCTATCTGATATTTGAACATCAAATATCTTTAAAAATTGGCTGTAATGATACAGTTGCCATAACACTCTTAATTACCCAAACACTCAATTTTGCTCGTTATATTTATTTTCATCCCCTATCCCAGTCTTATACTAAACATGAACACTCCTCCCCCTCAGATGAAATCCAGGCAAATTCAGTATATTACAGAATTTTTCCAAGAGTTTGCTTCCCAAAAATGTGAACAAACAAACATGTTTATTTACAAAAATTTAAATAGAATAATTTAAAGTAATAATAACCAAGTAAATGAAATTTCATTGACGTTGAATGTCTTTAAGGTATGTCAATGATAACATCATAGTAAAGAATAAAATAAAGTCTTCTGGCTTGCAACTATGCAAATTTGAGTCAGCTGCATTGGATATTTAAAGGTAATGAGAACATCTGGTGCAATATAGTATTGTGAGAACTACTTTCTGCAACACTTTCCTCATAATTTCCTTGTAGAAATACATTATATTAAGCACTGAATTGGACAATTTTTGAATCTTATTTGCTAAAAATAGATTATCCAATTTTACAGGTACTAGTTTAGCATGTACAATTAAGTACAGTGAAACAGGTATTAAGCAACCACTGATGGTTCTGCTAAAAATGGTCGCAAAGAGGGGTGATCATTTGATGGGTTGTTTCAAGGAGTATTATGCAAATGAACAGGTGGCTGATTTGAAAAAAATGGAAAAGCTCCTAAGGCAACGGTTTGGTTAAAACTTATACAGATGGTATTTATTTCCTCATAATTTAGTTGCTGCTGGGATATTTGAATGCATATTAATTTGATGTGCATATACAGTGAAACCTATAATAAGTGACCACCGAAAGTTGCGCAGAAAGATGGTCATTGAGAGGAGTGGTCGTCAAGAGGGGTTTCACTGTATTTATATTATTCACTGTATTAATATTTCAATTTGAGAAGATTCACTGAAATAATGATTTTGTAAAGTTTGGTAACAAGATTTTTCTGTTCTAATTTCAACCACAAAATAAAGCTGTTACTAAAGACCTCTAAATTAATTTTTTCCACTCCCAAGCTGTTTTCCTGGAAACTAACTGCACGTAAAAAGTTTCTTTCATTACTTTTAATTCGCCCTTAATAAGTTAAAAACAATGCACAATGCTAAAGCTATATCAAAACTGAAGTTTTTTTCATAAAACTATCCCAAATTAAAATACCAAGTGGATACCACATAAATGCTAAATACCTACTGTTTTCCTAGTTCCTCTCATTTCTAAATCATCTTCTCAAAGCATTATAAGGCAACCTATTCGTATGAAAAATAGCCACACTTGTCTTTCATACATACCCACGAGTCACATTATATTTTTCTGATGTCACTCAATTGCCAACATGTCTGACAAGGTCTCACCTGTACTCTTTGTAGTTTGAGGGAGGTCTAAAGGTAGGGTTCCACTGGTGCATCTCATGGCTGCTTCTGGATGCTGCAGGTGAGATGCTGCGGAGGGATGTGCGGCTGATTGTACTCACTCATGAATCCCACCGCATGGCTACCGAAACATCAGTCTTCAATCAACTGCCTTGTGAACGAGTCTGTTCTTCACTTCAACATTGGGTATTCTATCTCAAAAATGGATTGTGATAGGATGTTTCTGGTGTTATTGTGGAAAGAGGCTGAATATGAAGAAGACTGATAGGTACCACAGAGCCAAAAAGCATGCACTTTAAAGGAAATTCCATACTGTTGTCTCTATGGTCTTGTCCGCCCTCCCTTCTTTGATAAGAACATTGTCCTCTTCCAGGGAAAATTGGCAAGCCATACTGTAATGCAGAACTCACAGAAATGTACAAAAAACACATTCCTACTAGACCAGCCTCTGCATCCAGACTGCTATAGCAGTTGAGCGGCATACGCATAGAGTCGTCTGGGAGAGACAGCTTCTGGAATGCACCAGAGAAATTGCTCCAATGAGAATAATGAGTGGTAGGAACATGCATTCAGCCACTGTGTCTGGACACAGCCGTGAGATGCACCAGTGAAAACCCACCTTACCCAGGACAATCAAGCATAGGTTTCCATCCACAAATAAATCAATTAATCTTAAATTGTTGAGGAAAGTTCTAAGCATCTTGTATGTCCATCACAACCTTCTCCTGTTCATCAACACTCTTCCTGCCATGATTTTTCTAGATAATCCATGACCTTTAAAGGAAGAAGTTCTATAGATTGGGATCATTAACTTCATGTTGTGGGCTTGCAGAAGACCCACTGGAGGTCTGAGATAACCCTATTCCTGGAAACTAAACCCCAAGGGATACAATGTTGAAACTAGGGATGTTGGCCTCCCTGCTATAGACCACGCACTAGGCAAACAGTTTGCTTATGAGTCAAAAATTGGTCATGACTTTTTTATCTACTCTTACATCCAAGAACTAAGGCTGGTTATTGAATGGTTCTTTAAGATTTCCCTTGCCAAGGGAATATGTTTAACTATTAAATCAAATTTGTGCTTTCTCTGGACAATGAAGTGGAATTACCAGATCATGCCATCCAACCTTTCATCATATTACTACCATTAGTATATCCTATTGCAGCTATTAATTAACATAAAATATTTTACTTAGGTCAAAAATTCATTTATATTAATATACTGATAAACTTTAACCATGAAAGCTTCTATTCTAGTCCTCAGTTGGTCTGTAACTTCATGCATCAATTTGCAGTTACACGCTAACTGTCAAAGTGGTCCTCAATATGGTATCAATACCCTCACCTCAGGCAGAATCACATGCACTTCTGCCATTTGAAGGTTATCACTACCTCTCACTGCATGGTCTAACGTCACATCATTGTTAACTATCTGCAATACGGGAGAAATGAGAAAGGTTGTCATCAACATTAGAAACCCAAACTGTAGATTTAAGTCAGTATGTTCCTTCCACAAGAGCCGACAATCTACAATACCTTCCCTTAGCTCCATCAAGAGATCTTATGGGAGGATAACAGGTCCATTCCAAGTGCACTAGGGAGCCTAGAAATTAATTTGCAACTAATGACTGAAATAGGAATATTTTTGGCTTCTTATGAATACATCAAGCCATTTAAATTATGCTTGAGAAGTTGATAATTAGCAATGTCAAAGGGATATTCTAGAATTAACCTTATTGCGATGGAACTAATTTTTGACAGTTTGGAACTTTCTCTGTTGACTGAAGATGGAATCAATCTTTGTCACAGTTTTAATTATGGAGTCATACTCGAATGTGCATTGCAGTTGACTGATACATGTAAGTATTAAGATTAGTACTTTGGAAAAGTATTTGTGATCCGGTCACAACATGGAAATTCTGATATTCCTTAAATCATCATTTTCAAATTATCACTATTTGACACCACCAATATTCTTTCATTTGATTTTAGCACCCATCACCATTCACGATTTGAAGAGATAGATGCTCAATTTTCAGAAAAAAACACAGGTGTGCATGCACATCAGGCTTAAATAAGATGCATTTAAGTAGGAATTTGACTGAGCACTTAAAATTATTCAGAGCAATACTATCTCAAATGGAAATTTAAGCCTTTCTTGAACAAATTTTGAGAATACAGGCACCAGCTATGGTATTACCTTGATGAAGTCCAGGTAAGACAAATGGTTTTCCCTATGTGGAATTTCCTGATGAACTTGATCTCATTTTCACAGCTTACATTGTGGAAGTAATGACAGTCACCAGGTTTTGGTTGATAGATACTACTTTCTTTAATTGATACTACGTTTTACCTCAACGTAATTTTAACGTTCATACTCATAGCCAAACATCTTTAGGCAAGACCACTCTTGTAACTGCAATCCGCTAAGAAATTCTTGAAGCAAGCATTCTTACAATGACCTCTGTATTTTTCTGGTTCTGATTGCCTTGATTTTGGGGACGTTATACAGTATATACAGTGAAACTACCCCAATCATGGGGATTACATACCATGAATATGCATCAGAGGAAGTATTAGTCATAAGTGGGTATATCACTCCATCAGAATCTTTTCTCCTCAAATATTATGTCTTTTAAACTTTCACCCAATCCACAAAATAAATGATGCATGGGCATACCAGAGAGACTACCCACAAGGAAAATTCTAGGAAAAGTGAGGTAGCTAACATTGAGAGAAGTGACCTATGATTCAGTTCTCTTCAATGGGATTTGCAGAAGGGGCTCAAATTTGTTGACTTTCTGGCTGGATCAAAACTGGCTGTAGAAATCCAGTTGCAGGACAAAATATACTACCAATCTTACAATGCTTTCCGGTCAGAGTGCTGTTCTGTACTCATGGAAAGTCCACAGAATAGTGTCATTATGATATTAGAAAGGAGATGCGTGCAAAAAATTTGACCACAACTTGAATTACCACATTTTCACTCACTTTGTAGTCAGAGAGTATGTAGCCAAATGAATGGAAACTAAGTCTCACATCTTATCTAGCTAACAAAGAAAAAATAGAGGAAAAATATCTGAGGAGCAAGTTTAGTTCTTCAGGAGCCTTTTTTTTACCTCTTTTTGAACACAACCCCAAGCATATTGACAAATGTAGCACCATCTTTACCCTGATGTTTGTTAATCCTGACTAAGAAGTATCCCATTCGGCAAAATACAGCAGGCCAAAAAATAATGTGTGAATGTCAAGTTTAACTGAGCTCTGTAAAAATAGGAGATGTTGGGTGATGATATGCTGGTCTTGTCCATCCAGTCCATGGACTGGCTCCATTCTGAGCACACCCATCGCAAGTACACTAAGCAGAAGTGTTGTAGCATTGTAGGATTGACGCTGTGTTCCAGGTAGTCATCATTGTTTTGCTGTGGTTGAAGACAAAATTGCCATCATTCACAACAATTACTGTACCATAAAAACTGGATAAGACTGAAACAAATAATATGGTATAAATCTAACTAAATTGCAGAGCTTGTCACAAGGTTGATGAGTATTTCAAGCCTCTTCAATGTAACTTCAACACTTTAAATCATTAACGACATCCATTCCATGTAAGGCAATTACAGACTTGATCTTGAAAGTGGTACAAAAGTACACAAAAGACTTGAAATTCTAAAAAAAAATTAAAAGTAATTAATCATTCAAGTTCAATTGGAATGTGTTAAGTATGAGTATGTTTGGAATGAAAATGAAAGCAATGTTTATGTATATTTCACATAGTCTGCAATGATAAAATATTTCTTATAATAAAAGAGCGATATGCTTTTGATGATATGAGCGATATGATGATTGATACCATGTCCAAATAAAATTATATTACCTTTGAAATGAATGTTATAATGTTTAAATAACCATCCATGTCAGGTATCAAGCCCCTCCAGTATTGTGCAATTATAAATAATCAGCAAATGAAAAATTGTAATTAGTCACTTATCATAGTAATGTTGTCAGCAACTCTCTGAAGAATTCTAAAATACTACATTGCATTGGTCCTGCTAATGACTTTGGTCGTATGCTGCATAAAATATACTGACACCACCACCAAATATTTCAGCTGTCACGTGGTCAACAAATGGCTACATCACCATCGTCATTAGAAAAGATCAAAATTAAAAACATAATTTTCTCAAAAGTCTGAAAAAACTATATGAAAAATACTGTTACTAGTCATAATAGATCATTGATACCCCCTTTTCTCCATTATTTTGAACCCTTGGCTACACCAACAGGCTTGGTTTTCTCCATTCATGATCGAAAATAGCCCCCTTGCACTTCTGATGACCGAAGTTAAAACAAAACTTGAAGCTCATATTTGGGTACTTATCGTGGTTGCTTACCATTGCAATGGAGGACTATGCACGGCAAGCCGTTGATTTTAATGGTAATTAACAGTAGTTAGTATGGAGTCTATGCAGAATCAACCTAGGCGCATGACTGCATCATGCTGGAGACTTCTTTGGCACTGCAGCCTCCTCAAATTTTCTCTCCACTTAACAATACATGATTATTAAGCAAAATACTGATATTTTCACAAATAGTTATTGCTGGGCTAGTACCATAATTCAGTAAAATAAGAATAGCTACTGTAAGGTGTAGCATGACCAAGGAGACCTTTCTAAAACTGGATGGTAAATGTTATGATGAAGTTGAAATAATAAAACCTAAAATTTTTCACAAAAATAAAATTTATCTCTCACCAAGGTTTCATCATTAATATATCATCTTTAGGCGGCAAGTGGTGCCAAGTGCTCACAATATATACATAATTGGGGGGAGAATCGAAGGGAGTAGGGCTAGTGGTGAGGGGGAAAAAACCAAAGAGAGACGTGAACGATCCTTTGGTTTTTCCCACTCACTACTGCACAGACTCCCTTCTGTCCTACCCACCACCATCACCTCAATCACATATATTGTGAGTACTCAACACCACTTGACACCTGAAGACAAATCACCAATATTGAAACCCAGGTCTGAAGTGAGTTAATTTTTGTTGAAACTGGCATGTTTCATTATTTCAATAAGAACAAATCCCACTAAATTTTGCGAGAATCTTCATTTTTATCACGATGAAGATTATTCAATGATTGAACAACAAATAAGTGAAAGAATGAAATAATAGATAAAACAGAATTAAAAAATTTCTTCTTAGGTATCACGATAGAGTAACTGAGGTGATAGCCCCCAGGGATTTGAAAATGTAGTGACCATCCATCACCATTAATTGTCCGCTAGGGTCTTCCCCTGTATTGCTGAGTAAGAGTGGTGATCAACTGCACCAAACCTTTGAGTTATTTTGAAAACACTAGAGTTTAATAAATTAATTAAAATAAATTAAAGAGACACACTTGTATTTGCATGTTTCGTTGAGGGTACCACATTAAATGAACAAGAGGACTTTTTCACCCCACATTAACTCAGCAAGGTTGGATTACTGACAGTGTCTTGTCATAAGATTATGTTTTCAATTTCTATACGTCACTGATCCCTAAATATCCTTCAATATTTTTTGCTTACTGTAGAAACACTTCAGAGAGAGAAAACGAAAAGCAACAACATCAGGGATTTGAGTGGGAAAATACTGATAGAGGATGAAGACATTGGGAATAGATGGAAGAATTACATCGAAGAAATTCACAAAGAAGGGCCGACGCCACTGGAAGAAAACCTAATGAATAATGAAAGCGAGGTTGATGATGAAGAGCCTACTCATACTGAGGATTGAATTCAATAGAGCAGTAGAAGACCTCAAGAAAAACAAAGCACCTGGAGCAGACAACATCAACAGAGAAATCATCAAAGCGCTCGGAAGTAGAGCCAAGGATAACCTGTAGTAGATAATCAAAAATAGCAGAATACTGTCAAAGGACTTTCAAAGGTGTATAATAATTTCAATACCAAAGAAGACAAGGACTGAGAGATATGAGGAGCACTACACCTTCAGTCAAATGTTACTCGCATAAAAAATACACGAATGATAAGCCAAAGAATGGAAAGGAAAATTGAAGACAACCTCACGGAAAACCAGTTTGGATTTAGGAAGAACAGTGGTAGCAGGGAGGCCATAATCTGCCTGGGAGTGATGGTAGAGAAAACAATACAGTACACAAGCCATTGTATGTTGCATTCGTGGACCTGGAGAAAGCCTTCAACAATGTTGAGGGGAACTAGATGTTCAGACTGGTGGAAAAACTCTGAATGGATTACGATGAAAAAAGAATTATCTATCAAATATACAGGAAGCAAGTCGTCGCAATGTGAATGAGAGATGATATGAAATGAGAGAGAGAATGAGAAAAAGTCAGATAGAAGCTAAAATTAACATAGGAGTAAGCCAAGGATACAACCTCTCTCCAGCACTGCATGATGCACGGCATAAGAGATGCATGAGAAATTGGACTGAGCAGAATAAAGATAAACACAGAAGAAATAAACATGCTCCACCTCGCAGATGATATCGCTGTCACAGCTGATAATCGTGACAACCTTTAAAGTTCACTAAACATAATAGACAAGTTCTACAAGAATACAACATAAAAATAAGTAAGAAGATTAAAATCCTAATATGTGGAAGAGAGAAGCTGAATGCAGAAGTCAACCTGAGAGGAGAGAAATTAGAGCAAGTGATTCCTTCACCTATCTTGGAAATACTTTCACATGGGATGGAAGAAGTACAATGGACATCAAGCAGAGAATAGCACAAGGTAAGAAGGCGTCCATGGGAAGAAGACAACTGCTGTGCTCAAAGAAGATAGGACTACAAACCAGGAAACAGTATGAGAAGACATTCATGTGGAGCGTAGCACTTGATGGATTTGAAGCATGGACCATTGGAAAAACTGACCAGAAAAGACTAGAAGCCTTCCAAACCTGGTTATAGAGAATGCTGAAGATAAAATGGAGGGACAAAATAAGAAATGATGAAGTGTACAGGAGAGTAGAAGACGATAGGACCACATGGAACACTATACAGAAAAGAAGAACCAGATGGATTGGACACACTCTGAGATACAATGGGTTTGTGAAAAACCTGATTGAATGTAAAACAGGGAAAATTCCTCAGAGGAAGACCCAGGAATAAGTTCATGGACCAAAAAAAGAAGATAATAAATAGGAAGAGATACCAGGAGGTAAGGGTGGAGGACTGCAGTCAACAAATCTTAAGATTGGATGACCAATGAATGCAATTTTTTACATCAGCTGACCTTTGGATCTCTAAAAAAACTACAATATTGCAGCTGGATTTGATATGCAAAAAATCAACTGCTTTAAAATCATTTGAGTTTAAAAACCTCCATGAATTGAAAAAAAAAATCTACCAATTATTTGTCAAGTTTGATAAGCCCAAAGCGATTGCATAAAGAAATGCCTAGCCTTGCATTACCAAACACTCAGTGCTGTGTTCTTGATGCATGATGCAGAAAAATACAGTAAATAGTTAAATATGCTTGAATGCATGTTTGACTCAGCTGCCATCTTAGAGAGTTTTGTTCACATGTTGAAATACTGAAAATGTTATGAAAAAATTTAGCCTATGGGGCATCTAATGTCACCAGGCAAATCAATACACTGCATAGTTGTCAATAAAATTCCTTATGCTTTCTGGCCAGACCTTTCCAAGCAGTGCCCAAAAGATCCAACCTATTGCTGTGGTATGTTCCTCAACATATCCACCTTCATGCAAGCTACAATAAAGGTGATGCATGGTTTTCATGCACCAGAACACGATATTTTGGTTTCCCTGATGCTGCCTCCATGGGGTTGAGTTTTTATATTCCACATCAATGCATGCATTTATCCTATCTCAGCCAGTAAATTCCAAATACCATGAGCTAAGTCTCCTAAGGCCACTTTGGCAATGGCATACCTACTTTTTCAACTATCTGGGTGGCATATTAATGGCACCCCTACCATGGGTTGGTACAATGAACACATCAAACCTATTTAGACACAATTTAGAAAATTTAAAACAATTTTTCTGTGAAAAATCCATAGCTTTTTCATATGTAGAAATACTGAAAATGTTACAAAAAAATTTAGCCTATTGGGCATGTAATGTAACCAGGCATCGCAATACACTGCATAGTTGTCAATAAAATTCCTTAAGCTTTCTGGCCAGACCTTAAAGTTGTAGCATGAAAATGCAAGTTACATAAATTAATTAATTATTAATTAACGATTATATAAAATGATTTTGTAATTATCACTCAAAGCAAATTATAATGGTTAATGATAGGGATAGTTAATAGTTAAACTCATTATAATTATAAGATTCTAAAAAATATTTTTTTTAATGCCAAAAATGCCACTCCAAAAATAGTGACACCCATGCCACGCCAACCACAACCCATCATATCCTTTAATGCAATTTATAACTTCTAAATTGCAATGACACTGCAATTTAGAAGTTATAAATGCTGTGGTTCTAAAATTTCTAAACAAAAACATATTTTTTTACAAAGCCAAGGTTGATATTCCAAAGATGAGTTCAGTTGAAGGAAAAATCAAGTCAAGCTGGTGATCAAAATGCCAGAGAGAATAGAACCTACATTTGCAATAATTCACTTCCTATTGTAATAATACATGGGAGATAATTTATTGACACGTTCATGACGAATATTACAACTTTTACTATTTTCACGCTTTTTTAATTATTCACCGACTAGGTTTCAACAGTGTCATTATCAAGGTGGACCCTGTGTTGAAACCTGGTTGGTGAATGTTACAAAAACTGTGAAAACTGTAAAAATTTTATTTAAATAGTATAAGTTTTCATTGTTCATCATGAACATAAATTTTCATAAAGTGATGCCTGATGTCACTTCATATAATTTATTGAGTATAAGCGTCACAATCATATCAAGTAGCACAGTTATTTCACAATGCTGTACGGCAAAGTGAAGCAATACCTAATTACACAGTCCATTTGGGGGACCCTTTAAGTTTAGTTTCTGCTCATCTGCCTGATCCCTCCTCCTTGTAGTTGAGCTACTTTTAATGCATGCCAGATAAGTGATAACAAGGATTTATAATGCAGTTTTTACTGAGGAAAATTCCAACACTGGTTGAGATTAACGAAATTATTAATAATTAACGAAATATGAAATAGCAACATGTCTTAACCTAGAGTCACCAGAGTATTTGAAAAAACCAATAAAATATGTTGCACAAATAAGGCAGTGGTTCTCTATAGGGTTTGTATTATCTTTTAGAATTCTACAAAAGCTTAGAAACAATGAGGCAGTATAACAAAACCTTCAAGTTCACATTCGAGATTTCTTAGCCGTTGCCTTCAACCTAGATATGGGTGACCATGGTCATGCCATCTAACTGAATGTAGCACATTCATTTCAGCAAACAACGTTTACAATGACATCAACTTTGAAAATTGACGGCTGAAGTGACATGACTTAAAACACCTGTTTCTGCATTGGTAACTGGACTGATAACCCCTAAAGTGATTTTTTTAAAATCTTACAATATTAAATATTTAGGAAGAAAGACAGTGCTTGCATTATTAAGTTGAAGGTAAAAAAAAAGAATCAACTATCAGCTCTAACCATAGGAGTGAAATGATTAATATTTCTTACCAGATAGGTGGTGGTGTTGGCAGACTAGAGACGGTTGTTAAGCACAGCAAATATGGGGGGGTGAGGATTTTTCCAAATAGATGTTCTTTCATTACAAAGAGCTTAAACTAAAAAAAAAACCTTTAAGTTACTGAGTAATAAATTAATAAGACTCTGCCCTTCAATTTAATACTGTATTGCCATCCAAAATGGGTCTACAGGCAAAATTTTATAGCACCAAGTCATCAGGCATTATGGTAAAATTTGGTCACAAGACTTGACCCAGTCAAACAAGTAAAACTATATAAAACCTGACAAATTTCAAGCTATCCAGGACTAGCCACGGAGTTCCACTATTACGAAGTCATCCTCAATGCATACATGTGCGAATTTCCACATGTGCGAATTTGCATTGCGGGTGACTCCGTAATAGTGAAACTACGTGACGTCCCGGGTATCTTGAAATTTGTCAAATAAGAGTGAACACCTCTCTGTGTTCAAAGTTCGATCTTTCCTCGTGGGCAGTGGCGCTAAGCGCTCAGTAGCGACTGATTGTTACATTGTATGTCCGGCAGTCGAGAACATCTAGTCCTGTAACGGTCACAAAAATCCACAGGCGAAGAGGACGCCTTGGTAGCTTAACTGGCTAAAGCACTCGGCTGGAAAAGCGAGGGATCCGGGTTCAAAGGCGGATGATTTTTTCTCTGTGGAAATTCGCATATATAAAACCTTTTATAAATGGGCTAAAACATTGGCTATCCAATAAAGAGTAGTACTAAATACATACATGTTGCAATACCTAGATACAAAAACAACTGTGAGTTTCGAATTTAGGCTACTTGCATAAGTCTCACTGATGGCAAATTACTGGCAGAAAAATCAAATTTAAAATTATAACATGTATTAGCCTCAAAAAATGATAAATTATTAAAATATTTAAAAAAAATTCACAGGTAGAGACTATAATGCTACAAGACTTTAACTTTATTTCTACAAGTTTTATAATTTTTGGTAGTGACTAAATACTTTCAAAAGATAGCTCCAATTGTATGGGCTGACAATCTTGAATATAGCTACAATTCTAAAAAAAATGAAAAAATGAAATGCATTAGGTACAAAATGTGCATCATTGCTGTCTGTTAGAAGAAACTTTAAAGATATGATAACATATGATTAAACAAATCAAGATGAATAGATTAAATTCCCCAGACTACTTTAAGAGTTTAGCTTATTCAAATTAGAATAAAAACAAATGAACATGTGCATCTCTCTTTCTTTATTAATACTTTATTTCCTCTAGTAAATTACTTTCTAACAGTTTGTCTCAAGTCGGTGCCTACTTCACATCCCACAGAAGCCACAAAATAAGAGAGATGCATAGCCAGATGGACATGAACATTTGTTCTTTCCATGCATAATAAGTGATCATTATTAAAACTGAGCTCCACTCAAAACACACCCATAGTACACTTTATCATTTCACCACCAAAAAACTTATTCTCAATACCTTAATATGGCTGGTGTCCAAACAACCCCTGCCATACACCCATGCAGTGGCCTGCAGGATAATATGTAGATGTCACACAGTTCAGAAATAAAGTACCTACACCATGTGTACACCTGAGAACATAGAAGTTTAGAAATTCCTTCCATTTGCAACCAATGAAAACCTTCCCTCGACTTCTAGATGCGTCACCAAATAAGACAACATTTTTAAGGTCAATATTTTGTGTATCAGCTCCATATGATAATACTTATCTTCATTACTAATTATCCATGGAAAATATTCCCCGAGTAATGTACTATATTTATATTTCAAGTTTCATAATCGAACCTACCACTTCAAAGTACCCTCAGTACTTTTGTACAATACCGTAGTCCTTATTCAATACAATAATTTGCCTTTCGGCAAATTATTGTATTGAATAAGAACTATGGTATTGTACAAATATCACAAAACCAACAAAAAGCCAAAGATTTCCCCATTAGCAATGGATGATACTGATGCTGTAAATGTACTGCTTGATATGCTGAGTATTTTTTCAAAAGCCATTGGTTAAAAAATCTTAGAAGAGAAATGAGATGATATATTCTGAATATTGAACTCAATGAAGAAATGAAACAAAAACATATAAACTTTTCACCACAAAATCTGGAATCACCCACCTTCTTTGCTTCCTGACATACTGCACACTCAACCAACCGAGTCAGACATGACTTGGCACAAGCCTCATGAATCGAACTTCATATCTTTCTATCAGAGACCCTAATTCTTTGAAATATTCTTCTCTTCTACGATGACTTCAAATTTCATAGCCACTATCTCCAAGAAAACGCAACTATCTTACTCTGCAATAACACTGGCAACCACGTAGAAGGACATGGCAGACATCAATTCAGCCTATACTGTAGCAACTGAGGGTGTCATCAGTAAAATGCCATCGATAAAGTTACTGAATTGTCTTTCCTTTGAATGTATTTCACTTTCTACATCAATATTCATCCATGCGCCCGAAGTGTTCTACTTTCGATAATGAAACAAAGAAAATTCAGCAATTGTTTATGACTCGAAAATACTTGACACATGGGCTTCAGTTGATATGTTAATACAAAAAAGAAGACTTCAATTTTATTCAATGATATTGATAATTCAAAAATTCACGATAGAAATAGAACATTTACGATTAAATATCGAAGTACAAAATACAATGTGTTTTACATTTGAAAATAAGCTATTATTGAAAGCATTAAAACCAATGAAAAAGATAGGACTAAGATGAAAGCCTATGCTAATAAAATGACACCTACACATGAAATTCTCCAGGGAAAATAAACAGCTCTCATGTATTCAGGCACAAAACTAAAAAATTAAGAATTCTATGGACAAGAGATAAGTTCCAAACAAAATATCACCCTGTAATGATACACAAAATAACACAAAGGGCTTCATTGATGGGGTAATTTTTATTAAATTTTCTTTGTTTAATTGAATAAGAACATGCCAAAATAACCGCATCATTTCAAGATTTTTATCAATTTAATGCAGTCATATTAAACAATTGTTAACTGAATGGTCTCTAGCATGTAATGCCATGTATTGCTGCAATGCCATTTTTAAAAATATAGACAATAGCAATGGATGAAACTTTTCGTAATTTGGTCTTTGGTTGGTAGGTCATATGATAAATAATAAGTGAAGTATCAAACTTACCAATAACTGCACTGAAACACAACCAGGATGTTGATACCACAGAATTATGTCAGACATGTCTATTCAAAGTCAGAAGTTCAAACAGAAATCTGAAATGTTATGGGAATCACTTAAGAAGCATGCTGTATGACATCATGAATCTGCAGTTGGGGTCAAGTTTATTCCTCCAAGTTTCAATGATGACAGGTCAGTTTCACTTAGTTATTAAGATCTCTTGCTCAATCTAAAGAACATCACCTCACAGTCAATGTTCCCACCCCAATTGCACATGATAGGTCAAATATAAATAACATTTTAGATTACTACACTCAACTATTAGATGACTTTAATATAACAAGGAAACTTATTGGACATCACCATGTAACTAAGGGGCTGTATACCTCGGCCAAAAATGCCCAGTCTTTCTGGTTTCTGATGCAGCCTAGGAGAGATCTTCACCTCCCCTCTGTTCCCTGGCTCGGTCAACAGCACCACTGATGACACAGCGGTAATTGCATTGCAAGGGTTCAGAAGAATGTTCACAGTGATGTTATAATACACCATGTTCAACATTGTGATTATCTCCATAGAGATGAAGAATTCCTATTCACAAGAAGAGTCAAAATTTTAAGAAATATACGTCAAACATGTCGTGGCAATCGCCTAATTTTTGGCAAATTGGCATTATTCTGTAGTTGAAATAGTCAGGTAGAGAGCAAAAACTGAAGTTACGACACTTTTTGTAAAATTAATCCTAATTCAAGTGGCCTGCACATAAAAATCTGCTTTAAGTAGCAGAGTCATAAAATAAAGTACACATTTTCCTAGGTTTTTTCAGCTTCAGTGTACAGCCTCCTGAAAGATGATTTCTTCCAAAGCCTGGGTAGGTAATAATGAGATTTGCATATAGTAAATACAACACAGTTGAAAATGCCAGATGCAAATCACTACTTAAGTGAGTGTTAGGTAACAGGTGTTTGATTCCCTCCAGGCATAAGAAAATCTTTTCAAGAAATTATCACAAATGCATGCAGCCTATCATTTTTCAGGCAGAATTCATTGCCACGTACTATATCTGAAATATACTATACCTAACTACAGCTAAAATTTATCGCAGCTCATATTAACAGCATCTACAAGTATCCAAAAACATACAGTCACTCATAAAGAGCCAAAACATCCAGCGTGTTTAGAAATTCCCTAGCTTCTCAACACCCACATGGGAATTATAAATGTTTGTCAAAAGAATAAGTAAGCATTTTATGCGATGAGAAAGATCATGCTTTTAATATCAGTTCAAAAAATTACACATCACTCATTTCGCTCTAAAACACATTTTAGGCCTCGAGTTAACTCAAAATCCCACAAATGCCAGGTAAACCATTGATGGCATTTATTGCCATGAAACATTTAACAAACTAAGTTTGCACCCAGCTATCTCCATTCAAAACAGTCCACCTAAGTATATGAATTCGAAAATAAATACCTGTTGGTGATGATGTAAATACAGTAAAATCTCATGTGAAATAAATAGAAATCGTGCTTGTTGATCTTTTCTATTCCATTTATTGTATGAAACACAGCTTCATTAAGTCTCACATATACATATATAATAATTTTCTGTAATTAATAACCTTCCTGTGCATTGAACAGGGTAAAATCAGAAACCTAAATATGACAAAATATTGACCAAGTTCTCGAAAGTAATATAAAACATGCAGAAGAGCAAATGGATGGCATGTCGACAGATTCCTTTTGCAGGAAATATAAAAAAAATATCTCTCTTGTTCCAATGCATGTCAACACCAAGCATGCAGGGGAAACCTGTTTCTTAGACAGTAACACAGAATAAGATACTCATTTACAAAGAGAACTGAACAACATATGTACATTTTACATAATAAAATTCATAACAGATGCTCTCAACTACATATGATATATTTTAACCATAAGAAAAGAGATGACTTAGAAGTTACATACTTATAAGTTAACAATTACCGAAATAAGAATTTCACATTTTAGAAATTGGTTGATAAGTTTTAATATTCACACCACTGCCTAAAATCCACAGAAATTATTACTTCTTGTATTTTGCACCACCTCTCGCATTTGGAGGAAAATTTGTCCGTTGGGTGCCATAATGTCCTGGCCACTGCACATTTGTGGGACAATACACCAAATTACCAGCATTGCCATAATAAGATGCAGGCATTCCTTGGTTGCTTGTATAGTATGACTGGCCAACACTAGAGGCGTAACCAGGAACAGCAGCATTATGGTAATATCCTGGCTGCATTGTACCATATGATTGTGGCTGAGGATAACTGTATGGAGCATTATATCCTTGGGTTGCAACATTAGTAGTAGAAATCTGTTGGATTTGTGTTGGTATAGGTTGCCCATTTTTGCTAGGTTGACTAGCAGGTTTTGAAGGGCTGTTATTATCTGAAGGCTGTGGTTTTCCGGATATCACTTCTATTTTGGAAGTCTTGTTTTTCAACTCTCCCATCAAATTATCAATAGCAGCATCAAGATTAATAGCACTACCAACAGTGTCTGATGATGCAACTACAGTATTCTGTAAAACTTCTTTTGATTTGTTTAGAAGCGAAAGGTTTTTCTCATATTTACCAGGAGACTGCTTCTTCACATTGATTTTATCATATGCAAGCCCTTTTGTTTTTCCAAAAGAATCCAAATCAATGTCTGAATCCGAGTCCCAAGCCCCTATAACCTTCAGATCTTCATCCTCTTCATCGGAATTAGGCAGAGGATTAGAGGTTTCCTCCCGAGATGAAAATGGCGAGAGATTTCTGTTACGAAAAAACACTTTCTTAGCATTTTCCATTTTTGCAGCAGCCATCACCTTCTTCTTCATAGTTTTGAAGATCTCAGGGGATGGACTTTTCTTGGCTTGTGTATGCCATTTTGGGGTTTCTTTCCTGTCAAGTGAAATTCCTTGCTTTTGCGGTGATGGGTTTCTCTGAGAAGTTTCTTTAGTTTTATTGAACTCCTCTTTCACATTCTGTAGTTCACTCTTATCTCGCTTTTCTGAATCTGCAGCTGATTTTTTCTCAGCAAGAGAAGTTACCTGTGCTTTTTTAATTGTGAATGGTTCATCTGAGTCATCAGATGACCAGTCATTTGATTTCTCCATAGAATCTGACTTTTTAATTCCTGAATTAACAACAGACATTAAGATATTTAATGCATCAGTATCCTTGGCAACATGCTTGGCAAGTGTAGGATTTTGGACCATGCTCTGATTAGATTTTGGAGGGTCGGGTATTGTGAGAGTTTCTGGAGGAGAAACTGGGCATGATGGTCTAGTGGGGATTGGAGACTCTGGAGCTGACTTCTTTGCTTCAGGAACTGTCATTAAAATTTCAGGCTTTACAGGTCTCTGCTTTTGAAGTCTTTCTTGGAGTGCAGCCATTTCCCTCTCTCTTTCTTGAGCAGCTTGCGCCTCAACCATTCCTACAACTCCATTTACCAACTCCTGAAGTTCGGATTCTGTAACATCAGTTTTACCTTGCCTGACCAACGCCTCAGCTATTTGCTGAGCTATAGCTACCCTATCCACTACTCCAACACCAGGCACATTCACTTGACTCTCATTTGTGGAGCCCAGGTGCCATGAGCTTTTTTCTTGTGAAGGATAAAGCTGACTGTGAAAGAGTGACGGATTTGAAGGGGCAGAGGATTGAAGAAGATCACATATAGAGTTGATAGCTTCCTCAACTGCTCCTTCAAGTGACTTTTTCACAATCCTCGACTGAACTTGGCCCAATAACTTCTCCTTGACCGTTTCCAGTAGTACAAAGTTTTCTGGATTGGAAAGGAGAGAGTCAGGGTCACTGCCACCAATTCTTTGCAGTGAAACTGCCTCTGACAAGAGGCCATTTACCCGAGGACCCAGAGAGCCTAGCTGCTCCTCAACAGCTGTTACAATACGTAAAGTGGATATCAATCCCTTACTAACCCTTTTCGAGGGCATAGAATCACCTAAGGAAGAATGCATAATGCTATCATGAACATTGTTCCTGCTATCCATCACTTTTAAGTAAAGGGGCATTTCTGCATCTTCTGGCAATTTCAATCGCCTCTTGAGAGCACTCTTCTTCCTTTCATAGTCAATTTTAATAAGTTCACTCATCCTGAATTTCCAAAAATAAGCCCATTCTGATTCAAAGTTATGTAATTTGGGGTCATCCCCACTTTCTAGGATCTCCTGGACACGGCCTTTATAGAATTTTTTCCATTCTACATTGTAATCAGGATGCTTTTCTGGGTTCTTGTCAAACAGCTTTTCTTCTTCAGCTTTAATACTTTCTAAGGCACTCAATTCTGCTTGGAATGTCTCCCACGCCCTCTTCAGGTCCACTGGCTTCAATGATGGAGACTTAGATTTGTATCTCCTTGAATGTTCCCTCGATCTGGACCTGGATTTTGCCAATCGTCGACTCGACTTTGAATAGGATGACGAGCTTCCAGATCTTGATCTCCGTCTCTTGGAAGTCCTACCATTGGAACGTGACCTTGACCTCCTATTCCTATACTTTCTGCTTTGTGAACGAGACCTGGATCTTCGACTCCTGTAAGACTTACTTCGAGATCGCGATCTCCTACCCCGATTCACTCTTTCCCGAGACCTTGATCTCGATCTATATCTTTTAGGGAGTGATCTAGATCTTGATCTGGATCGATACCTTTTTGGTAGAGACTTGTCTCGCGAGCGTGACCTCGACCGGTATTTCCTTGTTTGGTACATTTTTCTTGGTCTAAAGGTATCTGATGAATGAATCGGTGACTGTCTGTAATCTTGAGATGATTTCACAGCTGCATCAGCTTTTTTATTCAAGCAACCAATAATCTTTGGGGGGGACAAAGATGAATGCTTTGAGTGCTCAGAACCTGAACTCAAAGTCACAGGTGATATAGAATGTTTATGACCGATCTCTGCTCTACGACCATCACTCATATTTCAATCATTGGAAAACTGATGTTACTTCCTGAAAAAAGAGATTAATCAAGTTAACTACATAAATATGAAAGTACAGACATGCTTATATAAATATAATCAAATGTATGCATTGGTAACGACAAGGATTATCTAAAGCTCTTCAGATTGGATAATTAATACTTACCCCACTAAGATATGTTTTACACGAAAACGTTTAAGCTAGGAAAAGGAGTTTTATGAATTAAGATACAGTAGAATGGAAGAAATGTCTGCTCAGTGTTAGTGCCCACATTTCAATACCTTAAATGAGAATCAATGCCTCATTATACCAAATACATTGTGTCATCAACCAATTCAAAAATGAAAGTTAGTAAATTTAACCAAGAAAAAAAACTGATGAGGAGTTACACAGTATCTTAACTCATTTAACTTCAACAGGCATGTGATTTAGAGGCCAATCACCACAAGTGATCTTGAACAACAAAAATTAAACCAGTTCAAAATCTAGGGAAAAACTCTGCTACTAGGATACGAAACGAAACTAGGATAAATTAATCTGAGAGCCTATGATAGATTGATACTAGCTAATTATATATTTTAGGAGGTGCTACTCTTGAAAACCAAGTTATAGATTTCACATCCTATAATATCCAATGAGGGGATTGTGTTGGTGGTGGCTAGAGTACTGGCTAACCATACGGGCGGCCAGAGTTCAAATCCCAACAGAGGAGGATGTTCTTCGGAGGACACCCGATCCCTTGTTGAGTGTCTTGTGGAGGGCACTTCAAGTGCAGTACTCTGTCGGTCGGATGAGATGTTAAGCCATTCGTTAAGAGCAGGCTAATGCCAACACCAGGTTTCTATCCACCCTTCCTTCCTTGCCTATCTCCTATGGCACTAATGACCTTAGCAGTCGGTCATCTCCCCAAAATTCAATCCAATCACTCAATGATTACTGACAAGGTAATTTAATAACTGTGCACTAGTACGGATTTCATTTATTAATAGTTTAATATCCATTAACTGAGGCGAACTCCACTGCTAGGCAAGTCAGTAGGCTGGTAAGGGTGGGTTATTTGGGGATTGGAAAGAAGGAGAGAAACCTGCCATCAACATTAGCCGTATCCAAATGAAAGATACCAAAGGCGGATGAGTATAATGTCCCATCCACCAGAAGGGTATTGCAAATGAAGTATTCTCCACACGGCATCCATTCAGGAATGAAGAATCCTCTAAAATCCACTAATACTCATAGGGATACAAATCAGGGCTACAGGGATGGTAGCAAGGTCACTAATCATACCATAAACCTGATCCCCATAAAAATCTCTCATTCTCTACAGAGCTAAACAAATTAAAAACTTGTAAATTATTCCATTGTATACTCTCTTTATTTTTCACTGCCTACAGATTCCAGACTATGATCCCAAATTACAATGGCCTCATGCAATCAGGTATGTAATTTGTTGTCATTAGCCACTGAAAAGATGAGCATCCAGATAAACATTCACAGTCTATCTAAATGTGCGGTTGAAGCATAACAGCTAAAAATGAGGAACTCAGAGAAATTCAATAGCCTGGTCTGACGTGAGGAAATTAAGAGGTGATTCAAGCTATTAATTAATCTATCACAGATCACTTGCAGCTCCTGGCCCGTAATGAAACACAAAAACACCTGTCAGTTATGCTAGGCAGCAGTCTTCTGCAACAATCAAGAAAGCACAATGAAAAATCATTAACTATTCCTACCTGAAAGTCTTCCTCGCAAATATTAATAATGGAGCATCATACACTTCCTTCAATGGTCGCTCCCCATGATGAATTCTAGATTAACTCCAAGAATGACACAATTCTTGATGGTTCTAAATGTCTCGGAGATGCCAAACCTGAGAAATAAACAGTATGAGTAATGTTATAAGTAAAGCAACATGAGAAAATGCTTCCAGTGTTACACCAACAAGGTAGGACATGAAGCATGGAACCATTTGTGGCATAATATGTTCAGCTCACCTTATTGCATTGGAAGATTCAAATTTTGAGAAAATTATGATGACCGAGTTCCTGACTTCGATAATTGTTCACAAGACAAACTGAAGCACGAAACACACCTTAACTCCTAACAACCAAAATGATAATTTCAAATCACCTCTTAAATTGGTCGTTCACAATTAAAGAGATACCATTGGTGATTTGAATATTGCTTAACAACAAACAAACAGAAAAGGGAATACCACTTAGTCATAGTAATATCAGTTTGAGAAAATGAAAAGGATTTACAACAGTCTACAAAGATTAATTTATGCTTCATAAAAGGCCATTTTTGGCCACCTTAATCTCACATTTAATGACGGTACAATCATTCTTTCCCAAAATATTATTCCAAATACAATTCATACTTACAGAGATTTTTTGACACATGTAAAATTATTTATTTATCAATTTTGTGACAAAATAAGAAATCACAAGATGCAATCAGGGAAACAAAACACTAAGATAGGAGAAGGAAGTTAAAATTGATTTACCTTAAATCCAAGTTTAACAGACCAATATTAGTTCCACAAACTTGATGCTTCATTAATGCACTTACAACTCCCATGAAAGCCCTTCAAGGCCAAACATTCATTTCCCCAAGAAGATATAGTTTAAAAAGAATACAGCAGACTGTAAATTACTCAGAACTTAAAAGATCTCACACAATCATTGTGGTGGTATTAGACTGAGAGTAATTAGACAAGACATACAGTCAAGCCTCTTTATAGAAAAGTACTACATAGATAGTGATATTTCGATAATAAGAAATATGAATGGGGAACACTTAAAACCTATTCCTCTTCTCCGAGAAGTGTGCACAATAAAAATTTTCCAGCTAACTCAAATAAATAATCCAAACAAATATCAGTCAACTGTGAGCAATAAGTGCATTTTTTTTAAAACACACATTACCCAAAACATCACCTCAAGGGGCCGACATCAGTGCACAGCCACACATGAGGTGTGTAAATAAAGTAACAAGACTGGTAGTTTAGCATTTGATCTGGCAACATCCATTCCCGTTCAGAGGGAAGGCAGAGGTTTCCTCAAGGTAAAACAACGATAAACACCTCGATGTGAGCAGCGATTGTAGCGATATCTCGAATTGCATCGCTACTTGCAAGGCGTCGGTCGGCTCACACACTACTTTCGGTTTTGTCAAAGAAATAAACGACGATGTGGTGCTCCACCAGTACAAGTTTGAACTCAACAGAGTCATTTAGATGTCTGTAGGAATTTTTTTAGCAAACTGGTTTTTTCTATTTGCATTTGAAAACGAGTGACATTTTCAAGCAACATTGCACTATCAGGTTTTGCTTCAGACTTAGTGACACTGCAACAACAATTTGCAAAGCTTCAGTATTGTTTTATTCAGACATTGTTTTATCAAAATTCCACATCATCAAGTGGTTTAAGGCATTTTATGGAAGGAACATAAAAAAATGAAGATGAACTTCTCAGCTGCAGGTATTCAACTGCAAGAACTGACAAAAGTGTTGCCAGAATCCAGGATCTTATGTGTCCGGACCACTGCCTGTTAGCAAGAATGATCAGGGAACAGTTGAATTCAACTCACACCACCATTCATGAGGTTTGGACTAATGAAGTGGGGTTGAGGGAAATCTGAGCAAAAATGGCTTTGAAAAACTTTTCAGAGGAACAAAAGAACAAGAGGGTCACCCACCACGACTCTTAGGAGTAGATTGAAACTAAACCTGATTTTCTGGAAAGTGTCATTAATGGTGGTCCTCAGCCCTTTTATTTCTATGACTTTAGTCCTCAAGATTTTTTTCTCTTCCCAACATTGAGAAGTCATCTCAAGACATCACTTTGGGACACTAGAAGACACTCAAATGGTAATTAATGACCAGCTGGAGGCAATTTCAGCATCTGAGTTCCAGCACTGCTACAAAGAGAGGAAAAATGTCTTCCATAGGTAATTACTTTAAAAGAAGATACCGTGGAATTGAAATTTTAATTGCACAGAAAAATCACAAAAAATTAGTCTCATTACTTTATTTACACGCCTTGAGTCCCCACTTAACTTTTTTGTCAAAAGGAAGGATCAAATCACACCAGTTTGTCGGATTCCACAAAGGAAATAAAAATCATTTAACAATTATTTTTACATCACATGATTAAAACAGCAGAACACTACGTGCAAATGCATTGAATAACTAGCAACCGAAATTTTACATGGCATAATTTGCCACATTGCTGATGATATAATTTTTTGCACCGTAGAGAGAGCTAACTTTTAAAAAGAAATATTTTGATACAAGTGTTTTTAATGACTACTTTTAAGCTCTGCCCATTTAAGGATGTGAACTTAACATAAAAGTAGCTAGTAAATCTAATGAATCATTGAAGTTCAGTCCATCAACATGGTACATACAAGTAAAAAATCATATCATTATTTTAAAATAATTGCCACAGTGATGACACATTTTCATTCTGAAACTCTGGTAATAAATGTTTAATACTGTGAGAAATGACATACAATTTTTCATTTTTTTGACATGCTGTGACATCCCATAAATTTTTCAGTAATTTCTCGATAATTAAGACTTTTCATTCATACAAATCCTCTGACTCAACCATCTGTACATTCAATTGTCAAACTATGCACTGATAGACTGCAATGCCAACAATCATTGCCTTAATTTCTAACAGTTTACGGGTCTTCAACACACTCTTATAAAGCTGCTCTTCCTAAATTAAGCCTCACATAAAGTTCTTCACATCACCTTCCTCAACTTGTCCTAAATTTTTAATCCTCCCCATGCTTGCCCAACCCTCTCCCTACAATCCCTACTCCACTGTAATCTCCAAGCAATTAATGTTTTTTGTTACTATATACGCTAAGCTTAGAAATCCACAACAACTTACACTATTTACCTATCGACTATAGCCAAGATATAAAATTTGAGTCAAGAGGACATGCTCAGTGAAATCTTTATTTTATAATTCCTCAGAAAAAAAGTGGTATGTTAGTAATTGTGGCTAAGGTATGATGACAGCTCTATGAGTTAAACTTCACTAATCACTTTGAAGAAGTTCTATCAATAATTACTAAAACATGATACCAAATCCGTAATTTATTATTTTATGTTCCAACAGATTGAATCAATTTGATGATATTGTCAAATGCTAACTTGTTTAAATTTATTTTCCATTTTGATATAAATGAAGCTTATCAATCTAATCACAGTGTTTGATTCCACAGTGAGTAGACAGAATCACTCCATCTTTGAATTGAAAAATAAAACTTCTAGGAAAATTTTCTGAGGGGATTAAAATGAAGTCAAATATCACATATTTGGGTTCCTCCAACTGAACTATAAAGAGGCTTAAGTGTATAAAAAAGAGGTTCATAGCATCAATATAATAATACATTAATGCAACTATCAACTGAATAAAATTTTGTTAATTTGAAGAAGATACATCTGAGTAGGATAATGGACAAAAATGCACATTTAACTTTACATAAATATCCATAGCTATGTTTTCTAAATTTTCTAGCAATCCTTCTCTAGCATAGGATTCCTCCACTAAAAATTCAACCAAATAATCTGATATTCTGACTCATTTTTATTAATCATTAATTTATTTCCGGCAATACCAGTAAACAATGTATGAGCATTCAGGAATCAGTTATGACGACTTTCAACACAGCTAAAACAGTCCTCATATATAGTTAACACATCAGACTGTGAACCAGAATATCAAACATGTAAAAAACAAGCATCTTTTCCACAACTCCTCACATTAAGTTCCATTATTTATTTAAGATACACAGCTCAGTTTATGAATCCATAAATCACAGCAAAAAACCTGGCTCCTAAATCACATTAACAGCAGAGATGAACCATGAACTGAGCATGGATAAATGAAATTTACTTCTGGTACTAATGTCAAAAATTTTCTATGTATTTAAGACAGTGACTAGGAAGTTTTTTTTTACTAAATAACCCTGAAAACATGAAAAAAAACCTTCAAGTGGGAAATTTTGTCAAGGGCAAGAAATGAGTTAATTGACTAATGTACACACATATTGTTTATACAATGAATGAAAAGCCAAACTTAAATGGCTGAGGTAGACTCATAAAGAGGGAAATCAGAACTTACACTAAGATACAACAAAGACAACTTGCCCAAACCAATCACTACGTTTACCAACCGAACTCAGATTGGTTTGGCTGGTACAGCTCAGTATGGTTAACTCTATGGACTAGAGGGATCGATATGGAAAACGGGCTATCTCGGCCCGCTTTCTCTGCCAGTCTGAGATTTCAAATTGATGTGAACAGAGTCAAATCAATATTTCAATTGAATTCACATTGGTAAACCAGGCGATCCGAGTCTGCTGGCTTAGAATATTCTGATCAGTCCGAGTACATATCGGTCTGAGTTCGATTGGTAAACGTAGAGAATAATTGAGCATAGTAACCAACAGTTCTTAAAATGCACCACAATCGCACATTTTTGAATACGTGCCTCATGAGGGAGGATTATGCTCAGGTTTAGGTATCCATCCAGGACTAATGGAAAAGCTAAGAAGGATTTGGCAAAAAGATATTGACACAATCCGTCAATGGTGGGTGCTACAAAAATGTATCCAAAATAGATAGTAACTCCTCAATAGCCCAACACATATACCCTATACTTTTAGTTCTCTTATTCCTGGTCACTGAAACAAACAGTGGGGAAAAACAACCCACTATCACATTTACACATTGGTGTTCACAAAAAAATAAGAAACCTTAAAAATTTTCAATAATTATCACCAAAAACATTTACTGCAGTAAGATTGTGGTTCAACATCACCTTTATTCATCTATCTTCTTTGTTTTGATCGAATTTGCTTTTATTTCCATCACAAGACTAGGTGTGATCCAGTCAGTAACTGAGTGAGGGGGGTCCAAAAAAACTGTTTAAGTTGCTTAACATCTTGATATTGCAGTCTCAGAGCAGAATCCATTTTTCCTTCATGGGGCATTGAGGGCCTCAGATTTATTAATTGGGCACATCTCTCTACCAAATACATGAATTAGACTCCACTTGGTCATATGAGCAGAGTGAATTAAAATATATCCAAACATGTAAAACAACAGAGGCATATATTGCATGTTCCACCTCAAATACAGCCATATTAAGGTTGTCAAATTTGCCCATATCAGCTAGAATCACCACCACAGTTGTGGTATACATTAAATTGAAAATGTTCCAAGGTAATTAAAATTGTTGGCCACAAAATTAAGACTCATACACACAAGGCTAATTGCAGAAAGTGTTTCAGGCAGAGAAATTAGCAAAGTCCAGGTAAATTTTATGATAAAATTACAGATGGTTTATGCAGCCATTGTATTTTTATGACTCAATTGGCAGATATTAGCGCTAAAGATGATGAAATGTCTTAACTATGAGCAAAAAAAGTTAAGCCAGAGGAAAATTTCTACAATAGATATAAAATTAAAGAAAAAATTTTTCTCTGTAAGGCATTCTTACAATTCCCACCAGGTCAGCTTCCTATCACCAGGCAGGAGCCTAACACCTGGCCTGGTGGGAATTGTGAGAATGCCTCATATCTGTCATTCACAAGGAAAGCACCAGATACTTCATATTTTCTGCTAATTAAGCCCTTAATGACCAACTTAACACAAGCAGACGGCATCATCAAACTTCCTTGAACAGTTTCAGGAGGAAGAAAAATAACCACCAGTGATGGCTTCACTCACACAGGCCTTCGAATGTGCAAAAATCACAAGTTTCCACAATGCGAGTCCTCCCACGATGTCAATCTTCCAGCAGATTCACCGGACAAGCGTTTAATTATCTTGAGCGGGAGCCAGAAAAATATAACCTCTAACAATTCGTTAGGAATCTTGGTTATGTGATAGTAGTATTTGAGAGGATCCACATGCGCCAACAATTATGCAATGGCAACGGATTGTGCGTAAGTCATGCATAAAAATATTGCCGTCTCTTCATCAGATATTACACCAATCCCGTGGTGAATTTTATGATCGGACTTCAATAAACAAGACGTTCGTTATGAGGTCGACTCATCAAATAAAAATTCTTCCGAGTTGCTTTGCAGGGCCAATTTGAGTCAATCGAAATGTATGCACTTATAACTTGGAAATATTACAAAAAAGCAGCACAGTGAAAAACTGATATCTTTCACTGTTTTTAGTCTTGTCCAAATCTTTATTTACAATAAACACATTACACCTACAATGATATAATATTCACAGGTATACAAAAATAAGATAATAGTGACACATTAACAAATGATATGTACAGCTGTTGATGAAGTTCATCTGAAAATCAAATACCATGATCCTAGAATACAGGTCTGGTCATTTTGTATCCTTGGTCATTAGGTCCACAACAACTAACAGCCTTCCAACTATGCATACTTGCCATTATCCATAAAATGATGCAGTAGCAGTATGGTATAAGTAAGTTTGGAGGGATATTAAGATGTGCTCCATGGAATCCTATTTTTTTTTCAAGAATTCTTTTGCGACATTCTGGGAAATGTTGAAGACATGTTGTGAAAATAGAGTGGAGGGAAATTCCAAGCAAGGCCATTCCTCCCAGAATCTATACATATGACCATAACATTTGCATTGGTTGAAGTTAGTAAAGCTCATGCAATACCATTTTATTCGAATTTTTTGAATCTCTATCATCATTGGAGTTCTACTGATACTGAAATCATAAAAAGATGGAGTTCTCCCTACATCTTTTTCTCATGTTCTTAATAAAGAACCAAGACATTTTTCCTCTCTGGAAAAATGTTTTGCTTCTATGTAAAGAATGCTGAAAAGTAAAATTGCAAGTAATGCTGTTAAGTATTTTCATATGTTGGATAATCAGTCGTCCTGAGTGCATTAGCATAATATTAGAAATAATTTTCAGTGTTCCCTTATATTAAGTCTTCAGTTTACCTTATATTACTGAAATAGCTCCACTCTGATAGTTACTTCCTGTGTTCCCCAGCTTTAGAATAAGATTCATAATCATGAGCCATAGCACACTAAAAGGTGAAGCCACAAAGATTAAAAGCCTATATTTACAAAGCAAGGCTGTCATGTGCTGTTGGCTTTGTGAAGTGGCACCTTGCAGGGCAATAAATAGTGAGAGTCTTAAGAGAGTGCAAAGCCAGAGTTGACTTATGGGTGTACTTGAAGGCATCTCTCAGTGATCAGCACAGTGTGGACAGGCAGTTGTTCACCTATGCCCTTTCCCTACCTCATGTTAAACATTCACTCACCATGGCTTTGCTCCTGCAGAATTCTGGAGTGAGAGCCTGAATACATTCCTAAGATATGGTAGTATTGTTGGTAGACAATATTATCGCATATATAGACTCTTTTCTCATTAGATTTTTAGACTGAAAATCATTTCTGCATTCAGTGAATCCCAAAACCTCGTCAACCTGGAAAATCTGTAATATGTATTTCATGACTCGTGGGAAGTTCACTAATTAAGTTTTAGGTAGTTTTTGCTCCCATTGTCTTCTCCTCATCCTCTATCCTTGTATAGGATGAGAAATCACAATGCAACACGAAAAAAAGCTTCCTTTCTTCATGGCAGTTGTACCTGACCAACATGCATCCCCATACTTCATTCTGCACCAACTACACCAACCTATACATAATATGCTTCTTAAGTAAGCATCCACAGTTGACAGTGTGTTCATTGTTCAGGCAGGTAAGAATAGCTTATATTCTCATAAAAAATACAGCAGAATTCTAACCCATTCCAACATCCATCCGAGGTCGCAAAATAGCAAATGCCTATGTTTGAATTACCCATCCAATAGGGTACGGCCATCACACAAATAAAAATAACAGGCCGTTCATGGTCCCTTGAATAATTATTGAGGTAATATTTGAATGAAGAGTTTTACAGTCATTTGGGTCAGCACTGAAAATTTGACTTGATTTGTTTTGGACCACCTGAATAATATATTATTAAAGGTGCAAAATGATTTCATCGGGGAGTTTCCATTGACTCACAAGAAAGGTAGAAGCATTCTTTCATCTTGAGATATGCAACCAACGCATTAGAGGGTGTCTTAGCCTCTAATGCGTTGGCTGTGAAGCCTCCTCCCTCCTTATTTACTACATATGAAACCTTTGGAGATAACACCAGGGAAATAAAATTTCAACTTGACTTGTAACTGATATCAGGTAAGTTACTGTTCCTTTCCATCAAAGGTACGTAATTCTCCACTCGCCTTCCCTCTCTTCTAATTCTCAGTTAAGGCATTATGCAAACCATTAATTGACAAATGAGGAGTGGTTAATAACAAAAACGTTATAAAATTGGGCTATTGCTCAACTTTTTTACCTCCATAAGAAAATCTGAGATCGAAACGGATTTTTACTAATTATACGCACCTCCTTACTTAGTACCGCAGTTTGCTTAAGACGGTTCTTGAGATACATATTACTGAACAACCACACTGCGTTCACTTTTCGAGCTAATGGGTAACCACAGCCCTCAATAAGTTACTCACTTGGGGACCAACTGACCAGACTAGTATTTTATGATCGCGTCAATAATTATTGAGCTTAGTAGCGATTATGTTAATAACTTACTTTTATAATATTTCAGCCAAAGCTTGGCCTGAAGCTGGTGCGTGGGCTGCTCCGGCTGATTTAATTTTGCCCTGAAAAAAAACGGAGACTTAAACCTCGCAACACAATGTTTCTCATGAAACTATTTTACGAACAGGGGGAGAAAAATCATTCGGTTTACACAGAGAAAGAACAGCTTCCCGAGTGCAATGACAACGATATTCCTGATGAGAGGCTACCGATCTCTCGAATGAAATAGGAAGAAACGCCTGATTGGAGATTGACAGCATTTTGTTAAAGATTTAGTTTATTTGACTGAAATAACTATTAAAAACTTCACCGTCTCAAAATATCAAAGTGTACACCGATCATAGCAACGCATCGGCTAGTTGGGGAAGATTCCACCGTCAATGGTTTCTCTAAAATGAGCAAGAACATGCAAGATCGTATTACCTTCGTCAAAAATTACCTAGACATTCGTCTATTTCACTGTATGGGCAATAGCTGCTCTTAAGTTCTTATTTTCACAGTATCGCAGGTTAAAGACGATTCCAGCCAAAATACTATCCGCGGTCAACGGCGGCACCAGTTATTTCATTCATTTCATCACCGACCATTTTGGATAACAAATAAACAACGAATTCATTCGAGGATTGATCTCGGGTCGACCAATCAACATCAACAACAAGAGCAAGACAGCCCTTCAAATTAGTGAAATCGCGAACATAAATGAGCAATGATTAAATCTGCAGTCTCGTTGCACATAAGCCGAAAGAAAAAATGAGAAGCATATCAAAATAATCTTCTTTCGTTATTCCTATTTCTCACCATCACAGACGAGTGAGTAAATGTATATATTAAATTACTATCAGATGAGAACATTGAAATTAAATTACTCTCACAAGTGGAAAATGCCCGCTTAGTCGCTTAATGGCCCTTTCATAGAAATTTTCCCTTCTTAAAATGGTGAAACTAAAAATTGACAGCATTATTTGTGCCAAGCTTATTTCTAATTAAATATTGCAGAAAAAAATAAAGCCTACCAGTGGTAAAAATGAGCTTGATATATATATCTTTTATGGAATCGCTTTGACCCGTCAGGGTTCGAATAGGACGGATAGACACCACCACGTTTTAATGTAGCTGTATAGATAAATATCAAGTTTCTACGTGCTAAATTTAAAGATAAACTGCCCATTACTTCTAAATCCCGAGGCTATTTAGAAAGGATAATTGATTTGCGGAGCTTGAGAGCTTGTTGGAACCCAATCCATAAGCAAAAACAAAGCGTAGAACAAAATCGATTGAAAGAATTATAATACTTCATTCTTTCAGACATAAACTAGTCGAAATTAAAAACAAATATCTCGATTAAAATTAATTTTAAAAAAGGCAAAAAGAGAAACCTCTGCTCTTCTTTCAATACTTTTATTATTGGAGTAAAATATAATAGCCACTTTGATGAGCCCTGAGGTCCTCTTATATAGCCTGCAGCACTCTTTGGTATATACACCAAAATTATGAAAAATTTAAAGTCAATTGGTTCAGTAGTTTCTGAGATGAATAACAAACATTGGACACCGAGACATATTTGTTTGTAAATATAGATAGTAATTTGAAGTTCATGGGCACCTGGTGCTAGATTTACTAAAGTTGACCATATACCTCTTTAGCAGAGTTATAAACACTTATTGTACATACTTAAAAATGGATGTAATGGGAAGGCTAATGGAAATTGTTTGTATGGGTAACTTCATTCATAACATACTTAACTACATATTTCTCCCTTACATGACAAACGCTTATCAATGCATACTGGGACCTTCATTTATTAAGCATTTCAATTTTCAAAATATGTTGTTAAGAAAAGTTGAGTACATATCAATTAAATTCAGCTCAACTTGAGACGGAGTGGAGTCATAATGTAATGGGATCAATGCTGTTTCTGGATTGTGTTTTTTAGCTAAGCAGTACAATTTTTCCCAGCTATCAATGCGGCATAAATTGCTATAAATTGGTATCCACTTAATTGGCAAACTGAAAACTACATTGCTAGTGCAGGAAGACCTTTGAGGACAATTGTGGTAGTCACTCCTCCCTTAAATTATGCAGCACATGCATTTTAAGTTTACCAGATGAATTTTGTAGGTTCTCAATAACTGTTGAAAACCAATTGTTCTTCAAATGACAGTTGCGATGGTAATGATTCGTTACTGTAATATCTTCCAGCTAAATATTGTGAATCCATTCCCAAGTAGTAGAGAATGTTGCCAGAACGTAGCAGGAACATTACAAATATTACTATGTAACATGAGCGTTGTGACAACATTGCAATGACATACAACTGTAACGATATATTTGTAACATTGTGGCAACATGCATGCAATATTGCTGTTTGCCGATACATATATATACCCTAGTAGCAGAGGACATTATCATAACGTTGCATCAATGAGCACAATGTTACATGACAACGTGAACATTGCCAGAACGTTATATCAATGTCCACGCACAATGTTATCATTTCACATTGAGGCAACGTGCGTGCAACGTTTATGTAAGCTTCTTTTAAAATATATGCTTTATCTAGCGCCAACAAGGGATGGCAAACTGCAGCTCTTTTGATCCATGCATGTCAGCATTTTCTTGGACCTAAAAATGCTTTTCTGTTCAGAATAATTTAGTTTGCTCAGGTTATAAAGGTTAGGAGCCAGTTGATTGCCCGTATGTGCCCGGCTTTAGAGCTTTTTTCTCCATCTCAAAATTTAATACGTAATTGTGAGAATTTCTTCGATTGCCTGCTATGCCATTTTTTTTAAAATGTTGCACTGACAACTTTGCTGCAACATTGTTTTTTGGGAAATTCGGATGTAGAGGCAACGTGCATGCAACGTCATCACAACTAACAGCAACGTTGTGAGGACTTGTACCTTTTCCTATTGTAACATTGCCTAAACTTTACATCAATGTCCTTTGCGACTAGGGTTGAAGGTAACAGGAGGTAAAATGTACTTGATTCAATATTTTTCTGTGGTATATATTTCCAGATAAGAGTAACTTTTATCTACACTAACTTTTGAAAATGAAGGCCTTTACTGAAGCAGTGGAAAAACAGAACAGAATTTATTTAAATTGGTTTCAAGAAAACTATCACAAACTCTATGCTAATGTTCAAGATGAAGAGCAGGCTTCTCAACTCCAAGCAATATATGAGGAACTGAGCAAAACAAGAACCCAGAGGTATCAAGAGGAGCCTAGGCATGTTAATGTACCAAAAATTCCAGAAGTAATTAGGCCTTCACCAACTGACACAAGTGTAATGAAACCAGTGCCACCCAAAGTCACAGCACTATTGTATCAAAATGAACCAGGGAGAGAACACTACCTCAAGGTTCGTAACAAATTGGACCCGATTGATAAATATTATGATATACTTACTACAAGTGGGCAATATGGATGGTACCTCTGCAAAATGGAGCCTCCAGAAAAATCTAATCATGGGAGAAAACAAGTCATTAAAAGCAGCTTTTATAGGTCCAATGGGATAGGCCCAAGTTATTTTTCTGGGAAAGGAAAACCTCCATTTACAAACGCTCCATTCATTCTCCATGGAATATGAAAGTTTGCCTCACTGTCTTGGGTGCAATTGGATAGGCCCAAGTTATCTTTATGGAAAAGGAGAAACGTCCATTTTAAAATTCTCCATTCATTCTCTACAGGATATAAAAGTTTTCTGCACCGTCTTGCATAATGGCTGAAATTCTGAGAATTCGAGGAGATCCTTTAGAATAGCTTCAAGCCCTTGGCATCTGTTTTATAGAGGCACAAATGTTTCACTAGCTTCAGTCAAAATTGATGAACATGATAACAATCAAGATGTACCAGACCTGTATGTAAATAAAATTATGTTTCCTCATTAGATATTTGGTTAATAATTTTTGCAAGAAATATTTTTCACTGAGGGCTTTTATAAACCCTCTCATTCATTCAATTGGGACATTAATGCAATTTGAAAAGTAATGCAGAGAAGTAGAATATTCACAACTCTTCGGCAAATAGAACAATAGCGAGAGGAGTGGAATGAGCCCTTGAGTGAGGTTGGAGAAGCTTCACTGAGACTTTTTCCAGGCTCAGCAATTTCCACTTGGAACCACATATAATTTCTGCTCCATCATGAGCAATCTGTACAAATAGAAATGTATTTTGCTGCGGCTACACATTTATGTATGCATCTTTAACCTATTTTCAACCTCATCACCAGCTTCTTTCTACACAAACATCTGAATGCAGGGGCAATCCCAGGGGGGGGAGGAAAGGGGATACATCCCCCCCGAAAATTTTGGGTTTCACAAAACAATTTTTAGACGTAGTTATCAAATACAACATTAAACACTACGATCACTGATCTGAAGAGTATAATTGTTATTATTATGCTCATTATTATATAGATGTAATGATGTAACAGTTTTATAGTTTTTTAGGATGACGGAAAATTGCCATAATTTAATGGTAGTCTCCCCCCCGAAATACATTCCTGGGATCGCCCGTCTGAATGCAATGAATATTTTAGCATGCTCGACTGTGGAGCACCCATCCACTCTGCAACTTGAAAATAGTTTCCCATTGCTTGAAACAACTAAACCTCAAACCAAAACCCCCAAGATCCTCATTTTAACCAGTTTAATCCCTATTTTAACCTTCAGGGCATGGGTATTTGTGTACATATGTTATTGTTCACCCAGTATAAATTGGCCAAATGTGCTGTATTTGGGGTAGTTGAGATAAAATTTGAAAAATAAAAAATAGCAGTATTTGATGCTCATGAGCTTCAAACAGCTACGTGGCCCCAATTGGAAATGATACCACTAAGCTTTAACCATAGTACCTTTGTTAAATGAGCATTTAAGCATACCTATTTAATTTATTCACCTTGCCTTTAGACATAGTATCTACTTTTCACCAGCATAATGACACCAAAAATGATCTGCTAGTTCATTAAGTGACATAAAAATGTACTAATAGGAGAAAATTCATTCTACTTAGAAGAGTTTCTATAAGGTTTAGGACATTTGGTTCAAATGAATTGAGGAAAAAAATGATGAGATTACATCACTTTAAAGTAATAAAAGGTGAATTTTTTTATTACTCCTGGGTTTAATACAAAAGTTTAATACATCTACAAGTAGGAATCTATCAGAAATAACTGTAAAATTATGAGCTCAATCAGGTAAAAGTAAATATTCAACAAAGTGTGCAAGGAATATTTGGGAAAGGGATAAAGGGCTCCAGCATTTTACACATTCTGCACACATGGCAAAGAGTTGTGCACATTTTTTGAAGTGTTATGCAAACTTCAATTAACAATTTGCCCATGGAAACACCTCTTGCAGTTTAATGCTTTAGAGAGTATATTAAACATTTTATTGCATACCCTATTGATGAACACTTCAGTATACATTTTGTTGTTCATAATTTTGCTTCCATAACATTTGGCAAACATTAGGTAAATAATAGCAGAATGCTTCTTCCAGGAAATTCAATGTACTCTCTATGAACACTTTTGTTTAGCCAGGGAGGAAAATTCTATCAATTCAAAAAGTAGGAAAATTTTTGCACAGATGTTTTGGATTTGGTATACAGGTTCTGCATCTTCCTGAAGCTAAGAATGGAACAAAACTCTAATATATTACACTATTATACAGATCACTCAAGACTACAGCTGATCACACTCACCAAGGTACCTTCTTTAGGAAGAACATCATATTAATCCTTTCTTATAGTCAGTAAAAACACCACATGCATCCTTTTGTCGCACCAATCTTGCTCCCATAATAATACTAAGTTGATTGTTCAAATTCATGTCGTACTTCAGAAACAGCTCACTCATTCAAATTGCTATGCAAAAATATTCTTCTTTGATAAATATGAACTAATTATTGAAGCACACAAAATTCTTAGACTTATCATTGGTGGGCTGGAAAAGTAAACAACATGCACATACCTATTGCACATAACATTACCTTATGCGACAACAACCCAGAAATAATTTAACTTATAACTTTTGACTGATTTTCTTCAATAAATGACATCAGTAAATACAATTTCATCAGGCATCAAAATAGGCTGTAATTAATTAAACCTATCCAAAAACACATTGCATAAGAGCATACTCCTTTGGAGAAAATTAAGTCACTTCCAAAGAAATTTTTCCAATTTTATTTATAAGGTTTGAAATAGATGACCACGAGATTTAACGCACTGAAAAGATATCAATCTTAAATTCAACTTACATCCAAATCTAAAATTAAATACTGGAGCAACATCATAATTGCTGACTTCACTACTCAAGTCAAAACCTAGGGTACTCTTGAGGAATGAGTCAATGGTAATTAATGTAGAATGCTTTATGTTGAACAAATTACAGCATTAAATAATATATTTTATAAATAAATGCTGGTCTTCAGTCTTTGGTGAAGGTGATATTTTTGGTGGGAAACATGCTAAATGACTCTGGGATCGAAATGTGTACTACACAGGTTTGGAGTCAGGCATGCACCAAAAACTACAGCTTATCTAGCCATTAAAGTATGACAATCTGGTTGAAATGCAATGAGGGTCGAGCACAGCATAAAGAAGGTTGGACCCCTGCATGCGCTTCCTTTTTCAGAAGTATAAAACTACCGCCGGCTATCAGACTTGAAGACCTTGGCCAGAAAAAAACCAACTGCTGTGGCAGCAGCGATGCAAAGTCCAGCTTTCCACCAATTTTGCTGGTCCCCAGGAAATATACCAAGTTGCTTCAAATGCCTACAAAGATAGAGTAACACTGGTAAGACGACATCACAATAACTATAAAAGGATGTATTTGGTAGTACAAAGAGGCATGCAATGTTCAAAACAAGCAGCGGATATCCTTATGCATGTTTATACTGCAAGCACCAGTAAAAAAATTGCCCCTTTGCAGTAGTTTTCATTTTGAATATCACAGTATACACAAAACCTGTTAATATACTTAAGACATGTTCCAATAATGTATCCATGAGCAGTACATACAGTTTCCATGCATGCCTTAGCAGGCAATAATACAGATTTTGTGATTTTTTAAATAGAAATAGGTAAAGTATGTGGTTGTACATGAAGAAAAATATGTACATATTTAGAAAAATTCACACTGGATGGCTTATTGATATAGACTAGCAAGATGTGGGATTATTTTATACCAGAAAGTGGTCTTATTTTTTGGCAAAATTGGTATTCCCTATTAACTTAAAATGACAAAGATATAACAATAAATCACACCCAGTTATGTCTTTATTTTCTAATAAAAATTGCCAATATGCCCAAATTTTCTCCTTGTAGATTTATTCTTCCGTTTGTTAGCACAGTATTGAAGGAGAAAATAAATCTCTCAGAATCAACTTTTGTGAAGGCATCCAAATAGCTTCAAGTCACTTGAATGCAAATGATGGTTGACACAACTGTAATGCTTTTCATACATCGAATAAATCCTGGGAAGTTTGTAGCAGTAATATTTTTCATAGTTCACCAAACCACAGCATCAATTTTTCTGTCTCAATGGACCCAAAGTCATGAACTTTCTGTAGTTTAGTGATGACTCACCTCCAATGTGAGAACTACTTCACGGTCAACAACTGAAATACCATCAAATCTTACTCTACTTGGGTCTTCTACTGTAAGCGAACTAAATTTTGCTGATGCCTATGATGCAATCTGCTCTAGCTTCGAGTTTACAGCTGCTGCTGTAGATACTGTCACACCATACAATGAATTAGCACTTTTATAAAATGGTTACCCCTCTGAATATTATTTCTCAGTGCAATATGTTGTACAGGGTTTTCAACTGGAAAATTTACGAGCAACATTACTCCCCTTTGTTGTTTATTACATCATCAAAGAGGATACCCAAGGGGAGACCTAGACCCCTTGGCATGGAGTGACCCACACACTTAAACAACAATTAACATGAACCAACTCAAATTGCGCCGAATCCTCTATTAATAAAGTGCTACAATCAAATGTGCTGATATTAAGGTAGTTTGAGCGAAATATCACTTTACCTAGAAATCAATGAATGTGGTCTCATTTTAAAGAAAAATATATCACCCTTCCATTACACCAAAAATTCAACCCCTTATCACATTACTTTCTGAGATATTTGACAGAAAATACCAGCCCTTTTACATGGAAAATGGTACGTGTATGCACTCCAGAGAGACCTTATATTAAAAATGAGGCATTCCCTACATTTCATCTCTCAAAGAATCAAGATCTCATCAAAGAATCAAGTGTGTAGTATGTGTGTTTTCTCAACTATTTTTGAAAATTAATCATATTGTCACCGCAGTAAATTCTTAGCGATCACAATATACCTTCCATTTTGATGGAATTTCAAATGCACTGAGTGAAAAAAATTAGTAAAGTTAAAGACTTATTTATTAATTTTCATTTGATTACTTCCAATTTCTGTCAAGTAACACTATATTATTGTGCCATTAAGTATGCAATATTTAATTCGTGTGTCTCACAGCTGGTGAAATTAAAATGCATAATTTGAATATGGTCTCTATTATTACTAGGGAACTATCTCGCCCGCACTACCTTAAAGGTATACTTCAAACACACATGAGAATGGAAACAAAGAGCTGGCTTACAGAGGATAAATAAGATGATGAAGTTTTTTCTCCACCAGTAAAATTTATGGAGACAATAGGGCCATCGGTGGAGTGTCGGTACCAGCATTTAAAGAACTTTCAAATGGCACTGCACATGCATTCATTGAAAACAGAATAGAAAGAGTCTGGAGTGTAATAAAAGAATGCAAAAAATGATGCATATATGTATTAACACATTCAGCGCGGAGCACGTCAATAGACGTGGTCCTGTCTATCCCCATCTACGGAGCACGTCAATTGACGTAGTCGATTTCTCAGCCGTGTATTCTTTTCCTCGCCCTCGTACGAGACTAATACCCTTCCAGCTCGCTTCCGACCGTGCGGTTGACCGACAGTTGGGTTCTAGCAACCGTATTGTGTGCATCGTTTGTAGATTGCTCGTGTTGAGCCTTTGGAACGTCTTTGATTGGAAAAATTTTAGATAAATTTCATCCGATTCTGTTGATCTCCATCAATATGTGTCCCGCATTGAATGTGTTAAAGCTCATTTTACAGACCACTTGATAGTAATAATGAAGCTTAACATCAATGAATAACCCATATGTTGACATCCACCTCAAGAGAGGGCAAAAGCATGAAAATTATCAGAGGAGATTTCAACATTTCACCAAAAGGCTGGAACACCTACAAAATTTTACAGATTTTTCATTTTTTTCAAATTTTATTAGACTTGAGACTTAAATTTTTCTTAATGATGCAGACGTAACACATAAATTTTGGAGTCAAATAACCAATGCCATAATTATGATTTTGAAGGGCAAGAAATAGTTTTTTCCTTTTCCTCATGGCAAACATGCTATGTATTAACTTTCATCCTTTCAGTCTTCCAATTCAATTTGTCTACCTTTGCTACAACACCCTCTGCCTTAAGTCCATGAACTAGCTTACAGGACAGTGCTTTGACATGATATTAAAAAATAAAGATCCCATAAACCTTCCAAACATTATGTAGGAGATGAATACATCTTTAAAATCCAAAAACATTACAAGAGGCACGGACTGAGAATTAGGGAACCTTACAGAGTGAATTTAATATTTTTTTGCCTTTGTTTCACAGCCTTAGGCAGTATTTAATGGACTGGTAATGAAGATAAAATAAGAACCTGAGATGGCACATGAATACCAGAGATTGAGCAGGTTTCACAAAATTCTACTTAATAACATCTTGCTTGCTGACACCTGAGGGCATGCATTTTCTGCAGCACATGAAATGATGGGGAAATCAAGATGAACTGCCAAAAGTGACACAAAAGCCCCTGTCCCATGATTGCATCCACAGAGAACACATAGCTGCACACAATGCCTAAAAGCATGGGGCTAAAAACATTATGAAGCATGTAATTATATGGGATACTTCCACTTTGATCAATATACATAGAAAAGCAATAGTTTCAGAACACAAACTTAACATATTCTTGTAATAAATAAGTACTTAGTTGAAGGTAAGCGGTAAGACATCACCTTGGCATTGCTTGAGATACCTTAGTTTCTTTAAAATACCATTCATTATTAAGGTAAATTAGGAATTGCACAATCCCATAATTCATTAGCTGAATTCAATTCAGGACAATTTTCAATATATTGCACAGCTATATTAATTTACAGCTATGTGTACTAACTCTGATACTATTTGACTAAAAAAAAGAGAAACTACAATCATTACATGTGCGACTTAAAAATACGGCATCCAATAGCTTGGCGGTGAATTAAAGGAAAGCTAAGAGGGCTAAAATAAAAAAAAATTAACGAGCACAGAAAAAATTTAGAAAAGCTTGCAACCTGTCCCATACAGCAACCACACAAAACAATGACATGATCTTCGAGTATACATTCACATGTTCTCCTATACTTCTCACACTAACTGGCAATTAAGATTTTAGTTGAAACTTTAGAAAATACGTTTCACAGGATTTTCTGGACGTCCGTCTTATTTTAGCATTCATTCCATGTAGGTATTTATTAAATTAACATATTTTTAAACAGATATAGAAATGAGCAAGAGAAATTCAGCAAAAAATGAAGTGCATTGCACAGACTGGCTGGGCTTAACTAAGGCCCAATTCGACATAAAGAAGAGAAAGAGATAGGGAAAGAGATTGTGAAAGAAGAGAAGGAGAGGCATCAGCTTTTCTTTTTACCGTAGGGCAAATGAGGAGCCACTATGCAAGAGCGAAGCACCGACCGACCTGTGCTTGTAGAAGAGGACCCAAGCAGCTTGAAAACGGCTGGCCGTGGGGCATCCGAAGCAGGCAGGGGGGTTGGTTCATGCGGTAAGAACAGGTTGGAATGGATTGAGGTAGGGTAGCAGGTGTGTCGAGGGCAAAACAAGAGTGCAGGAAGGAATGGGAGGTGAGAGAGTAGGGGGAGGGTGAAAATATATGCAAGAAGACATACAATTGATAGGGGGTAATCAAAGGGTTGGATATCATTGGGGTCAAACAAAATTCATCACCATAACAGAAGAAAATTATAGTAGGAGAGATGATTGGACAATGAGAACCAGGTTAGAGGAAAGGAGGAGAGAACAACAAGAGATTAGTAAATGCACATTTAATTATTTATCACATACGAAAAAACACCACACAGGGATAAAAAATTGAGAGCATTACGAAGTGTCACAGTTGAGATGGTTGGGCCTTTTTGTTTATTATTTCCATAGCCATAATTCAGGGCCCATAAGACTCATTGCATTTATTTGGGTTAGGTTTTAGAAAAAAAATAATGAATAAACCCACAGCCAACAAGACACAGGCCAATTTCAGGTTAAATTTCTGAGTCAAGAAAGTGTCTTGTAGGCCAAGAAATTTGGTAATAATGCACTTCATGTTTGTATTGTGGCCAGAGAAATCCTGACAGTACAGAAGGGTGAAAATGAGACATGATAACGTTTTGATTAAAATCTATTCAATTGAATACAGCACTGCAGTGTTACAGATATAAACAATTAACATCACGAATATGTTAACTCCTACCGTATCTTTGAGCATGATTTGACAAATTTCAAATTACATAAATTTGAACAATTTATTAATTCTTGAGGATCAGAGTCAAACATGGATTTTTGAAATAGAACAGAATGCTGGAAGAAGATGTTGGAATTAGAATAAATTGATTTTACCAACACACATTTTCCCATTGTTTCTATACCACCTTCAAGAAAAATGCGGTAGTCTATGATAATTGCCCCTCCAGCACAGGTAATTTACATTATCATCAGAAAGGCGATGATTAGAAACTTTCACTGCATGTAATCACTGATGAGACTTCCCAGGTGGTCCAGACAAAAGGAAGGGTGATTGGTGTAGAACAATGAAGTTGCATAAAAATACCTTGAGTATGAACTGAATCACTATAGTGGAGCATAATCTGGTCAAATATAATTATCTATGATACATCCAAAAATACTAGCTTTGGCACGTAAATACCCAAACAACAAATCTCTCACTCATTATATATCTCACTACCCAGCCCTCTCTAGGAATTGCAGCAAACAAGTGAAATGCAAGCAGTTAATTTCAAGGGTTACAATTCTCACATTTACCATGACTTTTGTAAAGTAAATGTAACTCTTCTCTATTTATCCAACAAGATACTGTCACTATGAGATTAACCAATGTGTTCCTTTTCTGAGTATCATGCTTCATATTTTCGGTTCCTTCCCTACAATCACAGCCCAAACCAACGAGGGACAGGCCTTTTCAAGAATTATGCACATGTTACAGATATGAACAGACACTCATTCGCATGGCAATTTGTACCTACAGGCAAACCTACTTTGACACAGTTGAAAGAAATCTATTCTAAACTGATTCCTTGGTCCATAAGGCTGCTGAGGAAATGGGGTTTCGATGAGTGCTGGACAACAAATGAACTTTGATAATCGTATCCACATTGGATTTTTTCATTGATTTTCAAAAAAGGTGTCATACATGCTAAGTTTTTAAATACTAGGAGGCAAAAAGCTTACCTTTATAAGTATGTATTTTGAAAGAATTACAAAAAAATGCCCAAAACATTCAGCCATTACAATGGTGAATACTGCTAACTACCAACGAGCAGGTTGCTGAACATTTCTTCTGCACACATCGCTATAATTATCACCATAATATGCTCACTTACTAGTTCTAATCTGTTCATATTCCCTTATTTTTGGCACATAATTTACTTTGAATTATTTTTTTTAAACAATTTCTTCCTTCATTTCAATGCGATGTCTTACATTTTTATTTTAAGTTCTTTTTCATTTGGTATTTTGTATAAACTCCATCATGTAATCGTATCTTAGCCTATTTTATCCCTTTAAAGCCAGGAAAACCAAAGCATCTCCAGAATTGAAGAAACCAGAAACAACTTAAGCCTACATACACATACACTCAGTGGTCAAGAATTAACTATAAAAATGATGAAGATGGGGACCAGAAAAGTTGTGTATGACAACACACTTTTTTCACAAGATTGTTCACATTACTGTCAACGTAATTACATTTATCAGAGTTACATTGAACACAAGAACTGTGGAAAATTCACCATTATATCACAATTATTCACTATGAAGGACTGAGTCAATAGAGGAATCATGGTATGGCTCTGAGGTAGAGCTGTTCAATTTGTGATTTAATTCTATCCTGAAAAATTATTTTAAGAAAAAGTATAATGCAGCTTTAAAATGCCATCGGATCTGCTAAATATCACACGAGGCTTGCCTCACAAGGGAGACAGGATGATACACGACATTCAGAAAAGGATAATTAGACAGATAATACCAATTATTCAAGTGTTGACAATAGTTGGCTTTTCCTCCTGAGGGCTTCCACTCATGATTTTGAGGAAGTATTGAAAGACTAAATGAAATCAACCACCAATGGACTTAAAATACTCAAGAGCTCATGAAACCTTTACTCAATAAATCTCAAGCCACAATTTTATATTGACATTTCTAATCTTCAAGAGTAATTTCATAAAAGCAAGAGGTAAATCAAATGCAAATGACGATACTATGAAATGGAAAAGCAAATCACATTAGATAAGAAAATATATCAACCTCACCATTAAATAACATTATATATTGATTCTAAAACATGAAAAGATGACTAAAACTGCCAAATATTTACAGAACACTGAAAAAAGGTACATGGAACAAGGAATTTCTGAAATATTCATCTTCAAATTGTATAATCAGAGAAGCAAAGTGATACACAAAAAATTTATTGAATTTGTCATGGGAAAAGGGGTGAATAAGCAAAGGAAAGATGAAAGTAATTAAAAAAATAGCTAAATACTAGAGATGGGTCGGTTCCGGTACCCGGTTCTCGGTACTGCCGGTTCTTGGCCCTTAGAACCGGTATCGAGAACCGATCGCATAAAGTCGGTACTTAGGAACCGGCACGGAACGGTGAATGAATGCTTTGAATTTTACGCCCAAACCCCTCAAAACCCCTAAACCCCCTAAAGCAAAACATGGAGAAAGCACCTGAAGTAAAGCCTGATGTAATGTGATGTATTGGCCGATCATGTTAGTTTGACTTTTTAAACTTGGACTAGTTTTGTTATACTGGGCTAATAAAATTATGGAGAGGATCTTGCTTTATTTACTGAGCTTTCTGGTTTATTTGCCTCTTAAGTGAAATTATTGTCCTTCAGTTCTTGGTTGTTTGTTGAAACTTTCCATTCATTCATAAAATTGTTTTAAAGAGTCCATTGTTAGAACCGAGTATCGAGAACCGGGAACTGACAGGTAAGAACCGGACCGGTATCGAGAACCGGAAAAATTTAGGAACCGACTCATCCTTACTAAATACAGAACTAAATTGTCTGATGGAGTAAGTATACTGCTCACTACTTATTCTAACATTATACTTACAATCAGTACCAAAAAAATCCAGGGTGAAGCTATATTCTGCTAACTGAAATACCAAAGTGTCCCTACCATGGACATTTTCTCATTACTCCATCTATAGCAATTAGCTACCATATTATGTAGTACTTGAAGATTTCTGAAAATCTTGCCCAACTTACGGGAAAGCAGCCATTGTTCCTAATTTGACAAAAACATCCTTGGAAGCACCACTTCCCAAGGGAGCTGCATGCAACAGTTGCTCACTTGACTTAGGGGGTTGAAGCATAATAGAAAATGGCTGCAGGGGGGGAAGGCGATTATCAGAGCAGAACTGCGCAGGCTGCACCAAGTACTCCTGGTTGGAAGAAAATGGACAACTCAGTGACCAATACATGGAGTCATAATTTCATTTTTTTATCATATGGAGTCATAATTTCATTTTTTTATCATATGAAGTCATAATTTCATTTAAAAAAATTTATTCTGGTTATCAGGAATTATAACACGTCATCTACCTTGTGGGTAGTTGCTTTTAAGAATGATATGCAAAAAAGTAGTAAAAATGAAAGAGACATCCCATAATTTGTTTGTTTTTGCCATATAAGACACTACTTTAAGCAATGACTCATCTACACTACTGGAAAAGGAAAGTTAGATATCAAATACAAATTACGCATTATTGAGTCTAATTAAGATTATAATTCAAGTCTATGACCTCAGTCAACAACCCCATGATATGTGATTTACTGAATGCCTATATTAATGAGATGAACAATATCAAGGGGTCATGGGGTGTAAATCACCTGTCGAACAGCATCATCCAAGCTGTTTCCACACGACTCAGCATGGCTACCAACAATTAGCACAGGTATGGGTGCCTCAGCATAATACTTCTGTGAAATGGAAAAATGTATATGAACATTATTAACTGATTTTAAGAGAAAATATAAATTGACAATTTATTTGGTTGGATAATATTTTTATAATTGAAATTTACTTAGGAAGTATGGTTCAATATCTAACTATGAAGGAAAAAAACAAATCTTAACATGGGACAGTTCAGATTTTATGAATTAACTTGCTTTTAATCACACACTGCAAAGACTGTCAGTGAAGATTTTACATTTGTATGGGGAATCACATTGAATGTGGCTTCCAGAGATGCGGATTCAAATTTTCTGGCTTATCAAACATGTAGGTGCCAAGCTTTGCTATTAGCAGGATATTGATTCACTTTTATGAGGATTTATAAATGGCAAATTTCACTATTATCTCCAAAAAAAGATGGAAACCCACTAACCATTATTCACTGAATAAAAATTGTTTTTTTTTTCAGAAAATTCATTCAACAGACTTATTACTGAGTTTTATAATCACGCAAGAATTAACCTTTGAGCATTGCTAAAATGCAGTTATTTCTAACGACCACTTCGTAGTACCCAAGATTAATTCCAAATGAGCTTCCTCCACCATGTGGAAGTCAGTTCCCCAAGGGAAGCATTTTCTGGGCCACCCATAGTCAAACAGTGTGGTACCACATTTATTTAAACATCCAAGTACACTGCATCCCAACATTTTGGGAAACACTAAGAGTTTCCCAATAAGATGCATGCAAGGTTTTGTCCACCCTCAGGCTGCATATACCACGCACATTCATGAGGAGCATTATTACATCATCCAGACATGCAAAACCCACAGCAGAAGCTGGTAAAACTAAATCTGATATTGAAGAGAAGACGAGAATTTACAGTCAGCACCTAGTGAGATATCATGTTTTAATGTGTACATCGACATAATACCCAGAGAGTCGCCGATGGGCAAGAGGCAGGGGTGTTAGGACACAAGCCATGTAAAGATGTAAGGTTTTTGGAGGTGAAATGGTGACATATATATTGGGAGTCTATTTAGTGGAGCTCAGTTCTTATAGTGGTCGCTTATAGTGCACGGAAAGATTGAGTTTTTGTACCTATTGGTTTGGCAATGTATCTCTAATTTTTTTGCTTCTGTCAGACCTAGAAATATAGTGAGGCGTCATGATTATATTCTCAGTGTCGCTCTGAAACACAGTGATATGCTCTGAAATGAGCAGTCATTTGAGAAATACTAAGTAAGCATTATCTTCCCAGTATCTATTTTTCTTCTTCCTATGCTCCCAATTACAAGATGCAGTGTATAATTCAGGTGACAACAACTGATTTAGGATGTGACTTAAAGCATAATGTAAGCTAGCATGTGGTGCACAGTGACATTTTTCATTTCTCATAATGAGTCATAAAAATTGATGCTTGAAAAAAAATAGTTTCCCCTAGCTTTGCTGATTACATAAAATGAACTTCGATACTGTACCATTAGTTCAGCTGCACCATTAGTATGGCAAAGTGGTGTACATTAATTGACAATAAGAAACATAGAGGATGATTAGGCGTTCTCATGTAAAGGGATTTTTTGCCAGTGAAAATCAACATGCACCCAAGGATTTTGTACATTTCTTGAATTCTATGAAGCTAGTTCAAAGTCACTATGACAGAAGTTGATAAGTATCAACCACTTAACAAAAGAAATTGTTTTCATGCTCACATTTCTGAGAGACCTATATGACTTTTCAATACTTTTGTGAATAAAAAGTTGATGCTGTAATTGCTAGGAGATCTTTTCTGAAATAATTTATGCAAACTCGTAATAACATTTTAAAAACCATACAATATGTACATTTCTCATCTATCTTGGACTGGAATCATCCAATTTCAGCATGATGATTATTTCAACGCAGATTCACATTGAATGGCTTGATTGCTGAACAAAACCCATGCATTCAGTGAATTTACTGACTACAGTAGAAACTCGATCATACGAAGCATGAAAGAACGAATTTTCAGTTTTTAGGAGGAAAACTGTCAGTCCCGACAAAAGCCTATGTCAAATTCATGGCGCTACTCGAAAATACAAAGTTTCGAAAATACGAAATTTTCAAAATTCGAACATCGGACCCAGTCCCCACAGAGAACAGTCCCCACAGAGAAACTGAGTTAGTTTTTACAAACCTTGGGGGGAAATGGCATCAGAAAAGCTCTATATTTGCCGACGTAGGCACCTAAAAAATCAGCATTGCCGAATATAATTTATCAATGGTGCAAAATGTGCGAATGTTAGTATATTCATCTCTCACAAGTGCCAGAGTCACACAGTTATTTATCAAATTTAAGTTGGGTATAATTTAGATCTTGATTTACAGGGAAAATGGTAGTTTGAGGCAATTATTCCCTTATTTCATTTATGTTTCAACTGTTAGTTGCATTTCAAATGTAAACAATTCTTTTTTGGTTATAACTCACTGCCATGTGCTATTAGCAGCAACATTAAAATTATTGAGGGCTCAAATGGAAAAATGATGCGATCAAATGATGGGGAATAAGACTTGGATACCTGTCGCAGTCATTATCCCCAAAATCCAAGGCATGCCTAAGCAATCCCAGGCAATCCTATGAATAAACCTGTTTTTACTCCCGCCATTGTCCATATTTCATGTGACAATAGAAAAAACAGTTCCCAAGAATTTGTGTGGGTATAGCTGTCCCCACGATTGATATAATTTTGCATTTAAAATGGATTATTTCTAATTTTGAAACAATTGACCCAATCGGGGGAGTGGCTCAACAATATAACATTATAATGTATAAGACCTGTGATAAACCGCTACTTCCGATAAACATATAAACTTCAACCTGATGAAGCCATCATCTGCAAAATATTGTCCTATGAAATATTGTTCATCCCATGAAGAAATTAGAAAAACTGTATTCTTTAAAATAAAATCACCACAGAAGCCTTCTCTTGAACTTAATTCCAAGATGTTCTTGAGGTAACTCCATGAAATATTTCTGGAACTAACTTTCATCCATGAATTACTACAGTGGATTCATTGAGTAACCAGGCCTTGATACATTACATTTGATCTATCATCACTGCTATCCCTGATTTTCACAAGATAAATGACCAATTGAATCAGATTTCATTGTGATGGCATGAGTAACTTTGAGTCCGAGGCATTTAATACATGGATATAACACAACATAGGGATGAATTGGATCCTGATGTGCTCTATTTCAAAATCACCTGACATTTAGAAGGACCTAAGTATGGAATATTCTCCTAATACTAATCTGCGAGAAACTTATTGTCATTAACAGGATTTGACCACAGAGAGGAATTAGGTTTCAGCCTAAGTTACAGCACATATTTTCTGTGACCCTGACTTCTTCCTATGGTCCTTTGAAGAGAGCGTTCCTTTCTCAGCTCTCCAAGAGGAGTCCCTTGGCCGTCTTTCGCCATGACCTGGAGGCGCTGAATTGCAAGGCATGGGCATGAACCACTAATGTGACTCATGATGCGGAGGCCCTCAGTCAGTACCTTGCTAGTGTCCAAACAACATACAAGTGGCCTGGGATCTCCCCTCAGTTGAGATCTCATAGCGAGTAGATCTTAAGTCCCCAAAACAAGCGGCTTAGTAATCTGTGCAACAGAAGCAAGTTTCCATCGGGAGAAGCACTGGAGAAGTTTCTTTCGTTTTTGTGGGAATTAAAAAAAAAGAGAAACTTGGTTACTCACTGATTTTATTTGCTACGATCCAAGTTTTAATACGTCGTGACATATTCATCTTAAGAGTTCATCTACATCTACGTAATACAGAGCAAGCCACCACTAGGGTGTGTAGCATGGGGTCCCCTTGAGTTAATTTTATAAAGTTACGCTTCAAAAAGTTAACCTTATTTTGTTTTCATGTTTTATGCTCCACAGCGCAGTCTAGTATAAAAGGTGTAAGTCACTGAGTGTAAAGAAAATAAAAAATAATGGAATGAAGAATGCTGGATCTGGAATATCTACATGATGCCCATTTGTGATGCCCATATGTGATGATGAAGTTTCTCTTTCACACTATTGTGGATAAAAAGTTCCGAAAATCGTGGAGCGATTCAGAAATCACTTGTTAAATACAAGTCATTTTATTAGCTTCTGTGTTTTAGCTTAACGAAGCTGGTATATAATGATGCTATCGGATAAATTGGCATTTAGCATAACACCCATGATGCGAAGAGATTATACATAGAAGGATAAAAAAATAATCGCGTAACTTATTTACTGGATCAATGTTTTACAGAATAGAACTAAAAGCATGAATCATCAAAGAAAAAAGGGACTTGGTTATGAGTTAATGTTTCTTACTCGAATGAGCTCTTTTCTAATGAACTCTTCAATGAGCGGTGAAACCGTTTGGCTTGGAATGGAATAATTTTTCTTCCCAAGTTCGTATATCTTGCAGGTGATATTGGAGATACCACAAATAATGACCTGAGAAAGATTTTTCTCAATTGATCAGGATTTGTTATCAGGATTTTACCACAGAGAGGAGTTAGGTTTCAGCCTCAGCCGCGGCAGATTTTTTCCGTGACCCCCACCTCTTTCTAAGTTTCCCATGAATTAATTTTACAAAGTTACGCCTAAAACGGTTATCTAATTTCATTTTCGTGTTTTGTGCTCTACAGCGCAGTCATGTATAGAAGGCGTAAGTCTCAAAGGGGAAAGAAAATGACAAAATAATGGATTGGAGAACGCTGGATCTGGAATATCTTCGCGATGTCCATTAAGGATGAAGTTTCTTTTTCACACTATTGTGAATAAAAAGTTCCGAAAATCGTGGAGCAATTCGGATATCACAATTTAAATATGATGTATTTCATTAGCTTCTATGTTTTATCTTACCGAAGTTGGCATTAAGGACGCCATTGGGTACAATGGCATCCTTTATGCATAACACCCACAACGCGAAGAGATTATGAATAGAAGGATAAAAATTAATTGCTTAATTTATTTTCTGGTTTAATGTTTTGCAGAATAGAACTATAAGCACGAATCATCAAATAGAAAAGGGACTTGGTAATGAGTTAATGTTTCTTACTCGAACTTCAATGAGCGGTGAAACCATATGGGTTAGAACGAATATTTCGTCCAAGTTCGTATATCCTGCAGGCAATATGGAAGAAACCACAGAAATTGACCTGAGAAGGATTTTTTAAATGGACAGAGTCCTTTGCTCTTTTTACCTATTATTGAGCAATAAAGAAAGGGCAATTGGAAGCACGGTCTGGCAAGCTACCATCATAACTGGGTAAATGTTAGAAATATCGATAAGAATTGGATTGTTGAAGTGCCGTCATTGCAAGCGAAGGCATTTCCTGGGCAGCAGCTTAAGCATTGGTTCATTCTCCACAAACACCACATTAATATTCCATCTGTCCAAAAGATCTCAGCATTTAGAACCGGAAACTTAATACACTCCAAGCTGATAAAGATATGGAAAATGTCCGGATCATACCCAATTTGTCTTCAAGCGATTACCAATTGGAATGAAATAATATGTCTTCTCAAGTTGGTATATCCAGCAGGTGATGTGGAAGAAACCACAAATAATGACCTGTGAAGAATTTTTTAAATGGGCTGAGTCCTTTGTTCATTTTATCTATGATTGAGTGATAAAGAAAGGGTGATTGGAAGTGCAGTCTGGCCAGCTACCGTCTTACCTTTGTAGATGTTAGAAACAAAAATCTCTCTAAACGCCATAACTAGTTGCACATCCTGATTAACTGCAAATTATGAAAGCTAGAGTCTCATACAAATGTAGATCTTGCTTTATATGTCTTCTAAACTGGGCGAAAATTTTGCAATGAAAATTATCACCAATGAAAAATTATTTGCATAGGGAACTAAGAGGTGACGGTTATTTCAGGATCGTTCGTGACATTTAACTTTTGATATAAAGGCATAATTGAGAATAATTTCATGAACAACAACTATAAATCGTTTTAAAACGTTTCCTAAGACAAGAGAAGTCAGGGGGAAGGGGAAATGATTTTCGTGATTTATTAAAAAGTTTTGAAAAAACGAAGTAGCGATTTTTCGGTCCTGCCAGCTTCATATCATCAAGTTGCTACTGCATTTTCTTCAACTTATGGCATCTGACAGGAGTGTACTAAACTCTTCAGGTTCTCTCAATTTAGAAGTGAACCATTAATTCACCCACAAGGAGCTCACTTAGGTTTGTTATCTGATGAGTGTGTCAAGTGATTGTCATGTGATACTTTTCAGAGATATAAGTTCAAATTTACTGATACATAGATTTGAAATCTTTCTGGATCTAATCCAAAACGAAATTTAAACCAATAGATATTTAGAGAAACAAGAACATAACCATGATAAGGGAACATGTAGATTGAAGCACTCACCAGGTATATCCTTGCTATTGACTGAAAGGAGTGTGGATTAGAAGAATCATACAGAAGGCAAGCCACATCGCAATTAACTTGAGATGGAAGAAGAGCAACATTTGAAGAATCCAAAGATATTTCTTCCAGCACCAAGTACTTCTCTTGCCCATATACCTATAGTTTAAAAATGAATACAAAATAAGTCATACATAAAAAAGAACTCCAATACTTAAGTATTCAATTTTTATATTTTACACGATTTCTTCTTATTTTATGCCAATATGCTCAGAATCCTCCTTCAGCAGATAAAAATACATCAACATTGCTTATTATTTAGAGGACATTTCACACAATTGGATCTTAGTAACAAAGACCACTTGAGAATGTAATGAAATATACATTGTGACTCATAAATCATTACAATGAAAAATTAATATTCTATACACAAAAAAATTCATTTTTTTAAGCTTTCAGTTCAACAATAATGTATAAGGATACACCCACTGAAATTTTGGAAAAAGGGCTGAAACCATTATGCAACCAAGGAATACTAATCTTACTCAAGGTTATTAAAAGTAAGGTTGTCTCACACACTACTGTGCATGCTCCAGCTGCTCGCAGGTGACGTCACTGACGACCCGTCTTGGATAATTCTGCTAGGCTTGCCATTCGCGTGTTCGCTACAATTTGATGTTTACTTAAATATCGCTAAATTCAGTTTTGAGCTAATTTTATTATGCTGGCTATGTAGTTGTGGCCTGTGTGAGTGACTGTGGAAGTGGCAACCTGGGTCTATCGAAGGAACTAGGGCTATCCTTTCACAATAACACTGTGTTATGCAATTCATTTGCTTGCCCTGAGACTGGAAGGAATATTTATTTTTTTCCAGATGCTCCACATCTGTTGAAACTGATTCAAAATTGGCTTTTGGATTCAGGATTTGTGCTAGGGAGCAGAGTTAAAATAAGTAAAGATCCCCTACTGAGCTTAGTTGAACTTACTAACTCTGAACTCTGTGTGATGAAGAGCACATTTTGGCAAAAGCCCTTGAGAAAACTAAATTGAGCAGGAAGGTTGAAGGTGATGGGGGTTATTTTGAATCACCCTTACTGGAAATTCCAAGTGAAATAGAATGTAATGGCGACTCTTTGCTCACTTCATCCTCACCTGAAATCTCAGTGTGTGATGTGCCCGAGGTCTCTACTGATGCCCTTAGTTACTTAGGTGGCTGGATAGCCAAAAAATTCATGGTAACGCATCCTAATCCTGAAACTTGTACACATGAAATATCTGGTAGCCCGCAAGCAACGCCTTGTCTGTTACCATGGGTGATTCATTTATAATATGGTGGTCTAGTGCAGCCATCTGATGAGTTCATCTCAGAATTGGGTGTTTTGGAGGGTGCATTTAATATGCTTTCGAAGGGTGGTTTGCCAAAAGGTAGGGGGCTTGTCCAAAAAATAGTTGAGCATTTATGCAGATACTCACAAATGGACAAGACAATTTTTAAAGCTTTTGTTCAGCAGAGGATATTTATGTGGATTAAGTATTTAAATGAGAGGTTCATAACAGAAAAAAACAAAGCACCAAGACGTTCCTGTAACAAAATGAGAAAAATTGTTAAATAAAAGGCATTTTACTGGTTAACTGCATGTGACTCATTCCATTTTTTTTCTAGGAACTTGAAAGAAGGAAATCATCTTTAGCTGTTGAACCAGAACCTGTCTGATCAAGTTTGCATTTCTGATAAAAGTCGGTCACCCCGTAGCGTGTAAGCAATGGAATGGAGATATTCAAAGAGTGCAGGGCTTTGGGTCGTTAGTGACGTCAAGCCAATAGGAGCCCGAGCCGTGAGTGAGACCTTATCCTTTACAGACCTTGAATCTTACTGTCATCCTGCTGGCATTCCCCCACTGTAAGATCTTATATCATAGATAAAAATATGTGAAACCTAGACCACTGCAGCAATCACTCACAATAGGACTACAAAAATATGGTAAATGTCCAATTTCAGAGCATATAATTTAGTTTGTTGTAGCATGGTTGTAATTTTATTTTGTACACTGGATGTTTAGGCACATTTAGTGCTTCCGATTTGAAAAAGTTTACTGTTGCCAATAATCTCTCTAGATACAAGCCAAAGAACAAAACAATTTTAGTTGCAGCATCCTAATGCAGCCATGTGTAAGCAATATGGATTGCAAATGCAAGATAAGCCACCCCAGGAGATTTAATTTAGATACCTGGCTGATTGTTATAGTGAACAACTGGCTTTTGCCAAGCCTAAACGAAAAGCACCCATTGTTATATCACCCTTTCAGGGTAGGGAGGCATGGCATTTTTATTGAAATTGCCTGACCTAAATTAAAATTGTGATATAATATGACTATATGTACATAGTCAAAGATAGTAGTCATAAGGAGATTAAGCTTTTCCTCATGTTTGTCACTGACAATTGAAATAATAAGCAATCTGGGTTGTGATACATTATCTATCCAAAACAAGAGTAATGTCTCCATGCTAACACTTTACCTGAACGGTGTTGACAAAATATTGGTGATGTACAGGTAGGTCACCAGCAGGAGAATCCTGATAAGATGAATTTACAGGTGGAGGATATGGAAGGAATGACCTGGAATTTAAAAATAATCCTGGCTATTTACGTATGACTGGCATGAAAAACTGGAAATTTAAAGTCATGGATGGAACAAAGAAAATATTCCTTTCAAACTCTACAAAATTCCTTACTACATGAGTGATTTTCATTAGTACCAAAATACATAATTCATACTGGTTTTTTACCTGCAAAATGTTGACTTTCCACACCCTTTGGGTCCAATCACATGGCATTTGAATACATTTCTGTTGGTCTGCTTTTTGGCTAAGTCAATCTTTTTATCTCTTGTCACTAAAATAATGGCAAGAAAGACATGTTGTTAGACCATATTCCACACAATAATGAAATAAATGTCATGGCATGCAACCACATGCATTAAAATAAGAGTTACTACATTAAAGTGTGGAAATTCAGCATAAAAAAATTATTTGAACCATCCAACTGCCAAAGGGAAGGTAGCCACTGATACCACCAAAACATAAGGAAAATTATGCTGTTTCCAAGCATGACTATCAAACACTTGGGATATAAATATCTATATCCTGGTCAAGCAAAATGATTTCAGATTTCTAAAAGTTACATGTTGCTGGACTTGCCTTAATCAAACTTCTACTTCAGAAGTTTTTTACATCATCTCATTTTAAGGCTATATAAGTCAAAATTAAATTAAACTTACATACACAGACATCTAATAAGTATTTAAATTACAGTAGAAGCTTATTCAAAGAGACCAGAGATGTGACACTAGAGAGGAAGGGTAAATCACAGGAAAATGTCTATCAACAGAAATTTTAATCAAATGCTTCATAATTTTAGTCAATTTGAATGAATTATACCTATAAGTTAGTGGCTGCAGTTAGCTTGTGCAATTAGCCAGGAAAAATAATAATTTAGGATTTTTCTGTCATGACCCCCATTTGCGTACCAATTGATGATCGACCCCAAGTTTGAGGCTGAATATAAAGAGAATGCCTTGCCCAATTGTAATGAAACAAACATCCACACCTAACATTCACCAGTTTTATTTCCCATTGAGCAGTTGCAATTACGTTTTCTACATTGCAGTCAAAATTCTATTACTGGCATGACAATGAAAAAGAGCCCATTTTTTGACCCTTTAACACTCTTGCTTTCCTTTAATGCTCTCACTCTCCATAGTAGCCTTTACCCTATTTGATTTACCATAATGTCAATATTTTGGTGCCTCCAACTATGTAATATCAAGATTTTACTATACATCAAAACTTAGCTATAATGAGAGAAGATAAAATGACATTTAAAACTATAATGACTAACCTTGAACAGCTGATAGCTGACTATCATCAGGTGATGTAGTATTGTAACCAAGGTAAGCTAAACATTCTAGGGCTGAGCCGATATCTACCAGTGTGAGCAAAGACCAGCGACATAAATAACCATTTAAGGTGGGCCAACCCTGGAATGGAATAGATGATAAAAGTGATAAAATTAAATGAACTAAATTGAATTGAAATGAAAAAAGAAATTTTTTAAGATATATAAGAGGGCTTTCATTTGGTATTTACAGGATAGACATTTTCATCAACTCTTAAATACAGAAAACTGCAGATTTCCAAATCATTCTCAACAAGATATCACATGCGACTTTTACAAAGATGAAATTCTGCTCCCATGCATATCTTTCAAAGAGATACACTTTATCTTGTTTAAATGCTCAAACTATGATCCATTATTATATGATATACAGCAATAAAAAAGGAGATCCTGTTTTTTGGCAGAGAAACCAATGCTTTTTATTTCAAACAAGGGCATTTAAAAATATTAAACTATGGCTTAAAAATATTCTATACCAATAGTTGATCAAAATATAATTTATATTCGACAGAAATAATTTCACTGTAATCAGTCCATTGGTCATCTAGATAGTATCTCAAATTTGGGTAACTAGAACTTTTGTATGGATAAAGGTGAAATAAACTGCGTTAGTTAACTCAAAATCACACACAGGCAAACTTACCAGTCTGGTTGTAGGTGAGAGGGCTCGGATAGCAGGGCAATGCCCCTCAATGCCTGGCCTCTGGAAGGGGCAGCACAAAGATAATGGGGGGACGGGCGAAAGCAGCACTTCAAGCTCTGATGGACATAGGGCACCATCATGATCACGGTCAGCTCCTTCAAAGAGCCGAGTGAGGAATTCCTGTCCCATTGGGGAAAGCTCTGTGCTGCACCCACTCTCCACCCGAAAACTGATAATGACAAAATAAAATTAATACCTCTTGTTGATGATAAAAACAAAGTGCAAGTAGGTAAGTATATCCCAGCTACCAGTTTCAAATAAACTGACAAGAAAGCATGTAATCAGTGAAAGTTAACAAAGATACAGATTTTGTCAACAACTAGGGATGGGATGAATTCAAATTTTGGTTTCTAATCTTGATTTTGAATCTTATATTTATTGAATATATTCCTCCTGATGCCAAATCTGAATCCCAATTTTTTAACTTTATATTGTTAACTCCAACCTGTATGATTAAACCTGTAACCAGTTTAAAACAATTTGAACAAATATCTGAGAAGCCTCACAGCCCATTCAAAATGGCGCTTCATACAACTGTCACAAGAAAGGTAAATGTCTGACTGCAATTTCAAAAGGAATCAATGACACTCAGAAAGGATGCTAACCTCTGGCTTCCAACCACTTAGTTAGGTGGGAGAATATTTCGTTATATTCTCAACTTGTAGTATGGCATACAGTTTGAGATATTTTTTGGTTCACAATATTCTATATTCCAGACGGTTTAGATTATATGCAAAAACAATTATTATTTAAACTTATCCAGAAAGGCATCATATTTTGGGTGATTACTTGTACTGGCACAGTATATTACCATGAATACTAAGATAGGAAAGTCTGCGAGAGTTTTTGTCCATTAAGTTCTACTTGGTGATGCGGTCAGGATTTAATCAAATTTTATGGAATCTATGGAATCATGATTTGATCCAATCCTTCCAAAACAGGTTCAAATGGATTGAAAATCAGTTGTGAGTGGGGCAAATATGCTATGTTGCTATAAACTCCATGTTGTCCAACATAAAATAGTTCAAAATGTCACCTAAGAATGTATTATACCAGTGAGGTTGACATTCTATATACAACCTATAGACCAAAAACATTCCTCTTTGTTTTTGAACAACAAAGTTTTAGGCTGTAGAAAATTATACACCTAACATATTACACATTGACAAATGTCGCTTTTAATATGAACTAAAAGTTTTACAAAAACTGTTTTTGTTGCTCCATTCTGCCATAATTTTTCAATGCAAATATAAGGAAAATTTATCCTGGTCAAAGGATTAGTTAAGGAGTTATTAGTCTCTAAACACAAATTAAATTTAAAAAATGGCTAAAATTAAAATGTACTAATACACAGGAATAGATGTTTCAGAGGCCAAAAGTTGATAGAAAAGAGAGGTAGTTATCTCCTTATTAGTCGAAATTAGTAACAGTCAATACCCTCCAAATACAACCATTAGATAAACATTAACAGGAGTCACAGTTTGAAACCCTGTAGCTGTAGTAGTGTTTTTGTGCTAAAGTCTGATACTATATACTGATGATATATACGTAGTTAGGTATCCAAAGACACTGAGGAAATGCATATAAAAATTCAACTTTAGCCAGAAAAACAGCAACAGCCTACAATAGAGCCAAAAAATACATGGCAAGGTTTTGAAACACCTCACTGGAAAATATCTTAGATCACAATTAGTTATACTCATTATCATATTATCACAATTGGTTAACTCATGTTCACTTGACTTTCTTTCTCTCTTATTAACTGGAGAAGATGTAGGTTTCATTTAGAAACATTTAGAATTAGAATTTTTATTTAATTTAGAAAAAAATTTCTATTCAGTTATATTTTTTTTAAAAAGCTGAAATATAAGATTTTAGATCAATGAAAAACCTAGAACTTCGTATAGGTTCATAAATATACAAGAAAATTTAAAAATGGATTTGAATTGGTTATTCAATATACTATTATTTATTTACATATTGGTAACTGGATTCTAAACAACTGGGATACATAGTTTAGTGAAAGCAGGATTCGCACAGACAGATTTGGTAATTTCAATAGAAAATGGAGGTTCAAATTCATGATTCGGATTTGATAAATTTTGGATTCAACCAATCACTAGATCTAATTGAGCCAAAATTTGACATTTCGTATATATAACAAGAAATGCAGAATTAATTCTTGAACATAAAAATATTTCATTTAAAAAATATTTCAATATTTCAGAAACTATGAAGAGAGAGATTAATTTCTTGTTTTAATTTTGTCTCTAGAAAAGTATTATCATTCATTTTGGCTAAGATACATTTTCTGCAGTTCACATACTCCTTTCATAATTTTAAATAATATGACACCTGCATGCTGAGAAGTTTATTCATCATTTAAAAATCATATCAACATTAATTAATAGGATAACATACAAAGTACATTAGCAGGGAACTTACTCCTGATGTCAGCAATTCTATGTCTGTCTGAAACCTAATCCCTTTGATCAAGACCATTCAAGCTATGCCAGGAATCAAGAGCTATTCAAGGCAAGGGGAACTTGATGGCAACAAAGTTTTTCAGCAGTTTTCAAGGCAATATGTTAGCCACTTCAATGATGTCATGCCCATTCAAGAGAGCTTGTTCAATGAATCTTGAATGAAGTTTGAAGTATGGGTTGATGGGCTTGGGATGTAAAATGGGCTTTACACTGATAGATATGACTACATCTTAGACCAAGGGCCTCATAGCAAATGCCAAGTAAATCTAGAGAGTATTTACATAACAAAATGCAGTAATAAGATTAGTCATGAATACCTCGGCAAAAATGGCCTAATTATTTTTTATCAATGAAAAAACTAACATAAAATTTATGAAATAAATCTTTAAATATGAAGGAACATTATAAATTAGAAATATAAATTTCTCAATGAAAAAATAAACTTACTTTGGCCTCAGGTAATCCAATGAAACATCCAGTGTGTCATCATATCCAAACTTTCTGAGCACAGTCCAAGTGGTCTCATTGCGGCCCCGCTGGATAAAAAGGCAGTGGAGGAAAAGGAAACCTACAAAAAAAATCAAAGGTTTTCACAGATTTCTGGTGGAATAGGCAAGTTTTCGAGTACCCTCCACCTTCGCATCATGATGATGGCAATACTGCGGGAAACCAAAAACCCACTTAATAAAAAAATCTATTTTTTCATATAATTCATAACTATGGAGGTAATTTCCTCAAACTGTAAAGTAAATAAATATTTCCAAAACTAACAATATGCACATCTAAGATGAAATAGTGACCACAGCCAGTAGGTTAGGCTGATTATAAACAAGCTAAGCAGCATGAACAAAGGTATTCTGAGGGAAAACAAGGGTGGCCAATACAAAGTTATGCTTAAAAAAGTTAGATAAAAGTACTGGAATTTTCCATCAGATAAGCATGCTAAAAAGAATAAAATAATTTTGAGCAGAGGTATTAGAATCAACATTTAAAAATTAAATCTGACAAACAAGAGCTTCATTCATACAAGGTTTTCAGATGGGATGTTTGAGCAGCTTGAAATTCAAGACTGGTCAAGTTTAAAAAAAAGCTTGACTTGAATATTTTCATAAAGCTTGAGAGAGGTTGATAATAATATTTTTCAGAAAATGGTACACCATTTCTGCAAAAATCTAAGATGATATTTTAGTCCCTTCTGGACTTCTGAAGAAAAGTGGGTTCGTCTCACAATTGGAAACAAAATCCTCGACTTCAATAAGATTCCATAATCTAAATATTTACACTTGTCTTCTTCTAGTTTCACTTTTTACCAAAATGACCTAAAATTGTAAAACTTTGCCGGCTTGGGCAGAGCCTCAGGACATGACAAATTTCTGAAAATTTTTTGCCATACATTGAGTCGCAAAGACAACTTTTGACCCCAAGCTCTTTGAAATCTAAAAACGTTTTTGACAATCACCCCTTATGTCCCAGAAAATTTAAGACCAGTAAATGATACATATTTGTGGTCATCAGAGGTCAAGAAGAGACTAGCATCGGAGGATTCATTTTTATTAATTAAAAATAACCTAGGTTTTCTCAATGCTTAATAATTTTCTGTTTTTCAAGCACCATTCTGAAACTCTAGTCATTACATCATTGCCATGAGGTAATAGGTCAGACCTTGAAGATTTTGGAAGTAACACACTTATATCGTTAACATACGTTGTTCAGCAGGTATTAGGTAAGTTACACTAGGCAGGGATGTACAAGCAACTTGAAATTGGAGTCGAGTTTTTACATACATTTTTAAGTTGCTGGGAAAATGATATACCATGTTAGCATGCATTAAAGATGATGACGTCTTACTACCCAAAGCAATATCCCTGACTTCAATTGGATTGCATTATCTATATATTCACGCTTACCAGTGTACATACGTGTATAGTAAAATCCTTTTCCATTTAAAGTTTCATCAACCTATACCCAAGTCACAAAATGTTCATCTTAATGGTTACAATTTACTTAAATGTGATTGCAATTAGCATCAATGCCAAGCAACAAAGTGAGCACATTGGATTCAGAGCCCTGTTATGAATGCTTCTTAGTTTTTCACAGATTACGTGGATCAATACAGTAATAATCACACCCTTAATGTTACAATTTACTTAAGTTCGATTATAAAAAAATTAACACCATCTTGCTTGCATTTCCTCCACGTTTCTGTCACTGCTACAAAAAGAACGTTGGGGTCTGCAATTCTGGTTAGGAGGAGGTGAAGCTTGACTGTGAGTGCTCAGAACGATCAGACTGGTAGGCATTGTGAGTTCAGTAAGTGATAATCTTCTTGTCATGCACACTGGCAGTGGCAAGCTCCTCCTCCAAGCTTAAAGCAATAAGGAGCGTCCATCAGTGACTCTGTCATGATGTGCCAGAAACATGATATCTAACATTTTATCTTTCATTGCTAATCGCCGACGCTTGACTCATACCAATGCCTTCTTAGAAGGTGTTGCCCATAAGTCAGGGTGTGAGTGAAGATCATTTAATAACGAATGTTTTTGTCCTTCGATACCTATAAAAATATCGCATAGACAAACCCCATGCCATTCATTTTCATTTTCAGCAGCTTTTGCACATACTTGTTGAGGCAAAACATGAGGAATTGCAAGCATGTTCACGGCCATGACTAACCTAAACTGGATTATACATAGCATTAACACTGTTGTAGGATAAAATGCAAGCTGCATTAGATTCAGAGCAATGTGAGGAACTTGTCATAGTTTTCTGTTGATTAGATTGATCAATCTAGTCACAAGATTATTGCAATTTTTCATTATCTACAGCATACTGCATGAAAGTATTTGTCAGTACCAGCTTCAGAAGTAACAAGTGAAAGGTATTTTCAGCAACTAGAAAAGTTGATTATGTGAGAAGAGGGAATCTCCAGCCTGAGCATTTAGAGTAACTTATTTTCCTGCATAACATTTCACAATTTGATTTCAACTTTACACACTTATAATCGAAAGAAAAATTATTTCTAATACTAATTCATGTTTCACTGATTCAGTCACTTTTGTTATCGTTCCTTAAAGGTTTAGTAACATTGAAGAAATACTTTTCTCATGTTTCACTAAAAGAACATTTTTGCATGCAGTGTTACTGTGCACAACAAAAATACTGTAGAGGAAATCTAATTTCTTATTTGTTCATGTGGTACTAAGTTAATATGACATAGAAAAGTGAGAGTCAGATTACTTCTTAACCACTTCCCCGATGAATTAATTTGGGGTGTGTGGTCAAAAAAACATCACATTTTTTAATTTTAGATTCTTGTTATTTATGCATATACAAAATAACTTGAGTGAATAATAGCACTATGAAACCTTTTTTTCAACTATTTTGTTTAAACTTTAAAATTTATTGAATTTTACCAAAATTTATGCACTATTTGTACTGTAGACATAATTTCTCTTTATTTTTTTGAAATAAAAATGTTTTGTTCATTTTTACGAGAAAAAATATTGTGAAGCTTTCATTTTATGCTAATAAAATACCTGTTCTTCAAAAAATGAAGTCCTCAAATGTTTTTTGCCGTATGTAAAATCCTAAAACACGAAACTAATCGTAATCCTAAAATGCGAAAACACGCAAAGAATCAGTTCACATGGGGACAGTGATAGCTCGTTTCCTTTCTAAGTTTTTTTCCTCACGTGTCTCTCCTTCGATAACATTGGAAACACTTTTTGGTGGGGTTACTTTCTGTTTGGAGGAATTACTTCAGAAAAATTTGCATGTAACGTGTCGTGGGTGAGTCATTGAGGGTGGCCTACCCACTCATGGGGTAACAACACTCGGGCGATACGCATCTGTTTGCTGCTCGATCAGCCAAAGACGGAAGTCTAAATGCACTTTTCTCCCACCAGTATTACATTTGAGAACATAATGGTTCCATATGGAACGTTCTAGCAGGTGAAATTTTTTTTGTGTTTTTCTACCCCTGTTATGGGGTATGAAGTAATCAGCGGTGTTGGTCCATACAGTCCACTCCTCCTATCGAGCCATTACAGTCCACAACGACCATTAGTATTCATTTATTTTCCCTCTCTCCACCTCACTTTTCATGGCACAGTTAGGAACTGATGACAGCAGTGACACCACCTTCTCATCTTTCTACTAAATCTCCATTAGCTTTCCTTTTGAGAAGCCTGCCACTTCCCCCTTTTTCATTTTTTCCTTTCAGCACAATTGGTATTCCTCACCTTGTTTTCATCAGTCCCGTAGGTATGTGTGTGTCCGGTAGGTATCGGGAAACTAACAACTCGGCTATCGCAGGAGACGTATAGAAATTGTCCTTGGTCAAGCAATATCCTTTGTTGAGTAGTGGCTTCATTAATGACACCACAACTTGTGACATCACCACTTGTGACGACATGGGATTATGGCCGAAGTCCTGATCGAGAACAGTTCCCTTCCCATATATATCACACTCAACCTCACATTTCTACTCTCTGACTTGCATAATATAAAAAATTTGATGCCAATGCGAGTCTGTTTCACTGGCATGAACTGATTCCATCCCAATCCACCCTTGATAGATCTTTCATCAATGGTAACATCCCTATCTGGGGTGTAGAGCGCCTTGAACTTCCCCTCAAATTTCTTGTGAACCTTCCAGATTTTGTCCAGTTAGGCGTTCCGGTGGGTTTGGGGATCATTATCGGCATTATAAACAAAATACAGATGCTGTCTTATTTTTCAAATCTCCTGTAAGATATTGTCTGGCCAAACAATGGAGGTGAAATCATTGATCGCGTCAACCAATAATACTCTGTACGAGGCTTTCGCACAGTGCTCTGTAATAGTACAGGAGCCAAAAATACCAGAATCTCTGCGGACATGATGCGCCACTGACTTTTGCCACCATTATTCCCCAAGTTTCAGGTCTGACCGTGCATCAACCCTTCTTTGTTTCTGATCTGACCACACATCTTTACCCTGACTGCCTTTGGCCGGCGCCTAGTTGCTGGAAGGTGCGCGCTTCTGATTTCAACTGGGATGAGTGAATGCCTATATATTGTGGAATTACCCTGTGCCACACACCTAGGGGCGGCTTGCTCGGTATTTTGTAGATGTATGTACTCGGTCCCGCATTATTTTCCAATGAGGCACTAGCATAACGATTGGTTTCACTTACTAACACAAAGAGTTCATCATAAAAAAAATTCAAAATACTTCAATACACCTTACTTAGGGTCCAGATCGAAGTTCAATGAGGAATCCCCTTCAAAAGGAAAACTTAGCGATGATGGAGGAGGATTTGATGCCGACATTTCACCGTACGCTCCTACTTGCGACGGTGTCGCTCAATCTTCTGAGTCGGGGCTTATTTCCCCGGAAAGGCTTGAGTTAGAACCGCAGTCTTCAATGACCACTTCTTCTGAGTCAAAGCGGGTGAAAACCAATTCTTCACCAAAATCCATAGCTGAAATATCCCTCACTACTTGATGAAAATGTACATTTCCACAGAAAGGGCCACAGCGACTACCAAGATATTTGAAAACTTGGAATTCAGGCAAATTAGCGAGGACGATGGGTGCACTTTGAAAATCAACGAGAAAGTGAGGCGGACGCAGTGCAATCTGATGGAAATGGACAGAATTGGCTCTTACATACGAACGTTGTCCCTTGCATACCCTCTAGCTTCCGAACATTGCATGTAGAATCACGGATACCAAAAACATCTGGAGAACATGCATGGTGACCAACAAAGGCACCGCAACAAGAAACAGACTTCGCACCTAGGTGCGAAGTCTGCCCCTCGGCATGGCATGGCTTTGGGGATTACCGTCTTTGCCCGTCGAAAAAATTTCAGACGCTCCTATTCTTCAATTCTAGGGAAAAGGGAATTACCCATGTGACTTTGACCGTTGATATCCTTTGGTTGACGGTAAATCTACACAGGAGAGGTTTCCAGCAAGAAGGCTTGAAATGTGACGATGCACCAAGAGAAATCCTTTCCAAAAATTGCCAACACTGTTAGGGGTAATAGTCGTCAAAAAGATCGCGAATAGATCGTATAAACATCGCAACAGGTGAAAAATAACTTGCTGCAATAAGGTGTTACAAAGGTATGTGAAAGAAATTGAAGAAACTGTGGGTAGAATTAGTTTTGAAACAGTTACTAGCAGTTTCATAACTTTGCGAACATTGAAAAATATTTGCAAAATACCATTACGTATATAACCATCAAATCTCTTTTTGAGTGAGTGAGGCTAGAGTGAGCTACAGAGCCTAACATGTTCCACTGGCGGCAGAAAAACGGACAACTAGCAGCTATCAAGAATATTCAGGCGTGAGGAGAAAGATTTGAGGCCTTTGAGGATTTGAGGTGAGAAGAAGAATTTGCTGGTCTTCGGGGCCCGAGTATTCTCGGGCGCATCAGGGAAGTGGTTAAGAAAGTGCCGAATTTATTGATTTTAATTGTTTCTTTCTCAAATTAAGTCTTTTGTTAGGATTCAGGAAAGTTTTCCATCAAGATTGACTATTTTGTTCTGGTTGCTGAATTGATGAAAATTAAGAAATTAATCTTGAATCTAACTAGGCTTTGAAGGATTTTATTTTCTCCCAAAGACATAAAATAATCTACTGATGCTTGAACCTCGAAACTCAATTTTTAATCAGCATTTTCTGGTGTTCCCACCACCCTAATACAGTAGAACCTGGTTAGGATGTTCCTCCTTATCATGTTGATTTCTCACGGTTCTAGACAAAATTGGGCCAAAATACAAGTAAAATTATTTGGCCACTATGTTCTAAATACTGGTGCTTTCCTGGTAAATACATTCAGTAACTTCCCGTAAAGCAACCAGGAGGTGCTTATCTAATATATTTTAAGTAATGTACACAAACAAAACTCCCAACTTAATTAATTAAATATCAACCCTTGGCATATTAATGCTGATCCAAATGCATTTCTCTAATTTCATGACACGACATAAAACAATAAGCGGCTGATACTGGGAGTGTAGGTCTTGAGCGGGCAGTGGTTCTTATTGCACTTGTTGTGATTGTAAGGACAGTTAGAATAGAAAGTAAGTTAGTTGCGAAGCAGATTACTTAGTTTCCATTGTAGAGAACTAAACCTTGCAGCTTGATTTTGCAAGCACCATGATAATACGGTAAACTGTCTCTCCTTCAAATCTAGGTGTATATTATACATTAGAGTGTGAAAATTTTCAAATTTTACAAGCAAGAACAAGGGTGCACAATGTAATTAGAAAATTACGAAAAATATAGATGATGCAAAAAGGCTTATCAGTTTCTATTCACAGTGCATTAATGAATGCGGTTAATTGAGATGTTGAGTTTAAACAGTACACACCAGGTGATTAACCGATGAAAAGTGAATAAATGCAAGTTACCAGGGAGAGTGACACAATCATTTTGAATGCCATCTGGGGTGGAAGACGCAAGGAGGAGCTTTAGATTCTGAAGCACATGAGGTTGAAGGGGTGCTTGAAAGCAAAGTCTCTGGAAGCCATCTAATTCCTCATCAGACAATAACCCATCACAGTCTGCATCACATATCTGCATGAGAGATTAAAACAAAATGGTTACAACAATGATAGGCAACTTTTAATACATTTATAACTTAAGATTTCATAGGTTCAATAAGAGGTTTGATTACCAAGTACCAATGTGACAAAAGCTAACTCAGCCATTGTCATATTGGTCATTAACTTCGTTGAATAAGCATCCATTTATTTATCTTTAAAATTAGTCTTTTCAACAGCAGACTAGGTAATTCATTCTTTCTCCAATGAATTGCCAAAATTCTTTAACAAGCCCCACACAATGAGTAAACTAAACTACATACAAAATCACATTGTTTACAAACATGATTTTATTTTCAAATAAAAATACAAGTGACAATAATAGAAATAAACAACACTGCACCAATAATATATGCAAAGGCACAGAGGCTACAGAGACACCCATGAAAATCTGACAATTGCAGCCAATTCCTTGAGAAATAGAGAAAATACCTAAATTCTATTTATCTATGAACGTGTCATAAAAGTAATTTTGGTTGTATAACTTTAAACTAAACAACATAAGTATAAATGTATGATTAAACCTTTATTAAGGAAGCAAAAACTCCATTATTTTGGTAGGTTGATGCTCTAAGCATAATATAAGAACATTTTTAAAATGCCATTTGTAGTTAGTTGTAAATAGCACCTCTGAGGATAGATGTGCAAACACTTATAATCAAAAGAAATCAGCACAATTTGAATAATGAAAAATTTATGAAAATTTATAGCCATTACTTTTGGCAGTGGCAAGAATCTTCAATTTTAATAACAGACACTCATAAAAGCTGATTAATTTCATTCATGCATATCAAAAAGGCATACTCACTTTAAATATTCTAATAAGGGCCTCTTTACATTTATCTGTCAGCTGGAAACAAAAAATAAAGTCAGATCCATGGTCATAACATAACATCAATTAGTAATCAGCAATTAAGCTCATCTTCAAACAAAGAAAAAAACACCAAAACTTACATCCTGTTCATCTATTAAGTATAATGGAGCAGTGGGATGTAAAACAGCTTTCTGAGCATAATAAAACATTTCAGAAATATTCTTCAAAGTTTTAGCAGAACACTGAAAAGTGAAAAATGGACACATTAAATGCAGTTAAAGACATGCAAGAACCCAGAAAAAATATATTTAAAAAATGAGTACCATCATCAGAAGGCAACAGCAATATCACCAGAAGACTACTGTATCAAATATATGGAGAATGTTGAGAAGCAAGTAGCAATCTACAAAAATCTCAATTTAACACACATTTTTTTTCCAAAGACATCAGGTATGAATACTGAACTATTGCAAGTCTAGTTAAGAAATTTCTCAAGCCAATGGCTCATAATTTGTATAAGATCAAAAGTTCACTTTAGCAAATGTTTGTTTTACGTTTCATTAACAATATATTGAATTTCATCAACTAAAACTCTTTTCTCCCCTCTCTTTAAACACTTCTGTCCAAGTGCATTTATCATATTATCACCTTACTGTGACAGAGAGCATTGGGAAGCAAATTAAAACTGGACTAAACGAAGACTGCTGGCCCACTATATGTATAATAATTAATGAGATAATATTGTGTTTAACTTACACATGGCATTACATTATTAACAACAAGAACTAAGAGAGAACATTAATTATGGACACTCCTGAATCTTCAAGAATGAGAAGCTTGAGATATCAGTGCATTGGGATTACATATTTAGGCAAAAAGGCCTTACCTCTATACAACTCTCAATTTCTGGATACTGCTCCATTATTGAAAGCACCAGCTGAAAAAATGAAAATGCTATTCTATAGTGAACATTGTACATGATTTCTGAGGAGAAAACTCCACCTACATTTGCAATTATGAAAATAATACTAGCAAAGTATTCAATCTACCAAAGCAATCAAATAAAAGTATTCAATAAAATTAATGATTCATCTTCTGTCTTATGTCTTGACCGTCTTATGATTTGACGAATTTCCATATTAAAGCTGAGCAAAAGAAAGCTTTTTATGATCCATGAAACAATTTTATAGAACTTTCCAGCCAAGGTTTTGCCTTATACAGCCTTTATTAAAGCCTTGATAATGGAAATACCACTTGAAACCTAGTCTGGTAAGCTAGATAAATTAATTTTGAGGACCATACAAAGTTTTCTTGTACTCAGTTAAGGAGGTCCACTAAGTTATGTTGGAGAACATGAATTATGACAGCTGAAGAGACATATTAGAAATGGTCTGGATGAATTTAGGTTGAAGGAGTACACACATTTTAGCAGTTAATATCTATTACCCTGTACTTTTTTACATATCAAGATTGTAATCCAAGGAAAGGTTTCAGGCAGGGAGTATGAATACAGTAGAACCTCTAAATAATGAACTTCAAGGGACTGAAATTTTGCCAGTTTGTAAATCGGGAGTTCGTACCTCAGAGGTGTTTTGCACCTTGCATCACTCCAGGGACAAATTAAATATTCCGGTGTTGTGCTGTAATTTTCTGGGGAAGTGGCTTGTAAAATCAATTAAAGGTAAAATATCCGCAGAGGACCACAAACATGTATCTCAACCACTCTCTAACAAAGGAATTCGAGGAATTGAAGCCCAGTTTACGATTGGTGTCAACATTAACTTCAAATCCGAAATCAAGAAGAATTTAAGGGTTGTAATGAACGCTTTAATGATCACGTGAAAGTGTCCACTGCTTATTTGGACTGAGAGCGAGGGAGTTCATACACACTCAACTTAAACATTTACGGTTGACTGTGAGACGCCAGCTCATGTGCAGTTTCATTTTTGGCCTGCAGCATTCCCCTTCGCCACATAGCCATGGAGGTAATCCCTTCATGCTCATGAAGAACCTTCTGGCAGTCTTTTGGCTAAGCCAGAAATAAGCAGCGGACATTATTATTAATTTGTATAGCAATGAATCACAGGATGAACTACAGTTGACTGCCCATGGGCCAGGGTGGCAGGGCTACCACTGTAGTGGCAAAAGCAGCTGGGTTGTATGTGTTTCACTCTTCTTCCATGAGGGGTCGCCTTGCTGCCGCTACGGAAAAAGGCAGAAGTCTGTATCACTACGCACTTGAGCAACTCGACGAGGAAAAAGGAGGCCCAGCTACATGCATGATGGTTTTTTTCTGTCGCCTAGCGCCTTAAAATTATCTAATAAATTGAGTTAAGAGGATTTCACCTTCTCATTCGTTCAGCACCTCCTAAACTGTTGTTCTCGATGTGATAGAAAGCTTTTTGTGGACTAATTAAGTGCGAGTGATTTTTACCACCACTGGGCCCGAAAGAATCGCTGCCAGTGTATTTAAATATTATTTTTGTGAGTTTGTGTTAGGATGGATGCCGAAAACAGTGCAGTTAACCGCGTTAGTGTGGGCATCTCTACTTTTGGCCCGAGTTATTGGCCCAGTGGTTTGTCCTATTAGAGGGGCAATTCCATTTAAGTGGAGTTACCCAGGATGGCACGAAGTTTTTCCTTGTCATCAGCCAGTTTGACAGTTGGTACATGGCCGAGGACATTGCTATTAACCCACCGGAGGAAGAAAATTACGCAAAAATTAATGAGGAACTAATGAGGCAGCTTTCTACATCGCACAATAGAGAATTCAGCAACTCCTCAAACATGAAGAAATGGGCAACTGGAGGCCGTCACAATATCTCCGCCACCTCCAAGTCCTCAGGTTTACACTGGAAACAGGTTTGCCATCATCCAACAGTAATGGCAGCCATTGAGAACTTACAATACTTGTCCATATTCTCGCTTATTCGTAAGTAATGAATAAATCCACAGATGGTGGCTCTTGACTGCATGAAAATATCAGCTGCAATGACATCCAACTGAAGATAAACGAAGTTGAGTGGCGATTACTGACACACATTCCTGTTGACAGCTCAAACCATGCTAATATTAAGTCACAGATGCAAGTTGCCAGAAATGTGATGAATAAAAAGGTGCTTTCTGATTTTCTAGTTCTCACAGTCTCTGATTGGCCCTTTTTACTTTTAAAACCACAAAAAAATGCAAAATAAACAATATTAACAATTTTTTCGGCAAAATACGTTATGAAGAGGTAAATATTTCAAGTCAGGCCAATGTTACATTTTGTCAATCGGAAGTTTTCATAGAGCAGGAGTTCGCTCATTAGAGGCATTTACTAATGCTTTTACATAGGGATTTGGCAGGACCACTGGCATTTGCTCATTCATCGGAGTCTTTCGTTTAGTGGGAGTTTATCAGGTAGAGGTTCTACTGTATTAATTCGATGATTTCATGTGAAAGTCTCGACAATTATTGCTAAGTAATTAACAGTAATACATTACCTAATTGGACATTACAAATGAAAAATCTGACAAATTATGGAATAATATCTCTCACACTTTTATGTACATTTAAATATTTTAATGTCTTCTGTAAGTAAGAGAGGTTACAACATTAAGTAAAATTTACTTTGATGGCAATGCCACCAGAAATATAATAAATAATTAGGCACCTAATAAGCTTCAAACCAATAAGACCTTCAAATCAATATGAACCTAGCCACGTGAAAAACTATCATAACTAGTGGTCTCCTGTACGTTTATGCGCACCGTGGTGCACCTGAGTTGGCATGGTTGCATAACCGTAGGATATATATATTTACAGAGGTGGAATTAATTTGGCCATGAGATATGAGAAAAACAGCATTACAAGATGCAGAACACACACAACGCTGCAATAAAATAAATAAATAAATATAATAATATATAATATAATTTATAAATATAAATTTGCTGCATAAAATAAAATAAACAAAAAAATAAAAGCTGCAAATAAAAAATATGAAAAAATAACGAAATATTTGAAAATAAATATAAGTCTCATCATCGACAGTTGTCATCAATCTGAAGATTGGTTATTTGCAGCTCAGGACTATTCCTTTTAGCACTCCAAATTCCTTCACAATTCATAATGCTTACTTCCAACATAATCTGCTCCTTGGGTTTCACCATTGGTCTTCCTTCATGACTCTCCCCATTCACTGTGTCTGAGTAATAAATGTCTCAGAATGTATCCAACATGACTGCTCTCTACGACTCAGTATTCGTTAAGCATATTTTCTCCCCAGCTCTCCTTACAAATTCTCCCCAGCTCTTCTTACAAACTAATATCTTCCAATCTCTACGGCCAACATTTAATAGTATGCTCCAAGTATATGTTTCGATGATGAAATATTCCAATAAGTTAGCATCTTCTACTTCAGAGAGTTTTCAGAATGAATATCGAAACGAGAACCTTTCACTTGGTAGAAGGATGTCATAATGAACACAATAAAATTTGTGACTTCCACGATTTATTTATCACTTACGACTGGTTTTGGCTGTCAAGCCATCTTCAGTTCCTGAAGATGGCTTCAGTTCCTGACCCTCAAGCAGTTTTCAGTTTCTGAAGATGGTTTGAGGGCTGAAACAGTGGAAGTCACAAATTTTATCATGTTCAGTTTTCAGTTTCTTTTCTTTCCAACCCTTAGTGCAATATTTCCAACAGTGATTCTCTCCAATCATTTTATCTCAGTCATTTTATACACTGTATTTCACATTGCAGGAGAATAGTGGGTGATTCCATATCAGATTATGCCTTTACTATCATGCCATAGGGGTCTATTTTGGCAGAATTACCCTGATTCTGTATCTCCAGATAGAGGCCCCATGGGGTTGTCAAGTAGCTCTAACAGCCTCTGTATGAGCAAGGAAGTTGATTTCTCATATTTCCAGCCTGTGCTTGATTAATGTAGGCTGTAACCCAATCACTCAGGTGACCACTTAATGCGCAAGGCATCAAAAGGTAGCACACAAAGTATAGGAGCATACTTGTAGATGTTAGCAAGGAAAGTAGGCTAGACAGTAGGTCAATTAGTGGGTCATTAAGATATCCTACTCAGAAAAGCATTTGAAGTACTACTCAGAAAAGTATTGAAGCTTCAGAGAAAGACTAAAGTCAGAAAATTTTATAAAAATGAGTATTAAGGAGAATAATTCCAAGAAACATGATGAAACCTTTTTTTATATGATAAAAAGAGTCTTTGATAAGAGTGAGGGTGATGGGTTTTGGCTGTTGTAACTGGACTCATGAGAAATAAGACTCAGAAGGTAACAACAGACATCATGTGTAATGTTGGCATTCTTAATTGCTATGATGGTCTAGGAATAAAATGACTACCTCCTACCTGTAGTGTTCTTGTTTCTGCAGGAAGTTTTGCTTACTTTTCAGCCTTCTCTATTTAGAGTAATCTAAATTCTAACAATCAAAAGAGCTGCTTTTGTTATTTTTGTTATTTTATGGTTTTTATCATTTTTCAACTTAATTTTAGGCATTGCATTCCTAAAAAATATTTTTAGCCTGTGAACCCTAGCCATGGATATCATATTGCCACAAAACATTATTACAGCAAAAACAACCACACAATACACATTTGTACGTCACCTACAAAGGTTGGGGGTTATGAAGGCCCATCAAGGGAAAGAAAACTGAAGGCTCAAATATTTTCACTGCCACAATTACCACACTTGCATGACACTACAAGACTGCCTCCTCTTCATCTCCTCTCAATGTGTATCCTCTAGCTTGGTTTTGTATAGAACAAGATGCCTGCACTCACAAGGATTCTATTGGGAACTAAAAACTCCCCCTTTTCTGGGCACTATGGGTGCTTAAGATAGGCAATTGTTTCTCATGTTGATTTAGTCATGACTGTAGCCAGCTTGACTGTGCTTCAAGCTGCCCTCTCTACATCACTCAATCATATGTAAAAAGAGCAAGGGACTCAGCCCATTAAAAAAAAAAAATCCTTCAAATATCTATACTTGTGGTGTCATTCATATAGTCAGCTGAATATATAACTTGGGAGAAGATATCATTTTGTTCCAATTACTGATAGCTAGAGCTGTGCGAATGCTTCGAAATCGATCCGAATTGACTCAAATCAGGCTTAATTCGATTGGATTCACCTGCAAATCGGGATGCTTCGAAATCGAATGATTCGAAATATTTGAATCTGATAGATTCGTCTTCGAATCGTTGCATGCATTCAAACATGGTGCTCATTCCAAAACTGGTGTGCCGTCCGTTTAGACGATGTTTTCCTCACGCGAAACGAAAATTTAAACGATCACATGTTATTCTATGCTATTCTTTGTACCACTATAGATATATTAGCTAATGTAAGGCCCTGAAATATTGTGAAAATCTTTATTACGTTAACTGCGCATAAGCTTTTGCATTTTATTTAGATTCAAATTCGATTCGCAAGCAAATTTTTTAGGGTGATTCGATTCGCTATCGAAATTTAAAAAAGTTTGTTTCGATTCGAAATGAAGATCTCTGATTCGCACAGCACAACTGATAGCCTGATGAGAAGTGGGACATGATTCAGCACATTTTCCATATCACTGTCAGTTTCGGAAATGCTATGTTTATGGTTCCAAATGGCAAGATTTTTGTGGACAAGTGGAATGTTAATGTGGAGGTCATGGAGAATTAGCCAAAGAAAATATAATGCTAACAGTAGGTGGCGATATATCATGTAATCAGCCCTTAAGGTTTGTGAGGATGATGATTAACCAGGCGCCCGGGAAATTCCCTTGCTTAAGATTATGTCAATGCCCCGATCCAGTTCTTATTGATGCTATCCTGCTCATTGAACTTCATGAATGACTCATAGACACATTCACAAATATCTTTCCACTTTGATGATTTGTGCTTATATTTCTGAGTAGGAACACCATTTTATCAACTACCTCCCTTATTTACCTACTTTGTTAAGCCAAATCTTAGCTTAAGTAATGACTTCTTATTTAATTTTCTTCTAATATATCTTATCCTGTGGACTGGGCCCAATGTTCATAATATCATAAATTTAATGTTTTTGAAGCATAGTATATTTTCAGGTGGTCCCATTTATTTAGCACTGGCATTTAGTACAGACCAAAAGTTTTTTTTCTTCATTAATCACAAATTTGTATTTTGGAGGTCCTACTGTATTCAGATATTTAAAGCATTGTGTCAAATTTAATAGGTGAGACACACTAAATTCAAAGTACGAAGACAAAATTTGTAAAGATAATTGAAAGAATACAGACTTCAATTCACTTTTACTATAATATCACAAGGGACATTGACTAGACAAAGGCAAGGATTTCAATGAGTGATCAGAACCAGGTATTCCACTCACATCAATGGAGGGTTCATCCACAAGGTCCACTTTGTTCCCAACCAAAATGACTGGAGGTGGAGGAAGGTGAGGGGGTGGGTGTGGCTGCAAAATTACTTCCCCACCATCGAGATCACCCTCCACATCAACCTCAATGTCTTCCTCATCCAGTGGCCAACAAGGACAAGGCTCCGGCCACATAGGGTCACAACAACGCCGAATCATAGGAAGCCACCTGTAAGTTAATTCACAGTGATTGGTACATAAAAAAATAGAGAAGCCACGGCTGAAAATGCCACAATTTTGATGAGAGAGTAATTGAAATTTTTCATGATTTATGGCATGGGTTCATAGTGGGTATTTTGGGGAAATTAGGACATGAAAATATGTACAAATCTGATAGTAATATACTCAATTATGCCTACAAATAAAATATTGTTTGTATTTGTATTTCCAGCTACGTTTTTTTTCAACTCTAGACTTCAGCTGCTTAGTATCAGCAGATTTCAAGAATGTGACTCATTCAATGACTCTTCCTCACAAAACATTTGGGAAAATCTTGACAAAAACTGCTGCAATCCAAAATGTAGACATCAACTACACAGAAAATCCATAAAAAAGATGAAAATCGAATAATTTGATAGTATGTTAAAATAGCATCAGATGTCACTACCAATAGGAGAAATATATAATACAAGAAGTCGGCAACATCCCACCATCTATTATGAATACAGTAGAACTTCGATTACATGACACTCCATCTGTTTATCCAACAACTTTCAAACTTACTTCAAAAAACTTAATATTTCAAAATGACAAATTTTTCAGAGAGAAGAGGAAGCATGTAATGCAAGATATTTTTGAGAGGTTTAATTTTTTTATTTAATAATTTTTGAGAGGATTAATGAAAGGGCAATCAAGGGAGACTGCTGGTGTGATGCATATGCTGGACAAACTCCAGTTATGCATCACAACAGTGTGTGATGTAGTAAAAAAACCAAGCCAATGTTTTAGAAAAAGTAGCACTTAAGTAGCAAAAAAATAAATTCATTGATTTCTTGCTCATGGAATTAACCAGTTTACTACAGGAGGTAACAGACACTGAAAAAATATACTCCTATGTAGGCTACTGCGAGGGAAGACAGGACATTGGAATATAATTGTAAGCTTTATGTATAATATTTATAATTGTAAGCATTGGTAGCATCATATATTTGATAATAAGGGTGTAGGGTGACCTTGACTTGATTGCTTTGATAGGAATCTGAGTAACAAGCCCATTCAAGCATTAAGTAAGATGAGAAAGGGGAGAGGGTTCGGACCTTTTTACTTTGTCTTATGTAAGGGGTATGGAGGTCCAAGATCTTCTTATGTATTATTTTGTTTAATCATGAAATGAACTTGTGTCTACATTTAAATATTCACCACCTCATTGTTTAAGCACTACAAATAGCATGTAGTTTCCCTTGAGGAAAGTTTTGTAGCATCATGGAAAGGATACATTTTAATGTACTAAATGCTATACGAAACAGAGGCTATTACTGGGTTAGGGTTCCCTTTTAGCTTAATTACTAGCTAGCTATCGGAGGATTTTGGTTTAAAGCCGCTCCATCTAGGGGCCACAAGTCCAACCTTATACATATATAACACTACAACACCCAGACTATGATGCCAAAGGGGCATCATTTTGCCTTTAATGAAAAGAAAGCTATTATATCTAATGAAAAGACAATGAAAAGACTTGAAGCATTTAATGCACAATTTTGTTTGTTTCCTCTGATATCGTACACTTTAACCATCCATTAAAGACAAGAAATGTTAATTAAGTATATCCCTAGAGCATACTGCCTTAACAATTTCCTTGATTGCCGCCTGTTTTCTTCATGCCATTATTGGAATATAAAAATGATTAACCCAAAGGTCAGAAATCGGCTGCTAAAACTCCACGAGAGTGAGAGGAGCACACATATGAGCTTGACAGGCTGTTTGCCTCACAACAATCAGATTTCCACTCGTCCCAACTTTTTTGCCTATATAAAAGAGCTTCACCTCATGGCAAAGAGCTGCAATGGAATCATTTTAGGCAGACAGAGGAGGAGTAAGGGCGTGGGGTGGAGTGTGAATGAGGTCATGTGGAGGCTTCAAAATTATGAGCATATTTTGCATACACCCCTCTATGACATTTGTAGCAATTTATAGCACTCAAGTGTGTAACACTTGTTTTTATAATCTTTTTATTAGTATCTCTCGTTATTAAAACTCCAATATACACTCACTCAGCACCGTCTCTCCTTAGACTTAAACATCTAGTCCCACATAGTAGCATAGTTTACCTTTATACACTTTTATTTAATTAGTGTTTCGAGCCTAATAACTCCTTCACCAATCTTTAGAAGAGAGTAGGCTAAATTTTCGGGGTTCTTTAGGCAGAGTTCAAATCTTTTTTGGAAGGATTTGATTGAATCTCGAATCCATAGATTTGATAAGATTCAATCTGATCCTGACCACATCACTAGTCATATCCTCCATGAACATATCATCTAGAACTGCGTGCTTCCTGCTTCTTTTATGATAAGGATTGCCTTCTTCAGTCTTCGCTGGGCCGTCATGAGGGTCAGACGTGTTCCGCCATAGCTCTTGGAAAAGTGAAAGTTGTCTTAAAATGACCAAAACCGGGAAGTCGGAAGTTACCGTGGGGGTAAAATGCTCGGTATGTCATAAAAACCTAAAGAATGGAGTGCAATGTGGAGTGTGTAGCTGCTGGTTCCACTTCAACTGTTCGAGGTTCAAATTGGAGGAATGCGTCCAGGATGGATGGATTTGCTGGAAGTGTGGAGCCCAGAAGGAGAGACAGCTCATACGTGAACAGGAACATCAGATTGCGAGGCTGACAGCAGAGCTGGCCTGTGCTAGGAGTCAGATTGATGTGTTAACAGCAGAGAACAGCAGACTGAGAGGGAAAAATTCTAGTGCTTCAGCAACCAAAACGAGAGGTAAGACTCATGGCGAGAGGTTGAAAGGAGAGATGAGCTCATACTCTCGTTCAGCCACAGAAGGAGGAATGAATGTGACCGAAGCCGTGGGGGATGAAAGTTCGTCGGCGAGTGCAATTGGTGTAGTGTCGAGGCCACAGAGTGAGGCAGATGATACCGGTAATGGAGAGGTTAATGGTGCTAACATATCATTGAGGGGAGGGGGAGTATGCAATGGAAGTGAGCCAAGTGTTCGTCTCATGGAAGACTCATTACTGAGATTTATTGGTGATGTGTGTCCGAAAGATTCTCCGGTGGACTGTCTACCAGAAATTAGGGTAGAACAGTTACAGAAAAGGATAGACGATCTGGACGACCAGCGAACTGAAAAGGTGGTTTTATTACATGTTGGTACGAATGATGTTAAACGTGTAAAACCTGGTGATTATATGGTGGGTCTTGTATGGGATTTGTGTACCGCAGCAAGAAATAAGTTTAAAAATGCAAAAATCATTGTGAGCGGTATAATAAGGAGAAGGAATTTCAGTGTAAATAGAATTGATTATGTTAATGAAGGTATTGAGTGGGTTTGCCAGAAACAAGGGCTTCTTTTTGTTGATCCAAATTGCTGGATTAAGGAGTATGATCTGGGTAGAGATGGACTGAATCTGAACAGAAGAGGTTCAATGAAGTTTGGTGAGCTACTACGCAACATGGTGAATTTGGTTATAGACCAGGGAAACTGTTAAGAGGCTTGGGAGGTGTTTTTGGAAATGAAGAAGAGAAAAGCCAGGCTGCATCACGCAATTCAGATTGTAATATAAACATTCACTGTATTAACTCAAATATGATGGAAGAGGACAGCATAAAATCGGTAGAAAAGGTGTATTTGTTGAATGGTCATTTGAAACTGTTACAATTAAATTGCAGAATTATCGCATCCAAAGCAGTTGAGTTCAATACACTAGTTGAAATAAACTCGCCAGATGTTATAATTGGCACTGAATCTTGGTTAAAGGAGGATATATTAAATGATGAGGTTTTCCCGAGTGGATTTACGATCCACAGAAGAGACCGGGTTGGCAGAGGGGGAGGGCTATTTCTGTGCATAAAAGAATGCATACCTTGTCATATGCATTGGGTTGACGAAGTATACGAAATTCTCAGCATAATTTTGTTTCCAGGAACGGATTTGGATGTTGAAATAATGGTAGCTTATAGAGCTCCAAATGAAGGCCTAGGTATCCTTGACCGGCTGAGGGAATTTTATGAGGACCATACTTCGAGCGCGGGGGAAAAACCGGTGATTATTGCAGGGGATCTTAACCTTCCTCATGTGGACTGGGAGGCCCAAACTGCGACGGGTGGTGAGGCGCAGCTGAGTGTTAACGACCTTATTAGGGCCGGGGGATTTTCCCAGGTAGTCAAGGGCCCCACCCGTGGTGAAAATCTTTTAGATGTCTTTTTAGTGAGACCAATGGATATGTTGTTCTCCTCAGATATTTTTGAAGGAATTAGCGACCATAAGGCTGTTTCCTTGTGCGTCACTCGTAGGAACAAAAAGAAAGGCTTAAAAGGAAAAAAGTGCAAGCAGTATAGTAGGATGGATAGGGACGGCTTTGATAATTATCTCACTCAAGCTTTCCCGGAATGGGTAAGGAAGGGGAGTTGTGTAAATGAAATATGGGAAAATTTCAAAAGGCTACTATTCGAAGGAACAAATCGTTACGTTCCCTTTAAAACTTTGAAAGCAAATCCAGACCCAGAATATTATAACATAGAAATTAGAAGGTTGAAGAGCAGAGTGAGAAGGCTCCACAAGATGAGAAACAAAGGTGGCCTGTACTTAAATAACTATAAAGATGCGTATAAGGAATTAAATACGAAAAAATTAAAAGCCAAAGATAAATTCTTAAGGACATCCCTTAAGGAACAGGGATGGAGTGGGCTTTATAAATATATTCGAAGAAGACGTGGGGGGAATAATCTCTAGAAAATATAACTCTAAATTTTGAAGGCTGGATTATAAACGATAATTTTTCAAAAGCCTCAGCTTTTAAGGAACATTTTTCCAAAGTCAATAACAGTAAAAATACATTATCATCAGAGGTAGAAGATATCATTTCATATACACCTTTCAAAATTAAGGTTAGGGATGTCAGGAAGAGATTTAAAAAAATTAGGAGTCATGCGTCATGTGGTCCTGATGGCCTACCGGGAGAACTCATTAAAAGATTGGGAAACGCTTTGGTTCCTTTCTTAACCCATTTATTCACAGTAATAATTAACAATGGCGATTTACCTAATGATTGGAAAAAGTCAAGTATAGTTCCCATACATAAAAAAGGTTCTTGTGATAGTGTTGAATCCTATCGACCTGTCAGCTTGACTTGCATTGTGTGCAAAATCATGGAACACTTGATCGCGGACTATATCAAGGATGTATTGACAGAAAAGAACTGGCTATGGGAAGGGCAACATGGTTTTCGCAAAGGCTACTCCTGTGAAAGTCAATTAGCGTCTCTCTATCAGGACCAAGCGGAGGGGCTAGATGGCGGTAAGCAAATAGATGGGGTTTTGATTGATTTCTCAAAAGCATTCGACAGGGTAAACCATGACATTCTCATGCAAAAAATAAGCTTGTTGGGCATAGATGGGGGGTGGTAAACTGGATAAATTCTTTTATCTCTGGCAGGTCACAAAGGGTTAAGATCGGCGATACTTACTCAGAGGAATTCGATGCCAATTCAGGTGTGCCGCAAGGAAGTGTACTGGGACCTTTACTATTCATAATCTATGTGAACAATATTGGTGGAAATATTAAGAGCTCAGTTAGGATGTTTGCAGACGATTGCATTATTTACAGAGCAATGGAAAAAGTCGATGACGGCTATATTTTACAAAATGATCTAAATAATTTAGAGAAATGGGCGGATGAAAACGGCATGGTCATAAATGCAAGTAAAACAAAACTCATAAGATTCAGGAAAGGAAAAATAGTCTATCTGAAATAATTATTTCATTATGGGCGAATTATTGATGGAGGCCAGTGTCTGTAATTATCTTGGGGTGACTTTAAATAGGGATTTGCAATGGGGGCCACATATTGAAAAAATTACAACGAAAGCTTTTAGAGTGTTATACTTTGTAATGAGGACCCTTGGAAAAAGTTGTATGAAAACCAAGGAGTTCGCCTATAACACATTTGTTAGGCCCATTTTAGAGTATGGGGCGTCAGTCTGGGACCCTTATTTGGGAGGGGAGATAAAGCAATTAGAAAAAGTTCAGCGTTTAGCCGCAAGATTTGTGATGCGAAATTTTAAAAGGAAGGCTAGAGTAACGGAGATGATGAGGGTATTGGGCTGGACATCACTAGAATCGAGGAGGAGGAAAGCACGTCTCAAGTGCATGCATAAGGCATACATTGGCGATCCTGTGTGGAGGGACATATCCGAAAGATTAAAAAAACCTAGTTATCTGGCGAGAAAAGATCACAAATATAAGATAGAGCCTCCAAGGCAGCTCTCAAACACATTGAAACATTCCTTCCTGCATCGGGGGATAAGGGATTGGAATGAGTTACCCAAAGAAGTATTAGAGCCCTTCCCAAATAAGACACTGACGTTAATGACGAGATTGAGGGGAGTTGTACTATGAGGGTTTTACCCCCATATTTTTCTAAGGTAATAACTTTGCATTTTTTTGTATTTTGGCAATGTCTTTGTTTTAATTTTTACATGTATGTATATTGGTATTTTCTCTTACCTGTGTTACCACCGGACCATATGGTCTACTTGTAGCAATTTCTTAATAATAATAATAATATCTTCATCACAAATTCTTAGGAACTTCAGTCACATTGTTACATCTGCCAGCCAGAGTTTGTGCTGCTTGGCCCAATAATAAACCTGCAATATTAGTATTTTGCCTCCCTGTCCCATGACCTGTGCAATCGGTGCGATTATGAACCAGTATCCTTGAGTGAAAGTGTACCTCTGGATTTAAATTGCTCCACAATGCCTAAAGACGAAGGACAACAAACCAGGTGCATTTTTCTCTGTTTGCCCACCTCCATTGGTGTTGAAGGAGCATTCAAGGGGCTTGAGGAAAGTGCCTGGTCAAAGGATATCATACTATAGACAATGCAGATGGATCTACCCCTTTCAGCTGCAAGGTCAAATGGACCATGGCCTCATTTTGTCAGCAACATCCACACCATCTAGTGTACTTTTGAAAATTTATAAATCTGTTTTGCAAACAGGTGTCCCAGTGAACACTGTAGTTTTCCTTATTTTATGCTTTCAGCCATCATAGAGTGGGAAATATTGTAAGTGCACCTAATAATGCTGCTCTGTGGTGAAACTGATTGTGTCAATAAATCTAATGCCATATGGAATTGCAGCGTTAATTCTTCTATCCCTGATATCAAGGAATTCCACCAAGTAAGGTCCAGAACTATCATCTACCATAACATTTATCAACCAGATATGCAAACATTTTAAATTTGAATTGATTTAATATTTTTGATTGGAAAATATTGTAAGTACACATGATGCTGCTCTGTGTTGAAACCGGTCGTGTAAATAAATCAAATACTATGAGGAATTGCAGTGTTATTTCTTCTATCCCTGAAATGTTATAAGCAATTGTTTGCTTACCTTAATTGTCCTTACTTTGACTGATTTTTGTACTCACTGTCAGTGCCTGCTGACTTAACAGGTGAATTTTCTAAAACATAACAAATTATGTTAAACTTAGATATGGGATATATACATAATGTAAATAGATATGACTACAGAACTCCATATTATGCTAAGCTGAACTGCTTGAAATTAATCATTGAACTATAAGAATTATGAATAACTCTCAAACTCTCCTTTTATATATATAATGTTTCCTTGTAATATCAATTAGCATACTGGTGGTCAACTAATAATTGATTCGAGGGCTTGGATGATACTCTAAAACAGATTATTCTTTCAAATATTGTAATTTAAATTTCATTAAAAATGTTCTTGTATTTTCGTACTTATTACAGTGACTAAACTTGATATTTTCTTTGTTACATCTGCCATTATATTTGTTTCAGATAATTTTGGAAAGCATTTATATCTCGAATGGTTTTTAATTTCATGTTGTTTAAGCAAGGTGACTAGTAAATATTTCCATACTACAGAGCTATTTTTTTTATATCAACTAGATGTTCCATATGACATTCTGACCTAGGATAATAAATTTATATTCTATTCTACCATATTGGGCATCTCCCTCTATTTGGTTCTCTACTACAGATACACCTACACGAAGAAGAAAATTTCTTTAATTTAATTCCTTGAGCAGTGACTGATGAGGTTACTATTCTACCCTTTCTGATTTTTCCACATAACCAATAAGATGGATATACTTCACCTAACTTGTGGTCTGAAAAGAGTCCCCATTGCCATAAAGTAATTTCTTTCCCCCATATGTTCAGAGAAGGTAGTTAACATGTAAACATCACCCAAGTCAATAAACGTATGCTAATCAAGTCACCATAACCACTATTATCACCTTGACCTTGAATAGGTCATTCACCCTATTTCAGTTTATTGATGGACATCTTATAGTACACTGTTTCTGCTACTTATCATTGTGTCACAATAATAAATGATGTCCTATATGTTTATAATTTTTTTGAGAATCTAGATAGATGAAGAATCTTATCAAGTACAACAGGTTACACTCTCCTTGTAATTCCTTTTAGCTATACATCCCCATCATGAACATGGATATTCTGTCTAAAATAGTTTCCAATAAAAAGACAACACAGCATTATACATTCAGAGGTAATAACATAATACAATAACTCAACATTTCAAAACACAACCACATACAAGGAGAGACATTAGGCTGTGCAACTGCTTACCCAATGACACAGTAACTTGCCATCTCGTAAGCAGTTGTAAGGACCTTGCCAACTACATTATGGCAATAACTATGATGCAGTTTAGTTCCAATTTGTTGAGTTAACAGTAACAGAAGTATAGTACACAAACTGCACCTGAGGGTAAAATTTCACTTAGGCAAGAATGACTCAGTTGTTGGTTTAAACTTGCGGGTGACAAAAACTAACATGTAAACCTTATCATCAAGCATACCTGGTAGTCACTTTCTGAAGAGAATCACTGTCATTGGCAGCATAAACAACACAAACTACATGAGCTCTTCTTAATTCAGCACAGAGCATTTCTTCAGTCTGTTCCACGGCTGCAAAAGAATTTAAATATAATAGGTGATTATTGAAAAACAAAGTTATATTGCTCTATGGTAATGTGTACAGTTACTTCTTAGCAACAATCAGTACAGCAAAGTTTTATACTCCTGAGATATAAATTGAGTGAACAAAGAGAAATTATTAAAAACATGTATGCCTCCCATCAAGCTGCTGATTCATTTTTATAATTGTAATTGAATAGAAAATAGAATGGAAACATTAAAATGATCAGCTGATGATCACTATGTACAATTTGCAGATTAATATTTTGCAATTCACCTAATTTTTTGGCCAAATCATGCCACGGAGAAACATAATGCCTTTCAAACTTGGAAATGTATGTTGGTAATGATAAGATCTTCTTAGTTATCAATGCTACAGGCAAACATGCTATTCCTTCACACCCAACTTTGATGAAACATTCTGATCTACTTAGCTTGAACCACTTGTGCTATGAAAATAAAGCCTCGTTAACACAACTAAAATCTTAAAAAAGGAAGTAACCCTGTGTGCACATAATAAGGGATGACTAACACCATGGAGGTGCTGTGTTTTCAGCCATTTTATCTATCAATGCAGAGGAGCCAGATGTAGAGGCTGACAGGAGACTGAGTGAAATAAAATTTGGCACAAGCTCATTGACCTTACAAAGGGCCTCATCCTCTTCTGTTTACTGAGCCTAAATCCTTCCCAAATAATGAGGGCACTCCACTAAAAGATCATGTCCTAGAATGAAGGCACTTCTTCTCCACTGCATACATAGCAGCATATCAATCGATGTGGTCAACTACCAATCCAAACAATGTGGTACCATTAGTAGATAGGGAAACAGTGAGCTTTACCTCTTAATAATTGACCTCAACGCCTCAGACTGTTAGAGTTGAAATGGAGTCATGGTGACTCGGGAGGAAAAGTCAGGGGGAATATTGTAAATGTCCATGGAGAACAAATTAAGCATTAAGTGGTGACTCTAGGTACAGCAGCAGTTCTCTTTCTCTACTCATGGGTAATGCTTTGGAAATATTCAAAGACAATAATTAAAAAATTCTGCAGAAGGGAACATTCGCAGTCAAAAAAAGGAAAACATAGAGATAGGAGTACAAATTCTGCAGAAAATGCAATGCAGTGCTTCACTTCTATAGCTTAAATTGCACATAAACTGTTATATGGGGTAATTAATGTAGGACAGGGGTGATCGCTTCATCATTAAAAAGGTATATACATTAGCAAAACTTCAGTCCAACTTTGTGGTAATTGAAGGCCATCCATTCAACTCATATGATCTGTCATCTGGTCCCTGAGTAATGCGTATTAAATTGTATAATGCCCTTCCTGAGCACTTAAAAAACACTCCAACAATGTCTTAATTTAAGTCAGCTAAGGAAGTTCCTTCTCTCAAAGTGCATTTATAGTGTAGAGGAGTACTTTTGTAAGCAAATTGACCATTGTGTATTACTTTTCTTTGTGTTCTTTAATATTTATAAATATGATGTGTCCTATGCATACTTATAATGTCTTCAGGACTGAATAAACTTTACTAAGGTATTTTTCTAAAATTATTAAGGTCGGAACATATCTTATGTCGTTAGGATGTAAGGACCAATAAGTGCCATCTCATTTGTATATACAGTGAAACCTCTCACTTACAGACAGTAACGGTCCTAGAAAATGTGTCCATAAGTGAGAGGTGTCCGTAAGTTGGAGGTGACCCAAAGAAAACATCATTTTTACGCCTTATTCTACCACGCAAATATTATACTGTAAGAATTTAAGGCAGCTGAAAGAAATCCTTTTATTTCAAATATCACTTCTGAATTATTAAAAATAAATTGGAAATAATAAAATAACGTAATGCATTTACTCTCAATTAGTTAAAATTCTAGAAGCATTTACACATTTTAATATGTATGCATACAAATGCATAGCTCACTTGGCATAAAGAAATCATTGATTTTGGTTTGCTTATATCTTTTTGTAACAAATTCTTTTTCAAAATTTAACTGTACATCAATAAGGCTACCTACCTGCCTCGCTGTTGCCTTTTGAAATGCAAAATTTTTTAAAGTTCAATTTGATGCAACCGGCATACGATGCCACAAGCATCTCTTCCACTATAGACTCAGGCTCACTGTCATCACTTTCACTGATTTCGTCGTCTCCTTCATCAAGAGTTCTTTTAATAATTTCTTCCATTTCAACCTCGTGGTCCACAGTCAACAAATTAGAATCAATGCTCAATATTCAGCACTTTCGCCAGCATCATTTAACAAAATGTCCAACTGCAAGCCATCTGTAACATCTTCCACCTCTGGTGATAATTCAATTTTACAGAACCCCGATTTAACAAAACAATTACACACGGTTGAACTTCTGATGTTTTTGATCACTCGATCAATCCAAAATATTGCATCAAGAACAGTAATCGACTTCCCCACACGAGTATGGGAATGCCTGTGGTCAACTTTAGATAGCATGCTTTTTAAAATGAACTGTATGTAGAGGACTTTGAAATTTTTAATGAAGCCTTGGTCCATTGGTTGTAATACACTTGTAGTGTTTGGAGGGAAAAAAATTAATTTGATTTTTTTAAACTTTAAATTGGGATGGCAAGGAACATTGTCAAGAAATAGCAAAATCTTTCTTTTTTCCTGTCCCATTTTTTTATCAAGTTTTTGCAACCACTTTGTCATTATATCCGTAGTAGTCATCCAAGGCTTCTTATTTGATATCCACATAATGGGTAGTTTTCACTCCTTTGAAGCACCTTGGATTTTTAGCTTTTCCTATCACCAGCAGTCTCAGAAAATCACCATCCATGTTTGCGCCAAGTAAGACCATCAGCCTCTCCATAGACGCCTTCCCTCCAGGGCATTTTTCTGATTTTAGGGCCAGGGTTTTGTAAGGTAAGCTTCTAAAACACAATCCTGTTTCATCTGCATTGTAGATGTCCCTGGGTTCGAAGTTCCTAGCAGCACAGGTAACCTTTCAATCCACTCCGTAGCACCTTCTTCTGTAGCCTCCCCGCACACAGCTTTAAACACGATATTATGTCTTAAACAGAATTTTTCCAGCCACTCATTTGAGGCCTTAAAGTTCTCTATACCCAGTGCCACTGCAACTTCAAGTGCTTTTTCTTGTAAAAGTGGTCCGGAGACTGGCAAATTATTTGCCCTCACTTTCGTGAACCACTCAAAGAGAACAGCGTCCAATTTCTTTCCCGAAGGAATCACTTTTTAAATGTTTTCATTATTATTTTCCATCCACAACTTCATGATGGTCTCCTTCTGCTTCAGAATATCAGCGATTTAAGTCTTACTCACACCAAAATGTTCCGCTAATTTACAGACACCACCCTTTTCTTTATCCTCATGGTCCAACACCTGCACTTTCTCTTGTAAGGAAAGATTTTTACCCTTCGGCATCGCTTAATAAAATCGAGATGCCCCCTAGCACCGAAACCAGTATGAACTGTCACAACGCACAAGTGATGGCAAGGTGGCACAGTTGGAGAGGTTCGAAAGGTACTGAAAGTGCATGATCTGTCAAAAGCCCTTAGAGTTCTACATCCAACAGAAGAAGACGGCTGGTAATTGGCTGCCGATTGCTCGAGGTCAGCGGTCACCCTACGCGTGTCTTACAGAGGCCTAATTTGTGGCCGTGTCCCGCTACCCTCGGGGCTGAGGCCTCCGTGAGGTGCTCCTTCATTTGGGATTAGCATTTCCAAGAATTCATTCCAGGACACCCTTTTGTTTATTCCCCCTCTGCGAGTTGCGTTATCTGTAGACTACTGCGTACGAATCATAGGCAACCGCTTGCTCGAGGGTCCTACTCGCATCTGGCTGAGGTACTCTTTCGTTTGGGATTAGCATATCCAAGAATACATTCCAGGACACTCTTTTGTTCATTCCCCCATATGCGCATTCTTGTATCTTCACAGGTTTGACCATTTTCGCTGTCCTCTTTCCCCCAGCTATTCATAAACGCTATTTTTAGAGGAAAAAACTTTCCATTTTTGAGAGAAGGGTCAGAAAACCCATGGCGATGGTGTCCATATAAGAGAAAAATTGTGCCCAACAAGGTGTCCGTATACTAGAGGTTCGATCCTTATACAAATGCATATCCTTCTGCCGGGGAATTGAATACTGTCCTTAAGTCAGAGGTATCTGTAAGTCAGAGGTGTCCATGAACTGAGGTTTCGCTGTATATTGCAAGGCTATGGTCCATATTAGTTTCTCTAGAGGCCAAAAATCTATTTTTTCTCACCATTATGTTTCTTTAATTAAAATTACTTTCAGATAAATCATCTGTTAAAACTACGAAGCCTATGGTTTCTCACATAACTTTATGAAATAACTCAATGGTTTGATATTAAAAACTTTGCAGAGTACACAAAAAAGACTTTAATGACTCATTCATGACAATTAAATTGTTAAAATCTTTTAAAAGAAATAAACAAATTTTTTCATTTCTAAAAATTAAACCTATCAGAACTGAACTGTATGACCATCATTCACCGGTACTGCTCACCTGAGTAGTCAACAATGTGAGTGGGCACATTCTCAGGGGTGACATCAGCAGGAATTGTGATTTCCTCAGCTTTAGCCGGGAGGACATTGCCCATTCGAATACCTTCATCCCCTCCTCCTTCCTCACCCCCATCTTCATCTTCTGGGAATTCTTCGCTCACCAGGGATAATATTAATGAAGTCTTTCCCACACCACGCTCCCCGACTAAAAGAATGCGAACACCTTCCCTTTTCCTTTGTGATCCACGTCCATCTCCTCGGGGTGAGGATACCGAATCACCAGATGCATCCCTTCGATGGAACACCATACTGGAATTTCTGTGGAAAGCCATTTGGAAACTTGTGACTTGTTGGTACAAGCATTTTGAGTGCAGAAACTGATATCAATCTGCTAAAACATATTTTTAACACATACTTTTCTAAAAGTATTTTGACATAAACATTGATTGGTATTTCTAAAAATTTCACGAATTGACCATTGATAAGACACTAAATACTATTCATTAGCTGACAGTCATTTTCTTTCAATGTGATATCTACTTATTTCATACCAAAGAGCATCCAAAAAACCCTGTTCTTTTCCCCAGGAGACACCAAGGGACGTCCCAATTCATCCGCATTGCTCAAAGAGCTGAGAACATGGAACCCAATTTTGTGATGAGCTAGCAGCACAATTAATAAGCTTAATAAACAATACATCATTATACTAATGGGTTAATTTAATGATCTCAAAGAGAGTAAAATACAATCCGCCAGAGTAACTGCAATAAAAGTATATGAAAGTGCGAGCATAGATCATTGTCGATTATATTGCAAAGAAAGCTTCTGACAGTCATAGGTACAGATTTGCCTTTTCTGTGGCAAATGGTAAACTGTCTTGCTTGAAAATGTGGTGAGCCATCATGAAAAATTGTACTTCAAACGTGAAACACTTCCATAAAGGACAGTGAATTACAGAATCTACAATGACATTCAACTAAATATACGTGCAGTTCCATGGACGTCAATTCATAGAATTTTCTAACATATTCTACCTATCATTTCCACCAACACATATGTAGCTGAATTATTATATTTCCGAAGCACCTATTTCTCAATAGTGCTGGTAATTTCGTTGACCACTAGTACTCTCCACATTAGCAAAAAATCATCCACAACCTACTTAACTAAATAAAACGGGTAACCAGGTTAAAGCATTGGCGGAAACATAAAATTGGTAAATGGGTGAATCGATTACAATGAATGTTCCAGTTAACCGTGATTAAATTTGAATCGACAACCGAATGGGACAGAGAAATCAAAAAGATTTCTAACCACGAACAATAAAAACATTACACACTGAATCCCAAATAAAGTTACATTGTCAGACACGGTAGACATGAATGGACAACTGCCACTGTATCATAAAATTTACTCCAAGGAATCGGCATTGGAGAAGTATTTCAGTAATACGCGAAATCAGTAGGAAGATAAACATAATGGTTTAACACTCAACACTTCACTGGGAGACTTACCAGACAAATTACGTGGTGTATCCAAGAAGGATAAGTTTTATCCAAAACCTATTTATGGCTAATCCCTTGGCAAGTAGGATTCATTTCAGCAGAGAGCGTACAGTTGTATATCAGAATATTAGCGACCAGAGTTCACCGTACAACTTATCAGCACACAAAAGGTAATGCTATTCCGGTCGATACACACATGACGGTTAAGAAAAAAAATACACCGTTTCCCCACATATAAATGCTTAAGTTCCTTCAACATCAAATCACAGGGCTCATATATCAGTTATTGACATTAATTCACCGTTAAAACACTAAAACTCCCCGCGGATGCAGACAGCCGAGTCAATGTTAATTTTCTAATAATTCTCACATCGACATATCGATAGACAGAAAATACAAAACAATTCGATTATCAGTCCTCGTTTGTTTCCATGAGCGCTCATTTTGACGGAAATATGGACTTGATTCCTGCCAATCGGCATATAACAGATTTTGAATTCCAACGTATTCTTATCCAAAGCGGGACGATGGAGAAAATGAAGACACTCTTTCACACTCACTTGTGAGCAGGAGAAACTATTTTGGTCGTGGCTTTTTATGGTGAGTAGGTGAGTCCAGAAACGCCATGTGGGGGTTTTCGTGGTAGGGGGTAAAATTTCCCCTTATTGGGTCTTTGCCTCCCGTATGACTGAGGAGGAAAGTATGTGATTTGGAGTCAAAGGTTACATATTGTACTGTCTGGCGAACTTTAACCGTTAAATGACGTAGTATTCGTGATTATATGATTATTACTGTGAGTTCGACATTTGTGAAGTACACTTTGTCGTCTGGTAAACGGGATTGCTATACCTGAATACGCATACCTAAGGATATAAAAATACATAAAATGTTTAAGGAGACATTATCAAGCCTGGCCTTACACTTCACGACAGAACCTGATGCAACTGAAACTGCACCAACAGGAATACTGCATGAATGATCTACCTATCCTGTACGACTGTACAGTAGGGGTGATCGTCAAAAAATATATATATTTTCGAATTTCGACGATCTTGGGGTTAGAAAATTAACCTTTGAGTCTCAATATAATGCGGGAATTGTAAAATTTTCTGAGATTCCACCAAATGGTTTAAACTTTACAATTTAAATCATTCTGCTAAAAAGATGAAAAATTCGGAAGATTGGGCTCTTCCTTATACTTTGTCATGAATGCTCAAATATTGTCAGAAGGAAAGAAAAAATTGAATGGTAGTGGCACGATGACAGCATAACCCTTCAGAAAAAGAAAATATGAGTGCAATTTGGGATAGGTAACCTGGCAAGCACATTTGGATGATATGTTTGATGCCTGTACGATTGCTGTCACCTGCTCGTGCTGTGCCAGCGACTCCTACCCTAACACATTCCTATGAAAATGCGGCGATAGTTGCGCTGCATTGCACTTCAGCAACTTAATACCATGCTTTGAGGTTGATGCTTTAGAATCAAAATTATTGTCTGATAGATCAACCTTGTAATCTTCCTCAGAAATTATTCTCCCTGAAAATGTTATCAACTTGCTCGTATGACTTTCTGGCTTCATCTTGAGTAAACTGCCAAAACACAACTTTCCTCAATTTCTCTCCATACTATGTGTTTATCTAAAATTGTAGTTGTATTCTTGACCTTGGTAGATCAATCAAAGGAGACTTTTCTGACCCCAAGCTCACTGAAATCTGAAAAATAATATTTGACGATCATCCCTATTGTATACAGCTATAGGAGAGAGAAGCTCAAATTATCCTAATTTCAGTATTCAGGGAGTTTCAGCTGTATCAGATTCAATCTTACATGTGACTCCCAATTTATGTTTCAAGGCTGGAATTCATCTCTTTGAGTAGTGCCATACACCAAAACTGGACATGTCCAAGACCTTCTCTCAGTAGCTCAAGACTATTCATTAGACCACCTGAGGAAACGAACGTCTAAGGATACAAAATTTAATGTAATAGTGTGGTTCCTTATGTGGCATTGATTTGGTGAAAATTTTGAAGATACCTATATTGGCATTGAGATTCTAAGCCATTTTTTGGTGAAAAAATAAGTGCCTCCAGTCAGTTTTTTCTTTGGTGCCTCATGAAATAATGAGGCAATCAGGATGTAAGCAGAATATATTAAATAGGACTTCAGGCAAAATACATTATTTTAGTTTTTAAGAGAAGAAATAACTTGATCAGTTTGATCCCCAAGAAACCATGAATTTTTCTTCCTTGGGATAACAGCCTTTAATGCAAATGAGGATAATATATATGCTCATGTATGATTTTGATTAAGTGTGTTTGCAAAAGAAAATGGGAGCATGTTCCATCACAACTTTGGTGGTATTTATATTTTTTTCTCGGTCAGTGTACATGTATGGCATTAGTAATCTAATTGAGGGATTTCAGATGCTATGCCTGCTTTGACCGATGGGGTTCTAGGTATTTAAAAAATAATAAATACATAAAGAGGCTTCGTTAATCATAGTGTACTGAGAGTCCTCCAAGTCAACCTCTCGGCAGCTTAGCCTCACCAGCTCTCTCACTCGGCAATCTCTCCTGAAGATTCTTGTCATAAATGCTGATGACCACCCTGCTCCGGAACAGGGCTTCCTCCTTTAATTCACACTTTGACAATACCTGTTTCAACTCTGAAAGGAAATTATCAATGCTCTGCCCTTCCTTTTGGACAATCGAAAAAAAATTATAAAGCTCAAACAAAACATTTTTCAGTGGGGCAAAATAATTTTCTAAGTTTTCAAAAACAACTTTCAGGTTAGTCTTTTCCTCCTCACTGGCAAACTTGATGGAAGACGAAGCTTTAGAGGTGTACAATACCTCTAAGCTTGCCAGTGGCTGAGAGAGCTCGTGAGACTGAGGTGCTGAGAGGTTGACTTGTAAGACTCTCAATACACTATGATTGACGAAGCCTGTTTACATATTTATTATTTAACAAATATACCCAGAACCCCATCAGTTGTAACAAGGCCATCATCATCTTTTAGCTTTCTTTAATTAATTATTGCTCATAGATCTGGATCACCAACTAGAAAAAGCAAACCTTATTACCCTGGTGGACAATGATTCCACTTGATCACAGTCTTAAGTGTGAGCATCCCACATAGCTACCATACTTTTGGTGGCATTTTATGGGAAGATTAGGCCTTGGATAATGGCTGAACTGCTATTTGACCAGTAGCGTCTTTGAAGTTACCTTAGTATCCAGATATCTGCCTTCTCTCCATATGCACTGTCTCAGTTCTCTCTCGTAACATTAATCCCTTCAGCAACCCTAGTCAATACGTGGTATACAATCATGACTGGAAATCTGGATTGAATCAATCCTTAAGTAGGTTTGAGAAACAATTAATTGATGCAGCCAGTGGTATTGACCAGAATATTTCCTCAATAATGTGTCTGCTGAATGAGCATTGTGGCCTAAGACAACTTGCAACTCGCCAATAGTAATATTTTATTTGTCCAGGGATATCTATGTATGTGTAGTATAAGAATAGAGCAAGTCAAAGACTACTACAGCTACAAAATCACAATTACATGCAATGGAAGTATTCCAGTACTACATATAAATCAGGACTTTATAAGGTACTAGAATGTTTTTAAACCTTGACAATACCATGATTTCCTTGAGGTACTTGGACAAGGTTTTGTAGACATTGTTCATGTTTTTACTCACTTTGATGTCAGCTTTGACTAGGGATCTCTCAACGTTGAATATCACTTTTTCTTCTAGTGTCACGTTGATGTAACACAAGACTGAACTCTGAAACGGTCTTCTCAATGAAAGCAAGCAAAAAAGATAAATGCAAAGTACAGGTAGAACATTATATTTCACAAAGAGGGACTTCCATGATTACCAGTAGGGGACATTCACTAATAATCTGATGGCATTTTTTTGTTTAGTTTCACAATATTTTTTAAAGTTTTAATTGGCCTTATGGAGGTACCCCACTGAATGATGTCATCAAAATAAGACGTAAGAATGAAGCCAATCAATAGAAGAATCCAGCATTTTACCACTGAAAGTTAAATTCAAATTCCACGGGAAAAATCATCTGCCATGATTGAGGTTTAAACTTGGATCCCTCAATATAGCACGAATTGCTTTTGTCAGTTAAGCTATCGAGGTATCTTTCCCTCCAGTGGATTTTTAGCCAATACTCTGGCTACCCAGGTAAAAATATTAGGTCTGTCATGGCTCTGAAACTGGGCTGTAACTGCTCTAAGACTGATGAGATCTGGAAGTGGTCTGTTATTGGCCTGGATTTGAAGCATCTTTACAATCCAGACCAGTTCAGTTAAGTAACAGACCACTCACAGATCAGATATTAGTCTTTCAGAGCAGTTACAGACCTAATATTTTTTACCTAGGTGGTCTAATTGAAGCCCGTTCATTTTAAGCTTCAACCTAGCAGCACAGGTCAGTTTCAGCTAGCAAGTGCATGATTTGGACTGCTTAATATCATTTTGTCTTGCAGTCTAAAACAACTTGTTCCTTTAAAGCCCATAAATATTAATGGGGAGGAAGGAGACAACTGTCTAAAGCATTGTGTGATATCATGGTATCCAGGCTCAAGTCCTGGTCAAGACGAATGATTTTTCCCGGGAAATATTGCAATTTTGTGTTCTTACTGGTGACTCTTCAAAGGTAATAATACCAATGGCAAGTCATGGTGTTCTCAAAATTAATTTAGCATTGAAGCAAAAAATTGCATTGGCAATCCAAAAGAGGCGATAATTAGGACGACTTATGGGAGATCTTTTTCGTAACTCATATGAAGCACTTCTGTAGCTCAGAAAGATCAATATTGGAAAAGGGAAGACAGTGAGCCTTGTCGTAAGGAGTTGCAGAGCGCAGAAGGGTTGATGATCTTGAGGAGGAAGGGCAGTTTAAGTCTGAAATTTGAAGTCAGAAAAGTTAGAAGGAAACAGTATCAGGGTGTCCAGCAGGAGGGCATTTGAAAATTCCCTGAAATTTCCAGACAATTTTTGTTTTTCAAGAGGAAATAATGACATATTCCCGTTAATTATAACACAATGTTCGGTATGTTTTTTGTGTGATAAAACGTAAGGATTAATTTTAAACTTGCATATTTGGAGGAAAATAAACTCAAAACTTTAACATAGTTTGAGAGAAAATCACATCACCTTTCTTAGATTTAAACACTCATGCTGGTAGTCAGGAACAAGGTTATATTACAGCCAGACTTTGCTATCAATAGCATTGATATAAAGTGATCAACAACTTAAAAAACGGAAGGAATTGACTCTTTTCCTTATTTTGCAAAATACAACAACGCAGGGGAAATTTGACTTCACAACTTTCCGATGAAGGCATATTCTTTACGCCAATGATTTTCAAACTATGACCAATAAGAACACTATGTACCTAAATAGAAAACATTGTACCTATCAGTGATTAGAGGAATGCAAAGTGCGACAACGCAAGGGAAATTCGACTTAGCAACTTGCCGTAAAAGGCACATCCGTTGCTGTTTTATATATTGATACCACAGAAAATTCCAGTCAATTCAATATTTCCCTGATACTTCCAGTGAAAATATAATTCCCTCAGATTTTCCGGTCTTCCAGAGTGCTGGACACCCCGAGTATGTAGATATCATGAAAGAAGTGACTTAACGCATGACAGATTTCTATACCAGTCAAGTTTTAGATGACCCTTTATGGGAGAAATCAATGCTGAGGCCCAGAAAAAGCCCATCATTCTACTGGCAGAATGGGCAATAAAAATTACATGAAATAAATGATAAAGTGATGATACAAAAAAGACCAATTCCTAGAGGATGATATGCATTGAATTATGTATTTAGTTTTTACACTCATTATTATTATTCTCATGGAACAACTATCTGCTGACAATTTTTTTCAGAACAGGCACCATCTTATATATATGTACTGTGAGGAATTAATCAATCCAGAGAAATGAGTAGAATATTGAGTTTGCTGCTTGATTCAGGAGACTAAAAAAGTGCACTACAATTAATGAAAAGAAGAGGTGATTCCAAAAGCTTGCGACCCTTAGATTTTAAAGTAGCTTGAGGAAGAGACTAAGGCATATGATTCAAGGCAACCACCCTCTTACAAAACCATGGGAACTTGAAAAATCCAGGAACTCTCTTTGAATTACCAGGGGCATGGAACTGATGAGAGATTTATGCCTTTCATAACTAAGGAACTTAGTTATGCACAGAGTTTAAGAGGACTCCACTTAATCATGTAATGATAAATCTATCCAGTACTAGACTATTCAAGCCCAGAACATGGCTAAGGGCAGTTTATATTATAGTCAAATTTCCATTACCACAAAGCACTCTAACTACAACCAATAACGCAAGTTTAACCCACATAATATGGAAAACATGAAGAAACAAAAGCAACACAAAGAATAGCACAAAAATTAGTACTATTCCAATGATAACCCAAACTGAATCAAATAATTTAAACATAAAATCTTGATGTGGATCATTTCTGCAAAAGTTCTACTGTCTGGTTACTTTTAGGGCATTTTCAGATCATTAGGTTTTCTTCATCATATTCTGGATCAACTTTCACTTTTAAATTCATCCACTTTCCATTGTTGATACTTCTGATGCTGGAAAGAAAAACAATTGAAAATATATCTTAAGACAATACCATTCTCAACAGAGCAAAACTCTGTAATGGGGATTCCCATCTGTAGGAGAGGTGCTGCATGTAAACCATCCCCCTTGTAGAAAGTATATGGCTTCCTCCTGTGTTATCCCTGTTTTGGAAATTCCACGAAGCCAATATCATTGTGAGTTTCCTATTGTATAACTCGAGTCATACAAAAGCAAACTCACAATGACTCTATGCCCTTGAATACAGATCACTTTGTGAGGATATTGGCTTAGTGGAAGTTTCAAAATTGGGATAACAAGAGGAGGAAGCCATATACTTCTACAAGTGGGATGGTTTACTTGCAGCACCTGTCCCACCAGGTCCCTGCATCTGACTTCATGGGCCCCTTACACCAACCCCAAACCCCCTTTGCAAAACCGTATTGCATTTAGGTGGATTTTCATATTTGAGATGTATTCACTCCCCTTAGGGTGGAGGGATCACTAACCATGGGCCATTGAACATACATCTCAATAACTTTTAAAAAATACTCAAGGCAACATTTCATATAAGAGTACCTGATTACGTGATGGAACACAACATATATGCAGTAATGGAAACAATAAAATTATTTTACTTAACATTTTTGCCTCAAGGTGACGCATCACACCCACTCAACCAGTCGAATCCGTCATTCATTGATTCCCAGACTCAATTGTTGAAAACCTATGAATCAACATGAAATTTTCAGAAAATAAGAGCTTAGCCAAAGAATGGCTGTAACTAAGATGATAATTGTATCGCAGTGCATAAATGAACCATCAGGTAATCAGAAAGATATTTAGCATATTTTTACATTTTAGAGAAAAATTTAACATGGGGAGATACACCAATCTTTCTCCTATTTGAATGCCAAGTAAGTAGTCATAGTTGAAGGGTAAAAACTGCAATTGACTCTTTTCAGCTAGCTACCAGTGGTTTTCAGCGATGATGGCCCAAAGAGTCCAGCCTACCTCCCTGACCTTTGGGCAGTGCTGCCTGTACCTATGCAAAGGAGACTTGGCAATACCTCAGAGGTGACTGTTTAATCTTTCACTTGGTGTGATATGACAATATTTGATAATAGCCATTTAATGATCAGCACATTGTGAATAAATAGTTAAGAAATATTGCATGCTCCCGAAAACCATGTGTTACAAATGCGACTTGCCTAAAAACCAAATCCATTAGTTTTACTTGATAGCCATAACTATTACTGAATGTAACTAATCTACTATAAGTAAACCTATGATAGGTATGCTAAATTCACCCCAATCCAAACAAAAATGGAAAAATTGGTCCAACTGCCTTAACATAAGCCTGGGTCTGCTTCTTCACAGCTGCCAATAGAAATTTTTTCGACATTTAGTGAACACACTGTAATTGAAATGCTTCCGAAAAAAGTCAATTCATATTACATACACGACATAGGCAGCACTCGTAGCATGTCAGAACCAAAATTTAAGGAAAAACCTCACCACTCCAGGCAAGGACACTAAGTGCTCAATAGCCTTGCAAGTCTAGAAATACTATCAAAAATATGTATAAGAAAAAATGTGGTTGATTATCAGTGAAGTCTGTGCAATTATACTCCCACCCTGAATTTTCGGATCCTAATTTGATCCTCAAAAATGTATTTCCAATAACTGCCAATGCATAAACAGCCCCACATCCTGAAGCCTATGAAGACCAAGTCATTTCATCTTCCTAATGCAAACATTTTTCTGCAATATAGCTGTCTTACCCAGGACCAGCCATGATGGTCTATTCCAGGACAATCAGCCGCTTCCAGGGAATGATGGGATATCATGCTATGCTGCTCAAAGGAAGTATATGAAGACAGAAGCAATTCCCCACTTATGTAAGTAGATGGCTACCCAAGCCAAGATTTTTCAATGACCTCATTACCACCCCTCTGTTGCAATCCTCACAAAACCCATGAAATAGAAATGTGATGAGAAGCTATACTTGAAAGAGGTTGTCAATGATTAATACATACTCACAGGCCTACAGCACATTTTTAGTGCTCCCTAGGCTCACGTGGCTGCGCTACTGATTCATTTAAGAGCCATATCATTACTTCCAGTGAATCTACGGTTGCATTACATTATCTCATGATAAAGATACATGGTGCAAAAATAACACTTAAATAGATTCAAGTGAAACCCAAAGAGTTTGATGTGATTCACATACCATTTAAACCCACAAAAATCTACTAACGTAATGACAGGTTGCAATAAATAAAACTAAGTTTTATAGTTTTAACATTTTACTTGATGTAAAAATTAATATTGTACATGTTAAAATTCTCAGAAAAAGAATCCAAGAATTTTTCCTCCTAGATGTTTCCGCCTTGCTTCTTCATGGTCCATGATTCCTCCACTTGTGGTGAGAACAACAAATCTGAAAAGTGAAGGAATAATTATAAAAAATTCTGAGTGCATTTCATAAAATAACCTATCATCTAGGAACATTGGTTCCCAAACTCTTTAACCCTTGAACCATAATCAAACCCTTCAAAATCTAATCTGAATGATGATGGGAACATGGCTAGCAAATATTTGAGCAACACTTCCAACATTATTCAGCTTTTCTCACACACCCCGAAGGAGTAAATCTACATCAAGCTGGGACTGCTGACCTAGCTGATTGGATCATTGATGATCATAAATTCTATGATCTCTGGCACACATGCATGAAAGCTCATGGTCACTACATAAATATGTGTTCAGTCTAATGTAAGATTAGCTGAGCTGATCGGGCAATGTTAGGTGACCAGGCTTAAGGCAAAACAGGTACATAAATGTGAAAAAAGAGGACTTAATTATGTTCTCATGGCTTGAGACAGATCCCTGGTCTGAGAACAAGAGTAAAATTGCAATGAACTTTTACTAGTGCTCCATAAACTTCAGTACAGAACACCCCACAATTATTGCATATAATGTAGTAACCATTATTCTCTCCTGGCTATAAAAAGGAACCTAGGAAAATTCAATCTATAACACTTCAGTAATAGAAAATTGTACATTGATGTAAACAAAATTCAACCTCCACATAGTTGACCAGGTATTCAAAAGGCTTAAATCAGGCTGTTTAAGGCCAGAGTGGGGGAGAATGTGGATATATTACCCCCCACACAAGTGATACAGTAGCTACTTACTGATGCAATGAGTACATACTACAAGAAAAATGAATTGCAAATCAAAGGCAGAAAGGTATCTTCATTTAGTAGAACAAAACAAAAGGGGTATTTACAATCCTAATCATATTCCTAGGCTGGAAATTGAATTATAAAATATCTATCCACTGATCGTGATTCACATGGTGACAGAAAAAGAGATGCCTACTTAACAACAGTAACAAAATGGAGGATTCCTTTCTCTTTTCACCACTTTCTGTGCTAATCAAACCTAAACAATCACGTGAAAAAATGCACACAAATTATAAAAACAAAAAATGTCCCTTAATAAAACTTGAGATATTTACAACTGAAAAAATAATTAACATCCATCGTTTTAGGCTGATCTATAGAGCTCTGCACGCATTGAAATCAGTTCACTATTTTCCAAGAGCTACAAAGAATAGGAGTAGTTAGGCTGCGACCAACATCTTCAATTAAAAGAAAAAAAGCATTAAACGTGGAGGCCACCAAACTGTCCTAGATTGATCCTCATGGCCTTGAATTAGTTTTGAGTCCCATACTCCGAAACACTACCTCTTCAAAATAATACTGCACCCTGCTTAAACCCATAATTTTAAGCCATTAACACCTAGTCACAACTCCTGATACCAAGTAATTTCATTGAAACTCTCACTACAACACAAAGGCAGTTTTAAAGACAATGACCCTAAGTCTCTCCTTTACAATGGAGGCATGCGGATCCGATTACGTAGACATTTGAAAGATAATTTCAGGCACACAACTTGCACATCGGTGTCCTTCAAAGCACATTATGCTCAATATGCTAGGCAGTAATCTCATAGCCAAAAACAATGGTATCATAGAATGATCCAAGGTAACTACCATTGAAACAATTTCATAATTATAAAACACCTTTTCGGCATCTATTGTTCGAACATTTTTCACAATAGGTTGGGCGATGAAAAGTTTGTACAGGCAACTAGCACTTAATCAAACCAACAGCTAACCGATACTTCATGCCAAGAAGAGAGGTGCTTTACCCGAACTGTCTTGAAGGGAGAAGGTCATTAGTCCACTTTTCAATCGATGAGATTGGGACATCGAATCGTGGTGAGATCACTCCGCATTTATTTAATCTTCCAGTAAGATTTACAACAATCTTTCCAGCTCTATGGTCATCGACCATTTCGAACTCCCCGATGTAACCTGAAACAGAGAAAAACAAGAACGATGTAAGTACTACTTAGTCCCACTATCTACCACATGGGAGCAATTTAGAACATACGTTTCTCACTAAAACAGATAATCCAATACTGAGTTATGAATAGTGCCCTACATCCATAACCATATGCGAAATAAATCGAGTAAAAGAGTATAAAGAGCTAAGGTCCAGCCCGATAAATCATTTCTTACAAATAATCGCCAAAATTTAACAAGTCAAACAAATTGGAAACGTGTACACTGAACCGGGATGTCAAACACGGCAATTCAGATGAAACTGTTTACAATTACAACTGGAATACATAAATGAAATAAACATCCGGGTTACAAATTAACTAGCTAAGTACTAAAGTAAACACGAGGTCGGGGCCACACCGGAACCGGCTCACATTTATCATTGATATAAACAACAAATCTCTAGCGATCAAATGGTTGACGAGAAAGGTACACTTACCATGCTTCATCATTACTGAAAGGAATTTTACGATGACTTTGGAACAGGGCCTAAGCAACACCTGCCTTTTTCCTCTTTTCTCAGCATTATTTATTGATTTGAGGGCGTCACTTAGCACGTTCATTCGCACCATGGCTGAAAAGATAAAATAACTGTCAACAAACTCACATCACTCGATTAAGAAATGATGAAGGGAGAACTATTAGGGGCTATTTTATACATTAAGTCTATCATACGTGAACAGGACTTAATCAGGACTACCTGCCACGAACGCAAAGTCAATCGGGCAAATCACAATAGCTAAAAAATTTTACATATAGAAGTTGAGGAAAATTTGGATTTACATAAAGTGTTAAATAGTGCGGTAAAGTCAAAGAAAAACTCACTGGAAAGACCAGAATTCGCAAATCCAGGGGCATAAACACATCAACATGCTCGAGTTACACACGCGAACAATAACTTATCATCAGTTTCATAGAAGTATATATAAACGAATTGAAGGTTAAATACTGATAAACAAGATTAAAACTATAATATTTAATGAAAAGGCACACAAAATAGAGGATTACCTGTGATTTAAATTCACCTTCCTAGGGCAAACCACACCGCCAGGTTACACGCGACTTGAAAGAATTGTCAATAAAGTGCCATCTACCGTGTATAGCGGAAACGTAAACGAGTTAACGAAAAACAAGGACGCATCGACACCATCGGCGCTCATTCAAATTCCGCATATAATACCCGTTGCCGTTGAGACCGGATGAAAAGGCATATTTAATTCCCTTAGCACTGCTCATCGAGATAGAGGTAACGTATGACATAATTTATTTTCGAAAAAATTGCTTTTAGGTTTATCTCTGGAATAGTAAACCATGATTCTTCTGCAGGTCCTGCAATTTTGCACTATAGCATCAACATTTACCCACTTCTAAACCATGGAACACGCAATCTATTTTTATTCCCAATTATTTATGATACAATATTGAAATTAAGATATGAGGAAGGAGTTATGAATGAAGTAAGGCAATGCTAATACAAAGTGATATTTTCACATGCACTTAAGAAATTTTTGTTTTAAGTAAGAGTGCAAGTTGTAACGGCTTAATGTCTACTTCCCATGCATTTTCTTGGAGTGTAATATTGCAAATTATTTTTCTTCAGATTGAAGAAAATTCTCTCTTTTGTTATACTATACTTTTTTTGCGAAAATCTTTTTTTTCCTCATTCTTCAAGTAGGTACCATCTTTTTGTTCTTGGCTGAAAACCTTCCATTTTTTTTTCTCAATATCCGCTCGAAAGTTTTTCCTTTATTTCTCCTCTAAAACTTATATTTTCTTCTAATATTTCCAAACCTCGTATAAATGTTTGTTTCTATATAATGTTTTTATTCAAAGTGTTCTGTTTGCTTTGTTCTTGGTAATTCTTGAGTCTTGTATTATTCTGCAATTAAGTGTAGTACTTTAATCATATCTTGGGCTGCCAAATCACCAAATTGGCAAATGCTGGACCCTCTACCTTTTGCTCCTTTTCTTTGGACCTTGATGAATCCCCTCCAATCCTTCTTTTATGGCTTTCTACCATATTCTCCTAGTCTTTTCCAAGATAATCGAGATAGTCCATCTCCCTGTTCAACTCCTGTCTTTATCTCAAACTGCCCTGAAATTTCCTCGTGATATGTAGCATTATAGACACTGCCTGTTAGTGATAGGTTGATCATAGCTCTCATTTTGCCATCCATGCCAAATTCTTCCAAGACATCAAAGAGAATCCGCTGATCAGCTGACACAGCAAACATCACTGAGCACTAAATTTCTACCAAATACTGCTCTTACTCTCAAAGTGCATTTTAGACTATCTGTTCCATCCAGGGTCTTCCATGCCTGTAGCCTCCTTGATACTTACCTATTTGATGATCCACCTACCCTTCTACTCTACTTAGTTATATCAGTTATATCTTAAGAAGTTCTTAGTCTCTCAAGTTAATGAAACCATTGGGTAAGGGTGCTTTTTGTAGTGGTGGGAATTGTTTCTTTTTCCCTCTTATCACTAATCAGACTTAAGTTTTCCACTTCCTTATCCGCTCAAATTTTCCACATCTTTGCTATTATCCTACCCTCCATGACCTTTTTATTATTTTAGTGTTTTTGATGACCCTTTTCATTTCCATGGTGCTCAAGGGTATTGGCTGCAGACTTGGGTTTCGAGGTTTCTTGGAAGGTCAGTTTCTATGGTGGTTCCTCAATATTTGGAATGGTACAGTAATAAGTGGCCAAAAGTTGGTACCTAATTTCTTTATTACCTACTTACTGTAATTGTCTGTTTATAGTATGCTCTGATGAATGCGAGTTTTATTTCCTGATCAAAATGACTGGAAAGATATTCACTCTGAAATTATGGTAAAGTTTGTTATCAAGTCTGTTACTGGTTTTTTGATTTTTTGATTATTTTGTTTTGTTCCAAGAGTTGGTAATTTTCCTTTCAAGATCTTAAGCCCCAGCGTATCCTCGTATATTCTGACTACCAAATCTTGTGAGTTGTCATCTAGTGATGGTGTTTCTTGTAATTTCAAAATGTATATGTTTCATTCTTCTGAAACTTTCGTCAGTAATTTGAGCTTTCATATTTTTATGAGTGTATTGATATTCAGTGTTTCAAACAGATATTTTTGCCTAGGCCATATTTTCTTTAAAGAAGTTTTAGGGAACTCCAACTCTTCCTTATGTAATGTCTCAGGCTCTCCAGAATCTGCTGGCCTGCTGGTGCCACCATTGGTGGTGCTGGATATCTGTGTCCTGTTACCCCCTAGAGTTGTTTTCATCATGCAAAGACCTTCTGTGGGCGGGTTTTATTTTCTTTACCATCAGGCACATCAGCCTCCCCAGGAACATATTTTCTGTGCTGGCTAATAGAGCTTCTAATGGACCATTGATGTAATTTTATGAGGCAATATCTGCTCTGGTGGTGAGCTGAATGCCATTTTGTGTCTTGACTCATTCATAAAGCCTCCATAAGACAGTTGAGAGGTCAAGGTTGACCCTTTTAGTTGCTCAAAGATGGTCTTAGCTTCAAATGTGTTGGCCCTGGCACCCCTATCAAGGCTCTCTTTCTTTTGATGAATTGAGTCTAAGCCTGAAAGTAGGTACTCACTATGGACCCCACCTTCTCTACTGCATCAATAATGTAGGCCTCTGAGAAGTCATCTCCATAGATCTCCCAGTCCCCCATCAATTAATCTTGTCCCCTCAAAGGAGTGCAATTGTTGACCCTCAGGCATGACACTCCAGAGGTCCTTCCTGTTTGTTTCCATTTTGGCATATCACCCCTAAGACATCATAACCTCAGGGAGTAACAACTATCTTCTTTCCATGAGAAGCCTTGGCACATGACAGCTTCCCAGTTGCTTTGGCCCTCTTAGACTCATGTGCCTCATAGGTGTCGCCCCGAGTTCTGTGCTGCTTTTTAGGCTTAGGAGTATCTCATATAGCATCAGATAGCAGTATAATATCAGCTATCTCCTCCACCTTACGTCTCTATGTAGGGTTCCACCTTGGTGTCACCCTTAGAGGAAGAAGCTCTCATCTTTTCCTTGTACCCCTGCAGTTTCTTCTGTCTTCTCCTGGCAGCCTCACTTATACTCATAGAGCCCTACCTCAGTGGGTAAGGTGCAAATACCTGGAGGTTCCTTGGCATCCGGAGTTTCTCTGGGAAAGGCTTGTTACCCTCTGCCCAGGCATGGAAACCTTGCCCAGACATGGAAACCGGTGCTGAGATGCATGTGAGAGGATAGGGAAAAAAGGGGGGAATAAGCGGACCAATCACGAGACACCTGACCATATGCCAAATGGTATATAAGCTGGATGATGACCAGTTGATGATGAAAAACATGCCCTGATGATGATGGACAACTCGTTCATCGAAACATTGGCCGAGGTGGAAAGTTTGAATCAGTGGGAAGCCCTAATAACCTTCAATTATGGTTAATTTCATGGTTTTTGGTAAAAGTTGTGAGGTTATTGTGGGTGTACATCACAGCGGAGAAAAGGTAGATGCTAGGAATAGGGAGAATATTTAGTTTCCTAAAAATAGGACGACAAGGGGCATTGTAGGGCTCTTTAACCATGAGACGAACAGCTCTTTCTTGAATTTTAAAAATATTCTTAGCATGATGGGAGGGGCCCAAGAAAAGGACACTAAATAGTATATTGGAATAAAAATCCCCATAGTATTATGAATTGAGGACATTTGGCAAAACTGTATATCTTGTAAATCTGATTAAGAAGCAGATAGAACTTAATTTACTCAATACATGAGTAGCATGTATCTCCCAGCTCATGCCTGCATTGAGATGAGTCCCAAAATTATAGACACTCACTGCACTTTTTCCCAACCTGGGATCACTCATCCCTCATCTCCATGCTTACTGTAGGCATTGTGGTGCATAGTGGCACTTGCTAGATGAGAGGTTGAGGTCACTGAAGGTGAAGCTACACTGGAATGTAAAAAGCTTTGTGACTCTGAGGAAAAAGGTGGGAGGAAGCTCTATAGTATGTGATGAGAGACATCACAATGAGATTTGAGTGGATACAGTGTGACATCAATAAGTATATATCTGTTATCTTCAGTCAGGTACGTAGCCAGAAATTTGCTTCGGGGGTGGGAGAGAGGAGGGATGGAGGAGGGGGGGAAGGGGCTAAGTCTTAGTTCCGGGGCGGCTAAGTAAGTTTGCTTCATCATGTTTGGATTTTTTGAAGGACGATGTAATGCTGGCTTGACTTCGTTTCATGTTGAATCACACTGTGAAGGAAGAAGCTAGATGAACGTTCCATGCATCACCAACAACAAGTAGTAAACTCCAAACTTGACTACTCAGTCCCCATGATTCCGTGCAGTGAAACATTTTGACTGCTGACATGTCATATGATCCTGGTGGCACTGGCTCCACTCTTACCCAGAACCTCCCCTGCACTGACTCCTTCACGTGATATATGACAGTTGGATTGTGTGAATCTCCCTCGCAAGATTGGACGATGATCGCAGACCGTGAGCACGACCTCCTTAGCAGACATATCCTAAGATGGGGCATGGACCCTCCCCCCTAGTTTTTTGCTGTTGGGCCCGGGTGGCTTGTTTGGAAGCATGGAACCCAACACCACTGCAGCTGTGACTCTCAGAACTTGATCCGGCACATTTTTTCAAAAAATAGATGATTAAGTTACAATTATAGTCTCGTATGTCATTTTTCAGAGTTCCTACAGAGTGATTAGGAGGCAGATATCAACGCAACTGAATATCGAGTAACAGTGAGTCAGGGAATGAATGCCCCTTGGCTAGTGGTTCCCTCAGCTAATGAATCAAAGGCAGTCGCTGCACGGGGAAACAACATTTCATGGGGGGCTGAAGCCCACCCCCCCCAGCTACCTGCCTGTCTTCAGTGTATACTTAGTGCCCATGTGTGCTATGTTGCCTCTCTCACTCTATCTCTCATCAAAATGCTCTGTCACTCTCTCACTCTATCTCTCATCTGTATAGTATTTGGCAACCTCTTCAGAAAGCTTACAAAGGGATATTTTGTTAACCCCCCACCCCCATTCGAATTAGAACTTTTCTGCTGCCATTTGGTAATGAATTCAGTGAGAATCCCGATGGATTTTATTAAAGAAGCAGGGTTTTCACTCTGCTCAAAATTATCATGGATAAGGTGCTTCACACTCTGAGTCAACATACATATTCCCAGAACCCTCTCAACTGTCTCTTAACTAGGAACTCTTGGTAAAGAAAACAACTATCAATGTCGGTTCCCTAATTTCCACTGATGCTGTGTATGTTTGCTATACTTTCGCGACACTGTCACATAGACCAATTTATCGTGAGCAGAATTTACCCTGAATCTTTATCATCTGTGTGGTTTCTAAAGGGACTACCAAATGTAATTACAAATGGGTGAGCAGTCCCTCTGGGGGCCCATTGAGACATCATTTGATTCAATTATTACTATCACTTTTGTCCCTGAGATAGGGTAAATATTTTTCTTAGGTACTTGGGATGACCTTCCTGTTAAGGTCAAAGCAACGAATCACTCTTGCCAAGTGCTATACTCTCTTCATCACCCTCAAAATTAGGCTCGTTTTCACTCTCTCTTCGGTATCTCGAATGTAAACAGTCTGGATGGCCTCATATGCATCACCCTACCCGCTTATGTGGGACATAAACGCTGCTGGGTGTCCCAAGCATCACCAGTCTAATCATGTGGCCAGCTCTTTTCCTCGCCACATAAACAAAGATAACGATGATAATCCTCTTAGTGATTTTCATTCCTTAATGTCATGCTCTGTGTCTTTCCAAGTATATACCACTGAAAATTGTGTTTTTCCATAGGAAAGTTAATTTTGTAATATTATTTTATACTATGTATATAATGGCTCTGAACCTAATGGTGAGGAAATCGAAATGTTCCTACAGAGTGATTAGGAGGCAGATATCAACGCAAATGAATATCAAGTAACAGTGAGTCAGGGAATGAATGCCCCTTGGCTAGTGGTTCCCTCAGCTAATGAATCAAAGGCAGTCGCTGCACGGGGAAACAACATTTCGTGGGGGGCTGAAGCCCACCCCCCCCAGCTACCTGCCTGTCTTCAGTGTATACTTAGTGCCCATGTGTGCTATGTTGCCTCTCTCACTCTATCTCTCATCAAAATGCTCTGCCACTCTCTCACTCTATCTCTCATCTGTATAGTATTTGGCAACCTCTTCGGAAAGCCCCCTCCACCATGAGGACGTGGCTGCCCCAACAACTGAAGATGTTTGGACGATCATGAAAGCACATGAACCTCAGTTGCAAAGATATTTAAATCCAAGCTTAATGTAGATGAGCAAGTATAGGAGCCAGTGAAGGTCTTTTGCTGTGGCTTCTGGTAGGCTGTTGATTACCTTCCCAGACAGCACTCTTTATTAGAAATTATTTTTCAGTGAAACCTGTCTTTTGTGGAATCTCTTGGACTCTAATTTTTTCTGGATAAGGCAGATTTCTGCTTAACTCAGGGTTATATAGATATCAAAAAAGACATCAAAAGAGCATTATGTCATGCGATGAATTGCCTTTTTGGAAATAATGAAAGGACTGCATCACCTGATGATGGTTGAATTTTTTCATGAATATGTATAAAAATTTAATATGTATAAAATACATAGTTATCATAAAAGATGTATCTAAGAAGTTAAATTAGTTGGTTTTAAGGTACTAACCTCACCATTACTCTGTGGATACCTGTTCATTTCAAATACTTTCATAATGAAAGAGGTAACTTTATCTGATTCCACAATTTATTTCTCTAACCAACCTAGGTTTTTGCATGAATAGGCCAAAAATAGTATAATGTGCCAAAACCAGGGTTGGTTTGAGAAATGAAGTGTGGAATCAGATAAAATTACCTTTTTCATTATGAAGAAATCGGTATTATCTTTACTAAGACTACAGTTTGCTAAGGCCCATTAAGAACCCAACATTTCCCTATGAGACTTTTTGTCTTCTTTACTTTTTAGGGTTAGATTTTCATCCTCATTGGATTCAGAGTCAAATGCTTCTTTGAGTGAATCCCTCTGAAAGAACTTGGAAATGCATACCAACCATAGCAGTTTTCTTTTCTGCATAATGTTTTAGATGACAGTGCCTTGAAAAACATTCCAGTTCCATCCCTGTTGAAGACATCACATGGTTGAAAGTCTTACTTTTTTTATTTAATACCTGTCCACTCCTCTAAAGTTTCTATATCCATGATGTTATACTGGCTGACAAAATCACTCCAAAGAATACTGTCTTGTCAGGAAACTCTACACCCAACTAGGGGAGGCCTTTAAATCTGGTTTTACTAAGCAACTGAGAAATCCATTGGTTTTTTTTTTGGACCATTGGACCAGATGAAGAATATTCCTCAATCAAGTTTTCAGAGACCATTCCAAAACTTATTTGTTCAGTTCTCCATATTCACAGAGAGGAGTTTTCCTTTTAGAAAATAAACTTAGATCTAAAAGAATTGAGAAAGAATACATGCTAATTATTTAATGGTTAGCTAGTTTGCCAATTAGGCAATGCCAATAATTGCCAATGATTTGTAAAATGGTTTGCTAGTTTGCTAACACTCTCTTCGAGCACCATCCGCGAAGGAGATACATGTGGAAAATGGCAGGTGATATTGCCTGATACCATATACATAGACTGCATATTTGTCAGAGTTAGATACAAATACACAGTGAAGCATTGTAAGCGAGCTATCCCAATGCAGATATAAACAGTGACCACAACCTAGCAGCTATGGACAGCCATCTATGATCAAAGAAAATCAAGAAGATAAAACTCAAACCATGGTGGGACATGAAAATCCTGTGGAAGAAGGGAATGGAGAGAGATTTGCCACAGCCATCGCCTGGAAACTAGAATATGAGGCAGAAATAGGGATTGAAGAAAAATGGAATGAGCTGAATAGGACAATCACAGAAGTAGCAGAGGAGCAACTGGTGAGCAAGACAGTCAAGATGAAGAAGCCATGGATAACGGCAGAGATCAGGAAACTAATAGAAGAAAGAAGAAAATACAAGAACCCCAGAAATGAAGAAGAGGCAACCCTATACAAGAAGCTGAGGAACCAAGTAAATAGAGAGTACAAGAAGACTAGGGAGGATTGGATTGAAAGCTGCTGTGAGGAAGTCAACAAGAACATGAAGAAAGGAAACACAACAGCATACAAGCTAGTGAAGAAACACAGGAGAGAAGAAAACGAGAACCAACAACATCAGAGATGCGAACGGGAATATGTTGATAGAGGATGAAAACAATGAGAATAAATGGTAGCAATACATCAAAGGACTCTACCAAGGGCCGATGCCGCTGGAAGAAAACCTAATGAAGGACGAGAGTGAGGTTGATGAGGAAGATCAGGGCCCAATCATACTGAGGAGTGAATTTGATACAGCAGTAGAAGACCTCAAGAATAACAAAATGCCTGGAGAAGACACCATCAATGGAGAAATCATCAAAGCATTCAGAAGTAGAGCCAAGGATAGCCTATACAAGATAATCAGAAATAGGTACCAAAACAGAACACTTCCAGAGGATTTTCAAAGAAGCTTAATGATTGCAATACCAAAGAAGACAAGGACTGAGAGATGTGAGGAGCACCGAACCTTGAGTCTAGTGTCACATGCATCAAAAATACTCACACGAATAATAAGCCAAAGAATGGAAAGAAAAATTGAAGAAAACCTCTCAGAAAACCAGTTTGCATTTAGGAAGAACAGGGGTACCAGGGAGGCCATACTCTGCCTGAGAGTAATTGTGGAGAAAACAATATATGTGAACGAACCATTGTATGTCACATTCGTGGACCTGGAGAAAGCCTTCAACAATGTTGAGAGGAACAAGAAGTTCAGACTGCTCAAAAACTTCGGACTGGATTACAATGACAGAAGAATTATCTACCTATTATACAAGAAGCAAGTCGTCACAATGTGAATGGTAGACACAAGTCAGATAGATGCTAAAATTAACAAAGGAGTAAGACAAGGATTCAACCTCTCACCATCACATCAACATGTAGGTATGTGGAGGAGGCCATATGAGAAGCACAAGATATTGGACCGAGCGGAGTGAAGATAAATGGTGAAGAAATAAATATACTCTGCTTCGCAGATGATATCACAGTCATAGCTGGAAATCATGAGGATCTTCAAAGGTCACTTAATGTAATGGACCAAGTTCTCCAGGAATACATGAAAATAAGTAAGATGAAGACTAAAATCCTAGTATGTGTGAAGGAGAAGCTGAATGTGGAAGTCACCCTGAGAGGAGAGAAATTAGAGCAAGTGGATTCCTTCACCTATCTTGGAAGCACCATCACTTGGGATGGAAGAAGTACAACGGAAATCAAGCAGAGAGCCCAAGCCAGGATGGCATTCATGGGAAAAAGATGACTGCTTTGCTCAAAGAAGATAGGACTACAAACCAGGGAACAGTATGTGAAAACATTCGTGTGGAGCATAGGACTCTACAAATTGGAATCATAGATCATTGGAAAAGCTGAACAGAAAAGAATAGAAGCCTTTGAAACCTGGTGCTGGAGGAGGATGCTGAAGATAAAATGGATGGACAAAATAAGAAATGATGAAGTGTACAGAAGAGTAGAAGAGGAGAGGACCATATGGAACACCATACAGAAAAGAAGAACTAGATGGATTGGACACACTCTGATACACAATGAGTTTGTGAAGTACACAGTTGAAGGCAAAATCGAGGGAAAAGTCCCCAGAGGAAGATCAAGGAATGAGTTCAAGGACCAAATAAAGAGAAAAGTACATTGGATGAGATACTAGGAGGTAAAGGAACTAGCATTAGATAGGGAAGGGTTGAGGGCTGCAGTCAACCAATCGTAGGTTTGAATGACCAATAAGTGAGTTTGCCAATTAGTGCTGTTTGGAAAAGAAAGAAATTAGTTTCTAAGGACCTGCCTCTTTCTTAATTTCTTCTTTTTTCTTAATTACTCCAAAGATTTGCATCTTTCCACACTTCAGCCTTTCCTGTATCTGTTTAGTGGAAAGATTTTCTTGTTCAACAATCAATTTCAGCTTATTTTTCAGCATTAATAAGATGAGTGGAATTAGGAAGTGTACTCAATTAGGAGCTCTTCAAAGGTCCCCAGTGTTCTGTGGTGTGGTCATACCAGCCCGGCAGCAAGTAGGAGAATGATTCCATCTACTTTAGTTTTTAGCCAGACAACACAACACAATACATAGTATATACAATGTGTGTGAAATGGAACTCATGGTGGGACATTATGCCCTGGAAGCAGGTTTAAGCCAGAATTAGATGTGGAAGTGTGTTGGTTAAAGGCAGTGCGACATTGTTTCTTGAGTCCCTCCCATTGTATTATGTCAATCAATAATGAGGTAGAGATCCTAGAGTAGGCTGAAGACAGCTTTGGCTTACCCTACTCTAAGGTGAGGGATTTGAAAACATTTTACGAATTTACTTCCTTTTGGTGAATATTGTGTATAGAATTGTTAAGTGGAATTGTATTTAAGAATCTTGTGGGTCTTGTGACCAGGGATCTATTTGGTTTTTCTCATTAGACAGTTTCCGTTTACACACAGGATACCAGTGCATGTAAAGATTTTTAGTTTCGTATCTTATGCCTGAATGTTGACAATGGCTTATTGTGGATGAGATTTTTCTCTAATTAGTACAGATAAATGAAAAACCTACGGATATGGTAAACTTAGAATCTGATATGTGAATTGGTAAGAAATATTTTCCACAATAATCGGATTTTGAACCTAGGCCCTTTGGGTAGCCTGAACTCTTCTATACATGTTGAGCTGGGACTTCTTCAGGAGTTGCCATACCAGCCTGATCCTCATGTCACAGGGAGATGAGAAATTACTGTTGTAATTTTAGTAAATTATTGGGGTGTTTTGCATATTTTACTGCAGCCCCTGAAAATTACCATACTTTTTGGTAAGATTCACCTTTGTCTCAGCTATTTTTCATCCTGATATATTCCAAACGTATTATTTTAAGCCAAGTCGTATACATATTTCATAAAATCTTAATTATAACTCAAAGCACATATGACTCATTTATGGAATAATTTTCCTTGTGGAATATTTCTTGGGCTTTCGTTTTAACAGTTTGGAAAAAAATTTCTCTCACCAAACAAAAGAAAGAAAAATTGTGTGTGCGCTGCCATATCATGCTGTATTTATTTTTAAATTTTCTTTATTTGTAATACACCAATGTAGCAACAGTAATTTGGTTCCTATGCCATTCACCTCTTTTTGCTGTTGGCTTTCCTATTAAATCCTCCATTAGCTTTTATATAATTGCAGAAAATTAAAAATTCACTGGAAAATTATGGAAATTTTTGAAAATTACCATAATTTACTGCATTAATTTACCTCAAATGAAAAACACGGTAATTTACCCATCTCTTGGTGCAAGCACAGGAGGATTATGGGAGGAGTGTCATGGTAACATGGCAGAAGTTCTAGTGGGAGATCTTTGTTTCCTCCACCTGCTCGGCCATGCTTGCTTCATCCTCCCCAGTCTCAACATCTCCATTTTTTTCACTCTTTTAATGGAAAAAATTGCATGCAGGTGTTAGATAAAAGTCAATGCTGTGGAGGTTCATCATTTTTACATAATTTTACTTAAAAGGGAATCAAATCCCATGTTCTTGACGGTCATACCACCAAGTCTCCTTAATGCAAAAAGGAATTTCCAGTGCAGCGGTGAAGCATCAACAGGAGAGAGGTAGAGGTCTCTCTCCGAAAATGTCTTTAGCACAAATTATCTCCAAAAATACGATTGAGATAACAGGAGGTACTTGGGACCAAACAAATATGTTGAATGAACCAAAAATGAATTAAGTGTATTTCACCTGCTTAAGAATTACAAGCAAAATATTGCAAGGGTCTGCAAACCTGTGTTCTGATATTCAGCAGTCAATTACCTACCAATTTTGATGTAGTGCTAGACAAACAGCTGAGCAATAAGCACACCATAGTGATCGCCAGTATAAGAGAGTGAGCAGTCCGGTTTGCCGTAGGAGGGGAGGTTTTCGGCAAATTTGAAGGTGGAATGGGTGAGCTATGGAATAGAGGCGATTGATAACCTCAGAGGTGAGGTTTTGGCAAGGTCCGAGAGTGGAATTTGGCGAGGGGGTGTATAGAATACAGGTGATTGGTAAGGAAGGTAATGGAATAGGCAGGCCCGTTTTTAACCCTCGTGGCGCTATGGGCAAGTTAAACAGGTGCGCCCCTGGGCATGACCACCGACGGGGCGGAGTGGCTCTTACAGTAGTACGCGCGCGCCCTCTCAACAGCTCCAAGGTCAAACTCTGTAGTGGTGGCAACTCTGTTGACGTCGCTCTACAGTACAACCTTTACGAAAATAATACACTTTGGTTTGCTGTGTGTTAATCCCTTATAGGCGTTTAATTTTTTTTCTACTTCACTTTTGTCATCTGGTAATTAACTTGTAATCTTCTCTTGCCTTTACCTTTACGCCCCAAAACCCTTGCGCCCCTGGGCAAGTGCCCATTTTGCCCAGTTATAGAATCGGACCTGGAAATAAGTACGGTTACATACAGAATAAGTAAGGTTCCTCAGGGTGGCCACTTACCCGGGAAATCCGGGAACATCGGGAATTATAAACCAACCGGGAATAGATCGGGAAAAATCCGGGAAGTTCGTCGCATTTCCGGGAAAAATATGGACCGCGTAAGCAATTAAAAATCGAAGCCGTCATGCAGCTTTCTATAATTTTTCAGTATTTACACCGATTATGTGCAGAACCAGAATGTAAAGGAAAGACTTGCTGTTTTTATTGAACACAGTGCAAAAGTGATTTGAATGAATGGAAATGTATTGTCTTTAACATATTGTAATTTTTACTGGTGTTCTTATTACGAGAAATCGGGTTTTACAAACATCTTAGACTTCGCCTCATTCAATGACCACCAAATAAATGCATTTTTTGTTTGATTGAGAGATGGTTTGGAAATTCATCGTGTAATTTAGATAGGGTGATATTTTTAGGAGTTTATGCATGTCTAAAGCAACAAAGATGACTTCATATTTTGTCGTATGCATCGGTCGTAAATAATATAAGGCTTCCAATGGAGAAAAAATTGTTCAGCGCTTCGAAACATGCATGTCCATTCTTACCGACGCACATTGGTCTGAAATCGAATAAAGCCGGAAAAAAGTCCAAAATTGCTTTTTTGAGGTAAAGACTTGAAACTTGGCACATATACTCACCAATGATTACAGAAATGGTAAAACGGTGAAGCCATTTGCCACATACGGAGGCTCAAACATGATCAAATATCCAACAAAACGCCCCTTTTCATTTTTCTTCAAAGTCTTAAAAGTTACGCTGATGGTGGAGTAGTGTAGGGATTTTTATGGAATAAACAGCATTGCTATCCGTCAGTATGGTTCTTTACCTGTACTTTTCAGAAGTTTCAGAGATTATTGTCGGTATATATTAGCTATTACGTCACAAAATGACGGACGCTTTTTTCAGGAAAAATTGTACATTATGTAGTCATTATCTTTGGTTTAAGAAATATGTGCCGCGAGATATCAGAGCATATAATGAAGGCATTTTAAGGTTATTATGCAGAAATCTTGGAGAAATGTTCGCGATGCCGAAAGTAAATTTTATTTTTCGATTGCGCGTAGCGGCCCGGCTCCGCGAACCGGGGCCTAGAAATACTTGGACTCCATTGGACTGTTGAAGTTGTGTGGACCTTAACTCCTCGAATCTCTCCTCCAATTCAGGGATGGAGAGCAAGAAACCCTGGCACTCGAAATGTTCGTTTTTGTTTATTTCTCGATAGCATTTGCTTTTGCCGATCTCTTTTGAAGCCAGCCATTTTGATCACAAGTCTTTTCAGTTCCCAAAGACTTTTCAAAACCCCCTCGCTGTTGAGCCGTTGAGTACCTTAGCTTGAGTAGAGTACCTTAGTACCTTTAAGGCCCCTGTTTTTTTAGTTTCCCCTCAATTATATACCTTTGTCTCGGAGGCGGGTTCATCGCACACAATCGCAAGCGTGCCTTGGTGGTAGGGCCGATACGAAGGGTTCCAGATGGAACCAGAAGGGACCGTTCCATTGTCCGCTGTGGCCAGCCAACCCTAACCTCTAAGTCATTGAGTCTGATCATTTTAGTTTATGTACTTAGTTATTTGTTTTCTTCATTCTTAGGTACGCTTAGAGGAAGAACGACTTAAACAGACTGTTCATTATCTTTCGCTGCCGCGATAAATGCTCCCTGACCTACCCGATATCCCAAAACATAACTCAGGATGTAAACCTTAACCGTAATATTAATTTTAACGTTTGAGTGCGTAATTTTGCGTTCTAATCACTGGTCACATATGCGAGCTGTATGCAGCCTCTGATCGATTCCAGATACTAGTCTTGATCCATTTATTCCCGCTCTCAATGAAGAACTGCGTCTTCAAATCGGTACACGCAGGGAAGGAAAAGAAATTCCATTGACCTTCGATGAGCACTCTTCAGGTATGGAAGCACTTTTTGGAACCGTATTGGAACGCATAAGTTTTAACGCTATATAAAGTCTGAAGTTTATATAAAGTTTTCAAGAGACTGCTTGACGTATTCTTGGAATATATCGTTTTTATTCGGTACGTACGCGCCAAGGTCTCATTATATAAGTTCACCACCGATTGTAACATGACTAGAGGCGTAACTTGAATTTGTATGATAAAAATACAACGTACAACTTACGAATAAAACCTGAGAAATTAATTTGAGATTTATATAATTAAAGAAGCTCATACTGGCGTACAGAGAAACGTTCCATTTTATCTACGTAGAAGGGCATTTCCGGAGAACATATAGCTTACAATGTATAGCTACCTGTCAGTAACATACAAAATACTAGCTAGTTCATTACTATTATTGCCTTTTCTCCTCATTAAAGGAATAGAATAGATTTTGTATGGAAACTTGATTGCTAAATAACCGGGGAAAAATGGGAAAGTACCCGGGAAAACGGGGAAAATTATTTTTGGTAATGACTGTGAGTGTTTGACCCTGTTTCCGATAGCGAAGGGAGCTCGAATATCTCACATGATAATAGTTTCCTATATATTGCGAAAGAAAACTATTACTAACCGTGGAAACATAGATGTTGGAGTGACAGTGAATGATATATCGTGCGGTGCGGTTTGCTACTTTCGATATTGGTTCTGAAGATTATGTTATCAGATGACGCTCAAGGAGTTGATAATTTTTTTATTATAGATAACAATGTTTTTGATGCTGATAAAATCGCTATTTACCGATAAATATATACTTGATTGCTATTATTATTTTTCAATTAGTTTTCGCTTGATTTTGTGAGATCATGTTTACTATTCTCGAATCGTCTCTAAGCTTCTTTCTTCCTTCAGGAGCTCAAGTTCCTGTTTTCAATCTATTTTGTCAGCCGGATGCAAGTGAATTCCTGATAGGCACTGGCAGCTATGCTGTAGTTCGTGTGACATTCATTTCCAGCGCTTCCCTCTGAAGCTTGAATTTTTTAGCGTTTTTCCTCACCTTGGCAGTGTCGAAAACTCATTCATAATGTATTGCTCCGTTTCAGTTTATCAAGTTTCAGATTATCAAGTTCATTAAAAAATTCATTTTAACACGAGCATCTGCGTACATCTTATTTTATTGAAAGGAGTCTAGGAAGGGTTGATGGAAGCGGTCGTGAGTAATGTTCACTATTGCTTTAAAAAATCTGAATGCCCTCTGTGGCCAAGCAAATTGGGCCTTAATTAGAATGGATTCTTTTTTGATAATTTCTATTTCTTCACAAGTTATAAAAGCCATTGTAGGTCAGGCTGTTTTAGTTGAAAGTGATTCCATTTTTATTCTATTGCTGTACTTGTGGAAAATAATTCCAAAGAATGACCATCGGTTCAACTCAGCATGAGAAAAATATTGCTGCATTCAATTGACTTTGATGACAAAGCCTTTGTTGTTCCATATCTACATTATACCATTCTAATCGCTGCAGTGGTTGTGGATGTGTGCCTTCTGCCAACCGCTGCAGTCGCTGTAGGGAGTGTTATGACACCAGTTATCAAAGATGATATGCCGGCTAAGAAAGGGAGGGTTGGAGATGAAGATGAGGAAAAATGATATGTGTTCCCGGTGCGTCTTTATATTTTTGTTTTACTCATCAGTGGTGCGTGGGGAAAAAAGTATCAATTCGGCAGTGTAGCTCTATCATTTTTTCGCTTCTCTCTCTTCAATATCAATGTGAAATGCAGAATATAATATAATGATATACTCCACTCCACGCTGAAACTCTCGTTATCTGAATTATCCAAGTCATATTAATCTTTTGTGGCGCCCCCGAATCTCTATAGGATACTAATCAAGTCTATCTATCAGCTTTTTCTCTCTATTCGCTCATAGTGGATTTTAACAACATATGCTGCTTTTCTTTGTATTTTATTTCGCATATCAAATCTTTCTCTGCGGGGTCCAAAATGGTCGTGGCGTATTTGAGACGTAGCTTTACTAGAGCGATGTAATATTTCTAGCAGCGCCGCAAATGTTTCGTGTGCGTATTACCCACGTTGGTGCAGAAGTTATGATGAATCATAGGAATTTGACTTTATCTGATGGATTCATATTTAATCTCACCACTTTATAGATATGGCGTTGTTGTCATTTCTAGCCTGCCCATCCAGTTGTATCTTTCATGAAGGACCACATCATTTGGATTGAATTGATGTGGTAGCTAGTAATATTGACTTCTCATCCCGAGGTCCCGCACCCCAGTCTACACTCATCCTCCTTCTGCAGAGATCCAAGTTGCTGAACCACATAACTATCTGCTTCTATTAAGATTAAAACTAATCTATTCCCAGCGTATTTACGCTAAATATCAGCAAGCATTAGAAACCTGTTCGTGAGGAAACAAGACTCTATTGGACTTAAACAACCAGGAGTCTACCGTGTTCTCTTAGGGCGCGGCAAGGTTTTACGTCGGTGCAAGGGGCCGCACCATAGAAAAGGGACCCCGGCGCCTCCTGCGACTCTCACAATTTTAAAATCAGCCTTAGCTGTACGCTATATCGCTTGCGAAATGTACGTTAACTTTGACGGGGAGAAATGACTATGCCGCTAGACCAGATATTGGGATAAAATCAAGGAAACTTGAACTCTACGGCCACGTAGAATTGACAGAATAGGGTGAGATTTTTCTCCAATGGTCGTAACTATTGGCACCACTCGTCAAAAGATAGAAAAGAAAATATTTACTGTGTTGGTTTAACGGTAGCGTCAGTGACCTACCACAGCCTCTCAACCAGAATACCCTTGTGAAGGTTTAGGGGAACGTTAATTCCTCGCCAGTGACCATTCACAGAAACACACACTCAACCCAATTGGGATCCTGCACAGGGCTTTATAGACCCCGTTAAGGATGCTTGAGTTATGATCACAAACACATAGAGCAATCACTTTCACAAGCACTCACAAAATCACTCACTCACACATTCAACAGGGCCCAATTTATGGGAGAATCAGGCTCGAGATGAGCTTGGTCAAAGGGATAAAACAAGAAAAAGACGAGGGTGTGCGTCGTATACGCGCATTTCGGCCACAAGGTGGCCCTTTTCAGCGAACTGAAGGGAAAAGACACTAACAACACAAGGTTGATAGTCTGTGATAGGTTTGATAGGTTGATAGCCCTGTGAAGGATCCCAATTGGGTTGAGTGTGTGTTTCTGTGAATGGTCACTGGCGAGGAAATAACGTTCTCCTAAACCTTCACAAGGGTATTCTTGTTGAGAGACTGTGGTTGGTCACTGACGCTACCGTTAAACCAACACAGTAAATATTTTCTTTTCTATCTTTTGACGAGTGGTGCCAATAGTTACGGCCATTGGAGAAAAATCTCACTCCACACCCTATTTTTTCAAGATATTTGGATATTCTCTTCAAGGAAGCCGGTGAGATTCGGCTGGAACGGAAAATATCTTTTATCGGGAGCCGATAACCCCCGTGAGCAATGGCTGGAAGCAAGTCTCGAAAAAATCGGAAAGATGAGAGAAGGGAAAACAAGCGCAAAAAGGAAAGGCAATGACGTCACCTCATACTGATTGTATATATTGCGGTCGTTTTTCCATTACCTGCAAATACTCTAAATGGCAATAAAATTACTTGACTGGTCCCATTTGGGTGTTGGCATCCTCTGATGATGAGAAACAAGCCGGACTTCGAAACGTCGGAAGAAAACTTACTTGGAGCCTCCAATCCGGTGAACGACTGGATGAGACAGATCCCATCTGTTAGAAAATTGTCCTCAAGTTCTCTAAAATAACCATGTTATCTCCACTCTAAGATTGCATTGACTCTTCCTAGTTGGCAACGAGAATTTGCTGTTTATCGACTACCCAGATAACCAGACAATCAAGAGGTTGAACCAGCGACAGTTGAGCTCTTAAAGTGCACAGAGATACAGCGTATGCATTTTTTATGTCGGCATTTATTTTGGCAAATTAGGACGTTAGAATAAGTCTTATCCAAAATCCTACCAATCAGCTAGTAGAATACAAAAATGAAAAATGATTGAATTCGTGGCAAAAAATTTTCTTCTGTGCTAATTTCTTCCCGGATTGGTTTCTTTGAATGAGAGATCTATGCATTTAGAAAGATGTAGAAAATAAATTATTGGCACTGAAAAACCTAGGGACATGCGCTTTGAGCAACCATTCGGTTTTCATATTTCATGCACGCAGCGACTTATAATCGGGACCCGAATATTATTTATATAATATATACATATTTTATATTGTATATATAATATAAAAATAAATAATATAAAATAAATAAATAAATAATATATAAATAATATTCGGGTTGTGTGGCTTATATTTGCACTCATACGACCTTAAGGCTTTCTGATACACCGAAGATATCTAATCTAAGAGACAGCCAATGTGCATCAGGCCGGAAAAAAATTACTTATATTTCATAGGCATTCAATAACGAGTGTGATGCTTCTTTCAACATCTTTATTGGTTTCTTAAAATAAATTATTTGAATATCATTTGAATGGAAGAGCGTGTTGAAAAGATAATTATAAAAAACACAGTTTTACAGCATGTTAAAGGCACTTTGCCTTCAAGTGCTTAATCCCTGAGAAGTCTTGTGTATAATACTGAAGCACTCAACAACATTTATGTTTTACTTCTTCTCCGGGAAGGCAAATGTTCTCTACCACAGTTCCTGAGGGGTATTCCTCAAAATCATCGACGATAATTTGAAATAGTTTTGCTGAAGATAAGAATAAGAAACGATTAAAATTTTACAAAATGTAAGTAATAATCAGACAAAAGTTGAACTTACCAACGTTTTTTCCCGTTTTACTAGAAGTTTCTAGATACTTGGCTTTATTTTCTGAAAAAATAAAGAATAAATGTCCGGACTTGGGTTATTATACTCACATCAGCTGTATATATTTTCAGCAATAATTTTCCGGATTATTAACTAAAGGTAAAGGTAATTGTTTGCCATAGCTTATTTAGCATTGTGAAAGTAACCTACCTGCAGTGAATTGTTTTACACTCTCTGGGTCTATTTCTCTCGAATTTCCCTTCACGAGATCATACTTCGTACCGCACAAATATATTTTGCATTCCTGGAAAATAATTGAATTTCGTGAGGGGTGTCATAATATTGAGCGATAAGTTTTCTCCATGCCAAAATTTGGTACCTCTTCTTTAAGTTTCAGTTCGCTCATCCAAATCTGGGCTTTCTCCCATGAATCTTTCCTAACCAAATCGAAACATATAATAGCAGCACTAGCTCCTCGATAGAAGAGTCGACTCATTGAATCGAACCTGAGAAGAGACAATATCACAGTTTTAATCCGGTAGAATTGGAGGAGAACAATTTATACTTTGCTTAAGCAGTAAAGAAATTACCTTTCATGACCTGCCGTGTCCCATAGTCCTAGAACGAACTTATTCCCTTTTGATGACTCCATAGTCTTTTTGGCAAAGTCAGCTCCGATGGTCTGAAAAAAGAAGTGATTACTATTATTTCCTCCATGTAAAGATTATTTTAGGTTTAAGCAAAGGAGAAGGCCTCTGGTTTGTTACTCTAGTGAGATAATCTAAAATGAAGCGTGGAGTTTAATTCTTCGCGGAAATAGTTTCATCTACGTCTACATATTACCCAGCAAGGCACCTCAAGGGTGTGTGGCAGGGGGTGAGTTATCATCAACATGCACTATTATGTACACGTAACTATTACCAAAGAAAACTACACTATAGATATGCTACCAATGCTAAAGAAACACTTTTATTGATGCACATATGCACATTGAAACCACATAAACGAGATATGAGTCATGCAGGAATCATGCAGAATGTTGTGTTTGTATATACCACGTTGCAGATTGAAAAGCAAGCATTAGGGAGCAGATCGACTAATCAGCTGCACTACCTGTCCAATAATCTACTTCTAAGTCTCATGGGCAACCATTATGGTCTCTTATTGATCGGGGTAAAAACGTCAATTTAAACCTGTCTTTTCTGCAGTCTATTTCCCTAATTTTATTCTTATGATCTGATATACCGCAGTATATAGGAGCTCGTAACATAGTAATGACGTCGTCAGGTAATATAATGGTTTGGAATTTACATAAAAGATTACGAAGTTTAATTTCAATTGATGGACTGAAATCTATTATCATCTAAATATTTTCTGAAGGTCATTTGCACTAAAGAGATCATCAAACGGCCTTTTACGTATCTTGCTGATCCTCTCTGCACCCCCTCTAACTCTATTTTTAAGTCTACCTCATGAGTATCCCTAACACTGGCAGCACATTTGATGTGGGGTCTAACAAGGGAGAAGTAGGAGATTTCTCTGACTATCGTTGCACTTTCCAAGTACTCTTTTAACTAATCCCAATTTACGATTAGCTTGACCAGTTATTGTCCGAATATGATTGTTCCACGAGGGATCTTGTTAGTTTAACTCTGAGATAACCCAGTTAGAGACTGTAGAGTCTCACTTTATCAAATGATTTTTTGAATTGAAGAAAAAATCTACAGTTGGATCGTTATCTTCGCCAGAGGCAAAAATATTGTAAACAAACGGTGCTAATTGAGTTTTGCAAGATTTTCCTTTTCTGAAGAATCTTTGCAAGATTTTCCCTCGTGTTGTGTGTTTATAAGCAGATTCTGCATGTCGAGGTGTCTTATAACTGAGACTACAACTACATGCTCAAGAAATTTGCATGAGAAGATGTAAGGGATATCGGTCGATAATGCGATGGCTGTTCCTTATCACCACTTCTAAAAGTGAGTGTTATATTTGCAATTTTCCAGTCCTTGGGTGCTACGGGCTTCTTGAAGGAGTCACTAAATATAATATGCAAATAGGGAGCTATTTCTGAAGCTAGTTCTCTGTACATGTGGGAAGGAAGTTCATCATGACCTGGTGACATATTTGGACTTTTGGCGGTTTGGCGGTTTTAACGAATTTTCTATTCCGTGAGCAAAAATATCAATAGGTGACATCGTTCGCCGGCGACCTTTATCTAACGCCACGGATTTATTCTGTGATGACTTGGCGAACACACCTGTATTACCATTATCGATGTTCTACTCCTACGAAATGCCATGAAACTCATAGATAGTGTTTGTAGCTCGGGGTATTTCCACACTCGTCTCCCATCTCGCCACAGTTCAGGGTCGAGCCTCGCACTCTCCCCTGGTCATTAGGCGCGAGCCAAAAGCAGCCAGGATAGCAATGTATAGTCAAATCAAGAAACTAGGAAAGTACTACTCTGACGAAAATGCAAGCAGGGACCTGGATTCTACTACTTATTAGTACTACCAATACTACTAATTCATGCATGCTCCGAAGTATTAATTCATGAAGAAAAAAAAATCATGCGGGATATTCCAAGCTGGGAGAGGTGTTATATTGCTAGTCTAGTCTATCCAACGACATTGTCTCGTCTTCATACCTTGACTGTCACAAATACATGCTAAGTCCGAGTTGCGTGCGCGTTGCGCAAAGAGTGAAACGTTTTTGGGACGTGCATGTGGTAAGGCATGGAGAGGATGACCTGGGTGGAAGATATGTGGGGCAGGTAAGTGTTCATCTACATCTACGTAATACCCTGCGAGCCACCACGAGGGTGTGTGGCAGGGGGGTGAAGATCACCAAACATGCACTATTGCCATGCAAGTAGGATATTTAAGGGAGACATGCTAGAGAACAGGGTCACATGCAGCTAGATGGTTTGTATCTACATAATAAGAAAGGGATTATTGGCTGTTATTACATGCATCATGCACTACAGACTACTCTAACTATATTTCACCTACCTATCCCTTTGCTCCGCTGCCTATTGTTCTCTCTTATGGTACGCGGGGAAAATGACATTTTAAATCTATCGGTTGGACAATCTATCTCTCTAATCTTGTTAATCTGATCAAACCTAGATTAATACGCAGGGTTTCTTAATATACATCTAACGTCATCTGTGAACAAATCGGTTTCGAATTTACTTAAAAGGTTTAACCTAAATTTTAACCTGCGTTCTGATAGTTATTCCCATCCTAGTTCTTCTATTAAACTCGTAACACTTATACAATTATCATAACGGCCTTTAACACATATAGCTGATCTCCTTTGCACACGCTCTAATTCTTTTATCAAACCTTCCTCGTACGGATCCCATATACTAGCGGCATATTCTAAATGAGGCCTGACAAGTGTAAAATAGCTTCTTTTTCGTACTCTCTCATCGCATTTGCCTAGAACCCTTTTTACGAATCCAAATCTACGGTTTGCTACACTACTTATTTCCCTGATGTATTTCCCCCATGATATGTGTTCAGTGATGGTGACGCCTAGGTATTTAATAGATTCTACGTTAGATATTTTATTTTCTTTGATGCAATAATTATTCCAGGGAAAGCCATACTTTTTACAAAAGTTCATTATCGCGCATTTCTTCAAATTGAATTCTAGCTGCCAACTATCACACCAATCATCAATCGCATCTAAATCCTTAGCTATGACTGCCTGCCCTCTTCATTTCTAATTTGCTTATACACTACTGCATCATCGGCAAAAAGACGGAGCTTGATATTTTTTACTGCTGTATTCAAGTCATTTACGTAGAGAAGAAATAAAGTTGGACCTATCACGCTTCCCTGGGGAACACCCGATGTAACTTTTACTTCGCCTGAGCTGACACCATCTAATACCACCCTTTGAACGCGTTCATGTAAGAAGTCTCCTATCCAGCCTACTATATTACTGTCTATCCCGTATGATACTAACTTCGCGAGTAACTCACAGTGGGGAACCTTGTCAAACGCTTTTCTAAAGTCAAGAAACGCCGCGTCTACCTGTACGTTACCTTCTCCGAAAACTAAAATATCATGAACAAAAAGACCTAATTGAGTTTCGCAAGACCGTCCCTTTCTGAACCCATGCTGGTTTGTTATCAATAAATCCTGGCTGTCGAGGTGTCCCATTATTGATGTAACTATTATATGCTCTATAATTTTACATGATAGTGACGTTAATGATATTGGTCTATAATTACATGACTTTTCCCTATCGCCGCTTTTAAAAATTGGGGTCACGTTTGCTATCTTCCAGTCTTTGGGAACCGCGTGCTCTTCGAGGGATTTATTAAATATTACTTTATTGGTGTTGGAGATGTAAGAAAGTAAGTCCAGATTGGAGGAGGCAGCGATAGTGGATGGGGAACGAAATGAGAAGTGAGGGCAATTTGAAGAGGGTTACAAATGAGAGGATGAGAGGGAAGCGGTAAGATGACGGAAGAGAATAGGGATTATGGACGGCAATGCGGCCCGATTTTATAACCTATGGTTAAATATTCTCTATATAATATATTCTCTATACATAATAAAGATTAAGGGTAGGTTTGCCCTAAGTCTTATTCATCAAATATTAGGACACATAATGATAAATGGGGAAAAATACTTGGTGCTTTTCGAAAAAGAATTACTGAACGAATTGGAAATGGTTGGTTCCACTGAAAAATTTACTGCTCCGCCGGTATTCAAACCCAGACCCTATGAATGGGAAACCAGCACTCACGCTACAACACCATCATGACCTCCTTCTTGGTATTGGAAAACTATAGGTTTTTCCGAAAGTTTTTTCTTTAACTCATTGTGTCCCAGTTGTTTCAGCATACGGTCATTACCTGTCGCCCTAGATCTGGACGTCAAGGGAACGCTCAGGGATTGAAACGCATTTTTATTTAAAGTGATTTTTTTCCTGAGCGAGTTAGTTCATTATTTTACATATCTTGGTGTTGAGCCAGGTTATGGTTGAGTCAGGCTAAGCTATCTACATTTAAAAAAAGTTATACTCACTGGTAATGGATTTCCATATTTGCTATCACGGACAAAACATTCAAATAAACTAGTTTTTCCAGCTCCGCTACTTCCAAGAAGAACCACCTTGAGACCCACTGCATTCATAGCGTTGGGTCCGGAGAATGAGATCCAACTCACTCTTGATTTTCACTGCAGAAATGTGCTATATCTTGGCTTATCGCCGGCACCATGACCGTTGATTTCTCAGTATAGGCGCCCACCTAGAGCAGAGTGATGAAGAAGGAGTACGTTAGTCATTTATTTCCAAATTTTTGAGTGAACTTCGATGTTCTTTTGACATCTAGTCAATCGGCCTCAGAAGGGGTGGGGTGGGAAGGCTGGTGCCTGTGACTGGCGTCGATATTACAAAATTTGAGAAATGTACCAAATCTTTCTTTAAAACTCGGAAAGTATGTGGGATATCCGGTGGGGCCATGGGTTGATTGGAAGAGGAGGGTCGAAAAAGGAAATTATACGGCTATTTCTGGTTTGATGACGTTTGAGTACAAGTATACATATGGTGGCTCGCCGCCGGCGTAAAATTAGTGTATCTTTACGCAAAACGGTACGAGGAGTTAGTTTGCGGTCTGTGGACTCAATTCAAAGCGCATAGATTTTTATGATGTATGTTATCAAAGAACAAGCTGAAAACATGAAGGTTTAAAAATTGAGATGTTATGGAGTAAAATATTGAAAATTTGTGAATTCCCTGGGCAATGTCTTGATCTCAAAAATTAGAATGATAATCTTCAAAAAAAAAGATTGCAGAATGGAAGAGGATCGAATTGGATATATAGATAACCCTAAATTCCATTCGTCGAACGTTAAAGAAAATTTCGGGAGCGAGAGAAAGTTTTACACCCCCAACTTATAAGAAGACGTTTCACGCAATAAACACCAACGTAGGTAGTGTCACGGAAACTGACCTGTTGTGCCTCTCCATGGGTACTACTTTGGTATCCTCGGGCTGACTTAACTTCCGCTCATTATAGAAGGATCGTATTCATCGAAATTTACAAACTATCACAGCATATATTTTTGCATGAGTATCGAGTGTGTTCTCGAGTATGACCAATTCAGGGCGTTACCATTCGATATTATCGAGGTATACTTTTGATTATGTGATTGAAGTATACACGGGTCTTCCGCCAGGTCAAGGAATATAAGTTACAGAACTTTACAAGGGCTAAGTATCGAGTAATACAACGTTGGCAGCGGCTAACTACCTGACATGGTGGGAGACTAAAGCCGACTTCCCTCACGTCAAGCATCTGGAAACCTACTTATAATTCACATTATTTACGGCCGCTGTTTTGCGACCTGAAGCTCGAGCACCAAAGGTTGGAAATTCATCATGAAAAAATTATTTTACTCTATCGAGATTTTAACTCGAATCTCTCAATACGTGACAGCCATGCATGTCAGTGAATTGTGCCATCTAGTCGTATTATTAGTCGGTAATGGCTAGTCATTTATCTAAATTCAGTGATATTCACCAAGTCGTCATGTCTTAAGTGTCAAATTTGGGATTTTTTGCTCACGCGTCTGTGTCATATGAAGCCATGCTGTGCCAAATTTACTTGTGCAGCACGTTCAAATGAAATCCATTGGATATTCACCTTGAATGGAGTTGAATTTTTGGCTAGCACACCGGCAATTGGGCCATCGTGACACTAATCCCCGCTTAAAAGCACATTTTTCATGGTGAATTACCGCACCCCAGTGACACATCTTGCCCCTCTGAGCATGACGGCGTACAATATCCATTTCCTTATTTTCGCATTTTATAGAAAGCTCTGTTTGAAGATGAGCTCGCGCTGGGTTACACTCATTCCAAATTTCATCTACCTACCTACGGCGACCGTTGCGGAGAGTAGATATTCTTGGGTAGTAAAAGTTCGGTAAAAATCACCACCATGTAGCCTTCAGCCTTAGGTCGGATAATCCTCTGTATAATTTCTCATTGAAGTTTCTTTCCAGTGGTCGAAGAATCTATCCTGGGACCCTTAATTTACGCCATATGAACGACACCGGGTCAAAAACTGAAAGGTGAGGTGGGTCCAGGTAGCACGAGGAAATTAACGTCATAATCTCGAGACAGAGTTGTGCTCTTCGGACAGACTTTGGAAGATACGGTTGATATGATAAGAAATTGCCTCGAGCCAACATTCCGCCTCCTCGTCACCAGCGCCTGTGTGAAATACACACACTACCAAATCGACACTGTGTATTGAGCGCCAAGCTGTTGGCGCCAAGCTTGGTAACGGACTGCGCTTGTACTTCGTGCATGTATATCTGCTTCTCGGACGTAGTTTATAAATAATAACAAGATTCATGAATATTTGTTCATTCATATATTTCACTCACAACCAACGTTTTGACAAATATATTAGCATCCTTGGGGCTTATATTTTATATCATTATTTTACCGTCCTTAGCTATCCATCGGCCTCACATATCTTTCTCGTATTAGGGGAAAATAAAATGTTTTCCCTCGGTTACGTTTTCGAATCGATAATTAATACTTCCCCGGCGCATTTAGTTTTATTATTCGAGTCACATGAAATGTCATCTTAAACGCACAGAGCAATTAAGAATACGCATGCTCAAAGTTTTAACGAGAAAAAATTTGAAATAATTGGCGCTTTTCATTCAATCTAATGAGATACTCACGGTGATCGGGGTTGTGTAAAGTTCTGGCTTCCTACTCCAAGCTCCCGGGTTCGAATGCTGGCAGTGACAGAGCTCTTTGAGTAAAAATCCCGATCGTTTCTTGGATGCTAAATTGAGAGCCCTTCCATGTGTTCTACTTGGCCCATCGAATGGTACGTTAAAACATGGTCTTTTTGGCTCATTTCATGAAGAGTGAGGCAATGTCGACGCCGCGTCCCTCTCCACCTTCCCTCCGATTCCCAAACACCCTCCCTTTACCATTCGTCACATCTTCATGATATATCCTTCCTGGTGCAAATTACGTTAGCTGTCGGTCGCCCTCTCAAAAAGCATAGCCAAGCACTGCCTACAAGGCAGCGCGACCGCACGTTCGCTTACCGTTCCTTTTGAACCTTGCACACAAGAACTGTTAAGTGAAGTATTCTTGAGAAGAAAAGAAGTTCACATTCGCGATGGTTGTTTTTATGCTGATTTCCATCGAAATCTTGTGAGGAATCAGGAGATTCTTGGTTTACTTTGTCGTGAATACTGCTTAATTTGAAATTTATAACGACGTGAGGATTTTATTTACTGTGTGGTATTTAGCTTACCTTTTCAGTATTTCAGATTGATAGCATACCTTTCTAATTTACAAAAATAGCAGCCATGACTGTTGTGTCCCTACAGAATTCTATCTAGCGAGAGGTTAGCGAATAAATTTTCACGTTTCGCGAGCTCACACCGTTCCATCCATTGTCGCTCATGTGTGCGGAAGTGTGCTAATTTCTTCCTATCAGGGCTAGCTTCAGCTGCTCTACAGCATCCCAGCGGAAGAAAGCTTTCAGCTGCATTATTGAGCTGTAAATGCGTTGGGCGAACTCGTTTGTTTTTTTCCCATATCTTCAATCAAGTTGCTGCATATATCAAAGAAAATACTTTGTGCCATGGGAGTAGATGCTTTAGTCTACGAGTGGGGATAAAAATAAATTTTCTGTTGAATTAATGTATCGATCTGTGAACCTCGTGCACCCGTGTAAGACCCGCACCTCGCTTTTATAAGCCTTGAAAAAAATCGGCGGCTTTCTTCATTCTCCTAGCGCGAGTTTTCGGGGGCCGAAGTAATTTGTGGGACTTTCGAATGGAGCCAAAGATTTCCGTTAGCGTTCTTACTTTTATTCCTCCACGATAAATTGAGAAAAGTGATCGATTCTCATTCAATTAAAAGTAGCTTTACGATGTGTAATTGGTGAATAAGAGCGAACAACACCGCCCAATCCCCCACACCGAGTCATGCAGAGCTTCCAGTGGCCCAGCTGCCTTAGGGATTACTAGAAAGGCAAGAGATAAGGAATCGTATGAGACGCTCACCCTCCTTTTCATCTACGATTTCTGGGAAAAAAGGTTCGCGCGGTCCACAGGTACATACGGTAACATATTTTTACTTCAGTAATTTCCTTAAATTGCTGGTAATCTGACTGACTTAGTCTAACTAACTGACTAACTCAATCAGTGCTTTTATATGACGGGAATTGAAATTCTGGAGGCCTGTGCCAGTTTCATCAAAATGCCATTTGATTGTTGAAATAAGTACGTTTTTCACTCTAATTCACTAATTCTATTACCTATTTCATTCTATTCCCTCTAATTCTCCCACAACTATTTAGGTAGCCAAAATATGAAAAATGATATTTATAATCATTGTACGGAGGAACTTCGGCAAGTGCTACTAACGCGTGAATTTATGTTCTCTTTTGTCCTCAGGCCTTGTTTAATGTGGTGGCGGCTGAGTAGCTGATTGCGACGGAGGTGATCCCTTTGTTGTTCGGCTCACAACTGTGTGGGAAGGAAGAAGAGAATGTTCTGAGGTGACATTGACCTCCGAGTTCATCCTCCAAAAATATTTGTAATTGCAGGAAAGTAAGTACCTTTTGATGCCATCCTCCATTAGAGTATACCTACCTAACGTGAAAGAGTAAAGTCACTCCAATTACTAGAGAGGGGTGCCAAGGGGTCCACCGTGTATCATAACATCCAACGGATAGACTGTTATACTTAAAGTGTTCTCCATATAAAGGACGAATAGGAATAGTGATCCTTCTGAAAAGTTTCTTTCTTGATTTGAACCAGAGCTCTCAGGTCGGGAGGCCACTGCACTAGCTACTTATCTTATACATAGCTGAAAAGGTTTCTTCCGTATGCAATAACCCAATCATAAATTAGATGCTTGCATTACATTTAAAGTTCATCGTTAAATGAAACTATATGTGAGTCGTTCAGAGCATAAGTGATGGCAGTTTTTGATGTCCTTTAGTTAGATGTGCAAAAACACTCTACGGTCTGTATTCTGTTTTGCGCATGCATGACGTGAGCTAAGCATAAATGGTGTGAATCCCGAGAACACCTCTCATTAGTCATTTACTGGTAATCACCAAATCTTTCCAAAACTAAAATGGTTTTCCAGTAATCAGAAGCATTATCCTTCGCTGGTATCCATTGCCTGGCAGGGAATGTGTTTGCTGCTGTGGTTAATGGCGTAAGTCACATCGGAGTTTTGTTTCATGTCCATGTTGAAGAGATTATACAAATAATGAGAAATACTGTCCAATATTGTTAAATAATATGCCTTACGAGATGCAATATGCAGATTTTAAATCAATGCTTCCGCTTGAAAAAGCAGTGATGGGGAAGTGGAAAAGTGCATCAGATCTGCCGCTTTTATTGGTCAATTTTTTATTAGACAAGGTTTTAGAAGAGAAGTCTTCCCACAGTGATTTATAAATTAACTCTGGATGAAGAAGTACTGTTTGAAAAATTGTCCCGGCCACCAGCGAAAAATATCCGGTCCGGCCCTTTCCTGACGACAATCTAAGATGGCTGTATAATACGCCTCGCTCAGTGACACTGGCAAAGAAAAATGACTCGGCCGATCTTTTGCCAAAAATTTCTCCACTCCATCAAAACTTTTTAACTCAATCACAACTTCTCAAGGTGCCGATGCGGTGCTGGATCTTTGGAGGTAAAAGATGAGGACCCTGCCCTGAATGGATCTGAATTAGAGGAGCTCTGGACATATTTTTACGTTCGCTGACAGCTAGCAATGTTTGTTGCTATGATTCTTCATTTTTAAATCTCGGCCCTTTTCTTATTGCTTATGAATAAGTAATAAGAGTATGCTATAATCAAATATGTTGTGTGTTTAATTAATTATGACGGCAGAATTTTTAAATACTTTTACTAGCCCACGATCTTAACCTAGCAAGCAAAAATGGTTTAGTTGTGGATATATGGCAATGAAGTTTTCTCTACTAAATAATGGTATTAGCCAAATTGATTAATAATTACTAATCTGCCAACAAATTTCTGGCTTCAAAACAATACATTAAATTATGTGCTATGTATCTTAGGTATCATAAAATGGGGAGTCAATATTGCAGGGCTTAATTAATTTTAAATGTCATATTTAGCCTCATTTTCCAAAAAGTTACAATTTTACTAACTTAAATCATCTCTCTCATTAAATGAGCTTTTGCCAGCTCATTTAATGGTACTGAATGTCGAATTAGAGCGTTGAAAATATATCAGCATTAATTAAGGGCCAAGCATTTGATTGCTCTTCCTTTAATCGGAATATATCGATTCTATCTCCATTTCTATGTAAATAATGGAGTGAGCGCGATCAAATTGGCTTTGCCATCGGCGAACTAATAAAATCTAAAGTACGATTTAGTTTTTTCCCGGCGAATAATATGGAGGAAGTCTTCTCGGGTCTTCCACCGGGATAAGTTTTTTACTGCCGACGTTTCGGAGTCCGACTCTTACTCCATTCGCAAGGCAAAATCTTTGCATTGACAATGAAGTAGAAAAAGTTACCATGGTCGGTGCCAACCGCGTGTTCATATTACTAAGTTTTACTCTTGTAATGGATTAGTACCATAATAAAAAAAGCTATTTAGGCAAACGGGGTAGTGAAGTTAGATTTTATTATGGAGGAAGTCTTCTCGGGTCTTCCACCGGGATAAGTTTTTTACTGCCGACGTTTCGGAGTCTGACTCGTACTCCATTCTCAAGGCAAAGATTTAATTGGAAATAACAACGAAATTTGTTTATGAAGATAATTTCAATTTAGTTATCTAAGGTTAATTTTAATTTTGTAGGACTCACGTGAGCTACAGTTGCGATTTATAAATAATATTCGAGTCACTATCTTTTAGTTTCTCTGGTATATTAAGCTGTTGTATTCGCCTCTTTTGTAGTGCATTTTCGCTCCAGAGAGGAGAATTGTGACATGTAGATTTCAATAGTATCTAGATATAGTAAGTCTGTCATGTGTCAAAATGGTTGTGTGAGTTTAGTTATTGAATCAAATCAGCAGTGGTGAGCACAACAAGACGATAGTGCTTGATTTTCCAATTCCTGAGCATGGGAGTAAAATAACTCCATCATGTAGCTCGGCAAGCAAAATGAATGCTGAATTAAATCATTTTATGGAAATATCTTTTTTAACATTATATTTCATTCCCAATATGAGCGTCTTGAAACACCATGTGCCATGCAATGCAATAATGTATTTTGTAAGTTTTTTTGAAAAATATTACTTTGGGTCACCGTAGACCAAAGGTTCGATCTCCAAATGTTATAAATAGTTATGGTAGGGTATAGAGACCAGTACTAAGCTTGTTTTCCCAAATTAAAATTTTTTGACTCATGGTTAAGTGATTTTGACTGAGCGCGACTAAATATTCAAAAATATTGGCCATTTATCAGTCTATCAAAGTCAGAGTGAGGCAGGTTGGATTTTGATTGGGAAGGGATATTGAATGTTATATTTGAACGTTGACTTAGTGAGATGCTCAAAGGATTAGCGTGACTCCTTGATGAATTTCTTTTAACATGCACTCTAGATTTCATTCATGTCCTCCCATTGCGTAAAGGACATTTAGTTTCTATGAAACTTGCGAAATAGAAGAATGCTTGTTTCAAGCATTTGAAAAAGCTACTAGGTGCTTAGGTTGGTGCCTTAATTTAATTTTATATATTCTTTTGAAGATCTCGCTCAAAGGGGTAGCCGATGTCATGAGGATTGTTGAAGTACCATGAATTAGCACGTGGTCAGTTTGAAAGCAAGGAAATTTCCAGCTGGGCAGAGGCGTGCCCGTGAGTCTGCAGAAAGGTCGTGAGGCAGTACCGAGAACAATAGGTGAATTAGGGTCCACCTAACTACTGTGTAACTATTCGGTGTTCACATCCTTTGAATCATTCATCACCATTAGCAGCCATCTATCCGATGATATGTTTATTGTGGCTTTCCACTCCACTCTCCTATCAGATATATAGATTTAATTAAGTGGCAGCGCTCCGAAAATAGGGGCCCCGACGTGACTGTCCACATCCAAATCTATTTGTTTCTATCGGAAGACTATCTATCAATCGCTTTCAATGGCCCAATCAGATAGAAGAAATGCAGAATTCCTGGGTACCCACGCAAAATGACTTGGGCTTATCCGACTGATATGTGGTGGCCAAATAAATCGTCTGACGACCGATATATCTCGTGATACGCTTCGCAAAGATTTATAAAACGGCAGTGCATTGTTGGTTCCGGATCTCATGTGGTGCCGGTTTACCGGCCAAAATTGCCGATGCATAGTTAATGAGTTTTCTCAGGTGAAGGCCCAAACCTCCTCACTCAATTCCTCTTTTCACCTCAGCGTACCGTTCACCTCTCTTGTCCATGAGGCCCGTTTGAATTCTCCCCTTTCCTCGCATACCCAATATCCCCTTATCCTAGTCTTCAGCATTATGTGAACACCTTATTATTAGTCACCATTATGTGAACACCTTTAGTCTAACTACGCTGATATCTCCTCATCTCCTCCACCTTTACCTTTGGCTGCCTTCCATTACTCACTATACTAAGCTCGCCCACGTTTCTCTTACATTCCGTCCACTGCACCTTCTCCATGCTTCTCCATACACATATATCGAAAGGCAGTATGCTATTTTTGTTCCTTTTCTTAACATTCTTACTTGTGCATTCTTACTCATTCTTACTTAAGATCCCCGTCGTCAGGTTTTTCTAGCATAAAAATAGAAGAATTATTGGTTTTAGAGCAGATTACTACGTCTTGAATCTCTTACAAGAGGCAATTATTCGAGCACTTTAGATTCTAAAGGTGCCGTTCCATGCCGAGCCCAGGAGGCCGCACCTTCGGCTCGTTATCCTTTGTTTAACGTGGCGATTCCCCTTCGGTCCCCTCCGGTACCGTCAGGCCTATTCCACGCCCTGAATCTCTCACTAATTCCACAGTGTCAGAGAGTAAGATGGGAATGTGAATGAATACATTTGAAAACAGATAAGCGGACAACGTAGTTTAGGGATGGTCAAAGTTATCGAAGTCGGACTACCGGTTTCAATTGTTTTGACATTATTTTTCTACCATATAGAACTTATACCGAACGTATTAGTAGCAGAGGATCCAACCCTTCGTTTGAAACTTGTTTTTTTCCCGAGCTGTGGAGCCAATTGAAAAACGATTTGTAATTTGGAGTGAATATAAAAATACGAAGGATAAAGAGAAAAATAATTAAGAGAAAACATTTTACTCACCGTGATTCGTTGTGACGACTTCATAAAAAATGTTTATTTGGAGTATTCAAATGCAAATGCTTACTATGGTGAGTAATAAATACATAAGCGAATATAAGGTGAAAAAACTTGATATATCTCCCTATTATTGCTTTCCTGCAAAATGTTTACTTTTCCTAATTGTCATTACTTCGTGCCGACACTTGTGATTTTTAGAAGTACTTTGCGGCATTTTTAGCACAAATATTTTTGACATTTTTTTTCTTTCATTCGAAAATAACTATTGGTTAGATAAAAAATACGGGACAGAACGCAGTGAGTATACCTACCACGAATTCTTCTTGATATCCTCCTTCTAGGAAAATGCCAGGTTTCACGTTCAACCTTCATTTTTCTCACGCGTTTTCATATTCGACGAATGGTGCAATTTTACCGATAATTAGCGATGTCTCAATGCTATGATCAATCTATTTCCGCCATTTCCATTCTTGCAGTTTTCCATCTCTTCTTATATCACTTTGTCACATCATATTGCCAATAGAAACAGCGAAATTTACTAATCTCACCCTGTAATGTTGGTGATATTATCATCCATCGTAAATATTGCACATTTATGGTGATATGCTCCTTAGGTTCACATTCTCATTTCCTTATAGATTCCTAATAGATTTTAATTTTTTATTTATATTAAATGGAGGTTTAGGAACAAGTATTCCGTAAAAGAGAGGAATTCATAAAATATCTCAACTCACCAAAGATAAAGTTAATATTTACCCTATCATACGTCAAATTCTTTGTTTGGCTTCACCTTCTTTTCTACGATCTTCAATTATCGTAATCATTTCATTCTAAGTGAAAACTCCAAAAGAGCACTGTACTTGGGGCCATTTTTATGTGAAGCATTTTACAATTATCATGTCTAGAGATTTTTGCTTTCTTCTCTCGACAATTTTTGAGATAATTGAACCAGCAGACTAATGCTGTAACCAGATGTCGCCACGTATAGTTCAACTTTGGTTTCATTCTTTCCTGTGATACATTGATGATGGTTTCTTCTCATATTGCGTACACATTCAATAATTATGAAATGCAAATGGAAATACGTGAATGGATTTGACAATTCAACTCACAGTTCAACATCTCGGAGAGTTCATCTTTTGCAATACTTATTGCTCAATGAACATCCTCAAATGCGATGTTTTAAAATAATAAAGCAAACAGTTTATAAATTCGTTTTTTTTATTTTCACGACATCTATTAATATTTTTTGGAACTAGCTATGAGTGCACCAGGTGCGATGATGGGGTTTCTATTTTTTGGGCATTTCGATAAATTTTAAATATTTTTGCCTTATTAATTTTGTTTGTGCCGATTCTTATGTAAATAATAATAAATTAAGATTTTTAACATATTTATCAGGAAGTATTTTTCCATCATTTTTTCGGTGACTTTTATCAATCACCATACTTTTCATGCGATGGACTTCCCATTCTCCATATTAGAGTTTATATTCTTTCCAATAGAAGTTTTGATGGTTCGCTGTTTTATATATATATATATATATATATATATATATATATATATATATATATATATATATATATATATATATATATATATATATATATATATATATATATATATATATATATATCTCTATTTTTTTCATTTGTCACAGCAGTTTTTTTTAAACATTTGGCCAATATATGCTTTATAAATTACGTTTTTTTTGTTGAAAGTGGTCGCATTTCAGAAAATTTAAAAATAGGAAGGGTATTCTACAACTTTGTTCCATTAATTAACTAGAATTATTCTTTCCTTTTTGCTGCTAGGCTCACATAAATTAATATACATTATGGAATGGATAAATTAAATTTTATGTATTTAATGAAATGCTTTTACTATTTATTTCTTATTGGAAATAAGAAATAAATCGCATGATTAGGAATTCAATTGAATTTTAGGGAATCGTTTTTAAAGATTTTTTGTGAAATCCTCATGCGTTATTAATTTTTTTACTAGCGAAAGTGGACAATATTTGAAAAAATATAGTCGTGTGACCATCAGTTTCCCCGCCCATTTGTCTTCATATTTTCCCCTTCGGCGATTGGCTTGCATTTTAGCAATTGTTAGCGACGTATCAATGTTTTGAATAATCTGCTTCCAGCTTGACATCGTTTGCAAACGTTAAGTAAGACAAACTGTTTAATCGATCCGGATCAATGTTTTTTTCCTTTTTCAATTATGTGTTTGGGTAATTTTTTTCTATCCGAAATTATTAATTATTTAACCTACTCAAAGTTAATTAAATCATACTCACAATCCGTTGATATAACGACCAAGTATTGTAATATTCTTTCTTCGTATTCGGCTTCAATTCCTCTGCATGTTTGTATTTTGATTTTATCTTCTCCCCGTTTAATATCCAATATTCATGTGTATTCTGGTTTTATGATTCTTATTTCTTAGTTAGATTAAAATATTTAGGAAAAATATCCGTAAACTGTGCTACTCACTAAAAGAATGAAATGTTTACCTCACCCTGGGTGGATGATTAATTTTCCATTGCTCAAATTTTCTTTATCATGGACGTAGTTACGTTCTCCGCTGCGCACCCTTTTTATGTCATTTTATAACAAGATCTTCACGAAATGTGATTTTTCCTTATTTCTTTGTCATTACTTGCAGAGCAGAAGGGTTGGAATTTTTTTGAAAAAGGATAAGGTTAAACTATTTGAACTCACCTATAGTTGACCAGATGACATCATAAACCTCTATTTTTCTCTCACTATGTATTGTCTTCATCTGTTCACCTTCGACGAGTAGTTCATATGTTACCCATCATTAGCTTTGTCTCAATTTTTGACGAATCTATATCTAGCTCCACAAGGATTGTATCTTCGTTGGTTTCCATGTATTTTCATATGCTTAATATTGAAATGTAAATAGTAACAGCAGAATTAACATTAACATATGTGGGTAACTCCAATAAGTAAGTTTTTTTGCAAAGTATTTCATGAATTTTATTCATATTTTTTCATGGCTATTTTTGTCACCTTACTGCGTCAAATCCAAATCAGGGTATCGCTATATGCAGTGTGCAACTTGGTACCACTATTTACAATAGTACACTCCTGCATATATTCTTCTCTTTATTGCCTCATATTTGATTTTGGAGAATTAAAATGGAAAATTGTGGAAGAATTCGACAAGTCAACTCACATTTTTATCTTTTCGCTGACTAATTTGGCAAGGTGCTTTTTTATGCAATGAATTTTCGTCCTTTGCCGCAGTGAGTAGGTACTTGAAATCATTTTTGTAGATTAACAGTATTAGTTTTTTCTGGCTTCACGTATTTTAATGCTTTGAAGCTTCAGTTTTTTAACGAATGGCTGTTGTAAATATATTACTGATAGAAAACAGCCATGCGGCCTCTTGTTGTTAAGGTATTTTGTTACTTCGCATTTAAAATTTTTTATCTAAGATATTTCGGGATATTTATTACAGTAGAGAGATTACCATGTGGCTACTAATTGTCAGATGGTGAAATTTCCTTGCATTGTTATTTTTTAATAAATAATATTTTATTTTGAAATTCTTTTCTGTAGAAATTTAGTAAATAGTAATGTATAAAGAATTATAACGTTATTATTGGTTGCAAATTTTACCTGATAATGTATTTTCTTGATCTTTTTTCTTATGCTATTTTTTCGTAGAGCATTTTCTTTTGCTTCTATAGTTCATGCATATTTCCTTTTTTGTCTTAATTGTACAATATCAGAATGCGGAAAATTGGCCAATAGCAAGAGGTTTCCATGTTTTATATTTTGCTTTTATATAATTTAAAAAACTCCAACTTTTTTGCTCTTTCAACATTCGTGCCTGTAATAGGAAACGTGATTAAAATAATATATTTTGTCAGTTGTCACCATGGTGGAACTGTTCTGTTTGATTTTAATAGTTGCTTCTTGTTGATGAATTCCCAGTTTTCCACATAATGACATATTTTTATAAAGACGTATAATCATAGTGGGGACGCCAGATTGCTCTCGGGCATAGTGTCATTCGGCGGCCATTTTTCGCACAAAGTCTTTTTTACCTTTTCTTCTTTCTCTGCCAAATTATTTTACAACAGGATCTAAAATCACTTTGTAAAACACAATATCTCATCTCACCTCAAATACGTCTAGAGATATTTCTCCGAGCTTGTCGAATGTCACTTCCACCGTTGAGCAGCGAAGTACATACGTCTTTCAATTCTTGCGGAATCATCATGCTCTATCTTTCTACCGGTTTAGGACTATTTCTTCAAGTGACGTTTCAATCCTCACTCTTTCATATCTTCTGTGGGGGTAGATAAAGCCAAACCATCACATCTCACCGATTCATAAAAGTCTTCGTAAATTTTTATTGATAGTTTGGAATAACATCTTATGCCTGATATCATAGTTTCGGAGTTATAAGTTACATTAAATAAATGGATTACGGAAAGTATCATTGGCGATATATATTACGCTTATAACTGAGGCTTAGGTAGTCAAAATGTCCTGATGAATTTTATCAACAAGTTGAGGGTAAAATTCTACCATAGATGATATATTTTTTAAGTGCTTGTGACAAATTTACATGGACAAGAGGACCCGAAATTGGTCTCAATATTCACACAGATAATACCATAGTAACTCTTAGTAATTCACTTGAACTTTGCATTAATTATTCGGCAATATTTTCAATATGATGTAGCTGCTATTTATTATGTGACGTATCGCACTGTAGGGTGTTAGCATCTTAGTATTCCATTTCTTCACAGCACAATGTTTTCTGAACATTGGCGCAACTACGGTAAAATGCTGGCGCACTTAAATATTAAAAAATGAGTTACTGACAGGTTATATTTTTTACACTTAAAGAAGATTTACATTTTCTTTCGTGCATAATGCACTAAAAAAAGTTACTCTAAAATATTTGGGAGGAATTTCTATGTTACTTCCCTTGGCTCGGGGATGGTGATATAATGCTTCATTTTGCTTTGATATGAAATTTCAGTCTTCTAGAAATAGAAGATTTTAATTGACGAATAAAACAATATTTTTGTCTACTATTTACTGGATTTTACCTGCTCGTTGGGGAAATTCACTATAATTGTCAAAGGTATCTCTCCAAAAAAGGGTAGTCCCAAGGTTGTGTGATAAACGCACGAATACCTTCAGACATATTAAGTTTAGGTGACTATAATAAGAGCAATACATGAAATATAAATGAATACTGTAATGAATGAAAAAAAGAGCAGCACAGGAAAGATGTGAGCTGGCATATAATGGAGCTAAATGACCAAGATTAGCTATATTTCACTTCAAACAATTTTGTATTTGATTCGAATCGTTTGTTTCTTGTTCATTTTTGCTCGCGCATACTACATTTGGGAATATTATAAGAAATATAAACACGAGATAAAATTTAACTCATCCTGATCTGCCTGATGACTTCATCAATAAATATTTCTCACATCCGACTTCACATCCTGCTAAATGGTGTGTAATGAATTCATGATAGAAATCGAGCCATGTCACCTTGAAGTCTCTTCCTAAACAACGATTTTTCCGCTAAATGTTATCTTTTCTTAATTGTCATTACTTCGTGCCGACACTAGTGATTCTAGAAAATACTTTGTGGTATTTAAGCAAAAATATTTTCGACATTTGTTTTTCTTTGGCAAATGATGTTATGGTTAGATAAAAAATAAGTGGCAGAATGCAGTGAATGTACTCACCACAAATCCTTTTAGCTGTCACACTTTTAAGAAAATGCCAGGTTTCACGTTCAACATCTATTTCTCGTACATTTGTCTTCATATTCAACGAGTAGTACAATGTCTTTGATAATTAGCGATGCCTCAATGCTATGATAAATCTATTTCCAGCGTTCCCATTCCCGCAGATTCTACAAATCTTCTTATATTTATATATTCCGTCTGTAGCATTATAATCAGAATAGAAACAACAAAGTGAACTAAACTTTCACCTTAAAATATTGGTGATATTATCCGCCGTAAATCTTGCACATTTTTTGTTATATACTCCTTTGCTGAACTTTCTTATTCATCCAATTGAAGCTTATTATGGCATTAATGGACAAGAATAGCATTGTCTTCTTTCGGTCGGATTTCCAATTATTCGATTTCAATTCATTCATTCGAAAATTCAATAGTTTCACAATTTTTTACTCAACTATAATATGAGATTTCAGTACTGATATTATAAAAAAGATCAATTAAAGATCTCAACTCACCTCGGATAAAGTTGATGTTTTTAAAAATATCTACCAAATTTATTGTTTCACTTCACAACTTTTTCTATGACCTTCAATTTTTACAATTAGTTCGTCCTCTGCGATAACTCCAATTAAGTTCTGTCCTTGAGGTTAATTTTTGTGAAGTATTCTTTTATTTTCATTTCTTAATATTGCTTTTTCATCTGTATTTTTGCTTTGCGGGTATTAATTTGTGATAATTTTAGTTTTTAAAAGAATATTTATTAGTAAGTTCTTTTCTGTCATATCTTCAGTGGCTTTTATTTGTCATACTTCTACTGCAATAGACAGAAGTCAGGGCCAGCAGGACAGTTCCTCTGTCAGGGCCAGCATTTTGCATATAATTTTCACAAACTGGCCATTTGTTTTTAAATGCATTTTTTATCTTCAATCTTTTGAATTTTCTCTTATATTTCAACTAAAATTATTTTAATATTTATAACATTGAAGTTACACATTCGATCACAAAATGCTTTCGAAGTTGACACAATTCCTCTTCTAGGAGAGTTCACTGTATGCATTATTCATAGCGTAATGAAAATCCCCGCTATCTACTTTTAAAAGTCAAGGAATCAGTCCATGTCTAATTTCTGTTTTCTTATTAATTTTAAATTGATTTTGTTATTTCAGTTTTTTGTTCAATGTCTCTAATAATTTTTTTTGGAACCTGTCCCGAGGCCACAGGTAGCCACTTTGCGGTCTTTTTTTTTAAGTCAAGGAATCAGTCCAAAAATCTTTGTTTTTTTATAATTTTTAAAATAATTTTGTAATTTCAATTTTTTTTCACGGCATTTAACGATTTTTTGGAACCTGACAGAAGGCCATTTTTTGGAATTTAAACTAAATTAAATGCTTTTCATTTGCAATTTTCATTCTGCAGATTCTAATGTAAATAGTGTTGCATTTGTTTTTTAATAATATATTTAAATAATTTCATTTCTGTCATGTCATCGCTGGCTTTTCTCATTCATACTTATTCTCTTTTACCATAGTAATATTCGGCATTTTTTCATAAAAATTTCTCAAGCTGGCCATTTAGTTTTTTAAATAATCTTTTAAAACATCATTCTTTAGTAATTTCTGTTTTTTTTTCAATTAATATATTTTTTACATAGGATAATAATTTTCTATACAATCGAGCACGAAAAAATGCTTTCGAAATATCCCTTCTTTTGTTGAAAGTAATAAATTTTTAAATATATTTTGAGATGAGAAGAGTATTCCGTTACTTTGTTCCTTTGATGATTTTGAATTTTCCATTTAATTTTCATTTTTAGCTCACAGCTATAAATATGGTTCATGCAGTAGAAATAAAATCTCTGTTTCTCATTTAGTAAAATTTTTTTTGAAATGATTTCTTATTTCACAATTATTAGGAATTAATTTTAATTTCTTAAAGTTGTTTCTTAAACTTCTTTTATACAATCCTTTAGTGCTTATTTTTTAAGTAGCTAAACTAGTATGTATTTTTAGAAGGAAAAATAGCCTTGTGGCCGTATGCTTGTATATTTGCCGTGAGCAAGTGAAAGTAAACCTTTGGTGATTTCGTCTTTAATAGAATTTCACACTATTATATTATTTTTCATTCATTTTTTTACTGTGCAGAAGTTGCAGCAGTAAGTGAAATGTTATTTTAATATAAACGTTATTTCTGTCTTGGAAATAAACTGGTTGAATTGTATATCTATTTAAGGTCATATGTAGACCATTTTTTAGCCGGAATAGAGAATATGCATAGTGAAATATTTTGTTTGACACCTGTTATCATTTATGAAAATAGGAGCAATAATATCAGGCCTAAAGTATCTTAAGCCATTTTATTACTTCAATTTATACTTTTGCATTTTTGCTTTTCAGCTAGCAATCCTCATTACATTACACTTTGCTCTTTCGCGATAACTCAAATCAAATAATGCCTTTATGTCTTTTTTGCAAAGTGTTCCATGATTTTCATTTAATTATTTTTTTCATGGCTTTCTTTCTATTCTTATTGTGTAAAATTCAAGTCAGGGGACAAGCGATATCGCTATATGCCCTCTCACAGTGTGAAACTTGGTACCACTATTTACAGTAGTACAATATTGCATGTATTATTTCCTTTATGGCCTCAGATTTGATTTTGGAGAAATTAAATGGAAAATTGTATAAGAATTCGGCAAGTTAACTCACATATTTATCTTTTTGTTGACTTATATTGGCAAAATACTTTTTGTGCAATGAATTTTTTTGTCCTTTGCCGGAGTGAGTTGATGCTTTAAATCAATGTAAAAGTTTTTGTAGATTAACAGTATTACTTTTCTCTGGCTTTACTTATTTTAAAGCTTTGAGCCGTCAGTTTCTTTAAACGCATGGCAGTTACAAGTATATTTTTGATACAAAACAGCCATATGGTCACTTGTGGTCAATATGTTATTCTCTTTGACTCTAATGTCAATGTCAGACTAAAGTCAGTCAAATTTTTCGTACCTGTTCAGGCATATGATTATAACTCTTTGACTTGAATGTGAAAAAATATTTAATTTTGAGTTGTTTCTGCATAGCATTTCATTCTCGATGGTCGTTCCTGTGAGATTTTTTCCCTTTTTGCCAATAAAAGTTATTTAGAGAATACGAATAGTTGAAGAGAGTGACGCCGAACATTCATTGACTTTCCATATTTTAGGTGAAAATATCTTTCACCATTCTTCTTGTCCGATTAGTTACAAAATATAGTCCTTTGAAAATTAAGTTTTGTGTTGCTTTTGCATTGTGAGTTTTTTAAATTAGGATATTAAGGAACGTGTTGCAATAAAGAAATTGCCACATGGCCGCTAATTGTCAATTAATGAAATTTTCCTCGCATAGCTATTGTTTTATCTTTTTTTTATCAAATTCAGTTGATTCAGTTGAGCAATTTTTCTTCTGCTGAAATTTGTGAAAAAGTAATATCTAAAGAGTTGTGTTATCATTATGGGTTGTAGGTATTACCTGGCAGTGCCTCTTGATCCTTTTTTTTCTTATGCTATTTTTCGCGAAAAAGACGAATTTATAAAAGATTGAAATTCACTTCGGTTGTCGTTTTGCCTGATCCTCAGTTCATAACACATTATTCTATTGCGATAACTCCAATGAAGTAATGCCTCTATGGCTTTATTTGCAAAGTATGACTTTCATTTCTAATTCTTTTATGCCTTTCTTTCTCTTCTCATATTGTCGCATTCAAGTCATGGGACAACGGTATCGCTATATGCCCCCACATAGTGTGCAACTTGGTACCACTGTTTCCAGTAGTAAACTCTTACATGAATTATTATTTTTATGGACTCAGATTTGTTCATCAGAGAATATAAATGGAAACTGGTGATTGAATTCGACAATTCAACTCTCTTCGTTCACTTATTTTGGCATGGCACTTCTTGTACAATGAAGTACATATCCGCTTCCGTTGTAAGTAAAATAATTTTATTTTTTTTGCAGATTATCAGTTTCACTTTCCTCCGCGTAATTTATTTTAACGTTTTAAACCGTCATTTTTTCCAACACATGATCGTAACAAATATATTTTTGATAGAGATAGCCTAGGGACCACTTGTGGCCAATATATGATTTTTAATTCTCTATTCAGGCATAAATGCCAAAAAGTAATAAATTTGAAGTAATGTCTGTGTTGTATTTCCTTCTCGATGGTCACTCATGCGTGAGTTCCTCCCCCTTTTCCCATATTTAGGGTATTAATGGAATACAAATTGATTGAGGTGAATTGAGGTGAATGAAGTCGAATATTCATTCAATTTTCATCTTTCGGTGAGTTTATTTTCACTATTCTTCTTGTCTGATGAGTTACAAGTTCTTCGCCGCAACGTGTCATATAGTTGTGACAAATAGTTTTTGTGGTATAGTCTCATCGTCAACGTGTCACACTGCCATACAGTGTTAAAATTAATGTTTTAAAAAACTTTTTCTCTATTATTTTTTTGATTCAAGATATTTAGGAACATATATTGCCGTATAGAGTTGGCCATGTGTCCACTAATTGTCAATTAGTGAAAAATCTTTGCATTGCTATTTTTTTCAAAATTTAATTGACTTTGTAAATTTTTTCTTCAGAAATTGGGCAAATACCAATATATAAAGAGTTATAAAATTGTTATTGGATACAGTTATTTCCTGGCAGTGCCACTTCTTGATATTTTTTCTTACGCAATTTTTGTGAAATAAGTTCTTTTGCTTCTCGAATTTAAGCACTTTGCCTTTTTTGTCTTTTATGTATACCTTAGTATGCGGAAAAGTAGCTAACCGCAAGAGTCTTTCATGATATATGTTTAACGTTTATAAAATTTTAAAAAGTCCAGTTTCTATATTTCAGCAGTTGCGACTGTTTAAAGAAACCCGATGGTAAATATTACATTTAACCATTTGTCGACGTGTTGGAACGAATTTTATGTTTCATTTTAGAATTTGTTCCTTGTTTACGACTTCCATTTCTCGCGCATAAACCAAATATTTTTATTAAGATATACAATAATGATGGAAATTTTACGCTCAAGACGTGCTTTTAACAAAATTTCTTTCTAGGGCATATGATATTACGCAAAGATAAAAAAATCACGAGGTAAAATACAATGTCTCAACTCACCTCCTATCCATATTGAGACCATACTTCCAGAAGACTCAAAATATCCCTTCAATCGCTGCGCAGCGAAGTATATGCATATTTGGACTCAGGCGAAGTTACAATTATCTGTCTTTACACAGGTTGAGGTCCATTGTTTCAAGTGACGTTTCAATCATAACTCTTTCATATCTTCTGTGGGGGTAGAAAATGTCGAAAAGTCTCATCAGTCCGAACCATAAGTATTTTAGGAATTTCAATTAACGGTTTGGGATACATCTTATGTCTAGAATCACAGTTGTTGAGTTAAAAGTTAAGCTTCAATAAATATTATACAGAAAGTAACAGTGGTGACATATAATACACCTATAATGGAGGATTTGAAAGTTAATTTCCCATTTATCTCGACTAGGGGTTCCCAATCTTTTAGCAACTACGTACCACTTGAAATTTTTAGAAATTTTGGCGTCCCAACAGTCCTATGTTTTTTTAGAGACATATATTCATATTTACTGTCGGAAAAGGGCCAAATGGCTTGTTTTATTTTAATTAAATTACTGGGAAAACTTCATATTTGATTATTAATGCACTTGTATTTCGGTTTTTTCGACCCTTTATCAAGACAACAATAAATATATATAGATTTTTTTAAAACTTTTCTTGCTATTTTTATTTAAAAATATTTAGAGGTATATGTATATTTGTAACACTTTTATTATAAATGAAAAAATAAAACGATTATTGCAAGTGACAGTTTTATTTATTACTCATAGGTCTAAAAACATACAATTTTATATAATTAGTACACGCCTACCACCTGAAAACTTCCTGCGTACCACTGTTCCAGCGTTCCAAGCGTACCACCGGTTGGGAACCCCTGATCTAGACTAATATTTGAGCATGATTATCCACTTCTGATAATATTTTTCTAATTGCTTGAAAGTGACATATTAACAACACTCAGAATCATTCTCAAGATTCACGCAATGATAACCATAGTAATTTCTGATAAACTCACTATAAGCCACTTAAAATTTGCGTAAAATATACGGCGATATTCACAATGCCATGTGGCTGCGATTAATTATGTGGTGCATCGTTATGTGAGGTGATAAAATCTTAGCGTTCTATTTCACTAGCCGCTTAGAAGTGACTCATCTTTGCATGATGTTTTCCGTACGTTTGTGCGAGTATGACTTCGAAATCATGCGCTTAAATATGGGAAAATGAGTTTATTGACTAATTTTATTACTTACACTTAAAGGGGATCCATATTTTCTTTGCTGGCCGTATATTTTTGATGAACCAAAATCAGTTACGCTCAAGCTTTCGAGAGGAAGCTATATGCCAATTACCATAGCAACGGAGTCTACGTTATAATATGGCATTTTTATTTGATATGGAATTTCAGTCTTCGAGAAATAGAAAATTTTAATAGATGCAGTGAACAATATTTTCGACTGTTACTTACGATATTTTATCTACTCATGAAGAGCAATTCATTATAATTGTCACTGGTGCCTACATCTGCGAATGATGGGAGTCCCTAGAAATTAAACTCCATGCTAATAAACCTCTTATAAAGAAATAGGAAATTAAACATATAAAAGTATCACTTCGATTTAAATCGTCAATCCGTTTTCCTGTAGAAAACATTTCTGCGATGATCGCGAAAATAAAACCTGCCGACGGGTCCAGTTGCCGAATACTGGGAAGGGAAAAGTCTTCCTTTAAGAAACACATTGTATGAATACAAAACTATATTTTTATGGAATTGATCTCAGCATGAGTTGACAGTTTCTTCCATAACGTTTAATGAACAGTTGTGTTCTTGTAATTCCCTGCCACCTGTAGCTCACATGCTGATGATGCCTCGATGTAATGATGAATATTTTGCCGATATGTTAATTCTTGGATATTTTATCATGTACTTTTACATATTTATACAAAGTATAACGTAATCTTTTTGTTGATAATATATTTATAGTATTGCAAAAATTACTTACTTTGATATAAAACAGTCTGGAGTTATGATCCACCGTAGGCCTGCCCATTTTCCGTGGGATTTTCATTTGAGCATTTAGCTCTTGTGCGATTCGTATGACACATCTAGGCCGTATGGACATCACAGCATTCACTCGAGAAAGCTGACATGCTCGAGCGCACACGTATCAAAAAATGATCTCGTTGATTTTTTTTACTAGTTACACCTTAATAACTCCACTTAATCACACACTTTTGCTCAAATAAGAGTTTACACTGGAAGAACGTCTGAAGGGTTCGTGAGGATATTTTGATCGGATTCCTTAGCAACGGTGTTGATATAATGATGAATCATTTCGATTTGATACACTATTACATGCTATCCCACTCCTCTACATTAATTAAGTGTGCGGTGATTGCTGACAAAGAAATCTTCGCGGGGTGTGGGTACTGCAAAAGGGTGGTTACCTCGCGTTCCATTTTGAAACTTACTCTCCGTAAAAACAGTCGGTGCTAAGGATGATTAAGGTTTTTATGGAAAAGAGAATGGGTTGACGAATGAAATGTCATTGGATGTTTTTGATTGGATGACATGAAACGATCTTTTGTGCGAGTGTGAAACGAAGCGCAGGAGGCAGGACGTTTTCACAACTGATGACGGTGGATTGGCATCAACGGCATGGAGTGAATGATTGCGCATCTATATGGCTGTCATGGTCTGGGCTTGATCCTCGATGGGAGAGAAAAGATGCCAAAATGGAATCACGGCTCAGTATCCCCTAGACTGCTTTTGGTTCGTATGAATGTATGCAGTCGTAGAGTTGTGATTATTGCATGATATGCAGAAGTAGGTTGAGAAATTTATGGTGTAAATGATGAGTTTTTGGGTAAAATGGGTGAAGTTTTGAGGTCATAATTCTATAAAAATATCAGGGTCTATGTTCAACTTCTATATTCCTTGCACCTTAGTCTTCATATTCGACGAGAAGTTCAATGTTACCTATAATTAGCGATGTCTCAATGCTGTGAATAATCTATTTCCAGTATTTCCATTCCTGAGTTGTTTCAAATCTTCTTATATTCATATATTTCGTCTGTAACATTGTAATCCAAATAGAAACAGCGACTTGAACTGCACTCACCTTAAGTTATTGGTGATATTAATATTCACCGTAAATCTTGCACATTTTCGTTGATGTTCCTCTGAAGAACATTCTTTTTCAGGCAATTTATGCTTATAAAGGCGCAAATAAATTTATTTACATTATCTTCTTTCGGGCGGATTTCCAACCATGGCAATAGTTTCATAAATTTTTATTCAAATATTAATAGAGGTTAAGTAAGGGTACTATAAAAAAGGAATAGATAACAGGTTTTAACTCCACTTGGATAAAGTTGTGTTTGCAATTACATCAACCAAATCCCTCGTTTTACTTACCTTTATTTTCTACGATCTTCAATTTTTATAACACGTTCGTTCATTGCGATAAATTCAATTAAGTTCTACCCTTGAGGCTATTATTTATTATGCATTTTACTATTTTTATAATAAGTGGGTTTATAGGGCCATAATTCATTAAAGTCAGTTTTCGCAAAGTTTTCCCGTTTATCTTTTACGTTAATAAAATTAAAAAAGTCTATTATATATCACTTTCACATATGTGACTTCATTATGTAAACCGAGGATAAATATCATATTTTGCCATCTTTCACCCCACTTGGACGAATTTTCTGTTTAATTTTATTTTTTTCTCTCATGACCTCCCCAACCTAGTGCCAAACGATGTATTTATATTAAGACTAGAGGACCCGGCAGACGTCCTGCCCTAACGTTGGCTTGCTTGCTGTTAGTGGGTTCAGCAAACGTTTTTTGATATTCCAATTTTCGATAAACTACATACTTAGTGACATTTGACATTTAGTCCATTTGAACAAAGTATGTGTTTAAGTACAGTTCATTAATAATTTAAAACGTTATTTCAATATGTTTTGTCGATGAATAATACACTCAGTATGCACGCAATTGTGATACATGGAATATCGAAACACAGCGATCATAAATTGAACTGTCAAAACAACGCCAAGCTACGACGCAAGTGCGACGTGCGCATGTATTGATGCGTACGCCAAATACTACAGAATTCGACATCAGCGCCACCTATGGTACACAAACATAACTATAAATTATTCTCAGATGGTCAATTATTCATGAACTTCTCAGAAGGTTTTAACGGTCAATTATTCATGAAACTTATGATTTTTTTCATTTTAAAAATATTGGGGCTGGTGGGGAGGGGCGAAATTTTGGGGTTATATGTTCTGATATAAGAAAAATCTTTAAAAAAATAAAAACAATTTGGTCAAAAAAATTCCTAGAACCCGATCGCAGCGCCACCGACCGGGTCCAATTGTGAATCTAAACTATCCAGAGACCCACTCAAACACACAAAATATTTCATCAAAATCGGTCCAGCCGTTTAGGAGGAGTTCAGTGACATACACTCTTACAGAAGAATTATATATATAAAGATATATAGTTATAATAGGGACGCCATATTGCACCATGACAGTTTTATTCAGCGACCTTTTACGTGCAAAATGTCATTTTTCACCTTTCTTAGTTCATTTGCAAATTATACGACGACTATATAAAAAATCACGAGGTAGAAAATAGGGTCATCTCACCTCAAATTTATCTTGAGATATTACTCCCAGAAGACTGTCGAATTTCATCCATCGTTGCGTTGCGAAGTACTTACATCTTTGAACTCTTGCGAAGTCATTATGCTGTTTTACACCGGTTGAGGACCATTGTTCATAGTTTCAAGTGACAGTTCAATCATTTCTCATTCTTCTGCGGAGGTGAATTATGCCAAACCGCCCTATCTACCCGATTTATTAATGCCTTCCAAATTTTTCTACGGTGGCTTGCGATAAATTTCTTTGCCTGAAATCAGAGTGGTGGAGTTAAAGTTTTTCCTTAAACTATGCATATAATATTCGGCAATCTTTGCGAAATAATTTAGCGGCGATTAATTATGTGCTGCATCGTAATGTGTGGTGATGATATCACTAGATATGATAGATAATGATAGATGTGACTCATCTTTGATTGATGTTTTCTGTACGTTAGTGCGAGTATGATATCTTAATCACGCACTTAAATATGGGAAAATGAGTTAATTGACTAATTTTATTACTTACACTTAAAGGAGATCTATATTTTCTTTGCTGGCCGTATATTACAGATGAACCAAAAACAGTTACACTCAATCTTTCGAGAGAAATTTCTATGTTAGTTACCTTAGCAACGTAGTCGATGTTATAGTGCAACTTTTTGATTTGTTATGGAATTTTTGTCTTCTAGAAATAGAAGATTTTAATCGATGCAGGAAACAATATTTTCGACTGTTTTGTATGATATTTCATCTACTCATGAGGAGCAATACTCTATAATTGTCACTAGTCCGTACATCTGCGAAAGATGGAAGTCCTTACAAATTGAACGCCATGAAAATAAGCCTCTTACAAAGAAATAGGAAGTGTAACATATAAAATTATCTTTTCGATGCAAATGTTCAAGTTATTTTCCTGTATAACATAATTCTGGGAGGAACGCAATAAAAAAACCTGCCGACGGGTCCTGTTGTCAAAATACTAGGAAGGGAAAAGTCTTTCTTTAAGCAACACATTGTATGAGTACAAAACAATTTTTTAATTGAATTTCTCAGCATGAGTCGATGGCTCCTTCCAATATATTTTATGCGCAATTGTGTTCTTGTGATTCCCTGCTACGTTAGCTTAGATATTAACTATGCCTCGATAGTGTGTTAAATCTTAAAATAGTCGATTTTAATAGATGCAGCAAACAATATTTTTCTAATTATTTATGACATTTCGTCTACTTATAAGAAGGAATTCAATATAATTGTCACCGGTGCCTACATCTGCAAAAAATCATGCGCCAACAATATATGCCTCTTATAAAGAAATAGGAATTGTAACAAATAAAAGTATTACTTTGATATAAAGAGTCGAAATCTTTTCCTGTTGGACATACTCCTGGGATAACGTAACCGATATTCTGCCAACGGGTCCTGTTGTCAAAACACTGGGATAGAGGGATTTTTCCTTTAAACAACACATTGTACGAATACGTAACTATTGTTTAATTTAATTGATATTTGCATGAATCGATGGTGTTTTCCATCAAATTTAATGCGCAATTGTCTTCATGTAATTCCCTGCGACGAGTGGCTCATATATTAACAATGCCTTGTGCCTTCAAATGCGTTCAATTTTGTCTCATTATATTATCGAAGTTTGAATTACGTATTTCTTCTTGGTTTGCCAAAAAAGTATGCAATGGCCTTGAGAAAAATTGAGGTAAAAACGGTTGATACATCTAGGATTCCAGCTAAAAACTTTGTAGTGCGGGTCAAAAACGATGAACTACGGGCTAAATCTTTTAGGGTTGAGGCCTCTTAAAATATGGGCCTGCAGATGAGTTTCGAATGCATGTCAATTTAGGAAAGTAATGTTAAGATATCAAAGTGTTTCTCTTAATTGATAGTCTCTCAGCCAACTTTGTCACCACAATCAGATTTTGAATGCCCGTTAAACTAGTTGAAATGCAATTGTAGAAAAGTTGAGCAATCTTTTTCCTCAAATTGTACGAATACCTACTTGTTTTTTTTATAATTGAACAATTTTTGTCGTACGTGTAGTAGTGAGGCTACGTTAATAAATCCAGTGGTTGAACAGCAAGCTAATTAAGTTTCCGGGGCTTTTGTTTGCCAACTGCGCTGTTCACTGCGTTATTTGCGTGGGGTTTTGCGAGTCGGGGATGGGTGGCGCCGCTCAAATTATTGGAATTTCAGACTGTTGGACATATTTTTTGCAGTATATGCAGGTGTTGCTTTGTTTGCTAATTGGAATGTTGCCCGAAATGGACCATCATTTTCTGATAATAATCCAATTGTGGGATAATTATGGCAAGCATTTGATGCGAGCATGCCTTACCAAGGCAAATTAAGTTAGTTTTATTTAGAATTCAGCATCGCTTATCATCGTCAAAATTTTAATGCTCGTGGAAATTAAACTTTCAAAGGGTTCCTAAATTGTTGCTGGAATCAAAATCGACGCTGCGTAGCATATCGTGCAGGTGTTACTTTCTACAGTATACTCCTATGATATTTCTGAGAGTGACATCCAGCATTCCAAAATCTTCATGCATTGACACCTCTCAACCAGGTGGGGAACCCATAAGCACCAGTTAACTTAAAATCGATGAATGCTGTAATCAGCGTCTAGACTGGGCCATCCTCAGTGATGGATCTCTGAACACTAACTTTCACTCTTTAAAACCCTATTTGTGTATTACTTACCTATTTATAAAATATTAGTTGACCTCTATATGTGCTGGTTGAACTCCCACAATACTGAAATCAGTACAGTCGGTGGAGGGAGTGGGGTAGCAGAGGAAATAGTGAGGTTATATTGGTACATGGTGTTTTTAGGTAATGGGGTTGTAAGAGTAATGGGAAAAAGATGTTATTACACTCGGCATAATATTTTCTGGGATATTTGAAGCGTATAAAATGTTTTGCAGCAAAAAAGTATTTTGTGGCAAAACTTAGTTAAACGCAAAAAATATGTTCTATTATAATTTTCTACTTTTCCTATTAATTGATATGAGATTTAACTACAGAAGCAAAATCGTTTTGATACACTGCTACCTTGTAGCAAAATCACCCTGTTGTCTTAGCTACCGCTGTAATATATAGATGTCAGGCCCCCACATATTGAAAATGCGAAATAATTGTCTTCCAGCTTTCTTCAGTGCTATTGCATGCTGAATGTATTTAAAGAAGTGCTCATGTTAATGTTATGAAAATATGAAAAAAATAAGATGATACCATAAACAATTGCTTTGGTTTATTTTAATTTACTGGAATTCATTGATACACCAACGTAAAGGAACGTCGCTATAAAAGTATTGACACAAATGATCTTCAGCCAGCAGTTATCCCAAATTAAAAGTTGTAACCCAGCCATAGCGAAGTCCTGGGATAGTTCAAGAAACAGCACCAGTCAGCATTTTGGTCGAATATTCTACCTGATATGATATCTGAAGATATACACAGAAAAATCATGTAATACAAGTTCGATTTTACTCTAAGAAACTTATGAATCGGTGTCTTATCTCCAGGTGAAAAATATGGGTATCAACAAAAAAGTATCGCCGACCTAATGCACATTGCCATTTACCTGAAAAAAGAACAGAAATTAATATTTTTGGGTCATTCCTCAAAGTGAAATTTAATTTAAAAGACCATGATGACTCATGGGGATTTAAGAGGGATTATTTTGTACTTAAACATTTATGCAACACAATAATGTCAGAGTATGATTCACTCAATTCACTCGGTGAAAAGTGAAGCATTAAGGGGTTGGTTTTTTGCCTCAGGTAGCTTGTTTCTTGCGTAATGGAGGTTCAAACGTCCGCTGTTGCGCCGCTACTACCTTGTAACACCTCGCAGGGAGTAAGGGGGGGTGTAGGGCGGTATCGTCCATGACCACGGAGACAGTCCCCAGGGCGCGCTGCATTCGCCGCAGCGACCCATGGAGACCCGCGGTCCTCACAAATGGTTGAGATCGCCGGTCGCTGGTCACACTACCCAGCATCCTTCCCAATGCAAGGGACGAGGGCCGCTGCTCCCCGGAAGCTCTTCCACCAGAACTTCCCCGTGAATCCGAGTCTGTGCATGTGAGTGAAAATCTCGGACGAATCGCGAGTTCTTGATGATTCCGTTGTTTCCCAGAGCGTCTTAATGGCGTCATTCTATTCAAAATGGAGGAAAAATATATGCCCCTTTCACAAAAAACTACGCACCAACTATCACATGTAGCGTGTTTGGCGGAAAATGCTTCGTGAATTACTTCGTGAATGCTTCGTGCTTACCAAGGTAAGATGTAGTTCCCCAAACTGTAAGCTTACCATGGCAGGCGCTGAAGCGCGATTGTCTAAACTTTCCAATGAAATGGAGAGGAGAAAAATACTCTTTGAAGAAATCGAGCAAGGAGTGCCATTTGCTTTGAAGGCATTCTTAAAAATGATAAACAATCATGCGGTGTGCGGATTTCTACTTTTGTTTATTATTAACCCGCTCACTTCAACTGCTCTTGGCGGATCTTGAAGAGGCGGGAGTTGCAATGGAAACTCAAGAAATAAGATATTAGCTAGTAGAATGGTGACAATGCTCGCATCAACGAGCTAACAAACGATTGAAGTTTAACTAGCACAAATTACCAGGAGACAATTTCACCACCTCGTACCACTTGATGTCTTGCGTCGGTTTCCGTTTTGTCGAACCATCATACTGTTACCATTGCAAAATTACGGTTCCGTTCGCCCCGAACGAAAGTTTGGTTGCCCTGAGGCTTTTGAAAACGTAAATCTTGCATTTATCACGGTCTCTCTTTCACACTTGAGGGTTAATCCGAAAACACGGGCCACTGCTTTGCCGCGAGTAGGGATCCCTCGTGACAATTGCCGCACTACCGTTGCGTTCACTTGTCGCTGATCCCAGCTGAACCCTCACCACCTGCACTAGCTGGAAAAACTCTCGGAAGGGGTGAAATTGGAAGGGAATGGAAGAAGAGATGAAGTGAGACAGTAGTGATCCTGGCAGCTGGGCGTTTTCAACACGTTACAGTCACAGTGGCCGGGGAAGAATCGGGCCCTTCTCCTCTCACACTAGCTTGCAAATTTCCAGCTGACCAATCTGGACGGTAAAACTTCATGGACCCAAGCGACAGTTCGGCTTTAACGGATCTCATCGACGGAGTTCCGTTATTTCCAAAAGAATCCTTAGTAACTCACTCGCCATTGGGAAAGTCAAAATGTGTGATATCTTAATGGTTTCACACATTTTGGTGTTATTAGATTGCGCTGAGCGTGACCCCGGGAGGGAAAAGCAATGTTACTTCAATGTAACGCGCTTCGAAAGCTAACGTTATTTGGTACGTATTGCCTGCCACTTTACGTCTGGGGCTGTAGCCTACCAAACCAACTTTTATTCGAACCAACAATGTTTATCTTTTGTATCAGAGTAGGATTCGGTGTTTTCGTCGGGGCAGGCCGTTTCCCGAGATTGATGGTCCTTCTTGAGATTCCCTGACGGGGAGACCCTAGGTTCTTCTGCTCGCTTATTGACGCTTCTGTCATCTTCAGCAAGCCACCTGACCTAAACTTCCCTTCGACAAGTTATGCGATACCCAGCCGTGTTCCAGAATTTTTAGTCATCTAGTACCAAACCCCAACACCTTGGGAAATTGAGTCACCGGACGAACCCCATTAAAAGGTGATGCGTTTGGGTTATAGCTCTCTAGTTTTGCTATTTTCTACAGTGTTTTCTCCTCATCCTTCCGCATTGGTAGGAAACAGCATAAAAAATAATAGCAACCCTGCTGTGTAACAACAAGCCAGCGCCGTTAAGCATTCATCGTAGGTTATTTAATCCTAAAATGAGTTACTAAGGACCCAGTAGAGTCACGAGCGAAATTGGCTATCGGCCGCTAGAACTCCTAGTTAGAACGCAGCTGAGTCATTTCGTCGGGAACATAGTCTCGTGATGAATTAATCCCGGGCGCTTCTTGTTTGTTGTCATACTTTCTGTGATATTTTCCTCCCCAATCTTCAAATTTCTCGCACGGTTTATTTTCCAACACTCCGTCTCCCTTTCATTTTGCCATGTCTTAACGTATGGGCTATTAAAAGAGTAGAGCTTGTGTGGAAAAAATAAGTTAATGGAGGTGGTACTCGAGCAGGAAAGCCAGCGGAGTAAAACATGGAATGGTAATAGTAGTGTAATGGTAATACTAGACCCAGGGCGGCTGAAAGCGCGGTCGTTCGGCATTCCAGAAAGAATCTTCTTCTAACTGGCGAATGGATTCAAGAAATGTTGCTCTATCTGCCCTTCCCATAAATTGAAGAAGAGAATTGATCGGCATTTCAAAACTCGCACGTAAAGCCTTTTACTTATTCTAAAATTGTTACATTCAACATGACTATCCCGAGAATGTTTTCCAATAACCGCACACCAAACGATGTGATAAATGATCTTGATACCTCGATATACCTTTTTCCAACAACCTCTGATTTCGGCGCTTTTTGTGATCCATTAAATGCTGCCGATCTTGCATTTAATTCAGATTCCATACTTCCTCTCTGTACATTGCAGTATGTTTCAGTCTATACTCTTATTAAAATCTGTGGTTCTTTCCAATATTTCTCCCGCGACTGCTCTTACCATCCGCTCAGGCTGTCAGCCCGCAGTCACTCTTGAGTCACGAGTCTATGTTGCCTTGTCGGTGTCAGACCGAGTCGTTGGGAACTTTCCGATGGGCTTTGGGGGAAATCGTTGCAACGAGGGAGAAGCGTAAGAAGATAAAACTTAATCATAATCCATCCAATGTTTCGCTCTGACACTGACGTCAGGGCTTAATGAAAAAACTAGTCTTTATTCTTAAGGATCTGAAGATGCAACCTGTAGCACCATTGCGTGGAAATTCACCATGTTATATATTATTTATTGCGATCTAAATGCGTGCCCATATTTACCGACTGCAGTTCAAATAGTCACACCACCTAGCCATTTTATATGACAAAAGTGGCAGTATCTATGTGTTTTACTTTCGCGATCGATGTCGTTTCGAAAGGTGTTCGCCCTTCAGCGACATGGTTGAGTTATATTACGTGATCGTTGTTTTTGAAAAAATTGTTTTTAAAGTATGATGACCTATTGGTACAAATAGCTGCGTACGTACGGCTTCAACTGGATAAATACGCGATCGGTCATTGGAACATTCGGGTTCTTATCCCTTTCGGGTTTGATGATTTTTTAAGTCATGTTATGAATTTCCACAGTTTCGTGCTGCATCTTGCACTCGTGCGAGTAAGGGCGTACCATATTATTAGCGCAATTTTTTGCCATCAATATGATGAAGGAAATATCTTAATATCATCCTAGGTCAGCCATCCCACCAGCCTACGCGCTCGTTTGAAACGCAAATTGTCGCTTCGTCCAATCGCGAGCTTTGACATTCTTTTGCAACGACGAGTTCTGCGTTCCGCATTTCGCATGTGTCACCCTTAATTGAGTTATGCGTCAAAGTAGGCGCGACGTTTCAACATCTCTTCTGTCAAAGCAGGCGACATGATACATCTGTTAAATCGTTTGTACATCTCTGGGTCCATACACTCTTTCTCTCTGACACTGACGCCAGGGATTAATGAAAACCGATTGTCACAGATGAGCAAAGTATTTCGCTGAAATTCTCGACTATACGGTTTAGAAAGTGAAAAAAACTAGTTTATTTTTCCAAATTGACATCGATGAGTGTTACATTAAATTATAATGGGACTAGGCAGTTCCGTTTGGATATAAGTTCTTTCTTTTACGGATGAAACAGTAAGGTTTTAATATTAATGGCTATTATTAAATAATGTGCGAATCAACGAAATGTTTTCTTTGGCTATTCAGCATTAAAGTTTCACTTCTAGTACATTGCAGAGGTAACAATTGACATTCGAACAATTTTGATGTAGAGATTTACAAGAATTGTGATTCCTGAAAAAACGTTGGTATTATACATTGACTAGGATTAGGACTAAACTATAAAACAGCTGTCGTTTTGTATTGCGGAGTGAGCGGAGAGGGTTGATATAGTTTCATTGGACTAGGACACCTAGAAATTGAACTTTGAGATTGTAAAATATTTTTATGCCCATATCTGGAAGCAATACGTGAAAAAAGGATGAGAGTAGATTCAGTTCGCTTGAGATATCGATGTGGAGAAGACAGGAAAATGTTTGTCGAACGAAAAGAAGACGAACGAACGAATATTTGGCATTGGTGAGGGGTTGAAAAGAAATTATTTTAGGAGAGCTGGAGGAGATGGAGCAGTTGTTTGGAATTACTAATGAGAGACTTAGGGTTATTGAAGACCATTGTTGAAGGAAGAATGGTCAAAAGTACGGGAAGACGGAGGAAAAGGATTTTCGTGTTAGACGGAATGAAAATCAATAAGAAGTGCAATGAGGTGAAGAGTAAAACAATATGAGGAAGGAGACGTTTAATGGTGAATTCGAAGGATAGTAGCAACCCATCAAAACTTACCCTATTTGGTGGATTACGACAAATGATCCAAGTGCTCCTTAGATTGCCAATGTAAACTGTCATTTATATTAAGAGGTTTTCCATCCATTCCCCATAGCAATTACGGTGAAGCGTATTTTTTTACTCCTTCCTTATTCTCAGATGGTGGAGAAGACAAAACCGGGAGGTAAAATGAATGTATTTACGATTATATAAAAGTTTGAAATAGCACCGAGGAAAAAAATGGAATATTTGAAGGTTCGTCTCTGTGAAATTATTCTGATGATAGACAGCACGAGGAAAGCTCTCAGAGGATAACTGTAAGTTGCGGAATGTGGTATTTAGTGGAGTGCTGACGAATCCATTCATTTATATTACTTTGGGTTGCAATTACTATCGATTTGAAGCATACGGTAAAGTCATTTTATTTCAAGTCAGTGATAGGGATTTATTTAACTAGGGTAGCACTTACTGAATAATTGATTCATGAGCAGCACAGTGATTTTGGTAGTTCGTACGTGTTTCAATATGAGCACTTCTTAATCGAAGAGCGTTTTCATTATGAGACAATTACCCTAGTGCTGTATTTGGCTACCTCTGCTGTTAGATTTAATGCGTTTTAAATTATGCTATGAGAATTGGTATTTAATTAAGGCGAACCAGCTGACTCATATTCATTCATCACTCATTGGAAAGCAGAAAAATTGTGAGAATTTGAATGTTTAAGGTTTTAGCGGCAGAAATGTTATTACATTTAGTTATTAATATCACTTGACTATTTGCATTCATACCTGAGATTGGTTGTGAAAAATCCTCATATCAGTTTGTAAGTTAGTAATTATTCATCTAGTGAACGATTATTTTTTTCGGCTTGGTACAAATTTAAATTATGATTTTTCCCTTTCAATTTTTTTTGGACGTCAAAATGATGATATAATTGTGTTCTGTATTGGATCCATTTTATGATAAATTAGCAGTGTTTCAGTATTATATGGGAACGATCATGACGAGATAACAATATTATCACTAGCACTAACATCAATTTAAATTACAAATGATTTTAGCTACGAGTTCAATATCTTATTAGATATTTCCTCAGTAACGGTTAAGCGTATTTGGCAGTTTCCCTAGAACGTTAACAATTTGTACGAGTACTCTAAGTTCGTGGTTACTAAATGTAAAGCTACTCACTATCAGGTTTGAGTAAAAAGTTTTTTTTTAAGTTTTGTTCAAATATGTTTTTAAAAGAATATTTTAGAGGGACATTAAGTTGAAAATGATTGAATTTAAGTATCCCTACTAGACCTATCACTCATACAAGAAATGATGATAACATGAAATATCTTTTATTTGACGAATGAAAATTCCAATTCTGTGGAGAAGAAGATGTGGATGAGCTAACTCAAAGTTGAGCTAGAAACCGTTGAGCGCTTTTATGAGCTAATTTTCCTGGTCCTCGTATTCATCACGTGACTTGTGTGCATTTATCTTATTGTAGGTAATATGTTGGAGTATTCGTATAGGTAGCATGCTTTAAGAGATCAAAGAACAATGATAATGGGTAGGAAATAAAGTGACGAAATAATGTGAGGTGTACAAAATGCTGATGATTTTACGAAACTGTTTCAGGACAATGTTTTATCTTGAGCAAGAAAACTTTTCTGGTATTTTTGTGATAGTTATTGTATACAGTTTTGATGAAGGCAATGAAAGTTTACTGGGTTTACTTGTTGCAGCTTAGCTTTGAAGAATTCGTTTCAGAGAGTGGTTTAGGAAAAAAAATGTAATGAAAAATTAATGCAAGAGGAAACACTTCCGAAACCCGTTTATTGGATGAGTTATGTGGTGTTACCCTTGAAGGAGAAAAGTTAAGCTAGTGAATAACGCTATGGGTACTCGATGGAGTTTGAAAATCCCAGAATCTGGAACAGAACATGACAATCAAGGACTCGAGTATCAAGTCCGGTGCACTTATGTTTTATACTGTGACGTAAATAATTATAAAAGAATAAAGAGATCTTGGCTCATTTATCCAGCGACCCTCTTGAAAAAGTAGCCGAATAGGGTTGTTTCCAATGCTGGGGAGTGGCTAGACTGCATTAGTATTTTTCTGCGAAAGATGGTCAAGGTAATGGGGCCATAGTTTTTGTTTTGGGAATCACAAGAGAGGAGACGTCCATGCGGTTTTTCATTTTGATTCCACATCGGCTTTAATGGGGGAGAGCTATCATCATTCCCATTAAGGGAACAAGAGTAGTTGCGACGAAAGGTGAATCTGAAATACCTCGTAGAAGACGCGTATTTCTGAAATGAAATTGATGTCGAGGGTTTAGTTTTGGGATATTGTTGTAATCGGCAAAGGGCCAGTACAGTAACCTTGGTCTCGAATTGATAAAAAAGCGGTATGTCTCGCGACCAGTTTGCCGAACCAGACTCAATCCGGCCCAAAATGGATTTCTGCGCAGGGGCCGCAAAATTTCTCGCTGTTTTCGCTGTTAAGTTACAGCTGAAATCTTGACACCAATTTCTGAATTTAAGGAAAAATACGTATGCCATGACGTGAAGTCGTAGATCCGTATCTTGGTGGGATAATAAAACTTTTCGCATCCGAATTGGGTAATGGACATAGATGGGCAGACGAATAGGATTTTGAAAATTCTGGTGGTTTGAATGAATAAGTAATCAGTCGAAATCATGACGGAAAACAATTCTAACATTTCCTCCCTCATTTAAATCGATTCGATCTTGTTCGAAGTCTATAACACTTAAAAAAAGTCGAAAAAAATGATCGCATAAAAAAACGATAGTAGAATAATGCGAGATGTTACTTTTCATCACGATTAACATTTTTAAGTTCCACAAGGTAAGTCCGATTCTGACGATGGAATCAAAGTTACATTAATGCTCGGAAAGGATATTCCGTTCAGCAATGACGTCGGTGTCGGTTTAGGACCTAGAAACGATCGGTACGAAAGTAATATTGTTCACCCCTTAGATGTTTGAAGATGGGCGGGATGGCTGCCGCGGAACGGTAGAGGGTTCCTACTGGATTAGGTGCAAATAGGACAGCGGGGTCTGTATCAACTGAGGTAATAGCGTGGAAGGGAATGGAGTAGAGGAAACGATTCAGTCGGAGGACACCACGAGAGACTCGAGAGCAGCGGGCAGAAGCCGATGGAGCTTTTGGTGGGAGGGAAAGAACGACCGTACCGCCGTATCCGTAGGGTTGGTGCTATGGGGATGTGGGGCATTTTTATGGGGTTCACGGTGACCTATCGACAGCGTTCATCTCATCGGTGTCCGTCACCCGCAGTGCCGGAACGGCCTCCTTTGCCTTCCGCAAGGGCACTCCGTTGGCTGCGCGTCGCTGCGGGGAGACTATCCTCACCAGGGCCATGGAGCAGCGCTTCTTCCGGCCGCCCGACCTCACCTTCCTCCCCACCGACCCCGGGGCCCTCCGCAACAGATCAGGGGCCCCGGCCCTCGTGGGGGTCGAGTCGCCGCTCTCTTCGTCGGCGTCGGCCCTCCCTGGCACCGCCAGCGACCTCCCGCCCCCGTTGTCAACCCCCGCCACACTGGCCCCGCCTATGGAGTCGGGACCCGCGAGGCTGCAAGCGGGGGCCTCGCCGAGGGCTCCTCCTCGGGACCCGCCCGGGGCGAAGCGGGTGGCGGTGGCGCAGCGGCTGCCCCTCCGTCTGCGCTTGCCGCAGAACATCTTGAGGAACAGACGCCGGAATCTCTCGCCGAAGGTGACGTAGATGATAAAGTTGACGGAAGAGTTGACTGTCACGAGGAGGTTGGAGGTCTTGACCAGCTGGTCTTTGATGATGCCGCTGAAGGACTCGAGAACGTTGTTGACGAGCGCGAGGACGTTGCAGAGGAAGAACACGACGACAACAATGAGCAGCATTGTCGCTAGGCCGATTTCTTTCTTCTGTAATCTTGAGAGGCGCTGGCGTTCTCGATTGGCTTTCCGAACCTGTGTGTGAGAGGGAAAAAGTGTTAGTACTTCTGAAAGCATCGATTTAGATTCAGGGAAGAATAGCGTGGATGATGACTGGAGGAGCAAAAGATAAGTAAATGGCATAAAAAGAAAAGTAAATGGTATAAGTTACAGTTTCAGGCTTAACTTTGTGGAAACGCGACCCATGAAATAATTTCTCACTTTGTATATTTCACACTTTTTTATTTTCACCGACCAGGGTCTCGGCGTACAATGTCATTTTCAAGGTAGATATCCCTTATTTTAGTGTCCTTATGTACTCAAACCGGGAGGTGGGTGGGGGAAGTGTAATAGAAGGGAAGGGGGAAAGAGGGCAATGGTTCGTTAGGAGAGAAAAGTGTTACCAGAGCGATAAACTGCTTTATCACCAGGATGGTACTTTGTAACCTTTTTACTTTACCGTTGTTGGGAGGGAAGGGGGCGGGAGGGTTAGATAAACCGGTCTGCATATCTCTGGTTGGTTGGCTCGGTAGGGGAGGCGGAGTAGTTCAAGGTGCAGCCACCTCCACGTGGTGGTCTCTTGGTCGCTTGGCCAGCGTCGCTAGCCAGGTGAGCAAGGAGCTGATCATTTGCTTGATCACACTAGATTTCCCCGCTTTTCCGGCCGCAGTGGAGGCATCTTTGACCCACTAGGGACATATAACCGGCATATTGTGTCCAGAATGTTAGTTTCCATCGTTAGTGACATCTTCTTACCCAAAAATAAAGTCGTTATAATCGGCGAAGGCATAAAATAGCGTCTTTCTCATCTTTTTGACTACTCTTGACATTGCCAGACATGATTTCCTGGTCGTTGGCTGAAAAAATTGTCTTCTTCGTGTCATTTATTGCAGGCATAGCGTAAAATGCGAATGTGCATTCCGGGTTGCCTACCACACAACTGTGATTTCGGGGGAACCATAAAAGGTCATCTGCTCGATAATTAAGGGCAATATAGCTGGCATATTTGAGCTAAAATGTCAAATGCAGTTCTAAGTTATGTCTCATTACAAAAAAAGTGCGCTCGCTCAAACCAAAGTTAATTTTTTGACAATTTTAGCGTTTTTCCTTGAAAATTTTGAAATTTTAAGGCAAAAATGCTAACAGAAGATACTATCAGATTTGGAAAAAAAATCATATTTGTAATGTCCATCCGGGTACGCAACTTTTGCCGGGTATTTCGATTCGCTCCCAGAAAAAAGTGGAAAAAACGAGGCACCTAGACCGTTCCCTCCTAGCGAACCAATCCCTTCCACCCTTCCCTCTATTTCACTTCCCCCGCCCACCTCCCGGTTTGAGTATATAAGGACACTGAAGTAAGGGATATTTACCTTAAAAATGACATTGTATGTCCAAACTATGGTCGGTGAAAATAAAAAAGTGTGGAATATACAAAGTGAGATATTATTTCAGACATAAATACAATCAAATCGACATAAAGTAGGGATTGTAACATGATATAATGATACTAGCTGTAGACAGAGGAGAATCAGGGGAACCAAGTATTCAATCATTGGATTATAATGCAAAATATGACAAATGATTCAATTTGAGATTAAATTTGAGAAGTATATTTTTCAGGAAAATAAAAATAGATTTAGATAAAAATATTTTTATCGACTTACTAATGTGCAATATTTGAGTTGATATTTGAGAGTTGAGGTATAAACATTGAGATAATGCATAATTGACGTAACAAGAACCAGCTATAGGTAATTATCTAACCCAAGTGAGCATTACTACAGAGGGGGAAATATTGTCTCTTTTTGAAAAAGTTTGTGGGAATATCATTGGGCAAACGCGACTTATCGAATTTGGATATGGCTGACTTTTAACTGACGGGTGTATTCATGTTTTGGCAGTCCAGGCTTAAAGAAGAGTTTTCATTTAACCGGCATTTATATCGCCGTTTCCTTCTTAAATTATTATTCTTGGCGGATTTACTTATTGGAATGTTAAACTTTAGACAAATTAGCGTAAAAAGTAAAACTTGCTACGAAGCGTATTACGAGTGTTAGTCCCTCTGGTATCTTCAATCAGACCAAGACTTGGCAAAACCTTCTTGACCTACATTTAACTAAATCTAAGACTACAGCCTTTGCTCAATGCTATTTGAATATTATGGAACGGGGTATTATTTTTGAATGACGCTTTGTTCATCGTATTGCTGATAATCAGCCTGGCTCTATTCCGTATAAATTTTTATTACAATCGATTTCCCTGAAATGGCGCTAAAGACGTTTAAGTTCACTGTTGGGTGATTTCAGTGGAGTTTCACAGATTTATGTACTCATTCGCAGCATGTTGAATATTTAGTGTATCGTACCAGTTTGATGCGTGTACTGGTGTACTATGCATTTTTTAAATCAAACCATACATGAATAAAGGTGTAGAGCTTACAGAGACTCACGTTAACTATGTGTGTGACCATCTGTAAATCCAATTTGTTTGACTATCTTTAAATTAGTGTAAAATTTAACTGACTGTAACATGTCTTTAAAAATGGAAGATTCTGATCATTCCGTGCTTGACCTGGAGGAGAAAAGGCCAACATACGACGTGTGAATACATTCAATAGACTACACCTATACGCAGACTGATTTTCTGTAATGGTGTAGAAGTCAAAAATTGGTTTTTCTATAGTTACATTATAGGTAATGATGATTTTATCCCGAACCACAAGATGAGAATTTTGTGAATAAAGCCAATATGTCTCAAAAAATTGAATTGACGCTATCGAAAAAGTTACTTTCCCTCACATGGATGATTTCCATAATGTTCCTAAATTCACGAGTCTATAATTTACTTTTTTGATATACTAATCTCAGGGAATTAAATTAGCCTCCCGGCAGTTTTTTGTCAAAAAATGGCTGTTAATACATATGAGGAGCTTAGAGCAAAAGGACCTCGTTTTAGATTTTTCGGATCAACCGAAATTCAAGGGTGTGGTATTGTACATTAATGAAGTGGAATAAGCTGATTAGATATCGTTGATATAAGCCTCGGGTAATTTATAATTATAGCCCAAGCTTTGTGAAACAATTTTAATGCAAAAGCAATGACTGAAGTGGAAGGGGTAATCCGTAATGGAATCTCATCCAATGAATCGGATGGACGATTCAAATGAAAATAAAGATTGCCGTTAAATGGACCTAAATCTTTACCGGAATTTCGAATCCACGGCAGTCGTTTCAACCTTTTGCTTTTGTCAGTTCCGCGACGCATTCGTGATTCCTGAGCGCAAAAAATGGCGTTTTCATTAAATGATAAACTCGTACATTACCTGCCAGTCTGTGGGTCTGGCTTTGCTGTCCTCATATCAACCGTTAGGCTGTCATTACAAGACCTCCCGCTTTCAAAATAAATTCCATCGCTGTGCATTCATACGAGGAACTTATTTTGAGGGGAAAAATATTCATGACTATCTTGATTGAGCGGGCGTGAAATGTATCTCGTCATTTTAACTTTGAATTGTGGAAACTATTATTTTGGGAGAGTGAGGAAATGCTAGTATTTTGCGAATACAAACGAGAGATCGTTGCGAGGATTCAAACGTGGAAAGTGATATTTGACCGCCCGTAGACTCACTTCGACAGAATGAAAATTTTATCCACCGGATCTCATTTCACATTTACGAGACATTAAAGGATAACGGTTGGGATAATACGGATGCTCATCGCCCACGCTCCTTTTATTCGCGACCGAAAGAGGGCCCGAGTGATATTGGCAGCTTTGATTCGAAATTCAGAGCCGGACGAGAGAAACGTCCGGAAATAAAGCCATGGACGTGAATGAAACGCTTTTAGAGTTGGATAAGGTGAGTTAAAAAAATGGCAGAATATTGGAGCCAATGACTCGTACGAATGCCTCGAATCGTCCAGATGCTATTTGGGAGAGATAAGGAGGGAATATATGCTGTCGCTTCGTTGTTAAGACACTGTGGCATATATCCTTATTTTGAGGATGAAGTCAGCAGAATTCATGCTCTCGAGTACGTCTAGCTATGAGCTGTGTGTGGATTATTGGCCTCCCATTCCGGGAAAATCCCATTAGCAGCGAAATTTGTTAGAGACATACCGATTTCTACTCGTGTACTACATGAAGAATACTTCAAGTGTTGCACTTCGCCTGTCAGATGGGGTGCAAAACTCAGGACCACTCGATCCACAGCTGTCATAACGGCAGGCAAATACCAACGACTGGTTTCCCTTCGAATAATCTTCCCTATTCCAGTTTACTCGCCTGCTGTTAATGCTTGAACTGACCTCAGCTGTTCTGAGACTCCGTTAGTTACAACTACTTGTAATCTCTGTACTCGCAACACTTAAGTATAATCAAAAGATAACCCACCAGCTACTAAAGCGTGTAATGGAAATGATTCCGCATATATTTGTTAAGCTCCCAGCGTATATGCATCTGTGATTTTGTGTTTTTATTTTTACATTTCTGTTAGTGGAGAAAGATCCTCGGCCATGATTTGATGAAGATGATTACTTAAAATATATATTGCAGTGATGTTTAATAATTTTTAAAATACTCCAAATCCTTTGAAAAATGCCTAGAATTACAGTTCCAAGAAATGGAAAAAATGATGTAAGAAGAACAAGCAGCATAATTAAGTCGAAGAAATGTGAAAAAAATTCAGGCTACCGCATCAGACATCTCTTTGCGAAACTCTTCATCTGTCGTTTGCTAGCTTTATCTTATAGCTTGCTAGCTTAAGAGTAATATAATCCCCGTTAGAATATGAGCATTTTTGATGTAAAAATGTCAATTGCTATCATTTGACGGCATTTAAATATTGATACTAATTTTTACTCTTCAATTCCTCACCCCAGCTTTATTAACTTTTTGTACGAGCATTTTTCATTCTGACTTAGATTCTATCATGACCCAATCAGCTAGAATATATTTGAATATATTGACCTCGAGTCTTTAGGATGTGAATATGACATTGAATACCAAGAGTCAATTTGGCAAATACATAGTTATTTGGATGGATTAGAAAAAGTACTTTCTTGTTTTAAATTATTGCTTTGTGAATAGGAGAGAAATAAATCTACTCCCGCCCATCGATAGAAGTTTGAAAATTTTGTCATCACCTTACGTTCCATCCTCGAATTTGTTGTTTGACGCTTGCACAGTTGTTTTTGCGAGTGGGTCAACTTTTATCTATTTTTTCGCGTTTGTTCGTGTTTGTCGATTTATAATTTCTGCTGTTGATCCGAATATTTATGACACTTAATAACGCCTATGGAATCCTTCAACTTCCTCGGAGGAATTCTTCGATCTTCAAACGCAATACCTCATAATGAGAAGGCGCTTTTGGTTCAAGGTCAACTTTTCTAAGATGATACCTTTAAATCAAGGAATTGATAGCTCTTGAAGACCGGATGCAGTTTGATATATATCAGAGTGGTGAACTGATGGAAAACGTAAACCATTGAGGGATTGAGCCATAGATAACCCGTGCTTGGGGAACACCGTAGATAAAAAGTTGGGGCAAAAAATTCCACCAAGATAATTATATCCTTTAACTTGCACATCAAACGAGGAATAACCGCAAGTAGCAGAGCATGAGAAAATACATGCCATCGATTTGGTGCGCCGTGAGAGGTAATGGGTTCCCAAGGACATATTAAAAAGGAAGGATTACCGAAAGAAACCAATATAACATTCGCGGCCCAAATAACGTGGGATCTACGGGAGAAGAGCTTTCCAGGAGTAAGAGGATTAACATTGGGCAGAAAAGAAAGACTGGAGGTTTACAGTCGGCCAATACTCAGAATTGAAAGTCTAACCTTACCTACCAAGTTGCCTTTCGGCTACTCACCCCGAGAGATGATAATTCAAAGTGAAGGTCAGATCCTTTCTCTTCCAATACTGTGGCTAATTTTTAATTAAGGTTCGTTGTATCATTCTTTTTCCTATTTGTATAATCATCTTGTCCGTCTTCAATGACAATCATTTCTCCAAAAGCTATTGCTTTTCCCTCAAGGTCCATGGCAGGAAGTCCAAAATTGCTATATTTTGTTCTTGAACGTTAATTATGTATCTGAACTTCCTATTTCATGAGAGTTAGCCATGCTGCCTTTAACTTTCAGGATTTTGGGTATTAAAATGTCAAATACTCGTCTGTGATCCCAGGAGATAAAGGGAATCTATTATGCCGTTTATTGCGTAAAATTGTAGCCTCCGGCCTTCCTGAGATATCGAGCCCATCTAAAACGTTTTGATTACAGAAAGTAATTTGGAATTACCGCGATTTAATTTTGGTTCATCATGACTTAGAGGCACATATTTCTTACAAATGGTGTCTGTTGTGAAACTATTCGAGTCGTTCAATAAAAAGTCATTATTTAAAACTGCACCACATCATTCAGCCATTCAATTATTTCCTGTTCGCAATGACAAATGGACGGTTAGGGGTTTAAAATGGGAACTAACATTCCCAAGGTATTGCTTCGTGCTAGTATACTCATTGATTATTTTGATTTTGCGTTCATTAGCGAAAAATTTTCATTATAGAGTATTTCATTGCCATGGTCGCGAACTTAGCAGGCGCGTAGAGTGTCATGCTCTGACCTTTTCATCCCAGACGTAACATCGCCCGACAAAATATTGCGCATGCGCGAAATTAACGAACGATTCGAGATAGAACGATGTACTGACGTTAAATGTCTAGGCGATAATTGAACATGATATAGGAGAGTCAGTTGTTTCTTGCGGCTTCCCTCATAATCTTCGTAAGCATATTATCGTGCTAGCGACCACAAGGATGGATTACAATGGTTGCTAGGCATTTACATAATCAGGCATATGCTTTACGGTGGTAGTCTGGGTATTATGTAGCCATTGATCCCTATGCCTCAGCGTTCGGTAAGCATTCTGAGCTTCTCCTGAATCTCCTGTGGTTTCTCAGGTCTCCAGGCCTCTTACGGCGGGTTCACTAGCCGGCGTTTCGCGCAATGAGGTGAAGCTTAATGCACACTGTTAATCAGGTACTCTAAATTATCCACGCATCGGCGAAGTTGAGTTTTGCTCAGCTTCCTAAACGCCAGACGCGTGAAGTAAATGATGGACACGTCAAGTCATTTCCTAATTTATTTTGTGAATCACTGGAAGATCTAAGCGTATGTAGCTTAGAGAGATTGGTAATTAACAGTTGTATTGCTGGCATATGAAGAACTTATTAGGGTGACTTTCATGCAATAACATCCCGGGTGACAGTGGGATACTGTCAAAGTATTCATTATAATGTACCGTTTACCTGCTAATTTCCACCCAAAACGTGAAGTTAGATTGAATGCGAGCCATTAATCATTGCTTGAAGTGCAAGTAATGGCCTCAAAAGGTAAAAATTGTGCCACCAGTTCCATAAAATCCTCTAGATGGTGACAGAAATCCTCAGGCCATATCTAGAGTTTCTGTCCTTTGTAATGTGTGTAGGAGACCGGTCGATTAGATGTACATCTGGGGTAGTGAGGGTCGTATGCTACATTACTGCGTAGTACTGTTTTCCTTAGTTTTCTTAGCCTTTACATTTTTTCTTAGCCTTTACATTTAACCTTAACAGTCAAGCAAATAGTTGCGGTGTTTCTGAAATGATATTATTTCTACTTTTACCTGTTTTTATGTTGTTTACTCTAAAGAGTAGATTTACACTGGCCAGCATAACCCTATAGACTTCTTTCTACAACAATGGCAACAAAATTAAACAAATTTCTGGTATACATTTTCTAAAATGTAATAGGATATGTAGTAGACTCTATGAGTGAATGATTTGGCCCAATAAATACTGGAAATCTTCTAAAGTTTTTACTGAAACCTTAAGTTTTCAGTTTCCAAAAATGCTTCGTGGTATATTAGAATAGAAATTAAAGCGATGCTCTTCCAAATTAAAATAAGTAATCAACGAGAATAACAAAAAAATTGATCGATCACGGATTATATATCCCTCATTAATAGTTTTTGCTTTGTCAAATAGAAAATATCAAAATTTCAAGCGAATGCAGAATCATTACGGCCTAATTAGCTATGAATAATTGTTCTGCATTAACTGCATTAATATACACATACAACTAAGTCCTGATGAGTTCATTTTAGAAGTTGGCAACCTCATTTCGGAGTTTTTCAATGTGATTTTGGTATGTTTTTTCAAAATTAATTTTCAATCACGTTTATCGAGCATCCAAAACTAATTTTCGTTAAACCTCGCCAGCGTAAAATGTTCCGAATTAACGGCAAAATCTGGCGTTAGCTCTGGGGAATTTTTCCTTCGCAATGAAATGTCCTTAAACTCAATTACTGGGACATTTTAAGGAGGAATAACGAGTTTCTGTCGAGATAAAAAGGTAAACTTCTTTAACGAATTCGCGGCTGCGAAGAGGGCATGTGCTTTCTTCCCTCCCCTTAATGCCTAAGAGGGAGGACGAAGAGTATTGAGTCTCGCAAGCCGCGCTTCTGCGCGTAGCGGTGCTAAAGGAAAGCCGGAAGGAACAAGTGACGGGTGTTATTTGGTTGAGAAAAAGGCGACTTTCAATATGCGCCATTTTTGTCGCAGAGCGTAAATGCTTGTCGAGGTATTGGGTCCGCACGCTTCCAGCGTCGCACGTGCCCTAAGGGCGTACACGAACGTGAAATAAGCTGGGAATTGATGAAAAAAACACAATTTTCTCGTGTTTTTAAGAAATTTTCCCCCTTTTGTAAATCCAGTGGTGAGTGATGATTCCCGGGAAAACGAGGCTTGAATTAAAATATTTTGGGTTTTGCCGGGCATGAAGTTCGCCCGTTATTTGTTTTTGTAGGAAACCAGCGATGAGCATAGGGGGTGATTGTTGAGATTTATTTCAGGGCGATGTAATGGACGAAAATATTAAGCCTCTTCCGGTGTTTCACCGCAGGTAAAATTTTTCCACGTTTTTTTGGTTTTTAACCAAATATACTGCCATAAAAATTATAGTTATATTGCCAATATTTCTTTTTTTAGCCTCAATTTTTTGTTTTTCAAAACTCTATTTTCATCATATTATCTAATTTAAACGTGCTTATATTAGTTTTAACATTAATCCATCAAGTCTACCAAGTTCAAAAGGGCTGTAACAGAATATATTGCATGAGGAAAGGATTATGAATAAAATCTATTGGCATTTAAATTTAATTTAGGCATTGAGTGGACTCATCTTCCATCTTTTACCACATCTGATGGCATTAGATGTATTTTTGCAATTAAACTTTAAAAGTTTGGTGCATATTATTCCAAAAAAAATTCCTACATGATTTACTACAGATTCTCCCTCAAAAAACGTTGAGGTTGAAACATAGTTAATTATTTTTAACGGCACAAAATTGAAAAAAAATAGCCTTCTCACTGGAAACTTAATATAAAGCTGGCATGAATTAAAAGATTGTGGGTTTGGCTGGGCATAAAATTCGCCTTTTGTTTGTGTCTTTAGGAAATTTGCGCGACGATTGTAGGGGACGATTAATTTTAGGATGAAGGAATGGACGAAAATATTAAACCTCTTTCGAAAGAGATATCACGAAGAGAAAGAGTGGGAGAAGAGGTTAAAAAACAGCGTAGGTGGAGTCCTTCAGTTGCCTCGAAAGCGACTGTGCGTAAGATATTAATACCAGGATGGCCTGCTAGGTTGCAAGCCCATGCTAAGTAGGTATTAACGATAAAGCAACAACTTCTCGGCCCTTAGATAGCGTGAATATTAAAATGAATGAAAACAGCGAAGTAGACTTGAGAAGAATGGAAGCCTTCGGTACCTTCTGCTGGAGGCGGCTTCCGAAGATCCAGTTAACCAATTAATTAAGAAACCAGGAAATTTACAGAGGATTTGAAGGAGTAAAGATCATATGGATCCTTTTGAGGAAAAGGTAAAATATATATGGATAGATCTCATCTTTTACTGTTGTCGAATTTGTAAGAAATATACCTGAGAGTGTATTGTAAGAGAAGGCCTTGAGAGGAGTACCAAAGTACATTTTCGGCATGGAAACAATACGACATGGACTCAATCTATAGAAATGTTGAGATGAAACAATACCAAGTACTAAGAGCGGATTGAATGGGATGGATTGGAGGCTGCAGTGAACCAATCTCCGGATTGAGAAACCAATTATGATTATCTTCGAGGAGGAGAACGCCTCCCGGAAACTACCTATACTCTGCGTCATGCTTGTAAGCACCCCGTTCCTCCTCCGTTATTTGGATTAATTAATCAGCAGGCTGTGCTCTAGCGTCCACTTTATTCATCCCCGTTCATCAGGTCTAAGCTCTTTCTTCGGAACATAGTGTTCGCGAGCTGGAATCCTGCCTGGCGGATGGATTTCTTGGTAATCTTAAGCCGGTGTCTCAAGGTATTTTTTCCGTGAAACCATTTACAAAATCCTCAAACAGTTTAATTCATAAAATAAAATCTTGAAACAGTTAATTCTACTAGCTTCAAATTCATTACTAGTAATCATTGCTTTAAAACCTAGTTTCATGAATGACCTAGTGGAATGGAGCTGTTTCTTTTTCTGTGTGACCGTTTTAAGAGATTTTTAACTGTGAATTCGACAAATGATTTTCCGGTAAATTTTGTGGCAAAAATTTACCAGAATTAAGGCCTTGTGAGCGCTATGTATTCCAGCAAGGTGGGATTGATAAAAATCAAATCTTCGGCTGTTATTTTATATCTCACACCGCAAGGGCAACCTCAAATCTATTTTAAAGAAAAATATTTCCGCTTTTTTCTTGAATTGAGAATTAAATTTCGGAGAATAGTGATGTCATATTTTCGTCAGTATCAACAAGTAATTGGTTATTATATTGTGCATTGAGTTTTGAGCCTAATAAAAACCTTGATCGTAATATCCTGGCGACGCAGAAGCTATTAAATGAAGGTCTCCATCATGACTTCGAATATAATAAGTAGGGACCATTATATGTTTTTTTGCAAATCCAAAATTTGACAGCGGGATATAGAATCTGCATACAGCTAGCATTTCAGGGAGTCTAGTTTATTTAGTTTATATCCATGAGTGGTATAAGGGCCAGTGTAGTTCTTTTATAGTTTAAAGTGGATAAAATATTTAGAAATACAATATTTAATTTATTTTTGCGAAAAATTGTTGTATTATATGTCATTTTTGGTTGTTAAATTTCATAAATAACTATTCAACGAGAAACCGTTCCGCAACCAATTTTAGTCTGAATTTTATTTTTTTTAGAAAAATGTGAACCCAAAACGAAAGAAAAGACTCAAAATAGAAATTGCATGCTACACAAGAATCCGTGACACATTTTTACGTCACCCTCAAAGTTCACCGGCGTGAAAACCGCAAGCCATAACTCTTCAAGTGGGGTGGAGGTACAAACGTAATCTTTAAGCTTCGACGGCAGGTTTTGGTTCGGTCGCAGCAGTGGATTTTGAGGTCGAATTCAAGGTGATAACTCTCTCTAGCTGACATCTGCCAATGCAGGATCCCCGAACACAAAAAGGGTTCGGGATTACTGGAAAGGCAGGGGAATAGCATGAGGAGGTGGATTTAGCGATAGCGAATTTTCGAATGAAGGCGACCTCATCTTCTTCCCACTACCCTAAATGAAAAATGACCTGGTGGGCGCACGGATGTGCGAAGACGTCGAAATTCTAGGTTAACCTAAGCGCTGCGGAATTACTTAAAGGAGAGCTGAGATTGAGGAAGACGGAAAGCGGAATGAAATGTTAAGCAAAGGACATTTCATTTATATTTTTAAAATATTTCTTCACTGATTTGAGGGAGTTCAAATATATAAAAATAAAACGACTTTGCGTGCTGGTGCGTGAGAGGCTCTCGGCTCGGATATGAGCAGAATGGAAGGTTAAATGCAAAGAAAAGGAAAGTGAGCTCTTAAAAATGCAATTAAACTTTTCTTGAGATTCGAACCTTGGCGTGAGACGTAAAATTTGTCTGTGTAAATTTTGGGAAATTTCAGTTGCGGTGGAAAAATTACAGTCAAAAAGAAGTAGTTGTTTTCCTAAGTGATAGTCGTTGTAGAAATGCATCAACGCCATAACGAAAGCTTGATGAAAATATGCATTTTGACTTCGCAAGTTTGAAGGATGAATGCCACGATTTTTAATCGGTGCCGAGGGGTAGAGTATAAAACAGAAGTATTTTTCAACAATTCCCTGCCAAGTGATCAACACGGATATAGTCTGAAAAAAAGTTGGTTGAAGTAATGTTTTTTCACCGATTTGAAATGAATGGCACTTCACAAGAGTAACTGCGTCGTAAAATTGATCGCTAGATTATGCTCTGGTTAGTGTATAGTTCACATTAAGACCCGGTTTTATAATTTCTATTCTACTATATCTGCTAGATGAAGTAGCTTTATCGTAAACTTGATGCAAGCTTAGAGTCTAGACTTTGCATAATGCATCGGTATACCGCTTAGAGCAAGTTAGGTTTATCGATGGAATAATCTTTGAACTTTAGTTTTCATTGCAATAAAATATTTAATAAGAGGTTATAAAATAGGGATTTACTGTTTGTTTTGTAAAAAATATGACCAGAATACAATAAAATTACCGTGCTAGGGACTTTTTTCGGCTATCATTTTAGCTTTCAGAGGATTTAATGGTCACATTTATAAAACCACAACTTAAAAACACACACGACCCGGGTTTCAACGCTTAAGCGTCATCTTCAGGTGAATATGACGCTTAAGCGTTGAAACCCGGGTCTTGTGTGTTTTTAAGTTGTGGTTTTATAAATGTGACCATTAAATCCTCTGAAAGAAAAAATATGGAATACCACAAATTTACCAAAGAACTTGTATTATTTATCATTTTAGCGATCGATGAGAATCATAGTTAGACTCATAATCGTTGTATGAGACAAACCTGGTTGGAATATTAGTTTTCCTTCATCCACATGCTGTCAAACTAATATCGCAGTCTTAGAGTGGAGTAATGGAAATTACTATGGAAATACCAGGACTCTTCGATTATATTAAGCTGCATTTACTTGTAATTATATCATTTCTGATGTCTAGCATTATATTAAGCTGCATTTACTTGTAATTATATCATTTCTGATGGCTGGTATTAAGTATTGCTAGGGTTTTTGCGCTTATATTTAAGTATTCAACTGTGATTACGTCACTGACTACTATTTTATTGCAAAGCTGTGCTTTTAATTTATCTTAAAGTGCTTAATTTATATGCATTGAGCTAACATTTTTGTACGCACATCTTAGGAAAAATTATAAAGCCGAAAGCTTCGATTAGAATTGTGATTTTTCTTCCTTTTTCCTTTTGGAGAAAATTTGCTATCAATAAATTACAATCACTTCAGCATTCCCAACGGTGACTATGTTGCGCATGGCCTGATGGTCTGAGAAGGCATGAAATTATTCATTCCCTATAGTTGTTCCTTGGGGTGTGATTCAGATGCAATTGTACTGATATTATTTAAGTGTCTCCTCGCAGCGAAGAACAAACTATAATCCTATCCGGAAGAGAGAAGCTGAATTCAGAAGTCACTCCGAGAGGATAGAGATAAGAGCGAGTGGATTCCTTCGCCTATCTCAGAAGTACCATTACGTGGGATGAAAGAAGTACAACGGACATCAAGCAAGATAGCAAGCGTCGAATTATGTGAAAATTTTGTAAAAGCAATTTGGAGCATGCTCTTATTTGGCTGCGAACATTTAACGAATAAAGCTGCTGAGCAAAGAAGAATAGAAGTAGTAATATAATGTTTTCGAAGAATGATGAATGGACGGAAATAATCACCAACCAAGAAGTTATACGAAGAGTTGTCTAGAAAATATGTGAGCTGAAAACCCGAGAAGGAGTAGAGACAGAATATATGGGCACATTTTGCGCCACAAATGCCTCCGCGGACAAAAATAAAAATGAAATGGGTTGGAAAAATTACCGCGGATGACCAAGAATGGAACGTATTTGGCAAATTATGAAAGACGCAAACCAATATTCTGATTTATGACTCATAATGATTAGGGCTTGCTTATATCCTAAAAGATTTATTTTTCGCAGTCTCCATCAAATAATTGTCCCTTTATACTTGTTAAATACACCGAATTTTTTGACTAATAGCATAGAAATGTCTTAATCAAGCTTTATGATTTTTTGACGTCTTTTACTTTTCTCATCAGCCATACTGGGGGCGTTATTTCGTTTGTAAACGCGACGTGTACATAAACGAGCCACAAATATGCTGCGTGAACTAAAATTAGTCCGGATCAGAAGCAAGCGATGAGAGACACTGAGCGACAGGCGCATTTCTACGCCTCAAGGGCTCACTCCTTGGAGTAAGAAACGTGGATATGCTGCATATGCGTGCCACTAGTGACAGTATCACTTGTAATGGGAATTTCCAACCCAATATTACCCCCTGTATGAGCTCTCTCGACATTCCATTTCCTTGCCGCGGAACCCAACCCTTCCCCAGAACGAATACCATAACCGACCCTAACTCACCTGCGCCATACTTCATACCCTCGCGTCTGCATTTTCTCTCCTCTCAAAAGCTCCCCACTAAAACCTTCACTCTCTATCCAAAACTTACTGCATTCCCATAACTTACTTTCTCTGCAACAGTTTTTATTACGCAAAACTTTCGAAAGAAAATTAAAACCCTTTTTTCTTGCTGGGACTTTAGATGCGTTGACATACAATATGCGGTCTGCTGGAGATGTGGAAATGCAATACTGATCGTACCGGGTATGCAATATATCGAACTCCGATATCAATTGATGTGCGTAATGACATACTCATGTTTTTCGATTCAAAATTAATATTCACGAAATGCGATGCACATCGCTTTATAGTGATGCAGCTCTTAAATCGAAATACGGTACTGAAATTTGAATATTGAGGATTACCATTTTTTTTGCATCATCGAGGGTGGCTGCTTGCCGAATAAACTTCTAGTTTTATCGCGTCACGTTGGAGGGTTTGAGAAGGGTCAAGGTCTGGTGAATCTCCAAATTTTTTTCCCGGGTGCTTTGGCGTTGAGGAATATATATACGACTGCCCTTCTCCCCTTTACTGCTTGCTCATCCCACAATCCCTCTCCAGCTTCCCCTCTTTGGATAGTGATTGCTACACTCCAGCGATTTTCAGGCTACAGAAATTACAGGCGTTATTTCCGTGATCCGAAGCCCGGAAAATCCTCACACAGCTCTTATAGCATACGGATTCAACGTTCTCCGAAGCTTGGAATCACGAAGTAAGATCGATTTGACGTAAGCGTCGCTGTTCTGGTGCTTGGCACAGTTGAGTTGGTTATCGAGGTCACATTTTCATAAGCTTTAAGTAGGTCGAAATAGATTATCAGATTACTTTTCTTCTAAGTACATCTGTTTAAGCGTTGAAAATACCACATCATGCCAACAGTAATAGAAAAAGTATAAGAATCCTAATAAAATGTTTTTTCCTTAAGTTGAGCATGCAATGACCAGAGTTTTAATCGCCGCATTTGCAATTTAGGCGGAATTTAATTGAAATGCACTTTTTCCGAACACATGACTCGGTGTGAGATTATGATATTTGTTGGCAACAATTATAGGTCTTATTACTGGAAAGGCAGGGGAATAGCACGAAGAACTGCATTTTTTCTCGTCTAAGGAAGACTATGTGTTCTTCCTCAGGCGAGACAGGTGAAATATTTCGCGTCTCGGGTACTCAATTTGTTTTTGCTGATTTCACGCTATGTACGTTGTCTCTCATCTCCAGCAGATTTGATCACGAAGAAATTGTAGAGAAATTGATTTTAGCTCATGGATTATTGTACGTTAAATCTCAGTCAAGTTTCTTTTCTTTAGATACGTCCCAGAAATAAGCCCTCCACTGTTCCCTGATCCCCTGTTCGAAGATCTACCGGTTCGAATACCCTCGGAATATCGTGGAGCTATCTATTGCCTCTGCGATACGCAGTCAAAAGCCATACTGTTTAATAAGAGATTCATCTTTAGAAATTAATCTGTTCAGATGAAATCTGTTCCTCGAAATATACGTCGTTCCTTAGGGTTTGGGTTCATTTAGTGTGGATTTGACAAAAAACCAAATCGGCAACATTTTTTTGTATTTTATCTAGAGATATTACTCATGAGAACAGGTGAAAAGTATTACACAGATCTGTTCCTTAAAGAATAATTACTCCGACTATCTTAACTTGCCTATGAGCTCTGTCTGTCCAGTGTTTTTTGAAGAGAAGTATAACAAAAATACTCACCGACAGTCAGACATAACTCCATTTTTATTAATGAGTAAAACTTGAGCGGAAGTACTACTGCCATTGGTTTTATATCAAATTAGTTAGCTCTCCACTGTCCCATGATTCCCAGTTCGAATATCTACCGGTTCGAATACCCTCGGAATATCGTGGAGCTATCTATTACCTTTCCTCTCTAGAAGTAAGATACGTGAAAAGCTGTTATAATAATTCTGTTAATGTTACTGAACTCATGCAACAACTTGGATGGGAGTCGTTTTCAGATCATCGATTGAAAATAAGACTCAATCTTAAATGTAAATTAAGCACCAATGTATTTTTCGAGAAGTTATCAATATTTTACTAACTCCAACATAGTACGGTCGATTAAATCATGAGAATAAAATAAGGGAAATAGATTGTAGAACAGAGAGGTTTAAAATATTGTTTTTCCCGCGATTGATAAGAGACTATAATGGCTGCGTTAAGACTTTGAAGTCGGTTAGTTGACAGGTAGTGTAGCTGTTTAACGGATGTGCCCGCTAATACATGTTTCTAAATGTGCTGAACCGTGCTAACACCATGTTTTGCATGTTCCCTGCATTACTCTTATGTCACGTTTTCATAGTTGCACTGTGCATTGGTTTGGTAGTTCCTGTAGCATTTATAACATGCCTGTGGTGTGGTGCATGCTGGTAAAAGTTAATTTCTACGCTGTTGTGCATGTTGGTGATAAGTCACTCCCTGCCAAACACTCTTGAGTTAGCTTGCAGGGTAATTTATAGATGTAGAAATAGTTCGTTCATTCTGCCTCCTTTTAATCCTATATCCAAAAACCTTTATAATTGCCGTATCTCTCTCCTCATCATCGAAATTCTCCACTTTATTTTTAGCAATGTGCTTATAATTATTTCTCAACGACCATTATTAATCTTTGTCTGTAAAGGCAAGTGAGTGGACTTCAAGTAAATCAGAACTTTCCGGGAACATGAGGTTGCTATTTCGGTTAGCTAGGGGCCATTGGACTTCGAGGAAGTGCCCTCATATCGTCAAGCCTGCGATGCTGAGGTTTGGATGGAATGCGGTTGGAGTAGCCTTGGAATTAATATTGGACTTGGTGCTACTCGGGCAAGTCTCGGAGGTGCTGTACTGTTTATTGCCTTCTGGGAAGATCTAGAGTACGGCATACACTAAAGTACGGCAGTCTCATCTCATCAGAAGGAGGAGCGCACAAAGCTCCCGGAGTCCCTTTGGGCTTAATATTTGAACTAAAGTTTCCCCCCTTGAGCCGTTGTAGTCATTCTAACCTCTTGGAACGTGTCTTAGCCAACGAAAGAGTTTCTGCAGCACAACACACACACAGCGAATTACTAAGTGCAAACTTGCCATAAATTATTCGCGAAAGCTCTAAATGGGACGAGTTTTTGTCAATGAAATACTTCCCACAAAGTTTCTTAGGTTACCGTCAAGCCTATTTTATCGTTTTAGCAATGCAATCATTGTCCGCCCTTTGGGCACTAAAAACATTACATTAACCCAAAGTTGCAATCAAGGACGAAAAAAAAACCTTGTGCTGAATATTTATATATTTCCGGATTTAAGGCGTGATACAGGTTATTCTGCTCTCCGAGCACAATTGATTTTCCAATCTATTATAATAATATTTGATCTATTTTGAGAGAGACTACTGTGGATGGAAGTTGACACTTTAATACCAATGGGGAAAAGTTCTTTGCTCCCAATCATTGACGTTTCTCTTTGAAGGGAAAGGGATGTAAGTAAATGCGAGACGGCATATGAACGCTACATAGTGACATAACGCTAAATGTAAGACGTTTGGGGAACAATGGAACAAGATTTGATTTTATCTTACACATGCTTAAACTGAATGATTGTGTTTTTGTATACACGAGGGAGATAAATTTGGCATGGTGACTACGGTGCCGGCTTCTCATCCCTAAAGCTCAGGCTTATAATCCTGGTAATGGGGAGATTTTTTTAGTAGAAGCCTGATTCCTGCTCGGATTTCATGTAGAAAGCACACTGATATTTAATAGATACTGATTAATATTGATGATAGATTTTTATCGCCCTGATGAAGAGTCGTAAATGAACCAAAATTTTGCGCAGTAGTTGGAAATAAGAACTGATCAAAAGCCCTCAGTTACGTTTTCCAGGTAAAAAACGTAATACTAAGTGTAAACTCTCTCCGGATATAGGTTATTGTAGAATGGCATGTCATTAGAAATGTTTTTTTCCCGTTTCTCAGATATGCAGGCTCAAATGTGGCCAAATTTAGAAAAAACACCCTTCTTAAGGTTTTTCAAATTATCTGCGAAGCTGTGGCAATGATTCTATACGTTAAAAAACAATATGATCTTCTGAATGTGTTCTTTATCTATACTAGTTTTATGTATTGTAATCATGTTAGCTCTATTTTGCTACAAAATGGCAAGTTTTTAGTTGAGATCTTGTCTAGGATGATAGTAATGAATTTATTTCGGTCAAAGACAGTTGAAGTGACTAATCACACGGCATCATTTGATGGCTTTTGAGGATAGAAATGGAGAACACGTCGAGGCCTCATTACTAAAATTAATTTTTGAGCGCGCGGTCGAGACTGGCTCGGTTCGTGGACCACCCGTGGGACTATGAAATATTTCCAGTGCTGTGGGCACCCCGTTCCATTTTACTAATTCCATGATGTGTGTGTTATCTCTCATTTTCAGCAGATTTAATCACAAAGAATTCGCAGGGAAATTGATTTTAGCTCATGGGTTATTGTACGTTAAATCTCAGTCAGGTTTTGTTTTCTTTAGATACGTCCTGGAAATAATGTGTAAGTATAATTATCTTTCAACCTTCCGTAACTCTCAACTCGTTCGCCAGCCACCCTGATATTTACTTTGAAAGCAAGAGAACCACGCCCGGGAAATAACATATGGCTCATTATGAATTAAGGAATTTTTGAAGTAAATGATCTCGCGTTTTCTGGAAATCTTGCGTTTTATACCGACAACAAATCCTCCCGAAATTAACCGCCTGGGTGACGGCTTTCGGTTTTCTACGCATGTCTGCCTAATATACTAATTTATGAATTATTTTTCTCTTTGGATAGGTTATATTCATTATGAGAAGTAGATTTCCTACCTAACAAACAGAAAAGTATTCAGAGTAACAAATATTGACACAAAATATGAATCTGGTTTAAAGTGTGCCGTACGATTCGCTGCAGAGTAGTCAATGATATCATAAAAAATGGCTTGTATGTTTGTCCCAGAGTTTTGGCATCCTTCGCAGATTTTACACGTCATGTCTTGGTTTCCGGCAAGCGAGATTGATATTTAGGCCAACCCTTATTTTTGGCTGAGTCAAGTATAAATTTCCTGTCAATTCCATAGGATCAATCGGTGAACCATGCCGGTGTTTCATTTATGAACACAATTCATTCTCACTGAGCGTCTTCGCCTGTAATTACAGATAGTGACATCTGGTGGTCTATTCTTTTTTTCTTTCTTTGGTAATTATGTGGTAATTCTTTGGCAATCAAAAATCTTGAAAGAAATCCTTTCCATTAGAAATAAATTTATTTTTCGTAATTAGCATAGAGCAACCATTTTCCGTAAGTCCAACTTACTCCTTTTCCGCTTTAGCGGTATTATGACGTAATATTTACTATACAGCAGTACTCTGCGAAAGAATGTCATTTAAATATGTGTTATCTTAAAACAATGAGAATTCTTTAAGGCCCGTTTTGCTCGGGGCACGTAATTGTTCAATCTGATGCGCAAACGAACGTGCATTTAAAATTGCATCGTGTTAAGCGGTGAGTTGAAAGAACACATGCCCCAATACATGGACGCGAGATGGCAAAATAACCCCTGTTTTAATTCAATAATTATTGCAAGTCCAATCGAGAAAAAACATGCAGTTTAAAACTGTGCAATTTCGTGCCACGTGCAAAACGGGCCTAATGCTCTTCTGAAAAGGCCCTGTGTATTCCTTTGTAAGTAGGTTTAGTAGCAGTGGTTCCCTCTTCTACTTATTATATACTGAAAAGTTGGCTTAGTGACATTTGATATCGTTCCATGCACAATATAAAAAAAGGTTTCTGTGGTGAATAAAATACCCTCTAGATGATTTCATTCCATGGCTTTCATTTCTACGGTTCTAAAGCAACAGGTGTTAAAGCACCTTCCATTGAAAGGGACAGTGAGTTTGAAGTGGTTCGTTGAACCGCCTCCCAAGAGATGGAGCGTTTCAGAGGTATTTGTAATGCCATCGATCTGCTCTCTGGAGAACTCCTCGCAGAATTTAGAGGGCAGATTTAAAAACCATTACTTGGACTAAATGTTGGCATAGTTTTAGATTCAATAGGTGCTCATTTCTATTCTATTCCATCTCGTAAATGGAATACGTCAGCGGTATCCCGAGTGACCTGGTGTTATCATGAGATTGAATCACAAAAATTATTGCAAAATGGTTTAACACAGAGGTCGGAAGCAATGTGGCGCGATAGTATAGAGCTAGTATAGAGATAGTATATACAAAACCATTATAAAGCTCTTAAGTCCGCCATTGCGAGGGAATCGGTAACGTCACATTTTTTCATAAACCTATTCGTTATCACTGAAAGAATGTGCGACGTGCATAATTTTACATAAAGTCTACATATACGTGAAGTTTATAACCGTAGATGTGCAGTATTAAAATTTGATTGACAAACAAGGTTGTCTTACGTAACGTTTGGTATTTTTCCCTTCATCAAGCATATGTCGTCGTCGTCATTTGCCGTGTTTCTTGTTTAATTTATTATGATATTTTATTTAAGATATTATGATATGGTGGCTATGTTCTTTATTGTTTGTTATTTAAATTTTTTTACTACATATTTTAATTGGTTGTTGAATGTTTACTATTTTGAGGAAGAGAAGGTATTGTTGATTGAAAGTGGGGGGATTGTTGAGAATTTGGGAGAGAAGGTCTGAGGCTTAAAGGCGATCGCTCCAAAGGAAGTTGAGTTGAAAAGATTGTACCAATTGGAAAATAAGGAATTAACTGAGTAAACAAAGGTCCAACGTTAAAGTGCGACATCACGAGCAGGATTGTCGTCAGTAATCTGACGCGTTTTCGTATGATCTTCAGCTGATTTTATGATGTCATATAAAAGCAATCGGAAGACAAACAAACTGACATATTTAGTCTTTCCCTGCGAGAATACGTGTAAGAGAGGTATGGTACCGTGAAATGATATCAGGCGGATGAGTTGTGCTTTGGATAGCGAGACATATTTTTTTGCATTTTTGAAGGGTATTATTTATGCCACCGGCTGCCCCATGTATTTATTTATATGGATCTCATATTTATACGAGCAGGGAAAGTTTCTGTCATGTGTACTGCCTAAATATGATGAATAAATGAGTAAATTACATGCACATTTCCCAGAATGTGTCTGTAGAAAAAAAGGAAATCCAAATCGACGACGGTGCTCCTCTGCCCGTCCGTGGTGACCACTTTTTAAAACGGTTCACTCATATGAACCTAGCGCCGCCCGATGTGTAAAGGCTGCATTTCTCAACGACTTGACCAGACTCTTTCTTGGAAAAATACAGCTCGTGCGAGATGATGAGTTTCTCGAAAAAAAACTGGAAAAGTGTATCCCCGTGTATGGAATCTTTTCTTCTCGTATAGACTAGTGTGAGGGTCCGCGGGAAAATGTGTGAGGACCTTGCTGTATAAAACATTATGCGTGCTGTTATGAGTGGGGTTTTACGGTGGACTTCCCGTCCATTGGTTAGAATCACTGAGGCGAAGTATCACATGGGGTAGGTTTTGATGGTTTAGATATTCCGGCGCCTGGCACTCGGAGGCAGGGTGGACGAGATGGAGGAAGGATATGGTGGGAGGGAAACAAGGACGGGACACCCTCTGGTCCGCCCGAAAAAGGACATTCTGATACAGGAGCTAGAGATTTATGCGGAGATCTCTTCCTCCGCTATCGCCTTAATGCCTTGTGTCTTTCGATACGACCCAGCGGATGTGACGAAAGACGAGCGTCCTGAATGGCTACGATGCCTTCGGTTTAAAGCTCCTGAACGGTTTCACATCACATAATTCCAAGAAGGGTACCATCTGTATCTCAAATCAGGGATCCAGAAGGAAGATACACATCCCTTTCTCCTCTTCGCTCTAAACATCTTTTGTTAGATGTTTTCTTCAACAAGATTCCATAATGCTGACATGGGTTTTAGGCATGCCTGCTTACTGCGGACATTTTTTGCCGAAGAAAACGGTATTTGAGGAAGAAATTGGCAAAAAAAGGAAAGTGGGATTTTGATTATATTGCATTCAGAGTTAACTGCACGATGCTGAATGTCTAGTTGTAAGGGGGAGGGTGAAGTTATATTGTGATATTTTGAATTTTGGTCTGTAGTTGTTCTGTCCATTTGCTCGTCCGGTTTGTTCTGACCACGTGCGTAAATTTTAACTAATAATCAATACTCGGTAGTCTTGCATTGGAATGAAATCTGCGGAAATTTGGTTACAGATCCATTTTAGTAGGCTGACTTCGTTTCGTTACCTTTCCGTCTTGATAGATAAGACAATGGATAAATTAGATCAAACTTTTATTGAAACCACAGAGTTTAAAAACACAAGTTAAAAAACACGATCCGGGTTTCGGCGCTAAGCACCATTCATCAAGCCCTGACCTGAAGGTGGTGCTTAGCGCCAAAACCCGGGTCGTGTTTTTTAACTTGTGTTTATAAACTCTGTGGTTTTAGTAAAAGTTTTAGCTAATTTATCCATTGTCTTATTTATTAAAAATGGATTACCACTAAGTTACCAAAGACAATATTTTATTTATTCTTTTCATCTTGATCAAACAAGTAACTTAGGCCTTTTTCCAGAAAGTAATAACGGTGCACTTGTCACTATGACATAATCTAAAACCCAAAAAAATTGCATACTTATAAGTCGACGGGTATAGCCAAACGGGCGACGTCATTTAGTTTAGCGATTCCGAATCTCGAGGTGAACTTCGTGTCGTAACGCTGTGTGTCACAAAAATGGAAACGCGAAGGGGATTTCGATTCATCTCCAACGGTAAAAGAGAGTGGAAATTTGATTCCTTGAGATCGAAATTTCAGCTTTCTGTAATTTAACTAATAATAATAAGAGTCATTTAACCCTTAATCAATACCCGGTAGTCTTGCATTAGAGTTCAATATGTGGAAATTATTCTGCTAATCTATTTCAGTATGCTGACTTCATTTCGTTATACTTTCGTCTTGATTAAACAAATATCTTAGGCCTTTTCCCAGTGATTAAAAAAGGTACACCTTTAATACTCACTATGGCATAATCTGAAACTCGTTGGGAAGCACCCTATACACTGTATAAAGGCACACCTCTTATTGAGGGAATCTCTATTCTGTTATTTCCCAACGTTATCCTAAGGCGCGAAGCGTTGTCAAAACGATTGCTCTACAACTTGTGCGCTTGCTGCTCGACATGTTTACGCGAATCGTATGTCCCTTACCGTTCCTGTTTTTTTCCTAGGATTTAGGAAAACTCATGGGAAGTGACAGAAGCGGGGCGCCAAGGGCAAACAGAGAGCTTAGTTTTCCGAGCATTTGTCACTCGCCTCCTAAAAAAGCAGCTTTTCTTCGCGCTGGATCCACGGTCGAACTCTTTCGGAACTACATTTTTCCCAACTCTGGATTCGGTATTAATGGTGGATGCGGGATGTCTCTCGTTGCTGCGATTTATAAATGTCTCGGGAACAGTGATGCCATATTTGTCAAAAAGGTTCAGCTAATATTTCAGCTTTTATTTCTGGCGGTGGGGGTATTAATAAGAATAGTTGCTGCTCCAGAGGAAACAAAAATTGCACTTACTACTGGGTGACCTTTTTCTCTAACGAGAAATAGAACGTGGAACCAATGGCATTATGTTACATTGGAATTGTGTTCAATTATTTTATCAGACCGGATAATGCTAGTTTAATTGGGAAATGATTAGGTGTATTGGTTTACGGAGAGGATCACATCGAAATCCAAACAAACAATACGATCCTTTCTCAATTTTAAGTTGTTTAATTTTTGTTTGTGGAAATGCTCATATCATAGATCAACCTCTGTTGACTCATATACGCATTTCAAATAAGACCGACAAGGGGGTACCAAAACTGTGACGGTAATATAAAGTTTTCTAGGTGATCAATACCGAACAGATAACTGATCGAAATAAATTTAACAAATGTAATTAATGAGGTCGCTCATTCGATTCGATTCGAAATGTCTGTAATGCGAGGAGAGGAATACCCTGAGTCGGTAGCACTGGTGGGGAAACAGGTGGATGTCCACGGGACGTGGCGGTTATTTTGAGGGTGGATGTCGCCAACTGAAAGGTCTGATCTAGCTTTGTCTTGCGAAAAATTGCTGGCATTACACTGTTCTATTGATTGGAGACTTGGAGACGTTGAAGACCGTGAAGGCGGAATATTTATGGAGTGAGGATGAATGAGCGGAAATATATCCATAGTAGACGGAAAGAAGGGACATGGCAAGTAAGGAGAGATAAAAAGAGATATTATAAAAGGATGGGATGCTTTAAGACTGATAAGCAGAGCGGAAATGATTCATAAAAAATAATCCTGTAAACTATTTATAACGACCATAAAATACTGATAATGGCGATAGAAACGATACAACATCCAGATATTTAACATTAGCTTGAGGTTTGGAAGCTACACGCTAGGCTTTGTTAGCTTGAGAAATTCAGAATAGGTGTGTTTCAAAGCGACACAGCATGTCAATATGACACCGTACAACATTTATAGGTCTGTCAGAAGCGATATAATAAGAGATATACTTTGCCGAACAGATAGGTATAGAAATTCCTTCTTTCCTTGCACATTAAGTGACCATTATAAATATTGTACTCCACTCAATACACTCCAATAATACACGTCACCATTTCACCTCCGAAAACCTCTACACGGATTGTGCCCTAACACCCCATCACTTCCCCATGAGACAGCTCACAGAGTATTATGTAGATATAGATGTAAAAACTTTTTGAGAGGGTTTCTCAAACTAGAATTCAAGATTTATGATCATTGCTTAGTAAACAGTTGCTTTTGAACAGCAAAATATTGCAAAGCATTACGATCCCCCGGGTAAAAGTGTCATAGTAAAGAGAACTTGACTCCAAGTGTTTTGTTTTTGGTAGTTAAATAATAGATTTTTAAATTAATATATCAACGCGTTATAACCATATATTGTCAGTCACTAGTCTTTGCTGACGGATACGTTTAAAGCTATGACGTAGTCTGACCAATAAAAACCTGGAAACAGCGTGATATCTTCGGAAGCCAAGTGAATACCGGAAATTTAATCGGCTCCTTCGTGAACGGCTGTCGAGGGAGGGCGGAGAAGTCGGAGAATGAGGAGTGAAGGATACACGTGCGTTCTAGGGGAAGTAAGCCACGTCGTCACGGGGATACGCGGGTCTCTGTGGCGGGGATCAAATTGATCCCTCGGCCTAACGTAAAGGGGGTGTTACCGAGGATCTCGTCTGACTAGCGACTCGTGACTCTGTTCTTCAAGACCCCAGTCCCTCTTAAGCGGGGGAACGTGATGCGAATGAGGAAGCGCTGAGACTGGTAACTCACCTTAGGAGAGGATCAGCACGGACGCTTTTTATACTGGTGATACTAGGTGGTAATATGTGCGGAAATCAATTAACATGAGAAACGGATGCGGAAACGTTCGAACGCGAACGAAGTATTCGGATACTTTCTGAGCCTGAAGCCAGTAATTTATATCTACAAACGATGTATCTATGTCGGACTGACAGTCGAATCCAGCAAGCTTGTTTGCTCATTCTCTTTAACTGCATTGTTTTCTTCTTCTATCATTGGCTTGAATTGGAAGCTTGGAAAGAGCGGTAAATCTTTTAGTGGCTCATGCCTTGTGGAACGCTCTTTTTCCAATTTCCATCAGTGTACTCAATCCACTGAGCGTTTTTCACCCTTGTTTTCAGAAGAATGCTATGCCTGTTTCAGTACCGATTGAAATTCTGAAGGTATTATATCTAGCGTGCAAGAATTGTGACAGCAACATCATTGACAGTAATTAAGGATTTGTTAGTCGCTTTGTAACGTAAAATGTTTGTACATTTTTCCCATTTCATTTAACCGGTACTAAGGGACGATCCAACAGTGGAGGTGCTCCGTATGTTTAGAGGGCATATCCATTATTGTTGCAGGGCTAATTATAAGCCGTTATACTGGTGACTTTTAGGACTTTGATTAATAATTATATTCTATTATAACACGCTTCATATACGCAGCGATCATTATAGTATAATGTAATTTTTATTTTAAAGGCAAAAGGTTTGCTGTTTCACCTTTGGTTTTAATTACCGAAGAAATCAAATTGATAGGAAATATGACATTACGTTTAACGTTTAAGTGTTTAAAGGTTATTTGAAAATTATTGAATTCTGCTCCTCGTTAATAGAATGGTCTTTTCCGCACTTAATAGTGCCTCAATGAATTACTCGAAGTTGACACGAGGCATTCATTACCACCTGTGTTTTGGGCTTACATGGGGCCTATCAGAAAATATGGCAGTAACGCCTTATCCATTGCCTTGATGTCGCAATGTGTTTAATCTGCCTCTAGAAGCAGTTCCTTAAATGATCAATATTCTATGAGAATTATGACGAACTACAGGGGATGCAGTCATGCTACTGAGAGGTCAGAAATTCAATCCATTTACTGCTAGTACTGTCAAAGCGTTCAGTTACCTGTGAACTTACCCAAGTTTGAATGGTTTATCCTATTAAGAATGCTTTGTCGAATACTGCGTCTAAATAGCGGAAGTAAACCTTTTAAACTTATGACAACTATTATAAAACATTGGAGGGTAAATATTATGAATCGATGAGGTTGATAAGTAAAATATGGATAGTCGGAAGCCACTGAATCGTATGCATCTGATTAATTTCTTTACGTGCTGATGTCAAACGAAGGTATGCATTGTTGATGATGCCCATGGACATAATTTTTAATGAAATTTATCGATTCTCTTCACTAAAACAGTAATTTTTCTCCACTTCTAGTGTCTCTGTTCCTTTCGTGAATTTATTTTCACATCTTCAGGAAAAATAAAGAAGCAGAGGGTTGAAAGCAAGAAAGTTAAGAAGACAATTTGAATGCTAAACTGAAATGTCCCCTCCTAATTTATGTTGATTATTATGCCGATTAGAATTAAGGAATGATGTATTTAAAGTCACTTATTGAGGCAGCGTGGAATTTCTTGTGGGCCAGATGCTACCCTCCCGACCGTTACGATTTTGCATACTACTGTTGCGGTGACAGTTCTGTCTCACGTTCCGTTTGATGGGAGCAGTGGTCATTATGAAGGTCGTGAATTACAGAACGCGCTTAGTTTATTAGGCATTTGAGAAGACAGCAAGCTGACTATACTTTAATTAATTACTTGACAATACCGATAATCTGCGAGCCAATGGGTATGCGTGCGTGTTACAAGACATTAGACGACCTAATCGCACTTTTTGGCGCGCATTTTTATTCGCACCATACGTCAATGTCTTTAGTTGCGGGACTGGAAGTTTCCTTTCATACTTTTTGTGTATTTTTAGGATTAAAGACCGATATGATACTCAAAGATCAACCAAAGCATTCCTTTCTCCTCTAATATCAATAGTTTCAAGTCCAGAGAAAGGTCCTACTAATGCTTGATTCGCTGCTTTTTAGACGAGGCAATGCATATGATTGCGGTACGCGTTGTTTAAGAAAACGACCGTCAAGCCTCTTCTTAGATTACGGTCAACGTGAGAACAAACTAAAACTTTTAATATTTTGCAACCAGATTCTTAGAAATACGAATTACAACAATAACTTCTACAAAAATATCAGGGAAATCATCACATGGAATAAGTTATCTATGATTTGTTTAAAATGAGGTCAAATCAGATCATAAATTTTTCTCAAGACAGCTTACTCCTCTGTCTTTCTTCATTGATGACACAGCTAATGAACTATATGCTAATGAAATGATTAATGAACAATTTCCATCTTCTAGGGTGGAAATCTCCAAAATTTGTGAAAAATCTTTTCGGGCCTTGGTCGAAAAAGCTTGTGTTTCGTTGAAAATTTTGCGTACTGCAAAAGGCACTCCTACAGTTGCCAATAATTAATGTAATATCTTCTGAGATTCTTTAATCAAGGCCAACCATGATGTGTTGGTGAGAGAACGTGAGAAATCAGAAATATCTGCTGTGTTGGACGGAGTCAGAAAGTTGAAACTGTTGGGAAATAAAACTTAAACGACTGCTCAAAAAATTACTTAAACTAAGCAAAAGCACCACCAAACACATTATGCTCGCATTTTTACCTTAGTCGTGGTGTTGTAGAGTATTCTTTGGTGAAAAAATGTTTGGTAGGGCAATCGTCATACTGGAGAAAACCAAAATTTTAGTGCATTGAAACCTATCATTGATATTGGGATATGATGATAATATGCATTATTTATATCATACAGTTTTTGATATTTATTTACGAGATGGAAAATGGGAAAGATAATGGGTAATTTAAGGAATGGCAGCGAAATTTAAGACCACGGAAATGTACCATACGTGTAGCCTTTCCACCAGAGGCATACCGGCCCCGGTGGCGGCGGGGTAAAGTCCCCGCCAGCTAACCCGAGGGTCGCGGGTTCGAGTCCCGCCTGGGTAGAAAAAAGATCTGTAACTGCCCAGGACATGGGTGTTTGTGTAATTGAGTTATATGTAAGAGAGGACTGCATAGTCCTAATATCGCTCAAAATAAGTAAAGACGACATTATTAATATTATTATTATTATACCATTTTTTATATCCATTATCTAGGCAATACGATCGGCAATTTATTAATGCTTTAAATAAAAAAATGTCCATTTAGGTAGAATGTACCTATTTTAGAGAAAATATACCTATGTATACCACTCGTATCGGATTAGGATGAAAAAAAACACAAGGGTTGAAATTCGCTATGAAAAAATCATTTCACTTGACCGAGATTCGAACCCGGATTTCCCATTTGCCGGTCAGGTGTGTTAGCCAGTTACACCCCCAAGCCATCTTATTTCATGGCGAATTTCGAGGGGGGTTTATGCGAACTAGATGTTCCGTGCGAGTGACTTCGTACCAGATCATTTGTTAAATGCAATGTTGGAAATATGAAAAAATACAGTTCTCACCCTTAAAATTGGAAAGTTTGGTATCCCTGCGGCACGGATTGACGGGAGTTGATTGACTTCAAATTTTGTATTCATTATGTTTACATCAAAAGAAAACAATTTTAGTTTCATAACCTGAAGTTTTCGACACTGAAATTTTGGCCCACCTCAATGCACGTTCTTTCAAATCTCAGTGAATGCCCTTATTTATGAAACCAGTTGCAGGCTTTCCAACCTAAGAGGCTTCATAATATTTTTTCTAACCTTTCCATAGGAATTAAGGCCTTTGAAACTTATATGGTCTTGACAAAGATCTTAATGCTTATAATTACAACTCTTGGTGTAATTGTTTGCTTGTGTATCTGAGCCATATTTATATCTATTATCTCCTTACAACCTTTTTGATTGCTAGACATAATTTAACCTTCCGCTGGAGCACATATAAGTACACACAAACAAAACAGGGTGCGAGAAATATTAAAAAGGAAAGCTGTTGAAGAATTATGTTTTGAACTCGAGTTCCTTGCTAATATACATGCAGAAAGTTCTCCATTCCGTCCCCTTTAAATAAAAAATATCCATTTTGCCAAAATAAATAAAATGCCTGTCCCTGCAAAAGTTTAGTCTCTATCAACAACTTGGAGCGTGAGCTTCCCACGCATTACTTGTTGCCAACTTTCTCCGTGGGATAATGCGCCGAAGTTCTCAGAGTTTTCCAGAGTTATACGTTATGGATGGAAAACGGGTGTCTTTTTTCTATGGAGATAACTTCTCCTTCAAGCTAAACCTGCAATCTTTTGGGAGGAAATGAAGTATTTCTGTAAATTCTGGATAAAAAAATTTGCGCTCTCTATTCAATTAATATGTTTGCTTTTAAATTAATGTAAATGTGTTTGCTCTGCAATGAAATGAACATTTAACTTTAATTAGTGATGCCCAGTCGTCCTCAACGTGGTCTTCGCCAGTGTTCTTCCCATACATTAGGTTTCTATTTCTGGCTTACTATGCCTCAAAAATGAATGTTTATTTTAACAGCAATAAAACGCCGATATTTGCGCTATGATATAAGGATGAAGGGGACGGCTGTATTAGGCTAGTTATATTTAACTACTGATTCTCGCATTTTCTTCTCAAGCCTCGTAACTTTCTTTGCTGATCATAAAAATGCAATAAGCATCCTGGTATTTGCCGCGCGTAGCTTGGTGATAATGATAAATTATTGAACTAGTAATAAATGTGGTAACGACGCATTTTAAAGAACAGCCAAATCATAAAAAGTTGCCTGTAAATGACGTCAACAAATTCTATTTAATGGTTAATTTTGTCAATTTGATCGGAAGTGATAGAAACGTTAAATTATGACCTAAGTATATGGTTGTTTGGTTGATTGAGGAGGCAACCAGCAGTCGGCACCCATTGCGCTTTGAAGAAGAAATGGGTGCGTTGCTTAGGGAAATATTTTAAACGAGTGGAAGTAAGGTGAGAGAGAGGGAGAGAGAGAGTGAGTGAGAGAGAGAGAGAGAGAGAGAGAGAGAGAGTGGAGAGCTGGCATCTGTATTAACCTACTCTTAACTAAAGGCTTCAAGGGCTCATGCTTGTTATAAAAAGTTATTGCATTGATGTGATGGTTAGATTATTGACTCTCATCTTTGGGAGACAGGATTGAATCCGGTCATTGGCGGCAATTTTTCAGAGGAAGTTCCGGTCCCTAATTGGCTGCTATGTTGAGACTACTGCCATTGAAGTACTTTTTTGCTTCATCAGGTGAAGTATCTACCCTTTCACTCCTTCAGGAGAAGTAGGTATTCCTATGTCGGAAGGATGTTCTTTCTCTAAGGAACGAACCCACCTATCCTCACAGATGACCCAAGTTGTCGGTCACCTCCTCCAGATAACCAACCTATCAAGCCCTAATTGCGTGAGGCAATGTTTTGCGATGTGTGATTTTTCGATAGTAAAAGCGAAAGGGTAAAACCTGGATGAAGCTTGGCAAAATTATTAGTATCTTATTACGAGGTAAGCGACGAGGGATGAAGCGTTTTTCAGTTTCAATGGATGTTTTGAAAGGTATCAAAATCCATGACACCTTCCATTGACAAAGTTGTCTAAAATGTCACAATAACTTTTAAGGTGATTCCAGATCCATGGAGTCATCTTGGAAAGGCTGTAAGCGGAGGAGAAGCCGGTGGACAAGTGCAGCTGACTCAGATTACTGATTCTCGAAATGTTTTCATTAACATGAAACAAAAACTTGATACTATTAAAGTTGCCAAGATTTTTCACGTTTTTGAATGCTAATATGTGATCGTGGCTTCAGAATTTGAAGCCGCTCACCAAACTTCTAATACTCGCTTAATACCCGCTGTGTTTGTAATTTTTTTCTTTATCTACTAATGATTTATCATAATAAAATGTGTATTCGCGATCACAGTAATACGTAAAACACTACCGTAAATTGCTTGGAAGATTGCAATTAGCTGTAGCAGCTGTGTATTTTTTTTGGTTACTGTTGACGTTTGATTTAGCCCAAGCAATCTTCGTATTGTTAACAAAATTATTCTGTGGTTGTAAATATTATGACGAAAAGGAATGGGAACTCTCTATTACCTTTCTCCATAAGTTGTTGAGAACTCTCTAGCATCTTTGTCAATTGTACACTGAAACCATACGAAAAAAAGTTGTTTGACCATGAAAAGAATTACTTTGTCTTAAATTTTGCAGTTCTTCGAGCTCATTTATTAAATTCAACTCAGAAAAAACTGGAGAACATTACAATATTTGTTTAGTTTTACTCGCCGTGAGTAGGTTTTGCAATTCCAATTATCCAATTACCTGCCAGAATGAGCGCGACTCTCCTGCTGATGGTAAAGTTTCTTTCCGGAGAAAAAATTAGCTCAAGGTTGAACAGTGCGCAAAGTTTTACCAACAAAATTACAACTTTAATTAATTTAATGGCAGAGGTAATTCAACGAAGTCTTAATGAATGTCTCAAAGTTTGTAGAATGGAGTTGAATGTTAGAAGTCTCCGTACTTGCGCATTTTTTCTACAGGAGAGGAGTATATAGTAAACGTTTCTAACAATCTCCCTTCCTGAAATGACAAATCTCAATTCATCCATTTTTATTCAATTTTCTCCCTCGTTACCTGGTTATGCTGCGCATCTCTTGAGATTTGGATTTCGCGGTTTGACCGTCAAAATGTTGCATCACATATGTAAATAACATTCATCGGAAAAACTTTCATTCATGTGCTAAAATTAGTAAAAGTCATACACCATCACCCTTTCAATCATACAAGATATTAGCCTATATCTTTCTGGAACAACTTTTTTGGGCGGATGCAAGTATAACCTAAAATTTTATTGGCTACTTATAATACATTAAGTCTCCGTAGTGGGTCTCCAATCATGAATATACATTGACTGAAATAGCGTCTAATAATTGGAGTATGGAACTTGCTCTTGCTCTTGAGTTATAAGTTTGTCAGTCATAAGGTCCCCTTTCTTCTTTATTTTTATTCTTACTTCGTCAAACACTGCTTAAATTTTCACTTAACCCATTCCTGGTCCGCAATCACGAGGGCCATGTCATGATCTGCCTTCTCTCGAATTCCGGGACGATTTCCTCCTTTTGTTCGGGATTTATGCTCCACTGCTTTGAAATCCCTTGTATTGTGGTAAAATCCGGCTCGGAATATTTCCTCCCTCATTAGGCCCGGACATATACTCTATCTCGTCGCTTTACACTCGCTGGATCAATATAGTTCCTTATCGCACGAATTTTTCTACCTTTGATAATAGCGTAATGAAAATAGCGAATTTAAGAGGTTACTAATATTTAAGTAGAACGGAAGTAAATATTTTAATTTCAAACTGGGAAACATTAGATGAGTACAAACTGAAGTTTAAATGGGAACTCGCACGCCGAAAAAATTTCCCTCTTTCATGGGTGTGCCATGGTTACACCAGTAAGGGAGTGCGATGAGGAGACAGCGGGAAAAAATCATCGATTACGGACACGGGAGGCCACGTCGGAGGCCTCGAAGACTTGACAGAAAAAATCGTCAAGCGGTCAGTAGTATTATGCTTTTCTTTCAATAAAACAACATATTAAACGGCAATGGGAATACCTACACATAGGGGAATTTCAGGCAGTGCTTTTCGATTCTGTGATTTCCGGCCTGATTGAGTGGAAATGGAACATAACTGCATTTTGAAAAAATGAGCAACTTCCACTGTGATTGGATTTATTACGACTGGTTTCTCTTTTTACAGCATCTTCAGGGTAAACTTGACCAGAAGATCTGTAACCTGAAGATGCTGTCAAAGGGAAACCGGTCGTAATAAATCCCATCACAGTGGAATTTGCTCATTTTTTCAATGTGCAGTTCAGTACTTTTCCATTTTCTAAAAATCTGATGAGTGTCACTAAAAACTGTATTAAAAAAGTACTGGAAAAATAACACTGGAGTTGCTTGACAAATGATGTTCTGATTGAGTACGAGTGAGAGATTTACATATGTTTGACTATTTCTCCACCGCTAAACTCTGCCGTTACCTCTGTGGTGAAAGAATATAGCGTACAATAGGTAAGTTCGTTTTTTGAAGTTAGTGCTTTTTTTCGGGATATTGCATTCAGTTAGTATTTGGCACCAACAAACCCCTCTCTTGCGTGCTATTCACCGCTTTCTAATCACATAAGGGGGTATTATCTTCCACATTAATTCTTGCGGGCATTTATGAGACGTAGTGGGATATTAAGGGTGGGATGAAAAATATGTTCTATGAGATATATCCAGCAGTGCGTCGAACTTCCACTATGTTGAAATGATTGTCTTACATATTGGTAGGCAGAAGAGATGTATGGGGCGAGACCTTCCTTGAGGAATGAAGCAAGGTTATTTAGCTGTGATGAGAGGTTCGTATATTCCTTTATTAAGGCATGGTGTGTTTACAGGATGGAAGGTCAGAAGCTCTCTTGAAATCTGAAAGATTTTTATCGACTTGATATTTACAAAGTATTGTCTCCGCGAGCCATGAATATGAACTTTATTCTTACCCACCAAATATTTATCTCCTAGATGAAGAAATTATTTTAATATCAATCGAAAGAACTCGTATTTCAATATGCTCTTTCTTGTTGTCTCACGCCTTACTTGATTTACCTTGGGGAACTGTGTGTCATTTACGTGGTATACATTTCTCCACGAGAGAGCTTTTGCCTTCAATGTTCCTCATCTCACAGCCTCAGGCTAATCTTCTTGGAGGTCTTTCCTATCCCTCCTCTGTCTCCTCACCGTTGTTGTCCTCCATTTTGATATTAGATTTTTCAATTTTTATTTTAATCCGCCTTTGTGGTTACTTGCTCAGCAAGCATATCTGTGTATGTGAGGGACTCCTGAATGTATTCTTCCCCAGAATAATATCACCGTCAGCATCCTCGAAGAAGCTAATCAATCATCCACTTCAGAGTAAAAATTAACAGCCTTTAAAGTCTTCACATTTCCCCAGAAATTCCTCCGTCCTCACAACCCCTCTCTCTCCCTTGGAGGGAACTCACTTGATTGGTTAAGCCCCCCAACCCTCGATTTCAATTTTGTCAGGGATCTCCCCTCTTACGACCATACATCACGGATGACACTAATTTAAACATTCAGTTCAGCTCAGAAATAAAGCCCATATGGTGCCGATTGGAAGCATACATATGATCGATTGCTTTTAAATGAAGTTTTCTTAGAGAAAGTAAAACAGGCTACAGAAAGTGCCTCATTAAAACTTCTTACTTTTGTCAGTTTCTTTAATATCAAAGGAATAAATGAAACGTAACCTTTGCTGCCTTGCAAGTTAGTGCATGTGAATCTAAGTATCACAAGTATGCAAATCTGTATGTATGTAAATGTATAGAACTCTTAATTTGTTCACGAAAGCTCAAAAATGTGTATGATCTGGGACTCTTTTTCTACTCGCACTGTGCCCAAAATGGATTGCGCCATTTCAGCATCTTCTGCCGCGCGCCCTTTTGGCAACTTAGAAAATAACCCGTAGATGCATGTACAGTCAGTTAATAAAGTATCTTGGAAAACTACGCTTGCTGCTCAAACATTGGCGCTTTATGATCGCAAATTGAAGGCTGTGCTGGACCATCTCTCAGAACTTAACATTATTATATTCGCCACATACAACTCCATGGACATTTTCTAAGCACTGTCCAGGTACTCATATGGAATCGAGTCAAATGCCGTGTTTAAATCCCGCAATAAACTGAGAGGGGCAATGTCTATTTCATGGTGGAAAATTTTAACTTTGGAGAAAGTATAAGTGCTGTGACCGAGGATTTAGATTATAAATCCTAAAATTCCATGAGAACAATCGCACGTATGAAAGTTTTAAGTAACTTATATGTAAGGGAACCTGCCTGGGTGGATATTTCAGAAAGGATGAGGAATATAATTTACCTCTCCAAGGGGGAGCTTGCATGCAAAATTATGCATCCCAAGCTGAGAACTAACGGAGTGAGGCTGGGGCTGAAATTAATTGTTTTCCAATAATTTAGGTCGTTTCAGGAAATGACTGAACTAATGATGGCAGTGCGTCTAAGGAGTTGTTACGTTTATCGAATGTTACATGTTTATTTTTTAAGGTTTTTGCGTCCTTTGAATACTTAAGTGAGCTACCACCTGCTCTCATGGTAAATTTTAACCAATTCTTATCATTAATAATAAATAGCATGATGAATGAAATGATAAATTACTTAGTTTTCCACAAAAGACTTATTACGTTCTTACTACCGTGGTTTCAATGCTGTGCGACATCATCGGGTGCCAGATTATGTCGCGCAGCGATGAAACCCGGGTCGTAAGAACGTGACGCATCTTTTGTAGATAACTATGTAATTCATCATATTATTATGAAGAAATTCCACCAATTTACTGTCAATACCATTAATTCTAGCATGATGAAGTCAACGCAATAGTGCTAATAATCCATACAGGCAACTCAGGATACCAAACCATTATCAAGTAATGAGAAATCCTCGCCCTGCGTTAACCATCGATATTTGATGAAGAGATGCCTCGCTCTTTGGGTTTCTTTAGGCTCTATTTCTACTTCACCCACCTGTCGATAGATGGCGGCGTTGAGGAAGGCCAGTCCGCCGAAGGGCAGCACGTACATGACGATCAAGTACGACCAGTTGACGTAGACGGAGATGTACGTCTTGTCGGCCCTCAGGGGCGACGCCTTGAGCTCGTAGATGGTGATGTTGGAGGGCGGAGGGCCGGTCAGGAAGAGCGTCTGCTTGACCATGTGCACCTCCCAGAACCTCGGCAGGTTGTAGATGAGCGAGAATGCCATGGCCCCGGCCACGTGGATGCGGGCCCGCCTTAGCGTGCACAGGGACCTCGCCTTTAAGGGGTGACACACGGCCACCCACCTGTTCCGAGAGGAAAGCGATGGAAGGAAAACATTTTTCAGGAGTTTTAGATTAAGCAAATCATCATACCCAACACGCCATTGCCTTTCGGAGTAGGAAAAGTCAGTGAATATGCAGCTCAACATACAAATGAATTTTTCATATATTTTCCATGCAGAATCTAGAAAACTGGCTCTCTGTAATAATGTACTCCATAATTCTGTAAAATGTATGGTGGTTTGAGCGAGATAGTTTCCTACTCATGATGGAGACAATATTCAAGTTATACGTTTTGATTTCAGCTGCTGTAGGAAGTATGAATCATTCCACTATTAATAATGCAATAATATACTCTTCTACGACTGAACTTATTAAACAAAATGTTGAACTCGCTAAGGAAAATCTTAGTGATTGAAAATGATATTTTTTCTCCCATTCACAAGTATAATTTCGGCGAACTTTTTTGTGTAAAGCTGATTTTTCCAAATAAAAAATGGCACTTTGAATAATGTAGCAATCAATATTAGATTCTGAATTATTCGGAAATTACTGCAGTTCATTTAAGTTAGCTTAAGTTAATGTTACTTGGTGAAACTGTATCACATGAAATATGTTTTGCATTTTTTAATTTCACGCGTTTTTATTTCCGTTGAGAACTTTTTCGGGATCCATAGCGTCATTCTCAAGGCAATCAATCTTGACAATGTCATCATTGACGTCGGGACTATGGTCAGATAAAAATAAAATGAATTCGGGATTTACAAAGTGATATATCATTTGATACGTTATTTTGGTGGAAATGGCGCTTTAGTTGAATATTCGGATTTGAAATTGTATTGACTGAGTAGTTTTCAGACGCATCTTCACAGTTTTATCTATTTTCATGAGTAAAATAATCGATCAAAGAATATATTTGTGGGCTAATGTACACTCTCAGTGAGTCCCTTTCACTTTTCAAAGTATAGTAAATGTCATCATTGGAAGTAGTGTTTTCTACGTGCAGTAAACAAAATCTTGACAATGTCATCATTCCGGATTCCGGATTTCTCGTAAATATAGACCCATGTAAAGGTATGAAAACATTTTTAGCCATACTCTAATAGCTCTAAGAGTAAGATCTATTAATGACAGTGAATGTCATTGATATATTGTGATATATTTATATAACATAGTCATTAAAGAGAGAAGAACTCATTGGGCGCAAGAGTCATATTAGGCGTAGGGCTAGTCTGCATTATATGAGAGATAATAAAAAATCAGTAATTAGTAAAATATAATTTGAAATACACAAGAATACCCTTCAGATACTTTAAATGTACTTTTAATGAAAGATAATTTGAAATGTAGTCTCGGAAAAGGAAAAAGTTGAACCTTTTGAGGTTAAATTAACTGGCTGAGTGACATTTAAGGGCATATTTTTTTACGCCTTCCACCATCACTACTTCCGCATCAGTGTGAATTAATGATCCTATCAGAGGGGAAAAATTAAATAGAGGGGACCGAAATGAAGACAGACACTAGACGCTGGAATGGGAAAAGAGTGAATCGATGAGCCCGAAAAGCTCGCTTCTCCCAAAATAACGTGGAGATGCACCTCGAAAGATGACACGGATGAACTTGACCCACAACTGGAGAGGCATCCGTTATTGCTTTCTTGTGTTGCTTGTCGAAGGCCATGCGCTATTGCTCTTGAGCGTCGCAGGGTGCATCTTTAAAAGACTAGAGCTGGAATCGGCCCGGGACATTGTTCCGTATTCAGGACAGACTCGAAAATGTCCGGCATCAACACCTTGAAAAATCCCAACAATGGCATGCGAATGTTGAGAGTTTTCGGGGCAGTGATGTCTAAATGTCGATATTATCGAAATTTTTCAATTATTAATTCTTCACCGATTTGTCCCTTTCAACTTAAAAGTTGTTTAGCCACATGTTAGATCGTCGTCTCTCTCGTGACTCGAAAGTGTCGATTTTTTCTGGTTAAGTTCCCAAATTCGTGTGGAAATCAGGTTTTAATAGAAAAAATGGATTGCAATGTTACGTCCAATATTGAAAGCATATTATGGAAGTTATATTTGATTGATTACTTACTCTGATTAATGGTGCAAGAGAATTGCCTTTGTATCCTAATTGAATGCTGAAAAACCTCCTCTAAAAGCGACACACACAAATGCTGGTGGTGCTTTCAATATGCCTATCGATATAGAAAAGTGAATTACCGTTAAGTAGTTACCATCCTCAATTATCGCTTAGGTATTGTGATTCGTCATCAGATGCTAAATTAATATTAAATTTTTAGCTTAATATAGCCAATTTTAATGGAACCAGCATTGATTTTGGTTTAATTTTTTTTGCGTCATTTATAATCACTGTGAATAGCCATATTTTTGTGGAAATTTGAGCTTAATGGCTGTTGATGACCTATAAAATTAATTTCTTGTGCTTCCCTTTGTAGAAAAGGATCTATATATCACCAAGTTAGTATTTTAGACTGAAATTAATTATATTGAATGTTCAAACAGCGATGCGTGTTTGTAGATTTTACGAAATAAAATAGATTTTTCGCGGAACTTCTGGCTTCTGGCTCTACGAAATCTCTTTTGCTGGATGAATCGTTCACATAATATCAATTTAATTAGCCATTTTTCAAGTACTGAAAGGGGAAAAAAATGCAAGTTAGGTTTTATCATCAATGTACATCGATGGATTTAATAATTTTTCAGATATGGCTTCATTATCATTGTCTGCATTTAAAATGATTTCAAAGCTTTGAGTTAAATTGGTAGTTAGTTGTGTAAAAATTAAAAACTGTGTTATTTAAATGCTGATTTCCCCGAATATCATTCAATAATACTTCATTAGGTAGAAATTCATAACCCAGTGGAAAGGAAACATGGGCTATCGATAGGCTATCCTATTTTAAAAAATAAAACTTTATTCCTTACAATACTGATTCTTTTTGAGGCCTATTACGGAAAAACTGAGAGAATGACAATAGGAGAGTAAAAGTTGAGCAGAAGGAATGGTGAAAAACAGTTTTAGGTTAAGTAGAGCGTTGTTCCTATCAGCTGTTCATCAAAGAATTCTTGATTTACGCTATGTAATGCCGTAATGATTTGTGGAAGTGGGTGTCCGGATACCAGCTATGAGGACAAGATAGAACGGGGAAGAGTAATTCGGGGACAGAGAGTAAGTAAAAGATATCTGTATTTACGAATTAGAGGGTTACTGTTAAAACTGCTATTATTTATGGCTCTTCATTCCTGCCATTATGGATAGTTTTATAGATTTTTACTGAAAAAATTATCGAAGATAGGAGTAAAGGTAGAGGAAAATCATGCCCCTGCTATAGATGACATATATAGATTCATGTCATCTTGATGAATGGCCCTAAAGATTATCAGTTTTATAGCCTCTTTAGAGGATTGAATATTGCCATTAAAATGGTATCGTTTTCTCAAGAGTTCTTTCAAATTAATGTGAATTACACTTACAAATCTTCTCCGTTTTCGAGTTTCAAACCAGGGAATAGGAAATAATAAATTGAGGGCATCCAAATGAGGACAGCTACGCTGGTATGGGACAAGTATGGATCGATGAGCCTTAAATGCTCTCATCTCTACAAAAAGCGTTGAGATGCACCTCGGAAGATGAGCCGTCAAAGCTTTTATCAAAGTTCCGTTCTTTCGTTCGAATTGGGCTCCGTAAAATGTATTTAGGTTATGTCATGAATATTTTAAAGCAATGTTTGGTTTAATTTTACCATCTCTGAAAAGGCTGATATAGCCTTTACTACCAAACAATTGGATTTAATGAGCCGTTGAGAGCGTGTCACATTTTGGCGTTTGCGTGCATTAGTTCGGTGCGCTGAACCATTCCTCATCCTGTATTCTACTGTTTTGTGCATGAGTGATTGAGAGTCAAGCTTATATTTTCCTATCTATAGCCATACTTAGGATTTATGTTTTTTATTCATTTCACTTTGGGCCTCATTTTCTAAAAAGCAAAAATTATTACCCAACACCATTCTCGCTCTTACCGGAGTAATTTTTGCTCGGTGACATTGTAGTTCGTATATCGTTAATTTTTTCCTCACTTGGCAAAAATTTCCGGAACTAATGAAAAAAAAGCAATGGGAAATTTTCTCGAAGCATTTTATAAACAGTGGTGTTTAAATAACCGATTCATTCTCATTTGTTTATATTATTATGCGACTGGAAAACGTCTGATTGTAAAAAAGATGTTTGGAGACTTTTTCCCGGTCTGTGTGCCCTCGATTGCCGCCGGATTCCTAGAATAGGAAATTTGCCTACAAATGGAACTTATCTCTTATCGAAGTCGTAAAAACCAATAGTCAAAATGGCTGGGCTACAATTACTTCGGTCTTGTATCGACTCACTCGTTTTGATGTAGTTGGCACTATAAAAACGCGGAAGAAATAAACATTTTCTGTAATTTTATTGGGATGAGCCTCTTATCGGGCGTTTTACTGCTTTGTGTACGACTTTATCTCTCTTTGAAACGACACTATGGCTCACACATCCCTCTCCCTTTGGAGTCTGCGTGCATTAACGCGATGATACATTCCTCTAAAATCTCCGGATAAGTAATTTCCGCATTGTGTAACTTAATAGCTCTAAGAAAGGATGAAGTGAAATAACAACGGTCACTTTAAATGCTAATTCTCCTTTTATGACCAAATCTTGATTTCGTGTTTATTCACGGTTTTGTCGCCATTCTTAAAGAGGGGCTAAAAGTTTTACATGTGTTTATTTGCTATGCATTTAAATGTTTTGGTAAATCAATTAACATGGCATAGCTTCAAGAATGGAAATAATAACATGCGTATAATAAGGATGGAACCATTTTTATCGTTAGCCATATTTTACGAAAATTATCTACTTCTAAGGTAAAAGTTCACCAGTAATATCTATTTAACCTCTCAGGGAACATAATACCTCTCATGGTGTATTGTGTGTACCAAATTAAAAAATTTTAAAGTATTCTCCAGTTGAGCTAAAATTATTGCTATTCCTTGGAAATTTAATTGCTGTCGCGTAGATTATTTTGCCTTTGAATTTTAATATTATACTCAATTATTATGACATACTTTTGTTAAAAGTATTTATTTTCTATATCCTGAAGCTTCCTTGTGTTGGAGTGCAAAGTATACTCACGCGAACTGTCATTGGTTGATATAACGTGTGTAAATCGTTAAACGATTCAAGTTAAACAACAGAGAATTTAGAGGTGAACATGTGACGTGCTGAAGACCTTGGGTTCTAAATAATTTTGACCTATCGTATACCAACAACAGTGGAAAAAATTGTGCTTATTAAAAAAGAAGTTTTCCTGCACAGATTCATATTTACTTGGAATATATGATGGAGCGAATCTTATTAGTCTAACAGGAACGTGATGCGTGGAGTTGAATGCTATAGATTTTGTCCAAAAATGTTCACGTTCCATGGAGACTCATTCGATTTTTTGTCCACTTGCAGTATGATGCATAGTGTTTATTGAAGAAAAAGGTGAAATGTGGAAGGGGATATCTGTCAAGATGAGGAACAAAAAACTGTTTGCAATATTACAACCGCAGATCGTTAGTTCAAAGATAGTTTTAAAAAGTGATAAAAATACGATATCACGTGTGAATAAATTCTTATGTAGAGTGATCTCGGGTTCCTTAATTCCTCAAAGTGAGATGTTGACAGAAGGGCGTCTTACTCGCTACAACTTGTGTTTGGTATTCGCGCCACTAATTTGTTTGTTCAATGGCCACCAGAAAGCAATGCGTGGCTTTCTATTGAACCGACATCTATCGGAAGTTTTTCTGTTTTGTGCCATTGCTTTTTTTTGTCGTGAGCTACCAGTCGCTCAAGTGCTACGAAAGAGAGGGTGTCTCGACGACAACCCATCCGAGTACTACGACCTTGCAGAGAAGACGACTTAAGTCACACATTGCATGAGGCCAGAAATTAATTTAATACAGTCCACTGTTTTTTGCTTCCGACGTTTACACAGACCTGAAAATGTTAAGGTCTCGAATGCTTTTTCTGATTCGAAGAGCCCTTTCTAACGTAATTTTGTGCGCTGAATCCGAATCTATTTACGAAAATTGCCTATCACGTCAGGATTTTGAGATATTCTAACCTTAAAAGGTCAAATGACAATTTTTAGGTTTTTTAACTTGAATATCTCAGAAACCAAAGTGATAGAGTAATTCTGCAAACAGATTCGAATTCTGCGTTAAAAAGTTTTTAAAATACATCTATGAAGCCTAGGAAACATATGGTTACCAATACCTGTATTAACTTGACAGTTATTAACAACTTTATGTACATTCAACTTTACTTCAATTTGGGGTGCACAAATTTGAAATATATGATACAGGTTTTGGAAACAATAGTTTTTCTAGGTTTCATTGATGTATTCTATAGATTTTTAACGCAGAATTCGAATCAATTTGCAGAATTTATCTATCACCTTTGGTTTATGAGATATTCGAACTATAAACGACATAAAAATTGCCATTTCTACCCTTTAAGATTAGAATATCTTAAATTCCCGACGTGATAGCCAATTTTTGTGATTAGATTCGGATTCAGCCCAAAAAATTATGTCGGAAATGGCCCTTAAGATAAAAAAGCCATACTCTTGTTGGTCCGTGTTATCAATCTCTTATGTTTCGGTCAATTGAGGGTGGAAAGAGAGAACAAGTTGAATGGCTCCTCAGGAGAGGGGCATCACTCGATGAGAAGAGTGTGACCCACCTTTCTAACGTCACAGTCAGCGTGAGGTAGGCGGAGGCGGTCTGAGCGGTGAGTGCCAGTGGGTAGAGCACTGGCGCCAGCAGTGGGTAGAGCCGGTAGTAGTAGTCGAAGAGCACTCCGCCCTGCTGAGCGTGGTACTCTAGGTCGGGGGAGACGGTGGGTCCGGGAGGCGGGTCCGGTGGATCCGGGGGCGGCGTGAGGAGGTGCGGCGGGGGCGAGTGGGGGGCGGCGGCCAGCTGTGCCTCCCTGCGAGTGGCGCGCAGGTGCTGCTGGTACTCGTGCAGCGAGGGAAGGCCGAAGAGGAAGAGGGACGTGGTGAGGAGGGCGGCGTCGCAGCGGGCCAGCCCACCCAGCAGCAGGTTGGTGGAGGATCGCATGGCGGGCCGCGACAGGATGAAGACGGAGAGGGCGTTGCCCACGAGGCCCAGGGCGCACACCGTGCACAGCAGGACGCCATTGGTGATGAACTCGAAGAGGACGGCGTCCGGGTCCTTGGGGACGGCGTCCGCCGTGACGGGGTCCTCCGCCGTCGGGTCCGAGGGCTGCTGCGGCTGTTGTAGCGGGGGAGAGAGAAGCAACAAGCGGGGCTGAATTGAGAGCTGAATTTCGTGGCTATATGTGCGAGGGGATCCCAAGCGAAAGATTCAAGAAAGTATATACAAATAAAGGCTGATCTACAGTCGACGTAATCCTGAAAAATTTTCGATTGACAGACAATCTCTAGCCGTAGTCATAAGCCGTGAGACGAATCTTCGAGCGTACACTCAAAAAAGAGAGCTTGTGGGAACTGTGCCGAGTCCATTGTTGTAAAGCCGATATCAGCAATATTTGCGACTTTTACACGGTGATTCGCGACTTCTACACAAACCCTTCACCTCGTCATCTCATCACCTAAGTCACTCTCATAATATAGAAACTGTGGTGATGAAGCCAATTTGAAATTCCATGTTGCATCATTCAATTATCAATAGAGAGGAAGAAAGTCTGTCGTATGTTTCTCTGCCACAAAAAGTTTCAGTAACGTGAAAATATCATTCCTTTTGGAATAAAAGATGACTTTTAAGTGGTGAGTGTTTGGGCTAGATCGACTGACTTTCCCTATCTAGCGTTATGCACCTCGTAGATTTTGTGGAGATGACTAATTCTGCTCAGGCCGTGTCTAGCTTGCGCGCCATAAATCTCTAGATTGGTTTAGTGCATGATCTATGAGCAAAATCTAAGAAAATGAGCTGTAATGGTATATTGAAGTAGTCATGTAGATATCTAATATGTATTTGACTACGGTGATGATTTATTGCGTGTTTTTTTTAATTTTCCGTTTCTATAAAACCCTTTTAAATACCCCTTGTTACCTTCTTTTCTATCGTCCTAAATTGTCTCCATTGCAATAATTATGAAAATATTACAGTAAACCTTATTGTACCACTATAGTTTCTCAGGTTTATCAACCAATTAGATACATATAACGTTATATTCTGAGGCAAATCACATCATACATCCTCCAAATCTCTCTGTAAGGAACTCAACATTCTTGTTCTGCCCTGCATGACTATTTCGAAGGCTATTCCATTTGCCAAATCAAGTCTGAAACAATTTTCACTAAATTATCAGGGGCACCATTTTCACTTACACCAAAGCCGCAATATTCACGGCAATTGGTATCAAGTACTATTGGTAGATACTAACCCAATTAACGAATAGAACACGATAATATTCGTAAATTTATCACTCTGAATGAAATAAGACCTTTTATACTGTCATTATGTATTTCTAAAATGAAATTTATTATATTGTTAAGTGTTAGAAATTCATAGAATTTTTCATTTAGTATATTAGCTAATTCTGTATATACGAGTACATTTTTCCATTTTAACGTCACCATGAATGTAAACTCTAATACGTGTAGGTAATTCAACTCTCATTCTTTCTCCAAACCAGTGGGATCTGTAAATTATTATTGTAATCACTATCAATAGTCGCTTCCGTAGCCATTTCGTTTTATACTTTCGGTGATCATTACGTCAGGTTCATGAGTTGGTACTCAGGTGCCGGAGTAGAACTGAATTGATCGGGTTGCATAGTGCTCACCCTGGCCTAAACTGATGGAACTTTGCCATCTCTAGGAACGCTATTTACGGCTAATTTTGGATTATTACGTCATTCTTGGCCTTCGGATTACGTCTATTGTAGATTGGCCTTATGGTCAAGAACACCGATGTGCGGAAATTCGCCATAAAAATATCAGCAGTAATAGTATTTCAATATAAACGTGTTTCGACAGCTTAAGTAATTTCTCACTTACTGTCTGCCAGGTGCAGACTGTGGAAACAGCATCCAGGGAGAATTGGCCCATTGTGTATCAAAATTCTAGCAGACCTCAACGACGACTAATGTCGGTGGTCGAGCGGGCCTTGGTGTTTCCATTCTGGTTGGCCGTTGTCCTGAAAAAATCATCTTACTTCACTGGAATCCGAACCCAGATATCCCCAATTGCCAGTCTGCCCACGACACCTTTCCAGCCATTAAATGGAGAATGGATAAATGGCTAAACTGGCTGAAACACCTGACCGGCAATTGGATATTTCTGGTTCGTATCCCGGTGTAGTCATAATAATTATTTCCATGGTGAATTTCCACGCATTGGTGCCATATAATGTACGCATGTGCGTAACTGCGCAGAATATTTATTTTTAGTTTTGACAATTGAGAAATTTTTTTACCGTAAAGTATCGTAGTAATAAATTTATTCCTTTGGTCACGCTACGTCACTCGATAGAGTGCCAAAGATTCGATTATGTAAGCGCCGATACACAAGCGTTTTCACAGGTGCCTATTTCATCAGTGCAATCCCTTAGGATAGCTATTCGGTATCAAACCATCGGTATTCAACCGAGTTAGCTGGTAGGACACCCGTGAAAAATTATTGAATAGAAATTACTGGAAGAGACTGGAGTCCTTCAATAAAATGTATTAGCCATGATGAAATAAAAAAGGATCATGAAATTTCCCTCGGGCCTCTTTTAAATTCTATGCAATGAATTTTGAGGTTAATTCAACTAAAAGATGTGAATATTGAGAACAACACGCTGATGTGTTGATTTGACGAAAAATCCTTGATCGAATGTATGCCATTAAAAATAAAATCACACTAATTACAAGCTTTTCATACAGAATACCATCAGTGGAACTTGGAGCAAAGTGTATTTCAGCTAGCAGAATGACGAATGTGATATATTTAACGTGAACAAAAATTGTCCGCCGGTTCTATAAATCGAGCAAAGATCCCTTGAGTACGTGTTGCATGCTATTACTTTTAAAGCTATCCAAGTGCTCCATCAATTTTAAGACTCTGATTTATTGCCTTTGCTTTGGGAAGGTGAAATGTGGGAAAAGGATTACAGGCGGTGCGGAGACAACATGCAACTGAGTGTGAAATAGGGGTTTTAACGATAGTAAAAAATGAAGATAAAGCGCGGATAGGCATAGAAATTTTGATATGTGATGAGTTTAAAAAGGGTTAAATTTAACAATAATTTGGGAGTCATACAAGCATGTTCAATGCACATTGTTTATATGCCGCGAGAGGAATGCGAAGTATAGTTCACTACAAGGTCGATAGATATCGATTGTATTTTCCTTTCTATATATGCCTGCGCGACCATTTCCTCCACATGCCCGCCATTAATGTGGTATTACAGACCCAAGAAATTCTACGAATATGCGGCACAAGTTGTCATTTCGAATACAAATACACTGCCAATTCAACAAAAACGTCAAAAACGTGCTTATGAGATTACAGAAAAATAAGCACATTAATGAGGGTTTATTTACGTTGCGAAGACCTATATGGAAGGAAGAACACAATCGATATTGAACGATCTTGAGTTCACCTGGGCAATGTACCGAGATCGAAGAGAAATTAAAACCCCCTCCGTAATCGCCAAATCGTTGAAATTCGAATTTTCGCACCCTTTTCCATTCGAAACTGAGATTTTACGTGTTCTTTTAAAATTTGAGGATACGTATGCGTAAAGATTCATAAGATAAACGCACTTCGGATTCCAGATTCTAGGCAATGAAGCTCGCTAATGATTCGTGTTGCCCGTAGTGGCTCATAATTGGGGATGAGAGCAACTGATGAAACTAGCAAGAAGTGAGAAGTACACCATAATAGGAGGGGTTAAAGGGAGGATCCGAAACGGGTTTAGGAAGAAGGAATGTTGATGAAAATACTCGTGTGTTTACAAATTTAAATTTTTTTAGTCCCTAAAGGCCGATTTTCACGGTACATTTTATTGTACAAATGAATGTACGAATTCCTTCATGAGGAAAATTGTACTGTGTAAAGCAGCAAATTGTATGATTGTCTGAATGACTTAACGGGAAATAGAACCTACTGTAATTCCATTCAGTTTCTTGTACATTCTATGATACATTCGTTTGTACAATAAAATGTACCTAAAAAGCGGAATTAATAGAGGTATTATAGGTGAAATGTTTTGTTCATACTATTATGTATAATATATTAGCTCTTTAAATTCTCCGTAAAAATCCTTTCACTCTTTTCTGCTCACGTCTGCCCTTGACCTATAACGCTGATGCGTCTAGCGTATGAATTAGATGTCTGAGAAGATACTACGGGTCTGAGACATTAAAAGTGCCCTAAATTAACCCGTGACCTTCTCTTCGCTAATGATTTCCAAAAAAAAATCCGCAGAAGCCAGAGAACCATCATGTTTTTCCGCAGTAATTTTGGAAGATCTGATGGCCTGACATTTGATCAATATTTCCACCTCTCACGCATTTTTGTCTTCCACGGTGTAAGCGCTCTGTATATTACTCGTGATGTAATAGGTGCGTAACAAATGAATGATTGCAAAAGAATAACTCAGTGTATGGTTTTAATGTCATTTATATCATTTTCCTCAATCGATAAATAAAATCAAAGCCGTCTTATTTTTAAAGCGCGAACGTCTTTCTTATCAAGTATGAAAAGTTATAAGAAGCGGTTTTGTTCCTACCGATATTTTAAAGATTGGTTCGCTTTATTCTTCTGCGCACAGAGATGAGCACACACAAGATTTGATGCATACGAAAGCTGTTGGTGATGGCGTTTAAAGGGGAGCGCCCGAATTTGAATTTACTTCATTTTTTTGATCATGGCAAAAAATAAAACCATTCCTTTGAAGCAAAATAAACGCAATGCTCTCCTAGTCAAGGTTAAAACTAACTTACACATACTAACCATGGTATTTACAGTATATCAGTCAGTTGCAATGGATATGTCATTGGTAATTGGTGTTCCGTATCATATGATGGGGTGTCTTGCATAGGTAAACGGGTATCAGGTCGTTTCGTTACTAAACATTTTTATGGAAATGCATGCTTAAAGCATTCTTGTATTTTGTGATATTTTTCAATCAAGTGCAAAAATCTTCAGAGGAAAAATCATTTGCCTGGACCAAGACTCGAGCCCGGGTGGGAAAGTGGATCGAAATCAAGGGATCTGGGTTCGAGTCCCTGTCAAGGCGAATAATTTTTCCTCTGAGGAATTTCGCACTTGTCTGCAATTGCGGGTGACTCCGTAAAGGTAATGCCGTGGATAGTCCCGATATCCTCACAATTTGTCATTTGTCGATTGTACGTATGCAATAAGTTAATTTTTCCTCACAGAGTTAAGTCCGCGAATTTGATGCCGCATGTGCATCACCCATCTACATATAAATACTACCTTGCGAGCCGCCGCATGGGTGTGTGGCATGGAGGATAAGATCACCAGCCGAAGAGGTATTGGCATTGGGAGGTGAAATGGTTTTGGACGAGTATTATGGGAGTATATTTAGTGGAGCTCAGTTTTTATTGTGGTCGCTTAATATGCGGAAAGAGCGAGTTTTTGCACCTATCTATTCGGCTATGTATCTCTGTTATTTTATTACTTCTGTCAGACCTAGAGATGTAATGAGGCGTCATAATAACATTCTCTGTGTCGCTCTGAAACCCATCCGTAGGTTGTGGTGGTCTTTGACGACTAATGAATATTGGTCAGATTTAAGGGGAGGGAAACACAAGTTGGCGAAGAAATGCTCACATTGATGGATAGTGTGGGGTCTTGCATCCTACACAGAGAACACACGCTGGATGATCATTAAGTGCACGAAGATGACGAAGCAGGAAATTGTGCTCACCTGTTAAAGCGCATCCCGAGTACTTCCGTCGCGGTCGTGCGTCTGAGTGAGCCATTTAGCTTAGGTAGACTATTCAGCAAAGTGTGCATTTCGTGAGTGCAGGGTTATTGGCACGCTATTGAATTTTAGGGATAGAGGTGTTGATTTTGTCCACCTCTTACTTTGTGTCTGGATAAAAAAGTCTGTAAGCATAAGGGTATATGCTTAATGATCTTGAGCATCTTTAGGCAAAAGAGTACTTAGAAAGCGCGACGATAAAGATTGAGAAATCAGCTACTTCTCCCTTGTTTAACCTCACTTAGAATACGCTGTCAGTGTTTGGTATCCACATGAGGTAGGCTTAAAAACAGAGTTAAAGAAGATCGAGAAGCGTGTAGAGAAGATCAGCTAGATTCGTGAAAGTCCGTTATGATAGTCTCGTTAGTGTTAATGACCTCTAGCAAAAACTAGGATGGAAGTCACTTTCAGACCGTCGATTGAAAATTAGACTCAGTCTTTTAAGTAAATGCAGCACCGAATTATTTTCCGACGACTTTATCAATATCTAACGAACTCCAACATACTACGGCAGATCAGATCATGAAAATGAAATACAGGAATTAGATTGTAGAACAGAAAGGTTTAAAATGTCGTTTTTCCCGCGATCGATAAGAGACCATAATGGCTGCGTTAAGACTTGGAAGTAGGCTAGAATGACAGGTAATGTAGCTGATTTATTCATATGCCCCCAAATGCATGTTTATAAATCTGCCGAGTAGTGCTAACAACATATTTTGCATGTCACCTACGTGAATCATGTGCCATGTTCACATAGTTACATTATAGGTCATTTTAGTAGTCTCTGTAGCATTTGTAGCATATACATTATGTGGTGTTTGTCGGTGAAAGTAAATTTCTTCACTGTAGTTCATGTTGGTGAGAAGTCATCCCCTGCCGAACACCCTTGTGGTGGCTTGCAGGGTAATAAGTATATATAGAAGTAGGCTCACATGACTGGTATTTGCGATACAGTACCTACGATAATCTCTTATACTTATCTTGGGACATTTTCTTTAGTGAAGGCTACTTACAGCTGTTAGACGTGGCCGTTGGCCAAAAACATTTCAGTTTCTTAATCACTGCAAGTTTATTTTTTAGACAAAGTTAAAGTCATTTGTGGAAACTGAATTAATTATAGATTTTGCTGTTATTATCTGAGTATGTAATGTTATAGCATTTTCTCCAAAATGTCATGGCAGAGATCGGAGCCGGGATTTCTGATTTGTTGAAAGATTGACAAAGGCTGGTATGTTGCTGGTATGCTGGTAATTGAAAAAAAATCTCTTTTCTCCAAACCTACCGCTTCTTACCTTTGACTACTATCGCAACTATCAATAAATAACATGTAAATAATTGTACCTGGAGATGCAGCAAGCCGCGAGACGCGTATTGCGTTAATCAATAGTTGTGGAAAAGCGCATGGATTGTTTTAATATGGATTCAAATATTAAATACTTCCACGAAGTGATTGTGTGATTGAGTGAACAAAGTTGATCAGAATTTCATTTGCTGTTTGGGAAGCAGAGATTCAAACTCGTGCGAAGGCTCACAGGCTACTTCCAGCAATGGTTATCTGGGCTGTAGATGTTTCTGTGAAATCGATAACGAAACACCGTGAGAAACGGACCCTCTTCGCCATTAACTTCAATTTTATGCGCCATGATGTCCAGACCTTGAGGAGCTTAACCTAAAACGATTAAATCGACCTTCGGGTTAACGTGGCTAGCCTTTGACGGCGCCGCGTTGGGGTATCCATATATGACGTTATCTTCCGGTCATATTATATGCCACGTGTGGCGCATAACGACTTACAATTAACTTTCACCCAGCAACCTTTCAACCGATATTACTTCCCGTAATTGGAATTAAGGCTTAGAAACCATAGCTGTCGAAGAGGAGGCTAGTTGATAGATGAACTTTAACTAGCTGTAAGTCATAGGCTCGACGGATTGAGTGGATTTAAAGAGGTTGCAAGAGTCATCTGAGGGTTTTCACTTCCCCTGAAGTCACTTTTAGAGAAAATTGTCCTCAATCCATCGGGGTCCAAATTTATTCCTTCCAAGAGGGGCAGAAAAAAAATAGATTTTTGTTGGTAAAAACTCACCTATTTTTTGTAAAAAATAAAATTTAATGCGTCATCATCAGCAACCATTAATATGAGGATTAGCCCGCTACCTCTCATCCATCAAGTTCTCTGTTCCATCTATTCATTTGTCTTAATTTTCACATCCCCCATAATTTGACTCACACCATCCTCGGCTATCTTCGTGTATTATTCCATTCATTTATCCTTCAAATTTTGCCTTTGAGATAGGGTTAAATTGCAGATATTGTCCAATAAGTCTTTTTCTTGTATCGTACGGAGTTCCAATTCAATTTCTCTTCTCCTGGGAGAACTTCTTGATTGGTGATTCACTAAACAGAGAAAACCATGAGATGTTTATTTAAGTGAATTGAAAATGATAACGTTGTTAAGGTTCGTACCCATCTTGAGGTTTGGATACCAGTCGAATTAATATATGCATCGCAAGACTTGTGCAACTCGCTTGGGTAGACCGTGACGATTGACGAGCAAGCGAGTGAATGTACTGGGACAAAAGGTCCGAGGTTCCCTCCTGGGGTCCCGGTGGGTGACCTCGTGTTAATCCCTCGGTCCCTTAATGCCCCTGATGCTCGCTTCCTGGCCTTGAGACTTTTATGGAATATGATGGATGGATAAGGTTGGGGTCCCTGGAGTCTCCAACGTAACTCGCTAGGCCTTTAAATTGCCCTCAAACTTCAGATCAGCCGAATTTCAGTATGGCACGGAAGCCATTATTTTGATCCCGTATCTATATATAGAATTTAATGAAGCAAAATAATTAGTGTGATGAACTTTCGCACTGATTGGTGCGGAAATACCTTCTTTGCACGGAGTATTGATGACTTCAAGAGAAATAGCGAGACACCAAGGCCCGATTTTATTATCAGTGGTTAAATAAGTTTTTCGTGTACAAACCGATTATAAGTCTTGTGATAAACCAAACTTTGTGTCTTCCACATATTTATTATTATTAATTATACAACCGGTTTCAGCAGCTACGCCATCATCGGGTTTCTAATTATTCGCAGGAAAATCTACTGAAATTCGGTATCATGGGTAATTGCTGGATTCTTCATCGAGAGTGACACACCTTTCAACGAATTAATTCGATACGCACGTGAGGCTTCCTATTCCTTCCACCAAGTGAAACCTTCAATTTTTGATTCGATTATAACTCTTTCGATAAAGCTCGCATCTTCTAGGTACAAGCCAGATTCATTATTCCAAATCCAAAGTCTACGATAGTGTCAAGTCAACGTGATGACAATACCGTCTTGCATTTAAAGCTGACCGTTTATGTTATAACTGGGCCTTGGGCACTCATAAGTCAAGCACTTTTTTGCCTTTTCCCTCTTCCGATCTCTTTTCTTTACTTCTCGTCTTTCTTCATGGCTGGCGTCCCCAAACTTCTTGCCGCAATCGCAGAGGATAGCCTATGAATGTACATGAAGAACGTATGTTATGGTTGACCATTGCAAGTACAAGAAATTCCATATTTTGATCCTAAAGCCAAAGTAATTTTTTTGACGTAATTAGTGGATGAGATTTGATACAATGAATGGTGCTGGGGAAAAGAAACTACCCGTTTATAGCCGACTTCAGGGATATTATTAATGAAATTAGGCAGATTGTTAAAGGCATGTATGAATAGATGGAATTTTGCATTTGAAATCGCTGCTCGGAAATTCTCCATTCACGTCTATGAAGGGGATGGGTATCTGCTAATGTTCTTGAATTCTCCTATTTAGGTTAAAAGACTCTAAGGAAGCCTATATTTACACTGGTTTCAAACGTAGATTGGAATTGTGACACATTTTTTCCCCATGCCCCTCTTCAAGCAAACATCTTTAGTTCCGGTCTTTTTGATTCACTGCTTCATACATTAACTCCTGTTGTTAGACTCAAGCACTCCTTCCGTTAGGAACCCCATTTAACCCGTAAATCCCAATGTTATATACAGTTGAGTTATCTTTGTTCAGCTGTGGATAATTTCGCTATGGGAGATCTCGGCTTTTTAGAACTGCTACTTTGTTCTCTGGAGTCTTTGCTACACCTTCGAACTTGTATAATATAAAAAAAATGATGTCAAGCTTCCTACAAAATTTAAAAAAAAAACCTACAAAAGGCTACAAAATTGCGACACCTACAAAGGTAACTCTGGGAATGGATGGGTTACCAGGGAAAGGAAGTAATTTCCTCTTATATTTTATACAGATAGAGCAGCGTCACGAATCAACTTCCTCATCTCGTGTTGAGATATTTGCCGTACTGCATGATACCACTACGTAATCGTACCAGCATTCCTTGATTATGACACCGTTCGGGTTTTGAGTTGAAATCGGTCTGGGTTTGGTAAAAAAAAAGTCTGTACAAGTTACAAGGTTTATTTCATTTCAATTAGTATTATGAACTCTAAATTACACAAAGTCAACTCCCGAGCCATTGAAGAAAATCCTTGTGAGATGCTTGAATGGGGTGTGGTATGGTGTGTCATATTATCAGCCATTAGTGAAGCAGATAATAGAATAAAAGAATACAATGATACTCAAACGATATTGTACTGTCTACCAAATTTATTTCAAACTCTTACAACACGTATTTCAACTGTCTAGCAGTCATCATCAGGTATGACTAATCTAAACATAAACAGACATGACCAAATATAAATATCAATAAAAAATTATAAAAAAGTAGCTAAGGATGTACAAAGTCTATTAGCATATTAGGTAGTGGTTTTTAATAGACCTTCTAAGCACTTTCTTAGGAAGACATGAGTTTCGTCATGATATTTATCAATATAGGGAATTGTATTACCGTAGCATAACAGGCCCATTAAAAGATAATTTCTGCGACAGTATTTCAGATAGAAAAATTTGGTTCGTCCGGTGAATGTAACACCAAATGGTAGCAATGCAAGTAAAGGTGAACACGTGGTATTATTTTTTTATAATTTACATAAATATGACAACACAGAAAGTTCTCTTCTTATAGGCAGGGTCTGTAGATTCAAAATTTCTACTGTTTCACAGTATAGTTGTATAAAGCATTGAATCCTGCATAATAGTAAGTAACTCTTAGAAAATTTCTTTATACCTGTTCTCTTGCATCTTCGTGGCATTTATAATATGAAGACCAGATCACTGAGTTGTACTCCAAAATGAAACAGACTAAAGAAGTGTGTAGAAATAATTTCATATAAATATTTTTTAAATTCTTAGTAACTCTAACACTAAGTCCCAGCATACGTAAAGCTTTTCATTCTATGCTTGATACATGCTGATCAAAAGTCAATGACTAATTGCATAATCAGTATCCAATAGCACTCCTAATTCTTTAATCATAACCGACTTAGAAGTGGGTACATTATTAATAGATTACTCATAGTCGATTATTAACTTTTTGTGAGAAAAGAAATAGAGTTACATTTTTAGTATTAATAATTGTAAAGATGTTATTAAACTACTCTGAGATCTTTTTGATAAACTTTTTATTATCATGACAATCTTCAATATTTTGTATAACATTTATTTAAATATATTTGTACAGCATTTAAATAAATATTTTTAAATCGCCTTCGAACATTAGGTAAGTGTGGCAGTGGAGAGATTATGTGACTTTGATTGATTGAGACCATTGATAAAGGTAATAAAATGGGCCCTAGGTGTGATCCCTGAGGGACTACTTCCGACAGAGTTGACATAAAAAGGGCACGCGAAGGAAAGGAAGAACAATTTGACTTGTTCTTTACGGCCGATAAGATAACTATAAAATCAATCAAACGTCCTCCAAATGAAATTCTCCTCAGTGTAGGATTTAACATTGTGTTTTATTCCTTTTCAAGGTTGAATTGTACATATCCGTTATGTGCGGTTCGCAAGTGACATGCATTCGTGCATTTGGGTTCCCTCGGGAGAATTATGCGGACCAATATGGTCGCATGCGGGATTACCGAGATATGCGAGAAGCGCTGTGAAAACGACCCATGCGAAGGAGCGTGCTCTTCCCTTCGGATGCTGCGATGCTTCCCATTCTGCAGTGTCCACCCGGCTTTCAACTAGCCACTTCGTCCTTGTGGCTGCTCATCGCCCGGTCATTAGCGTCGCCTTATAATCTGTCTCAGCAATGAAGCGAGAATTTTGTAAGTAGACTTGAAATTGCCATTGCGCATAGCGCTACTCAGCAGACCTTGCTATATCTTTTACTAGATTGTAAGTGAAAAACTTGATTGTTTGAGAAAAACCGTCCTCCTGCCTTTGGAAAAATGTGCCTGGTAAGTCAAATTGAAACATTTGAATGGAGCTAGAGGATGTACATTGAGAAGCCGATTATGGCTTTAATTTCATTTTTTCAGTCCTTGCCCATGAAAGAATGTTTTTGTTTTAAATTTTTCTGTGGCCATTTCTAAGGAAATGAGACCTTATTGAATTCAGTGTTTATATTTTTATTGGCTATTTTTTTGTAATTGGCCTTTTCGCTGCGTAATCAACGAGATATATTACCCCAAAGTCAAGTGGAACCTATTATTTAAAACTGCCTTTGGTATTTATAGAGTTGGATTCGAAGAAATAAAAAAATCAGTATAGAGCTGTTTTCAATGACTACTGTTTCACTGACAAGAAAAGCATTCTCCTCGGTTCTTATGTCAGGTCAAGAGCTACCCGGCCCAGCGGTTTAATGTTCAACTCAAGGTTCTTTTCAACGCATTGTGCGATGCCGAATTTTGAGGTATTTTTAATTTTGCTTGCCCATCCGTGTATATATTGTTGCACAAATATTACCCCTTAAGTTTTTAACATTGTTTGTTTCCTGTTTCCAGTTAAATCATAAAGGAAAAATGGATCTGATTATGATTCTACTGAAAACGAGTCAAGTTATTTCTGTGGTTCTCTTGCTAAAAGCTTGAACTCTATCTTAGGTAGTATGGTAAAGATTCTATCTTAAACAACTGATTCTCACATAAGACACAATTGGAAAAAAGTTTTTCCATTGTCTATTCCATCAATGGCCCTCTTATAGACATGTTTTTCGCATACAGTACCAGCTAACCGTTTTAAGAATCAATGAAATAATACTACAAGTTATATAGCTTAGGCTCTATAAAAGATGATTTTGGTTTGGAAACAATGTAGTCTGCAGACCATTTAGTCCCAAACAGGGAAGCACTACTAGAAAATATGTTGAGAATAAACGATGGAAATGTAACCCGCATGAAAAATTAGTATTCTAGCTGAAAATATCTCGGCCAAAACAAACTTTTATCCCTTCGTGGCAATTTGTGATGAGATAAAATTTGTTACTCCCACATTAATTAATGAATCTACTACCGTTTTGTGTGTTATACCAGCATCAGCGTTTGTTATACCACCAATATATCAGTTTTGAGTAAATACCTATATATGTCTTAGGCGTGGCTGAACTATTGAGACGGAAGCCGGCGTGTCATTATAGGTAGATGGGAGGTAAGGTAGCTAATAGCAAGTGGGAGGGATTTGGGAAAGTGATATCAGTTGAAAAGAAACCAGAATATATTTTTAGACCGATTGCTGTGTGCTCATAAGCGTCCAACTTGTTGCCTTTCTTGGTACAGTATAAAACTTCCGGGTTGAACAGCCGACCAACTTATGAGACCTTCATTATTTGAAGTTACCTTCGTAGCAATTATTTTTTCTATAAACATAATTTCCTAAGCCTACGGAAATTTTGTATAATTAATGTTAGAGATTCAAAGTGCCAAGGCTTACTGGGATTCTTATTGTTACCTAACAACAAATTCTCACAATGGAAAAAATTGGAATATAAGTTTTTCCATCATCTATCCCATCCATGGCTCACTTAAAGATATGTTTTTTGTATACAAAGCTAAAATTATACAGGTTATTATTGTATCAATATCTGGAAATAGGTGGCTGGGGCACTATTCGTGAATCGTTTTATGCACAATTTAATAACTTTTCAAGCAAGCAAAAATCTTCAACCACACTTTACTTGAGTTTATCTATTTATACATGCTATATATCCTTACTTGTTGAAACATGAATAATACAAAAATATTATTTAAAAATTTTTGTCTCAGTTAAGTACTTATAGTTATGACTTTAGCTTACAGCGTGGAATCTTAATTTTAGTAAAAATCATGTGTCTACGTGTTTTGTATTCGTCATGATACTTAAATATTTATTAGGAACCGTTGTGATAATATAGATCATAAGTCTTTGTGTTTTGGAAAACTCTATAGATATATTATCATATTATTTCGAAATATATGTCAAAAGTCAATAGGTTAAGTGTTAAAGTAACATAAAATTGCCAAGAAACCAAATCGGTAGTATGCAATTTTTGCGCCTTGATCAAGAGATGTACCCGAATATGTGCACGAATAAAAAGTTATACATAATCGAAAATCGTTCCAACCAACTTAAGTCGTCTTCCAATTTAAAATTCTAAAATTAACTAATAGATTAAATGGGAAAAATTTTCATGGGTGGATATGACATTGCTCTATTTTGAAACTGTTTTATAGACAGCAAAGTTTGATACCTTATCCATTCCTTTTTTGCACAAGTGTAGTTGATAACATATGTATGTTACTAATTTGCTCCTGATTTACTTTTTAAAGTCCCCTAATGTTCATTTTCATTGAATCCTCGTGGAATTTTATCGTGCTTTTGGTAGAAAATACAGCTATTAATGTAAATTGTCTAGTTCAAGAAGGGATTGGGTGAATCTTTATCTGGGGAAGGGAGGTGAGAGAAGCGGATGTAGATAGACAGTATTGAGAACATAAAGGAATTAAGTGAAGGAGCAGAGAAAGAAGGGACAGAGTGTAGAGAATGAGCGAGTAGCGGTTTCTGGATACTCAAAGGGTATGGGGTTAAGTGCGCATTCAGGTCAAGGACAGGGTGCCGTATTAGGACGGTTAGAATGCACATCAAAATCATTGCCTTTACCAGATACCCGTCCTTAAAATTCCTCCTTCTCCCCAATTGTTCCTATGGGGCCAATTTCATCTTCCCTTTACTTCCATGAGAAGTTCGTCCGCAATGAAATCTCGGCTTTAATGCTCTTCCCGATGGAATTCGGCAATAAGATATTACGTCAAATTGCCACTTAAGGAACTCAGATTTTTGCTCCTAGATTATCCTTTAGGTTCCAAGTATTAAGCCTGCCACTGAGATCTCATCGTGAAAGTTCATCGATGTCTCTTTAGTATATTTTTTCCCTTTTATAAATTGTTCTTGAATTTGCTGAAGCGTAACGGGAGAGAGAAATAATTTTATCGACGGAAACGCCCGTCTAGTAAAATTATTTCCAAGTTTGAGTGATGAAATGTATAAAATTAGCGTGAAATTAGTATTTTCGATAAACAAGTAATAAAAGCTGGTGTACTTCTCAAAACAAACCAAGTAACTGGTCTACAATTCAAGAGCCAGCCAACCGTTTTAAAAATCAATTTAAAAATAGTACAAGTGTAATAGGTCTAAGTAAAAGATGACTTTGTTCTGGAAATGTTGTAAACTCCTGGCCATTTAGTCTCAAACAGGGGACGCTATTTGCAAAAATCAGCTGCAGGAGGATTGTTTTCGGCGAGGTTTAGTTCAACAGATCGGAGATCTGCAACCGTGATTCCACCCTTGCAGAGCAAGGTCGCGGGAAAAAGTTGCTGGCATGAAGTAGTCTCTACAATTTTAAGCTGTAAGCATTGTTGGTGCCGTTGGCACAATGTCGTTCTTCGACAAAGTTTGGAGAGAAAATAATTCGCCGGGAGAAAACATGTCCAAGGAAGGGATTATGTGTTAGAAAAGGGGGAATTACATACAAAATGTCACACTGTTCAGGAATGTATGCTCCTTATTTCCTTATCTTCTTCGAAAAAATGGAAAATTAGACCTTGAGGATTAATTGAGTAACTATGTGTTGAGGTTTTATTTAATTGGTATTGTGCTTGTTTAGAATTGAAATCTACTTTTATAAGTATGTTGGGCCATATACTGCACATATTTCAAACACTTATTCAGTAGATTTTATAGTCAGGCGGAACTCGCGTACTTAGAATTTATAGCACTGATGTAATAGCTTACCGAGAGATGAAAATAGTTTGTAATTAGTGAATATTTATGAAGTTATCGAACTTTTATTTCACTGATAAAATGCAACAGAGTTTTGAAGAACATTGGAAGGAGATCGATGAAAAGATTAGCATTTGATCCAACATTGAGTTGAGAGGACACAAGTTGGTGAATGACATAACAATAAAATCACGAGAGTCTCACTCATAAGGGAACGGTACCCGGAGCCAGTACTCTTCAATGCAACTGTAAGCAAATGAGCTCTCGCAATACCCTCTCACGCGTATACACTGATATTTATGGAACATTTTATTTCCCTCGCTTGAGAAATACATGATGGAAAATATATATTATAAAAATGGAAAATATGGCATATCTATTTTCAAGAACTAGTAAGCTTACAGACCGCTCGTGAGTATTAATGGAGGCCGTTTTGAAAAGGAATCCTCAGCCAAGCTTTTATTTAGCTGTAACATCCCGGGCTAATCCATCGCATCACGCTTTTTGCATATTGTTCTCATAATTCACCTAGTCATCTAATTCATTGCCTGTACTTTTTTGATAATATTTCTACATTTATTTTTTTGTTAATTTCTTATATCTAAATTATCTTCTTTTCCTACTTCGGAACCTAAGGTAGTTTCTTGAAAAAGATTGTTTAAGTCGAAGGTTGTAAAAATGAGACTGCTAAGTAGAGAAATTTGTTTAAAAAAAGTCTGAAGAATTCTTCTTTTACATTTAAATCCGTAGTGGGTACAGTTTTGGCAACAGATTTGCGAGGGATCGACTGCTGCCGGGAATCCAAAATTTTAAAAGATTTATTCTATGGGAATACTTGAGATACAAAAAATAGTAATAAAAAACCAATCGTCATCATAGGTACTTGTCAGCTTAAGAAGGATTGGAAATTCTGGAGCGAAAAGAGATTCAAGATTATTTACCGAGTTCTAAAAGACAAATATGCCTCGCTTATATTTTATTTTCACCGTTGGAATTTAATTTTGAAGTGGTCGATAAATTTTTCCATTTTATAACTTCTCTTCATCATTGCTTCTGCGATGCCTTTACTGCTTTTTATATTATTAGCTATTTCTTAGGAGTTACTTTAATATTAGACGGAGGTGAATGGGACTTTTCGTCAGGAAAGTCACGTTTTAAGGCGGGCTATAAAACTCATTAGGAGAGATATGAATCTCAATTTCCAGTTTGTGGTTCTGCTCTGGCAGAAAAGGAAAATTGTAGCTCTTAAATGGCAATTCCGAGCTTTGAACGTAATTTAATCCACCTTCCAGCGCTTGGGCTTCCAAGATTATATTCACTAGTTAATAAATGCTGCCCTGCCATGCAATAGAGTGATAGTTCTTCATGAGGTATTTGAATATGACGGAGCGTGTATCTTTGAAAATGTTTATTTTCAATGAACCTATAGAATGAGACTACTCGTGCATCCACTTTTACGGTTCCTCATCGAGTATGAAGTGGAATGAAATTAGTTTGAAAGGGTTCCATCGTGACTCTAAGAGAAAAAAAATCCTAACTGAAATCTTTCCGCTTCATTTTTTTTGGAATTTTTGCTTTCATTGGTGCCTTAGCTGCTGAAAAAGAAAATTAGGTTACAGACTATGCAGGTGAATCGACGAAAGTATTTTTGATGAACACCTCTTCACATGGAGCAGCCAACTGCGGCGACATTTTATTTCATTAACGCGGTGAAGTAATTTTCTGATAATTCTAAAAATATGATGGCAAGGTGCCTATACCTCTACCTTTCCTTTTACCATCCAATTTCCTTGAAGAATACGCTTCATGTGCAGTTTTTCATGAAAATTGCATCTATATTGTAAAGAAAAAATATAATTTTCCTCCACGTGTCACCTAATCTCACGTATAACACTGTAATTTTAACTTCATTATCATCAGAACCCTTGCATTCAATTAGAAATTTGTAGGATATGGAAGGTGGTCGAGGGAAGTCTCTACTCTCCCGCTCAGATTGGGTCTAGGTATTCCATTTTCCAGACGGGTTTGAACTATGTAACATATCTCAACATTCATCACATTTAACCAAAATCTGGGTCAATCTTTGAGTCGCTAAGTGAATGCCAGTAGAGGAGCCCATTGCGCGCGATATGATGAGCCGTAGAATGGCAGTACTTCACAACTTTTTAGCTTTTTATTTAGGGAAATGGACGTTAACAATTTCCAAATTATAATTTTGGAATAGTAAATATTCCTATTAATCATTTACTATCACAAAACTGTAATTATTTGTTAAATTAAAAAAAAATATTATCATAAAGTCTAAGTTTTAGTCGTTATGGGTATCATACCCTTCAACATATGCATGTGTGTATCACATTTTCGTTCCTGATATAGCAAACAAGGGGTTGAACAGAAGTTGCCTCATCAAAGCCATTGGTAAAACTCAGTTGTTCAAAAAAAGTTGAATGAACAGAGTAGCCTAAAACCTGGTAATAGAACTTTGTAAATTAGCCTGGAAATTTACTTTTACTAGTCAAAATTTGATTATTTTCAATAGGTGAGGAGTACATTTTAGGTCTATTTTTATTGCCTTGTCTGAATGAGGCCGTGACGCTCTTATTTGGTGTTTAGCAATTAATTTCGTTCCTCAGAGGGGAGAGAATTACATCCGTGAATTGAATATTTTAAACGACAAAAGAGCGATTTAGTACTGCCCACTTTATGAAAATATCGTACAACATGTGCTCAAGCAGTTGTCTTCAGGACAACAACAAAAACCTGACTTTTCTCGATGTATACATGTTTCAATCCTATGGCATGGGGAGGGAAAGGAAAGGGAAGAACTGTTAACACGAGGAAAGGAAAAATTAGGAGGGGGTGAGTAGGGGAACGAGGGTGTGTTAACATCATTATTACGAATATCTTAAATTAGCATCTAGTGGTGGCTATCTAGGTTACCTATTGAAGTAAGTCAATCTTGGATAATTTTGGAAAACATTAATATACCTTCAACTAACAACTGGGTTGCCGAGGGGAGCCAGTTGTTGAAGTTATGAGTCTTGGTAAAAGATTGTTTATAAATGATTTGTACATTTCCGAGAGAATTTCACACAAGATTGTTTATGTTTTAAGGTCTATAAAAATTCAATTAAAATTTATCACAAGGCATTACTCATCTCAAAATTTGTATATATTCAAATAAACGGGAATTTAGTAAATTTTCAAATTAGATTTTCAAGCACAAAGCCCGGTAGCAGACTCACAGCTTTATTTTTGCTGGAAAGGACGCTTAGTTTACTTTCTGATATACCACTTTACGATCCAGTTTCTCTACATTTTTTTACCTAAGTAATTTACAGAGCTCTTCATTCACATCCCGATATGCACTCCAAAGATTTATTTTCGCCATGGCACATGTTATATCAAAATGTGAAATGCAGTGACTTTAATAACCTTTCCTTTCATCGACTCGCAATCGATCCAAAAGTTCAGTATCCTGCCCTGTCCAAAATCCTGTATTGACACCTGTCAATGATGTGTTGCGCCAAAGCCCGTACTGACACCTATCACTGTCATTAGCTGCTTCTATATAGATGTGTAGAGTGAACTAACCGCCTCCGTGACCAAAACTTTTTTGCTTCTGGTTGCCACCAGATTTTGCAAGATCTGCCGCGACTAGCTGTATAAATCTGAGGCAGCAGCGTTCTCGTCTTTCCGACGCTCGTCTTTAATTCCAACCGCTTCTCGCTCCATTCAAAATCCGTTCCGCCAGTCGTCTTTCTATTCCTTCCATTTCTCGACAGCCGCTCCAAAATTTGAATCGGCGTCTAATACTCTCCGCTTGCCACCACCAGCGAGCCAAAGCGGCCCCTTTCCCTCTTCATCGAATGAATGAACTCCCCCCGCTGTCTCTCCCATCATCCTTCTCTCTTCCTCATGCTCTACGGGCCAATCCATCAGTCATTCACTCTTTCCCTCAATTGGATAAATATTTCATGGAAAAATTACACTACTCACTCTTGTCTATATCGTTCGATAGACTAGATATAATTGAATAGTGGAAGTCTCTACAGTAAGGTAAGAGAGGTCTCTTTTAAATATGGAAGGAAAGCAGCTCACTTTGCCTACTCTGTCTGATCTAAATTTGTTTTGTGTGTGGCCAAGATTGTTTCTTTCACTTATTTTGTCTTTGGTAAAAAAAACAATAATATCAAATATTTTCTCGAAACATTTTTCGCCCCTAACTATGGCACGCCGCGGCGGACGATGACAATTGAAATCATTCGTCAACTTACATAGGTACTGACATTCAAGAAAGTTAATGATCCAATGGGAATCAACGAGTAAAATAGTGTAAAAAAACTGCCATGAATGAATCATGTGTAAAAAAAACTAGGAATCAGTTGGGATCCACCAGAGTCTCAGAGACTACAAACGCAAGTAAGGTTCCATGAATTATAAATAATAATACGCCTTTATTGGAACGAGATTGAGACTTGGGCTGTCCAAAAGTATTCAGATGTTTTTGCCAGGGTAACGCGGAGGATATTATTTTGACCCAACATTACGTCCTTCAAGTTGACAAAAACGACAAAATAAACCATATTTACTGTCAATAATGTGGTCACAGAAATGTATTCTGCTATTGCACCATTAATTCAGCAAGACACTAAGAAGTTTCGTTAGCAAATGTCTTACTTTTCCTCCTTTTGTAGGTCACTTGGTTATTTGGGGAGGCTACCGACAGCTGACGTCGTTTGCTGTATTAAGGGCAGTTGGGTTGGTCGGTAAGGGTAGAGTATAGGGGAAAAGAAGATGGATGGAGAAATATCTGTCGTTGCCATCTCTTAACGAAAGGCGTCCTGGGGATTCCGGTACACCGCCCTACCCGGAGTACTATAGGTACCTTTAGCGCTCTCCACGTGGCTCCATAGTTGGGATAGGAATTCCACTGAAAAATTTCCGCCACCGCCGGAATTTGATCTCGGGTTCTCAGGATAGGCCATCCTTTTACTCCTCAAATTCCTTTTCCCTGATTCCTCTATATTTCATGTGTGATGCCCTAGCACCGCGTGCCTATCTGGCTGGTGTTCCCAAGGTTGTACGTATACATTAACTAATTTATCGATTTTAATATCAGCATGTCACAGATTACTGTCTCTTCAACCGACAAAGATTTCGTTTGTCTCCTTGGATACACCCAAAAACAGCTATTATATGGTTTACTGTACAAAACGTCTGAAAATACAATCATTTTTATGATATCATGAACCCTATCAAGGATCAATTGAAAAAATTAGTAATTAGTATCACGGTCCAGACAAGTTTTATTACCTAACAGAGTGACGGTTATAAACTTGAAAAATATTAGTCATTATTCTCCTTTGCCAATATATTAGCCTGGAAAAGTCTCTTCATGGTACAGAAATTAATAGTATTTCGCATTTTTAAATTTTCTCTGCCAGCATACCGATGATCTTTGGGCCACATTTGAATACTGACCACATGAAAACGGCTAAAATTGGCTCCTGCATGTTCTCGTCTTATGTATTTGCTTTGTGGGAAGGAAAGCATTTGGGTTTTTGGGGGAGTCTCTCTGCAAATAGAGTGGGGCTGCGGGAGCGGGCAAGAGAGTTTTTGAAGCTGGAATACAAGCTTTAGCGACGGATGCAATCCGAAGTGCGGGTGAACGCAGCAAAATTGATGGGCAGGCGATGGCTCTCGTGGCCCGAGGGCGTGGAGTTTTCTCTATTGACAGGTCGTATTTCCAACTGGGGCGATGGGGGAGAGCACGGAGCTATTAATCTCTTTGCTGAAACCATTCAAGGAATGTGTTTTGTTGAGAGCGAAAATTTTTTGGGGAAGCGGGAGGAAAATATTTTGGGCCGCCATTTGGGCCGCCTTTTGTAGATCGCGATGGCATGGCTTTGCGCTACCAACCTTTCCACGGCTTTAAAATTGAAACCAACATTTTGCAGATTTTGGCGTATGAAGGCTTCCGGAACAATTCATGTTCTTCGTGATGGCAGCGTATGGTGGCGTCCGGAAGGTAAAACTCAAGTGGTGAACAGAAAATGGTATATAAAAATTGCATGTTAGCTAATGAAATAACTCGTAACTATGCCAATGTCGGGCAAAAGCTCTAATCGCGAGAAATATTTAGAAAACGCGGGTACTCTAGAAAAGTTTCACCAGAGTACTTAATGTCATACTAAAGAGTACTCTGTTATCGAGTAAGTCGTAGTAAAAGGGCTAAGAGACATGTGAAACACGTTTAACCTGGCTGATTCGATGATAAACCATTTAAATATCATGGCATGGAATAAATATCTCCTTCCATAGCCCTTAAAAATTTCAAATCTGCGGGGGATTCTAAGTTTTATTCCACCAAAAATTGCATGGGACCGATGAAAAATGTAAAATTGTCCTGAAGCCTCTTTTAAGCCTATTGTTAGTGGTGGTTAATTTGATTTGCAAAAATACACTTAAAATTGCTATTGCGGATACTTAACATGATTTAAATGTTTTTGTGATACCCTGCTTAAACTTGGGTAACTTGGGTTGGGTAAGGTAAGGTGAAGTGGAGCTAAAGACAGAAAATTTATAATAAGAGAGAAAAGTTTCAATTTCAATCAACCTCGGGGAAGTTTCTCGAAAAAATACATTGAAGTACTTGGTAGTCACGAAAAACTGCGTTATCAGTATGGGTCGATTTCCTCTCTGCTAACTTTTATTTCGTATCATTTTTTCCTTGTTAGTAAATGGAAATGGATTTTTAATCATTTTATTAATATTTTTGATTCTGGGATATAAGAAATGATTTATACTTGTGCTTGCTTATTTTAGTATTCACTTTCATCTCATATATAAAGAATTACTAGCGGTGCACTACAAGCACTGCATTGATAAGGCTTAGGGTCCTCCTCTTTCATTTTTCCCATCTATTTTCAGAAATATGAAGGCCGTGGATTGCATTCATTCAAGCGAGTTCTGAGGAAATTCTAGTAAAAAAAATTCCGGCCAATTTTGAATTTCCCAGGCCTGAAACCTCAAAGTTGCGTGATGAGTTCCAATTCAAACTTCTTTCCTCCAAATTGAGAGGGAAAAATGATTGCCCAAAGATGACCGACTGGTCTTCGACGTTTATTATTTGGAGAAATCCTCCGCTTCGTGCACTGTAACTGTAACGTGGCATTCCACAACAGCGTTAATATTATTTCATCTCGCCGTCTGCGTAATGAGTTCCTTTTGGCTTATCGTTTATCGAAGAGAGATAAGTGCTTCGGGGCCTCGCCGTGATAGGCTCGCTCTCTGACATAACCTTGCGTGAGTCATTCGAGAGACTTAAAGAGTGCGTGAATATTTTTTTTCAGTAATAGTCTTTTAATGGCCTAGCAAATGTTTATTACTTTCAAAGGATGGTTATGTTTCAGGGACTCTTACTCCCTTTACGGCCATTTATACATGATGAAATATTTTTCTTCACCCACTCGTTGCCTTCATCATTTTCCAGTCTTCTGCGTCCTTGTCGTTATCCCTCATCGTATTCATGCCTTAATTTATCTTTTCTTCTTAAACATAAAGCTGAAATCTAAATTTGATGTGATTTTCTGTGGCTACTCGTGACACATTGTTAATCACGGGTAATTAGTTGCATCGTAAAAATATATTTCGGAGAATTTTATATGTATAAAAATGCGAATTAACCCGAATGCGCGTAGGAAATTTAAAAAAATGACCGCTTTTGACTTCAATGTATGTTTTTCGAATTGCTAAGAGCGGAGGGAGAAAGATTTTCGAGAATAGCGGCGGCGTAGTACAATTGGGCGTACTTGACCAGTAATCGAATTATGCGTCAAAACCATTTCATCACATAGTGTTTGAATGATCACCAAGGAGAAAGATTTAGTTGAATTATTCTATTGGGAGTCATTCTGTCGTGTTCTTATACTACCCTGTAGTATTTTTTCTTCCGTATTTTGTTTCTAGATTTGTTTCACCATGCCACCTTCATTACTTTTGATAGTACGGCCTGTCAATCCGAATCCCAGATATTTTTCTTAGACCTACTGTTTTTATGAACCGATTTTTCTTTAATATATAATTCTCCTTATGCTTCCCCTCTCATCTTTTTCCAATTGCACTCATCAGTACTGAGTTTCTGAATTTTACCAAGATTTTATTTGTTGCATTTCAAATAATTTTCTTCTGAATATAGAGAACCCGTATAAATAATTACCAAATTCGCTCAAGACTTTTTATTTCGGGCCTAGCGATTATGTTTTGCCACAACCTTCGGAACGCAGAACCATCAAAATGGAACATGGCCTCGAATGATCTACATCTGGATAACTCCCTTTCACCCTGCTTCTTGAGCATATCACACCTGAGGAGAGGTTAGCTAACTAATTGAGTCGCTGAATTCCGTCTGTTGTAAGTGGGCTTTATGAATATCGCAAAAATTGTATTGGATGTAAAATGTGGTGTGAGTATAATAAGGGTCTCCACTCACGATGTTTATGAACCTGAAATCGATTAAATAGTATTATGCACATCGGTTTTATTTTTCCTGACGCATTCATATTTCATTAAAATACTGCATTTTTGCCCGAATGAACTTACTTCTGGTTGCAAATATTGCTCATATCCAAACCACATAAGTAGGTAGAAAATATTATCCACGCAAATTTTAGGTTTAAATCCACTCAGAAGACTTGTAACTGTTGAGATCTTCCTGACAAATTTTACTACATGCAATATTTTTACCTTCTTTGAACGTAGGTAGGTGACACAGGCATTTGGAGATTACCTGCCCGACCTATATGCTTGCGTTAAGAACTTCTTCGGTCAATTCTTTACGCGGAAGTATATATTTTACGAAATGAAACATTATTCATTTTCAAAATGTGTAATGTACCAGGAAAATTATTTAGAGACATGTAAATTGTAGGAACGAGATTGGAAATGAGAGGGAATATTTTCAAAATTGTCGCCGACATTATATTTCACTTGTATTTATTGGTTATCAATGGATGCATTAAAATCAATTAAGTTTCTTCAAAGGCATTTATTATTAATTTATTGAAATGAGTTTACCTATAATGTGGGACTTTCTTTTATCAATGCATTTTGTAAGAATTTTCAAATTTATTCAATATTTATTGAGGTACCTTGATCCAAAAGTGCATTTTAATGCAGTCTTATGTGATGGATAACTATTTATAGACGAATGATACGGAGGGACAATTGAGTTCGCGACCGAATGTTGAAGTGGTGCATTGTGAGTCTCCAAATAACCATTCTGGAATGCCGTGGTATTTATACGCGACCCGGTTTTGAAGCATAATAAAATACTTGAAAGATAGCTTGACCATAGCCGTTATCCACCAATTATAGTATACCATTACTTTTGCCTGAAGAGAGGTCTCTGGGAGATTTTAGTAATAGCTATTGACCCAGATTGACGTCATTTTGTATGCATAGAATTAATTTACAATTCAACCAGCGTAATTAATGCCTTATTTGATCGTTCGGGGAAGTTGGTTTATGAGAGGAAGAAGTTTCCGTTGATTTGAACAAGATGTTACGCTCCAGAATGTGTCTCCTTTTTCCTCTATGGATATTTCCGACTGCTTCTGGTGGAGTTCCTCCAAGGTTGATTTGATTAAAAAAAACAAACTTTGTTGTTCGATGTTGAATACTTCTAAAGTCAGTAATGAGCCATCATACGAGAAAAAAATTGAAATAAATAATGATTGACAGAAAATGATCAAAGATTCAAGTGGATGTAAACTGTTGTTGAGAAGGAAAAGGGCGTATAAGGATAAAACAGAATAACAATGCATGGATTGAAAGAAAAATGTAAAGTTTGGTGTTTTTCTTTGAGGTGAGGGATGGCTGGCTTTAAATTTTACCATAGAAGGGGACTGGAGAACATTGACCCTCAAGGGGAAGGAAAGGAAATGTAAGGGCCCATCTATTGGATGGGTGGGTGGAGTGCTCAAGAAACATCAAAAGAAAATGAGGAGGCAGGCTTTGGGCGTGTAAGATGAAGGAGAAAAACCTAAGGGCCTCTGCCTGTAAGAGAAATTTTCATGCCAAAACAGCGGAAGGAAATTCGATGGCATATTATGGTACGCATAATCATGTTAGAAGAAGTCTGTCTTTTATCATAACATTTTTATCCATGAATGGCACGGTACGAAACAAACATATTTTTGCAGATAAATACACTTTGAACTAAAGTATCTGTAATCAAAATCAAGAAAAACATAGCGTTTATGGAGAAGTAAAGATTCAACAAAAAAAAAGATATTTGTGTAGCGTAGGTCACATCAAGTTTACATTTTGCCGCTAGCACTCATGAGTTGCAGCTTCCGGAAATAAACGGACGATCATCCACCCAACGTCGACCCAGACCTTACTCAGCTTAGTTTCGATGAATGTTCTCTTTGAGGAAGTTAATGGAGCTCTATTTTGTTATATATATAAGAGCGAGAGACGGAGACGGAGAGAGTTAAAAAGTAGACGCAACTGAGGAAGCTCGGATTGTCAATGCAGGCTAATAGGGTCATCAGAAATGAAGGACCACCATAGATCCCCTCGTTCTAGTAGGATATTGTTCCAACACTATCAATATTGGGAACCTATGAAAATTTCTTTCATGTCCCAAATTCGATTTCTGCGTCCACTCCATGACGCAACGGAATTGACCCAAATCCCTTTGCACGTCACAAAGTCCATTATAAGATTCGAATGGAGCTATAAACTGCACGTGCAATTTTGATAGCTTAGTATGAAAATGAGGTTAGTGGACAACTAATAAAGTAATATTTTGCCACCCAATACTTTGAATTCTTCCTTGTAAATCCTATGTAGGTACTTCACTTCCAATTTCGCTCCTATTAATGTTGAAAAGTTACTATGCAGTAAGGGTTTTTCCTCCTCATATTTTAATCTTGTCCGTCAAAGGACATGAAAATTCCTAAATTTAAAATTGTTTAAACATATGACAACGGGGGAACGAAAATAGCAAAGTATTGTTTTTGAGGCCATGAAGCACGTTGTAGAATAGAAACTTGATCGTGTTCAAATGGTATTGTAATTCCATACACTATTTATAATTTATGTATGCATGATGATTCCATACGCTTGGGGTAATGCTAAATTTCTTGCCGACGACTTACTGCTTAAATTACTCCACCTTTTACAGGATATTTTGGCTGTTGTAAAATTTAACATCAGTATTGAGCCCTAAAAATTGTTAGTATTAGCCTATAGGAGTAGAGGGAAAGGTTTAATTTAGTTGCTTGTTAAAGGTACACGGATGAATCGAATTATTTGAAATAACTTCTGTTTCTGATCCATCTTTACATGAAATTATTGGCGGAATCTGAGTTTACCGTACAGAAAAATTGGTACTCACATTAATGTACATACTTTCTAATATAGAAAATATGAGAGAGCAATTAACACTAAGATGTTTTGAGATAAGTAAGAGGCACATACTCATTTTGATTGTTAATACTGAATCCATTACTTTCTCCTAATAGGCATGACGACGTAAAATTTTAAAGAGAAGTATCAGGCATGATGTGGTGGAATTTCAGTGTAGTGAAGAACAGAATAGGCAATTTTTCTCTGGACAAATAATCTTAATGCGGTCTAGGTTTCTATGCACTAAATTATCTTTGGGTGCTGAAGATGATGATGCAGTATATAGAAAACCTAGTGCTCCTCAAGATGATGTAGTACATAGAAACCTAGGTCGCACCTACATTATTTATCCAGCGGAAAATGTCTATCCTGTTCTTCATTAAGTAGCCTTAAAATATTTGTGTAAAATTTCAAAAACTCATGGTTTGACATCGAGATCGGGTCTGTAATTTCTACGCTTCAATGTAGAAAAAGCCATTTATGTAAAGGTTGAAAGCGTAAAAACTTTAGCCCATGGGTTCCTTATTCCTATTGGTCCTCGCGCATGGCTGGGTTTCGATGATTATAGATCCAGCCCGCGTTCAAAAGTGATCAAGTATTATGGAAAATAGTCTCAATGATTGATTTTAGAGATATTTTACAGATTTTTTGTGGTTTTCCATGGCTTTATCAGCCGATACCTTTAATATAATTTATTTTCCCCTTGTGATCCAATTATAAATTTCACGCCCACTGGTACTCGGCTCGTTTCTTCCGAGAGGACCCTTTTCAGACGAGGGTACATATTATCCATGGCTTCAATATACCTACCCCTCATTTCCCCATTTTCTCCTCATCTATCTTCACTTCTCCCCCCCCACCCTAGTAGTCACCTTACCCTTCCCCCACAAATCGCTTTCTCCCTACCTTTCCCCACGAAACCCATTGGCCCAAACAACCTTCCCCTTTCCCTATCCCTCCAATATTAGTCTCATCACTCGATGTCGCATAGGATGCGGCGGATCACTGGTTGTGCTCCCCTGTAACGATCGTGGCTTATACACTTCCTTTAAAAAAGGGAATGAGGAGAGCAGTGCTTCGAAGAAATAATTCCCCCGAAGCAAACTTACGGGAGGATAAACTCACATTTCGTCCTTCTTAACAAAGCGCTATTGTACGAGATACATCGTTATGAGAGGGGCTTTGTAAACACCCCTTAATCCAGCATAATGTCTCATTTAATCTTCTGAACGGCCCGAAAATAGGAGGATTGTGGTAAGTGGAAGACTAAAGGAGGACTCGGCTTCTTAGGAAGCAGATTCCTATTGTAATTGCTTTGCTACCCCCAGTTAAGGACTAGAGGCGTTGATCAATCAGCAGAGGCAGCATTCGGATGCGAGCTCTAAAGGGGATGACCCGAGGCCTTTTCGAAAGGGATAGATTAAGATGGAATAACAGCCCTTCTGACTTGTCTGCCTTTGAAGCCTTAAACGTAGAAAAACGAAAAAAAAAGTCACCTGGGATATCCAACGGAAAATTTGGCATGGTATCCATTAGAACGATATTCCTTCCGAAGGAGAAACATTTCTTAATTGATGGAATTATCATTATTAAATTTTTCGTAGATGATGTGGAGAAACTTGCAGCCATCAATTAATAAATATATTCTGGAATTGTTCATTTTCCTCGCCAGTATTCACGCTTCTTTGATATGATTGCGGAGACGATGTTAGGCTGATATTTTTTAGGAACATGTTGTTCATGTTTGCGGTTTCTCTCCTGAATTATTTTCAGCATAATTAATTAACTCGCGTATGAAGAAAATTAAAGTTTCATAATTTCTTCGCTTTAACTATTTTCTCTTCAGGTGTTTGATTCATTACTTCTCTCGTGACTTCAGAATTGAAAACTATTCACTACTCTGCTAGGTTGTCTTACAAGGCAATTGGAAATGCATGTGAAAATTTTCTGCTTGTCATATTTTCCCTACATTTTTTGGATCATGTCTATACTTAAGATTATTTCTGAGTCAACAATGCTCAGTTATTTGAGTCACTATGGGGATGACTTTGTTGAATGAGTGACATTATTTGGTGTATTTTAGCCTCACTGCTATATCTTTGATGAATAATAAGTGTGGTCTTAATCTTCACAGTACGTTACATTTATATTACATTAGATACACCCACATTTCTTTAAGAGGACGTGCTTTTCCCTCAATGATGTGAAAGTCACGACTGATTGCAACGAAAATACCAGAGGTATTTTCAACTGCTGTATTAATTTTCCTATCTCTTCAATGATGTGCGTTTCCCTCATATGTTTTTGTTACTCTTTAAGGTTAATATCATATATTCATTAGTTCTGTACGTAATTTGTCATTTTTTTCTCATTAAAATTTATTTTTGGGCTTTTAAAATAAATCATTTCCATTTGCGTTACTTCGAACAAAGAATAAAATTTTCTAGTCTGTGCGTAAATTACGATGAAAAAAATCATTCATGTGCATTGCACTTCCATGCCAGGGTAATGGTGTTTGTTTGTGCGGTGTCGATAATTGTTTTTGTATAATCATTTACTCTCTCTCATACATTTGCGTTTTCTTTGTACCTTCTCATATCTTTTTAATGAACTCAAATATGGAGAAATAGACATGGCACCTAAATTATGTGAAATGAATTTTCAACTACGCCTTCTTTGCCCACTTAATAAGAAGACTTTTTATGCAGTTTTAATCGTTACCATAGTTTAATATCAGGCCTGATTCTTTTTAATTCAACTTAAAGTATTGAGAATGCATAATTTTCATATTTGGTACGCATTTAAAGTTCACTCGTCAGAAGTCCATAAACATAATGATGTCCTGATCCGTCAAAACCGTCCCCTTACCGAAAAGTTTGGAAAAAGTACAACATTTAGAAATCAGAAAAAAAGTTACATGATACCAGCAGTGCTAAATAAGATTTTTCGGTTTCAAGTATAGCTGTCGTTTGAACACTTCTAATAACCTTCTCCGCTCTCATATAATTGATTTAATATTTATAGTGCTAATTTACAGGATTGAAAGGTGCGGAAAAAATGCCTTTTTTCCGCACTTGATTTAGTACCACAGTGTGTAAAATCGATGCCTTCAATAGTGCTAGTGATAATAATCGGTAACTTAATTCATTTAATCTTTTTGTATACTTTTCTGTTTTCAGTGTCTTCTAAAACGTTAAATAATTATGTAAATTTAATTTTGCAGCAACCTTTCTGTATCGGCATGACCGCTGAGGTATTATGTCGAGACTGAATGGTGGTTGGTGGATTAGGAAAGTACTTCTGTTCGTCAACTTACCGCTGTTACTATCACCCCATCTCGCTTGAAAAGTGATGCATGGTTTTATTTACTGCACAAATTAATATCTTCTGTTATCCAAAAAATACAAATATGTATTAATAATACTAACCGGCAGTAGTGTGTCAACGCTTGTAACCATCAATGCAGCTATCTCTTGGATTATGGTTTGGCCTCTCCTGACTTGTAGTAGTCTCTATGTTATCCTATTGAATGGGGCAGCGTGAGTGTTTCTGATATGAGCTGGGAAGAGCACTGCATTCTTAGTGTGGATTCACCCCATATCGCACACGCTGGTGATGGCTTGCGCGGTATTCCGTAGATATAGATGAAAATGTTGACCTACTTACAGAAAGAGGTGACTCAGAGAGCAGAGTATTTTCTATATCTTTTCCTCTTTTAAAAAGTTTGGTTTTTATATATGCACGTTAAGTTTGCTTTTTTCTCCTTTTACTGATCGTAATGGCGTCATTGAAGACTTTTTTGCTTTAAAGAGCCATCCTGATTGCCCGAGGACTGTGTAAACACCCCTATTTTTTCACATTCCCCTTATTTGCCTATATCTCGCACACCACATACTTTCGAATTCCCTTCTACCGTCACTGGACCGCATCCCAAGGGGATATATTCGGCACGTTAAATTTTTCAGACTCCCCTCGACTACCCTCGCGCTTCCTGTCTCCGATATAAAAACCGGTGACGTGGACTTTTGTCTGCATTGACGTCAGAAACACGTTTTTGAATCCCACGCTTCAGAAGATGAAGGTGGAAGAAAGATTTCTGAAGACTTAGGGCTGCCACGAAGAAAATCAAACGATTTTTCCGGAGTATCATTTCGCGATTTAGGTTCTCCGTCAACGGTATTCCTTTCCCATCGTTTATCCTTCCCATCGCGCATCACGCATCATCAATCAAAAAGTCCGCGAATTTGGAAGGGTTTCAACCCGACGCTCATTCTTTATCAATGGATATGCATAAAAAAGACACATTACTCACTACTTTAAGAGTTATGCGTTAGCAAAAGTTATTTCTTCATTTGTACTGATAGATGAATAGCAATGCTTGAGTTGGCTGGAAATAACGTTATGTTGACGTTGGATGGTGACGTTGAGTTTTCCGCAGTTTAAGTATACATTTACCAGCTATATAAAAATGTAGTCTGAATGACATATATATTTACGTGCTCTACTTGACTTTTTTCCCCGATCAAACATAGGTGATGGGAGTTACCGAAATAATTGCCAAAAATTTCAGGATCTTTATACTCCATCCAATTGTCCTCCCTTAAGTTTTCAACAATTCTTCCTAGAATGTCGATGCCCAATATTTACCTTAAAACAGGCTTAATTTTACCCAAAGAATTCTCGATCCTAAATTAATCCTGAGAAAAAACATGAAAAAACTTGTGTCATTAAGGTGAAAATAGACTTAGACCTAACATATCTATCACCCTTAAAACAATTGGGCTCATTGGGCAATTATCATAGATTTTCAATGGTAAATAGGTAGACCCATAGGCTGTTCTACTTATATACTTGCTTTCCTGGATTACTTTTCTCTGATGTATATTTATTCTCTATTTTTACCACGTTTTTATTGTCGCTTTCTTGGTTGTTTGTTTGTCCTACCGGGCAAAATCTTGCAACTAAAATTTAACCCACTTCCCGATTAGCTATCGACTTAATATTTTCAGTACAGATCAGATCCAGATAACAATGCATTCTTACGCTATATATAGCTCTTCAGAGGCAATATGAGCCGCTATTTTTGACAATTGACATTTGTATTAATCGCTCAGCTGTTTGATTTGACAGCCATTTCCTCGCGTTGCGAGGTGGCCCAGGGAAAGGAACTGGCCCCCCTATCCTGAATGTGTGAAACTCACACGCCTTTGGCTTAGTCTGAGGTGAGCTCAACCCTCACCTACCCCAAACCAACCTTCGGGTTGAAGCATTGAGTGAGTGAGTGAGCCATTTTACCATGTTTTTATTAAGTCGCTTTCTTGTTTGTTTGTCCTTCCAACTTGACACAACAATTTTTGATTTTGATTTGACAATTTTATATTAAAAAATTAATCCAAAAAACACGTTTTTATTTAAACTAAAAAGAAGAAAAATATATAATATAATAGATTAAAAAATTAATCTAAAAAACCAAGTTTTTATTTAAACTCAAAAGAAGAAAATAAACCACCCTGCCTTGGCCCAAGGTTCCACGGTTCAATTTTACACATATAAGACTGCATGTTCAAAACTAAAAATGTGGTGCGCATCAATTTCAATATCTTGGATCAAATTCTTTCTCTGTAAATATTAATTACAATAGTACTACTAAAATCTCAAATATATGATTATGAATTTATATCACTCCACTGTCAAATGTAAAGCGTCATAAAATTTGCTTTAGAGTTGAAGCATAATTCTAATACTTATGACATTTCATATATCTTTACGACAATTCGATTTGAATAGAGACAGGAGATGAACATGAGAGAAAAAACAGACAACTCGATTCCGTAAAGCTACTTCTGGGGAAGTCACTTAATCATCAAGGCAGCTCAGGGCACCATAATAAATAGATATTGAAATTGATGCGCACCACGTTTTTGGTTTTGAACATGTAGTCTTTTATCTGTAAAATTTAATCGTGGGACCTTGGGCCAAGGCAGGGTGGTTTATTTTCTTATTTTTAGTTTAAATAAAAGCGTGGTTTTTGATTAATTTTTTAATCTATTGTATTATATATTTCATAAAGAAATCCCATACTTAACCTTATTACTTCATCATTGGCCTCTAATACTACTGCCATTTCATTATCTATGATGAAGAAATGATAAAACGGAGAGTTCATTTCTTTCCATGGAGCACATTTCAACTTTATGATGGTGCTGCCTTCTTCTGGGAAGCTCTAGCAAAATATTATTACCTAGATAAAGTTCCTCCCCATGATTTACAGGCTTTCCTACTTGAAAGACATCAAACTCTCTGTTGAAGTATCGCCCGGAAAAACTCTGATTGTCGTTTCTAAAAAAAGTCCAATTTTCTCGGCGACTTCAAGAACAATTAGGAGCCTGTGTGTCTACATCATCTCGCCGGAGGAAATTGAATACTTCAGGGGTGCATTAAAACTCCATTTCCCAGTTAGCCGAGTCATTACACTCAGTAATTATGGAACCAACTGCTGACGGCGTCTGACATGACCTATAAACTCGGCGCCCGTTTCCCCTCCAAGGAAATACCCTTGAGTCAGTCATATAATGCGTCTTGCCGGTTTTTCGTTTCCTCCGGCACACTTTTAGATGAGAGCGAAATTGGCTAAGAGCTTTGTGGAGACGACAAAAACGCGTTTAGCCTTTCGCTTGTTTCTGTTAACATGAAAAAGAGGGAGAGGGCAAAATTAGAGACTATTTTCACTTGTCTATGCCCTCAAAGGACGCGTTAAAATGTTTAAGGTTGCTGCTAAAACCGTTACAGCGTCGTAACAAAATGATTAAACTTGAGTACAGCGGAAGAAGTTGCCTTCATTAACCTAGAGGCATCTTAAATGTAGACTTGGTTTTCTATTGCACTTCTAAATTGGCTTTAGAGAGGGATGCGCACTATGGGAGGCCTATTTGAAATGCAATTAAAATGTCAAGAATATTTTATAATGTGAGATGTTATGACCAGAGATAAGAGAGAAAACGGCGATTAAGAAAGCATGATCAGTATTACGTTAATAACGCGAAGTGACTCGTGAATGGAATGGTACGAGGAGCTGGATGAAGACGATCAAATTTGGGAACTACATAAACTGATATTTGAGCTGCCTGTGTCGTCAAAATAGAATTAAAAAAATAATGGAGACAAGTGCAACCGTAAATAACCATATAATTCTGGTTGAAATTGGCCATGTGATTATGAATCTTTCTCATGATGAATGATTTGAGACATAATTTATTTGGATTTTTACGCTCTGAAATGAGACCTACGTGAAGTTATGTATTCTATTGAGTCCTATGTTTGCCCTTGAAATGTAGATGTACTACCCAAGGATGGCTTAAATCATACCTATATCTTTAAGAACACAACATACCCTATCTCATCAACGCTAAATATGATTGTTGCCATCGCTAGCATATTGATGAAGATAACTTATTAGAGAAAAAAGCGTTTCTGCATTTTAGCTCTCTCTTCTGTTGGATTTCATTAGGACATAAATATATTCAAGCTAGCTATCAACTGGTAGTTAATAATAAAGGGTGCTGAAGGAAGATCAATCACAAGAAAACTCAGTAATGAAATTTTCTTGCAGATGAAAGCGAAGATGCCCATTAAAATAGGAGGGTAGAATCTGGAACAAGTAGAGGTCTTAAATTACTTTCGCAGGACGTTGGTGAGAAATGATCATACTAGAAAAGATATTGAAGGAGAATTGCGGTAGAAATAGTATTCACTCATATAAGAAAACTAACGACGGGAATATTGAATGAGTAAGTAAAATAAAAACAGGCAACGAGTTTAATATGGAGTGTAGCGTTGTATGATGCAGAAACGTGGTCCCTGAGGAAGGAGGACGAGTATAAGCTGCAGGTCTTTTAAAAATTATTGTGAAGAAGGAAGGAAAGCATGATAAAAAAGGTGGACAGAAAGGAAGGCAGACTAGGAAGTGCTTAGTATGGTGGGTGATGCGAGGAAGCTGCTGAAGGAATTGAGGAGTTGGGGAATTGGTGGTTAGTGTAGGTGATTAGGGGCGAAAGGATGCCAAATGGCATAAAAGATGGGAGGATCTTTGGTAATAGGGAAAGAAGAAGAAAGAGAATAGACTTTTTGGGTGTGATGGAAAGGGATAGGACGTGTGTGGAAATGTGCAACTGCGTTAGTGGTTACGGGCCAGCGGATTTAAATAATGGTTATTGTATTAATTTAAATTTTGACATGCCGCAACCAGTAGATGGCCGCTGATAATAATAAATAAGTAAAGGATGGTACTGGTAGTCCTCTGGATAGAGCATTGTCTACTCACGAATATCCCGAGTTTTAATCCGGTTGAGGCCCAGGGGTACGGAGTAAAGGGTACATCTACATCTACATCTACGTAATACCCTGCGAACCACCACGAGGGTGTGTGGCAGGGGGCGAAGATCACCAAACATGCACCATTGCCATGTAAGTAGGATATATTATGTAGACATGCTAGAAAATAGGGTCATAGTTTATTAGTTACTACAGTAGATTATTAGTAATTGCAAGTAATTGCAGTAGTTATTACAATAGAATATTAGTTACTACGGTATAGTACAGGTTAAAATCTACATAATAAGGAAGGATTATTGGTAGTTATTACATGCATCATGCACTACAGACTATTCTAACTATGTTTCACCTACCTATCCCTTTTGCTACGTTGCCTATTGTTCTCTCTTATGGTACGCGGGAAAAATGACATTTTAAATCTATCGGTACGGCAATCTATCTCTCTAATTTTGTTAATATGGTCAAACCTAGCATAATACGCAGGGGTTCTTAATATATATCTAACGTCATCTGTGAACAAATCGGTTTCGAATTTACTTAAAAGGTTTAACCTAAATTTTAACCTGCGTTCTGATAGTAATTCCCATCCTAGTTCTTCTATTAAACTCGTAACACTAATACAATTATCATAACGACATTTAACAAACCTAGCAGATCTCCTTTGTACGCGCTCTAATTCTTTAAATTCTTTAAAGGGTAAATTCAAGCCGTGCGTATGATACTCAGGGTGTCAAATTTTTGGGGGAACTACACTCGCTTATGGGTAAGGAGCTGTCTCCCTTGACTCCATGCATAAATTTCATCCACCGTTACGCTAAGTACCTACTCAGTGATTTCCACCATCATCTCAAAACGACTTTTGTGTTGAAGACTGTTTTTTTTTCCCTAAGGAAAAAAGAGTTAATTTGACATAATGTCTACATTAGTACATTCTGAGAGTCTGAGCATCAACTCTTACCTTTTGATGGGCAAATCTATCATCTAACTAGCGAAAGTTGCCACTCTTACATAGTGCTTATCATCAAGTCGACAATTTTTGCAGTACGAGATTTCTCAGAGTACCTAATGAAAAACTAGCTAGGAAACCCTACCTTATTTTCATTTCAGATGATAAAACGCACTTCAAAAATATTTTTTTCAAGTTTTCAAAACATCTGTACCGTCAATTCACCCTGAGGAAAGAGCCACCTCAAGGGGAGTGATTTTTTTTGCACTTTAACTTTTCAATGTAATGTAATCTTAACTTGACTTGGTCTTACCCTAAGTCATTGTACTGAACAAAAAGGACGCATATATTGATAGAATGAAGAGCATTAATGTCTAATGCAGCAGGTATGATTATGCTGAAGAAGTTAGTGAGATTTGGTAATTTTAAAGAGGGATGGTCGAATTGATGCACGAGTCCTGGTGCTAGGCGGAGGATTACGACCGAGTAATAAAAGCCTCTCGTTATATGTTGTATTATTTCCCATTTTATGTATCGTTGGAAGAGAATTTGATGTGGAATTATCCGGTTGGAAGTGGTGTTGAAACGGAGGAGAGGAAGCGCGAAAAAATGATGCGTAGGACTTGAAAGCTAACGGTAAGGAAAATGAGAAATGCAAATGACTAAGAGGGGCGGAGGTCGCTGGGTGGGTGGGGATAGGGATCGCGGGAAAAGAGCCGCCAAGGGGTTTTGAGCGCCATTTGAGTTCTAGAGGCGAAGGGGTGTGAAGCGTAGGGGCTAAGTGGGGTGGGGCCCAGGAGTAGGAAAGCCGTTGGATAGAGTGAGCAGCTGTTAATGACATTTATAGGAGGTGAGAGGGGAGTTCGGAGTGAGTGAGGCTTTCAATAGAAAGGATAGGACATCCTCATGCGAGCGAAGGACGTTCTAGGGATCGAAGGAATGGCAAATGAGGAATTTAGAAGAAAAAAGATACACTTATTTTTTGAGGTTATTATTTGGTACTCCAAATCGTGCATTCAGTACGTAAGCATTATGTATACAAGTGTATGAAGTTGTTTGACAGGATTCTGCCGAGAACGGCTTGGAAGCTCATTTGGTAAATTACCTTGTCCCCAAATGAAAGGGAGAACCCACTGTCTAGCATATTTCATGAAACTGGCCCCCGTACTTTAAAGGTGTGCGTTTTCCATGCAGCTAGGCTTATCTCTATTCCTAATATTTATTTCATCTCAATATTATCTCTAAGCACTGCCATCACCGTACCTATCGAGCTACGGATTGAAAAACAGAGTATTATCCAAGGAACCTCCGAGGAAAATACTGTGGACCGTATTAGGGAGCACATAACTAGTGGAACACGGACAAATCTATGAAAGTCACGAATGAAAGCAGCGAAGTATGATAGAATTAGTTCGAAAAAGGACATTGGAAAAGGAAAGAGCATGAAATAATTGATGACAAAAAAGAATCCACGGACGAGCTTTCTGATATTATCCGAATACTAGAAGATTGAGACAAAGGCTCTTAAAAAAATAATTGACATATGGGAGATGGAGGCGTTGGCGGCAGAGAAAACACAGCGGAGAGTGGAGATGTTATGGTAGGGGAATGAACCCTAAAAGAGGGACTCGAATGAACTTAAAGGATGGTGGATGGGAGTTCAGTGTGACCGCTGGAAAACCCTTGGAAATAAATTAAAGATGGCGTATTGATTTTTAACCCTCGTCGCCATTGTACACCATCAAAACGATCCCCAAAAAAGTCGCATTACGTTTTTTGGATGGTAGAATGTCTCTAACACGGTTTAAGTGTGGAAACTCTGCACCTCCCTAATTTTCACCCTATGTTCTTTTCCGTAAAGCGTCCTACGAGATGTTTTTTCCATGTAGAGACATCGCTAGAATCTGAACGCCGAATATTCCGAACCAAGTCGTTCAACTCATTGCCGCCGGTGAATGTTGTGTGCAAATTAATCCCTCAAAAGAATTGAAAGTCGGAAATTTAGAATGTCGAAAACATAACATAAAAATGAATAAATAATCCGTGGAATAAAACCAACAGGGAACCTTAGTCTGCCCTAATGAATGTCTTATATGAGGAAGTTGGATGAAAGGCCAAAGGAAAACACGTTTTTGAAAACAAAAAGCGCATGCTAGACGGCATCTAGGGAGCACGAGGAGTGGCACGGGGACAAAAGGGAGCATACTTCATCGAGAAAAACTGAAAATAAAGAAACCTGAAGGGAAACAACGAAATATGGGAGGGATTTTGAAAAAGAGAAGCTAAAAGGTGGAAAAGGGTAATGTGAAAGAAAGGGCCAAGGGAGTTCACCCTCTCTTTTTTGCAAAAGAATGGCTCTGCACTCTTCGCCATGGATTTTTTTTCAATCCTCAAAAAAGGGACGGCACGCTCAAAAAGACTCCCTTGTTTTTTCTGCCGGGGTGGATTTCGAATGGCACCGAAGGGGGAAGATGATGTCAGTGGATCCACCGTCTTGCAAGGGCTCCGTTTGCTCGGGAAAGGGGGGTTGGGTCGCCGGCTTGAGGATGGAATAGGTCGCTTGAGAAAGATGGGGAAAACGGAGGAGATGGGAGAGGTCTTGAGAATGAAGCGTGCCCGCGGAAAAATTGCGGAAGGTCAAAATTTCAACTGCTTAGGAATAGAGCCACGGTATCTCACGATTCGTATGTGAAAACATTCGTGTGGATCGTGGCTCTCTATGGATCGGAAGCATAAATCATTGGAAACTCTGACCAGAATAGACTAGAAGTCTTTGAAACCTGGTGATGGAGGAGGATGCTAAAGATAAAATGGACGAAAAAATAAGAAATGATGAAGTGTACAGAAGAGTAGAAGAGGAAATGATCATATGGGACACCATGCAGAAAAGAAGAACCAGAGGCAGAGCCAGGAATAAGATCATTGATCAGATAAAGGGGAAAGTATATATACATAGGAAGGGATAACAGGAGGTAAGGGAACTAGCATTAGATAGGGAAGGGTGGAGGGCTGTAGTCAACCAATCTTAGGATTGAACGACCAATGAATGGATGAATGTATCTCACGATTCATCGACTTCGATGCTCGACGTTTCGGAGAATTTGCAACGCGCTGCTAATCGTTCGGTCTATGGGGCATGCATCCAATTGCAATATAATGCGATATCATACTTTCATCACTGATGGCTGCTATAAACGTCAAAGTTGGCTTCCGCGGAAATGGCAGCCTTGGCGATGTCTCGATGCGTATCGCTAATTGCAGAACATCGTCCTGCAAACCCGATACTTTAAAATGTCCCCTAGCAAATAGAATGACGTGAGCACAAAATGGAGATGAGAATTTTGGAATTCTCCAAACTTCGGCAATTGAGGCGTTTATACACTGCGCTCCTCAAGATTCTCAGGCATCAGTGGGCTCTCTAAACGTTTTTACATTTAATTAAATATACATCTATTCAAGTTAATTCAGCTTGAGAGTTATTTCATATATTTTTCTTCAAGATAAGAACAGTTGCAAGTCTTTTTTTAAGGCTTCGATAACGACCACAATCATGCCTAATTTAGCTTAAATATTTACTTACATGGCATAAAGCCCTCCCGTGGAAAATGAATTTACTTTCTAGATTTGCTATCCCTGTTAGCAGCCGTGTGATAAGGAATTCACCATATGCTATGCGATGTTATCACAGAATCGAAGTGCCACTTGTAAGCGTAAAAGAAGGTTGTATAAATGGCACATGCACGAACCTTGGTCACTTACTATAGCTATCGATCCCAGTCGCCATGGAAGTTTGTGTTTTTATGTTGAGGTGCTACTTGCAAGCGACTTACAAGGCGTATTAGAGGTGGCTTCTCGGAGTTTAGTCTCCTAATAGTGTCAAACCTTCTTTAACGGACACCACCAAAAAATTGGCAGTTTTTCAATCCCCGGCAGTATTACATGGAATATTATTAAATTAATGCCTCCAAATAGCGGACACAGTCAATATCCGTCGAGGAAAACAGAAAAGAAACATTTTTCCTTCAATAACGGACACTCGCGAGGAGCTATTCTGTAAGTAGGTATGTCCTCTCTCCTGAACAATGAACCTCATTTATTGAAGGAACTCGGGAACTTTTCCAGCCCAAATGTTATCTTAGCACTTCGGGTTCAATATATTGTCCGTCAACGAGTTAGTAAACTAGCCTGTTCCCTTTCCCATCGTCGCTAAACATGATGCACCTTTTTGCTGCGGAATAATCCCTAGAGTAGGGGGGCGTTTCGTGATCCCCGAGCGGGACGATGGTCGGGGTCTGACCCAGCACAGCAGGGAGTGTAGGAGAGGAGGAAGTGAAAGGGAAGGTAGACGCTAAGGGGCCTGGGAGCAATAAGGCAAGGTGAATACCCTGGGTAATGTAGATAGGAATATTAAAGGGGGCAAGCTGAGGTGATGTGCTACTAGCTGCTCTATGGATAAAAAATGTAAAATGATTTCGTTCCATATTTTTTTGTTGAAATGTGTAATTCTTCAATATCAGGCTATAAAAGATAAATGAACTATATTAACGCCTTAATATTTTATTGTGCCGGCGTAGTTACTGCATAGAGAAGCGTGTCGTAATTTCGGTCCCCTCTGAATAGCGGACACCTCTCAATAGCGTATGATTTTTCCGAGTCCAAACGTGTCCGCTATTGGGAGGTTTGACTGTAGTGTCATGAGTGTGAGTAGATTTTAATCGGTCATTTACATTCAGACATTCAGACAATAAAATGTACCTTTCCCATGTCTAGTACCCCCTACAATTTAGCACATTTCTTGCTCCTCTTTATATAACTATCCCTTTTACGCCGCATTTATCGTATCATCCAACCTTCTCTTTCTTCAATGTCCCTTCACCTATCCTCACTTGTTACACCCACCTCATTTATCTCCTAATCTCGGCCATCAGAGCTTTCCTTCCCTTTCGCACCCAGGACGTCTTCCTTTCCGTGCTTTTCTCTGCTCCCCTTTCCTTCTGCATATGCAAACCTTGAATGCTTCAACACATATTCACATGAATCATAATGCCCTATCATTGCCATTTAAATGCATGTCATACTTTTCCTCATGTCAGACATTTTTGGGCACGCTACGTTTCAACATGGTATATCACTGTCAAATACATGAATAGTTGGGAATGAGGATGCATTAGTAATAATAACATCTTTTTGATATAAATAAACAAGTTAAAACTCCGTGCTCTGTGATAATTAAGAATGGCCGGAAAATAGCAAAAAAGGGGTGAAATTCTAAAAGTTTATGTGCGATGTAGTACGTCTCTTCCTCATAAAATGCAAAAATGTTTTATGCACTTTGTTTTCTAACCCAATGGCACTAATATACGGGGTGTCCCAGAATAAATTCACGAAAAAAATTTTAACCAACAAATGAGGACCACCAAAATAAATATACAATAGAGTAAATGCGTTTTGCCTCTAGAATGATGTAGTTATACATAGGTATGATGTAAGGAGAACTTTCACATTGTTAAGCCTGAAGAAATTGAGCTTAGTGTTTCCCTAGGCTTTTTCTAGTTCCTACACTAAAAGTTCCTGTCAATTCTGTCAAGCTGGTTATCATGCAAATTGAAAATATGAAATTCACTGCAATTTCATGCAATTTGTCTACAATTAAATGTATTGGAGCATTTTTATACAAATTTGAACTCTTTTTATTATTTGCCATGCGATATTAACATCGATGCGTAATTTTTGAATATCGCACCGCCCGTCACGTCCCAAAATGCCTCTCGGTGTAGGTAGGGAGGAACTGGCAGAAAAGATGAAAGAGGGAGAAGGAAAAGCTGAGGAAGATCAGAAAGAGTCGATTCCGCTGAAAAAGCTCTTTCGTGATTGACGGCGAAAACGGAGGTAGAGGCGGAAGGGTTGAGAAGGAGATGAGATATCAGAGGCAGTTGATGTTATGCTGAATGGAACGTTGTAGTACGCGATATAATTCGAAACGTGATGCATCGTCGTTTGATGCCCAAAGCTATGCGGCATATTGTAATATGCGATGTAACTCTTTTTTCGTGATGCTATTCGAAGACGAAGAGGTTAAAATAAGTTACTCCAGTAATAATAAAGTGAATCGAAAATTGCTATTGAAATGTTTACGGATAAAAACCTTGTAATCTTCCATTTTTTTAAATAAGCCTAACCAGCTGTTCAAATAATCAGGGGTAGAAAATAAGGTTCATTTTAAAAAAAATTTGGTGATGATTTACTGTCATCGAAACCGGTTAGTCTAATTAAAAAGATTAGATATATGAAAATTACAATCAATATTTTTCATTAAACTACCATCTACCATAACTTTTATCGATAAATAATATGAGACTTGGTTTTACTTAGTGGAATTACATTTCGTAATACAAAAGTGCTATCATTTAAATCCACAGTGGCCAAATATTTAGTGCTCTATCTGGATTTCAATGCCTTTGAACCATCAAGTGCTCAATGTTTCAATAAGGACGAACTAATTACAGTTTTTGGTCATTAGCCACCTCGTGATGATGCAATGAACTTGGAATTTGGATTGTGCGCCTTATTTTTGACCATTGTGAGTTGCAAAAGTTAGAATTTTTGTAATTCGTTTATCGGAACCGACATTAAAATGTCTCCCAGCCTCAGTTTACAAGACCAGGCATAAAGAAGATGAAAGAGAGGAGGATGATGATGAAGAAGAGTTGACTCCAGTGGTAAAGCGCTCTCTCGCGGCTGACTGCTAGAAGCACGGGTTGGAAGGCGGAGGTCAAGGAAGAGGGCGAGGAGGGACGATAATGTGGGATGGAGGATCAGTGGAAGGCGGGGTAGGAGGGATAAGCGGGAGAAGTCGAGGAGAGAGGGGTGGCGAGGCGCGGAGATCGTAACTGTCTTCCCCCACTGGGGCCTTACACTTGCACCCCCGAAAGAAGGGGCAAGGGGCGGGAAGACGGGAAGGGGAGCGAGGTGCTTTTAAACGAAGGTCGCTCGCTCTCTGATGCTTTAAGTTTTGCTGCAGCCTGCGGGCCTGCTTTTGAAAATCCACCTCAAGGAAGCTCCACTGTGAAATGAAAGTAATCGTGTAAATATTTTCATTCTCGTGTCACTCTTTACTATATCCTCTCATCTGATGACCTCAACAGAATACCATACTTTTTTCCACCCATTTTTTTCTCGCGTGTTAATCTTTTTAAATTACATTGACTTAAATGTCAGAATTGGTGAAAATTCGCGAAAACACCCATCTATTCCATCATGCATAAATGAAATTTTTGCGAAAACCGAGGGATGAAGCGAATGTTTTTCGAAAATTATCATCGTAATGACACGAAAGCGTCAAACTCTTCATACCGTATGAGCTGTCAGTAAATTACTGAAAATATGGAAGGCATTCGGAAAGGGGGACTATGCTTTTAAAATAATGGGTCTTGAGCTTCAAATTATGCCATACCCTGCGGGCCTGCTTTAGAAAGTCCTATGAAAAGAGGTACCGTAGTCAAATTGTATTTTTTCCTCATACCTACGTGCTAATTTTAGAGAAAAATACCCTCCGTACAAAATCATAAACAAAATCCTGCCTTTTCATGCCATTTCTTTAATGAAAATTAGACTTAAAAGGAAAGATGCGGTGAGGAAGGAAAAAACAGAATTTTATACATATTTAATTAAGTGAAATTAAATTGTGAGTTCCTTTTGATGAACGGATTCTGTGGCAAAAAATGAACGGGATGGAAAACTCAGTTTCTCTGAGGGTTGTTCCTCCGTTAATATTAATTCAATTTTTTCGTACTTTCCACTTGCAGAAAAACCTGGCCTCTATCTGATGGCATAAACTGAACCACAAATCTTTCCTTCATTTTCTCCTCGCATTAAAATAAGTTTTACCTTGGCTTTTAGACAGAGAAAATGTAGTTTCCTATCACATTCTTGACGCAATTGCGAAAAACTGTTTTGAGAAGGGAATATTTTCAATGGACTGGATGATTAATGAATGAGGCTGCAAACGGATCTAAGGTATTATGTATGAGCAGATAACCTGAGGTAATGGAATTAAAATTGTGTTAGGTTTATTGGAAATGGGCTGCATTCTGCTTCTCATATGGGGGAAATTTTACAGTAAAGTGGGGAAAATATATGTCAACTAACCTTATCTTTAGTACCTATTTCAGAATTTCATTAGCTAAGGCCATAGAATCAGTGAAAAAGTTTTACATACAGACGAACAGGTAAGGTTTCTCATCTGTTTTGACTCTTGTGGTCTTAACGGAACCTTTTCTAAGGAAGGGTTGAAGCTTCAACTTTCCCGTGCCCTTGGGGTCCCCTTTTGAAAGTCCACCTAAAGGGTTGGGAGAAATGATGTGAGGGTATTTTTAGACGGATACTCAAGATATCATATTTCTTCTTTGGTGAAGAGTGTAATGCGAGACAAAAATGTAATAAACTAAAATAAGAAGTAAAATGAATGGGTTATCTGATTTCCACCTGCTCATTAACTAAACTCTTTAGTTTAAGAAGACACCTCAAACGATAATTAAGAGACTGCGGCAAAAAAGTTCTTTTTGACACCTAAGTGAGTTAAAGGTGTTTGCGAAAAGGTTTTTCAAGAAAATGCTTTTTTCGAGAAAAATCGCTAACGCACTGTAAAATTCTGTCACTCAGTTGAATGAGGCTAATGCCCGTGAATAATTGAAGTGGGAGCACTCTGGATGGGTGGAAATTCCATTTCAGAGGGGCTTATTTATAAATTGGTCGACCTTTCAAATGTTGTTCAATTTGGAAACGGTGAAAGATGAGGAAAAGATGTACGGAAAACGCTTATTTGGCTTCCGTGAAATGACCCTCGGTTACGTAGCGTTTGCATATTTACATAAACGCTCCCTCATTAACTCGCACACACACAGGCGCTACTTGTGAAGAAATTTCTAGGAGTACGTTGGTATTCGTTTATTTCTCACATTCCATGGTGGGAGCACTTTCTTAAGAAGATTTTAAGGCCACGTAACCAATTCTCCTCGGCGCACGAGAGGTGACTAGCGACTCAAAAAGTTATATTATTACTTAAATCCAGATATACTGGTGTGGGTAAGGGCTAATAGAAAACCAACTAAGTATGTAATATTACTGTGATTTAGATAATACGATTTTGAATCCGCTATTGGGTGGAATATTCATGGAAATACATCCTCAGTAACATAACACGAATTGTTTTAAACCGAAAGATGTAATTTCATATCTATATATTATGAACGAATAGAAATTACAGTTAGCACATTGAGAGTATTCAACGGTAGTGTTGGACATAAATCACCAATCAATAAGGTTAAAAATCGCCAGTTGCGATCAATAGGGACTAATCAATGGGATCATACCCATATCTTTGCTGTCAAACGTGTAGTGATTCCCTATAAGAATTAGGATGTGATTCCCCACAGGAATCTTTACTTTTAAACGTTTTGCGATTCCTTTTTAGAATTTCAGTCATATTTGGGAAACAGATGCAGATGCCATTATTTTGCGTTGAATTGAATTTTGGCGTTAATATGAAAGACTTTGGCCATGTGTTGAGACAATTATTTTTACGGAAAATTGGCTCATTTTCGTTTTGCGTAAACTAAAGTTGAAGCCAAGGTGAAGCGAAAACTTCATAGAATATTTAACTATCTGAGTGGCAGAGAATGTCTTTTAATTTTAAATCATATGAAGCCAATTCTGATATTTCGATTTGCTTATCTATGATTCTATTCCTTTGTTCATCTGAATGCTTTTACGGGAGCGTTTCCTATGAACTAAAGATTTTAAAAATAATGACGGGCTAATTTTATCAAATAGAGCTACATTAAAAATTCGGCAATACAAATAATACGATGCTTTATTTTATGATTTTACATTTTGTGTGAAAACAGTATGCATGAATATATGTTTAATATTTTTGACAAGCAGTGTAGGTGGTATTATTTTTTCCAAGACTTTTTCCAAAATAAAGTCAAACATTACGTTAGGCATCGATGTTGTGTCACAAAAATCGATAGTGTTTGAGGAAATTTTTCATTAAAATATTACGTCACTCTTATTTTTAATTCATAGGACTTGCCTAATTTTTTAATTTGGTTGCAGTTAGTATTTACGTCTTTAACTTAGTTATTGGTGCGGTATTTACAAATGAAATAATAATGATAGCTTTTGTTATAAAGTAATTTATATTTCTTTACGATATACAAATCATTCAACATCGCAGGTAGTTATTTCATCTTACCGATCGTCATCAATTTAAATAAGGTGTGCTTAATTGAGAGTATTTTGATGCGTAACTCTGGTTTAATTATGAGGTCCTCTTGTTCTAATTACCTTTATTTTACCTTATATTATTTTAAAAGTGCTGAACTTGAAGAGTATTGACTGCCATCTAGTCCAAAACATTAAAGCTGAAGCTTATGCTTCTGTTTTGGAATCTGTATTTGCTACTTTGAGCCATCCTTAGGCTTAAGTTAGTGTTTTTAGCATTTGAAGTGGATAATATAATAAATATTAAGCTGATATTGACTTTTTAAATGGACCTATTGGAGACGTTATGTTCTTAAATGATGAAGGAATCTTCAACTGTTACAGCAAAGTTTGTGCTGAGAGATGATTCTAGACTCGTAGGATCTTATCAATATTGTTTGAGACAGAAGTTGTTGTAGATGCTTGATGCTATTTGCTGGCTTCTGAAGTTCCATTTTTAATTTATAAGGTCGTCAAAATATCAAAGTCCGAAGTCAAAGGATCATTACCTGAAGGTGGCAAAAGTTCAATCCATCTGTGATGTTATGGCTCAAATGATTTTATCAAAACGGTTCTTTTTTACAAAGCTACAACCTACATTGGCTTAGAATTTTCAATTGTTTGTAGAATATGTAATGTGGTAAAGCGGGCGGATATTTCAATAATAAAGTATTAAAAGTTTCTGCTAAATATGAACAGAAAAGTACTTACGGTACTCAAAAAGCCTACGGTGAATGACTTTAAGGCTATATAGTTTACTGGTGTGAACCTGCACTTTCTCGAAAATTACAGCGTAGATTGATCATATTTCAGGAGCGTGTTTTTTATGCCATTATGTAAAGTAACTACGTAGTTGATCTAAACCAAGCGCGAAATATACCATCTGTTTAACTACTCCGATAGGTTTGATGGGCTGCCATAATTAATTTCTCTCATGGATTTTAAGTCAACGGACGACGAGAGTGAGCTTCGTCGGAGGTGACTAGATTCCTAAGTTCAAACGAAAGCTTAGTTGTATAATTGGAACACATAATTCATGATTATAATGCTCTAATTTGAATATTTGGCTACTCAGATCTTTTATTCAAGACTGGGGGTCTAACCTATAACCTGAAGGTCGTATGGAATCGGATATTTATGGGACTCACCGTTTCAACACTTATAAGACGCATTTGGTCAGGTTTATGTTGTCAAAGATAACGAAACGCGAAATTGGGCAACAACAATTCGCTGTCTTGATCGAAGCGAATGGCTCGAGTCGGTATTTATAAAATGAAGGCTTCTTGAGTGAATTGTGAATGTGCGAGATCACGACGGAGAAATCGTCGAATAGCTAATAAATCGTGAACCTCTAAATGTGCTCACCATTTTCACATTTGCTTTCGTGATGTATATGGACGTAGATTTGACAATGGTTTACTACTGAAAACACGATTAAAAATATCGCTAGCATATAAATTAGGTATGTGTCTAAGATAGTACACCGATCACCTTTAGTCCATTAGTTTTCTGTCGACCGAAGCGTACGTACTCGTCCTAAACCTTTAAAAATCCCCAAAACTTCAACTCCCAAGTGTCTCCGTACCTCGGAACCTATTTAAATCTGAAATTTTACTCTGTTCGTTCCATTCAGTTTATGTAATTCATTCCTCCCACCATGTTCCTTCCTACAGTTCCAATATTCTTTATATTTCACCCTAAATACACCACTATGTTTCTATGCTTCATATAATCTCCATGTATGCTATACACGGTTGCTAATAACTAATCGTGGAAAAAACCACGGATTTGAATCATGAAAGGCATTATATACGAGGTATAAATAGCTGCTTTAGTATGGTGTAATTGAGTTTGAAACTTCAATTGGCTAAGATGTAGAGAATCGCTCCTTATTTATAATAAGAAGAATTCACCTCGCATTCTGACTTTATTTCAAAGTAAATTGTGAATGTACCATTAATATTGGGGGCCTTTTCCTTTAACATTTACCACGTATGTTAGCTTTAGACGATTAGTGAATATATCAAACATATAGTGAGATAATAATGGAACTGGAACCTAGTCTAATATAACATTCAAGAATAATGCAGTTGAGCGTTTTTGACTTTTTTCTGTGAATGCGGGTCTCATCAACATTTTCTTATAAATATGAAAATAATGGCAAGGAAAAATGCCTTTGATTCTGGTTAGTGGGTATAAAAATACGTCATGCATGAAACCAAAGGGAAATTGAATTTTTCAACCAACAGAATTTCCTGGTGCTTTTTTTTACTACGTTTCCTAATATATCCACGAAAACCAAAGGTCGTCCATACATCCTGTCATAACAATGATCTAAGTTCAGGAGATGTCCTTTGAAAGGAATATCTTCCTGAGGTGGGTGTCCACTAATTGGACTGGTTCTTTTATTCTGACTCGCCTTCAGTATAATTTTTTCCGTTTTGATGATTTTCATTACCTATTATCTCTCTTATCCTTTGACTGACAGTCTCAACTGCCTCTTACTGATCAAATTCAGAAGCTTACTGGTACGGTATTGAGATATCTTATTGCATAGAACGTTGTTTGTGTCAGAAACCTACTAAAACAGCTTCCTATTAGAACAACCTATTAGAATAACTTCCGAAAGCTCCTAAAAGTTGCGATGGCCTCCTGTGATGAAACAAGTTTTGGACACACTTGAATAGCTGATGTGTCGAAAACGCTTGAGAACATTAAAAATTTTTGGACACTCTTTGGAGTTAATAATAAAGAAGGCATAAATGGCTGAGGAGATAATTGGGGTAGGATATCGATTCAAGTGCAATCTTATGCAAGGTCAGACTTCAAATAAATCGCCCCGGTAAATTAGGAAAAGCAATGTAAAGTAACAAAGCCTTCGACAATTTTTAATCGGATAGTCACGTATTTGGTAAAGTCCTGACTGGGTACATGTGCGTTTTGAATTATTAACGCCACTGAGAATGGTTTGAAAGTGTTTTCCCAGCTAATGAACAAAAAGCATTATAATTATAATAAAGCGGTTTTCGTTGGCACCCTTTTATGGTGTCAGTAACGTTTTTCTTTATTAGTTTATGATATTGCACTTTTTAATTTGCTCAGACTCTAAACGGATTTGATACGTCTCGGAAAAAGTTAGCATCTTCCTGTAATAATAATTTTAAAATAGTTTTTCCTGTCATTCGAGGTCTAACAAAACAACGAGTGTAAAACCACTGGTAAATCTTTTTGTATCGAGAAAAAGCAAACCAAAAGGAAGAACTTGGATCTAAGCTTGTATTTCGGAAAGCAAACATTTGATGGAGAATGGCTCAAAATGATTGGCACTTGCCTCTGCATCTCTGCAGCTTATTGGTGTTTGCCAACAGCATTCCGCTGGAAAATGGGACCATCTGATAAACAGCCGTTATGTGCCTTTGGCCGAATATTGATATCGCTGCCCGGCAGGAGGTAGCGGGGATCAAGAGGGGTCATGACCCTTTTAATGGGGTCGCCAAGGTCGTATATTTATTGTGGAGAAATCGGCGTGAAATTTCCGCGTGCCTCGGCGTTTCTTAGAACTGGGTCTGCTGTTCGAACGCCCGGAAGATATGGCTTGGGGAAATAAAGTTCTTTGGTATTGGATTGGCTGGCGGCGGATAGAAGAGGCTGCTCTATGGCGTACTGGGGGATCTCAAACTCGAATCGCTGCCGGGAAGAAGGATCGCCGCCTGAAATTACGGAGGTCTGCCAGAGAATGCCATTGGGCGCCGCGTCGGCTCGACCGAGGTCTCATTTCGACATTACGAAGGCGCGTGGGTGAGCTTTGAGAGACGCTATGCTCACGTTCAGTTCTTCTGCTCTTTTCCATTCACCATGCACGGTCTCGAGATCAACGAAAGGCAGCTTTCTACATTCATATTTACATACTACTCTGCAAGCCGCCGGAGAGACGTGTGGCAGGGGGTATAAGGACACCAGCCAAGGAAATTGGGGGATAGAAAAAGGGGGAGAGAGGACAGAGGTGATTTGTGCGCTAACGATAATTCGTAAGCAAGTGATACGCTGTGATTGTCATAATCAATGACGGTGTGTAGAAAGGAGGACTTTTCATACCTGTTGGATTGGCAGAGTATCTCTCTAGTTTCGTCGTTTCTATCCGTTCGGGAGATATGGCTTGGCGTCAACATAATAAGTCTCGCGTGAAACTCACCTGATTAGAATTTTTCATTTATTCGAAGCCTAGCGTGTAGTATTCGAGTCTCTAGCGGTTCCTAATTTAATCCCTACATCTGCCATGCGACTTTTTGTTCCCTTGTAGCAGTTTATAAGGAAGCGTGCAGTTTTCTATGAATTTACTTCGCGCAAGAAATATTTCTTTGCTGGACCCAAAATGCTCGGGGCGTAATTCAGGCATAACCAGAGCAAATAAGCATCTCTCTCTCACCTTTTTAACCGAAACCTGTCTTATTATCTGCTTGATAAACCCTCGTTTCATTAATTTAGCTCAGCAAATGCTTGTGTTCCCCAACGCTAATTATCAAGTCAAGTCAAGGTGATTCCCAGAAGATTCCGAGAAGTCAAGGTGATTCCCAGTTATTTAATTTCATTTGACTCCTCCCACTTTATGAGATGGGGCTGGTGAGTGTTTTTTGCAAAAAGTGTACTGCCGTGTATTTACTAAGGTTCACTTCTAGTCCCCTCTCATGACACCACGAGTGAATGTTGTTGAGGTCCAATGAGACAGCTTCATTGAGAGCATTTGTGGTATTTTCTCTGTAGATGATGGTATTGTCTGCAAACTATTTAATTTTGTTAACTACTTAGTAAATTTAGCCTTAATAGTAGGAGAGCGTGTATGAAGAAATACCTTTGAGTGAGAGAAGCGAAATTGGTTTATAAGGATAGAGTATTGTGAAGGAAATTATTAAAAGGTAAACGGTTTTCAAGGGCTAATGTCAATAACTGAAATATCTGACTCCTTCAACCCCGAAAGGGAATGGCGGAATGGGTATGTATGCATTCACTCTGGATTAAATATAGTTTAAGTCACCGACTAATAAAAGTGGACCGATCGCGCTTCCTTAAGGGACGCCGGATGTCGCTATGAACATCTTGGAGCAAATGACGTTGATTTCTACATTTTGTTTCCGGTTTTTACGAAAATCAGGAATCCAGTTCTATAAAATTTAGTCATCCCTTCATGATATTAATTGTGTATTAGTTGTATGAGAGACCCGTCAAATACTTTTTTGAAATCCAGGAATAATGTTTCAGCTTGCTTTTCGCTTCACCTGATTTTAGAATACCATGCAGGAGTGTAATCTGGGATTCGCTGGATCCACTCTTCGAAAGGCACAACGGGTGTTGTGAAAGAAGTTTTGAAGACCAAGGAAGGTCATAATATTACTAACAATTATGTGGTCTAGAATTTTGCATGAAAGTGATATTGACGACATAGGCCGGTATATTCCTGGATCTTTTTTGTTTCCTTTTAAATATAGTAGTGAAATTGGCTATTTTACAGTTTTGCTGAGCTTTACCGTCGGGTGATAAATATAATTTCTATGATGGTGACATGCTAAATATGATTTCTAGGTATGGTGTGATGTGTGCAACCAACTCCTTGAGCACGCGAGAAGGTATCTCTAGCGGAGCTAAATATTATCAATCGTAACTGTTTTAACATCCAATCGCGGTGTATAATTCTGTCACCCATCGGATCAAAAATTTCTGGAATATGTGCAACTTGCTTGGTGCTGTCTTTTATGTGTATATTTTCAAAGAAGTAGTTCAATAGGTTGGATACGAGGGCTCTGTGAAAGACTACTTTGCTACTTTTGTCCATCAAAAAACTCCACAACTTCACGTTTACCCAGAAGTTCTCTTGAGCGTGACCAAAATGATTTTGGAATTCATCCAATGATTCCCCTAGAACTTTTTTCATTTAGTTTTTCTGAACAGAACATATTTTTGCCTTTATTTTTGAGCGTTGAGTTTAATAGTTTCTCTTGCTTTGGGTTTTTTCGTTTTAGAACCATATTTGGAGGTGTTTTTGAGTGTATTGTGTACATATCTCTGTCTCCTGATCTTCCCTTCTTCTTCGCTACTGTTCGCGTAAAGTTCTTTGCTCTCATGTTTTAGCTTTATAGAAATAAATTAATCGGTATCTTTGCGTAGAGTTCCCAAGAAACATCTTCATGCTACTCGGAGTTTTGTCTTTAATGATAGCAACGAAGTCTGAGTGTGAAACTTTCATTTCCTCTCTAAGCTTTAAGGAATTGTATTTTTCGTATAAGTAAACTTTTTGTTTTGATTTCATTATGACCTCACTTTTTTTAAAATTGCAAAAATCCCCTAATGGTTTTTAATGCTTTCTCGGATACCGACGTCTGTAACTACCTAAGGCTTAAAAACAGCAAAGAGGACTAGTACTTGGTTTCCTCTTGTAGGTTTGTTGACTACTTGGGTTAGAGTGGTTTGAAAACACATAGAGTAATGCCTTGCTAGTCTCCCAGTTTCTTGGCCTAGTTTCTACACTCTAGGTTTCCCAGCTTATAGGAAGAAGGCTGGACTTCCCGCCGACAGTTATTATGTTTTTATTGTTCCTCGAGGAGAATGTCGATATTTGAGTGTTTAGTCGGCACATGTCTTCTTTGTTAGAATTGTGTGATTAATAAAATATTCAGACACGTATGCTTCTTTTGTTCCATTCTTTAATTGTGCATCAGACGCTCACCATTCGTTAGTAATTGAATATGCATGCGGTTCTATTTAAATACTATTTAACAGCCACGGAAACTCTGCTGCCAGCTCTGTACGGTCGGTAATGACTATAGGTTTTATATCCTGGCGGAAAAACTTCACTAACGCTGATGTCTTCTGCAAGCCAGCTTTGTGCTTCAGTTAATTGATCTCTGTTTAGAAATATGCTCTCAACATTTGCACGTTATTTCTTAGCTCTGCAACAATTTGCCACGTTTAGATTTACGTTCCCTTTTTGCGTAATGTGATTTGGTTAGCTGGAGAATGGCCACTGGATATATCTGTTCTGAGATCTGTTTCTTTCGTCCTTTGAAGTGAAATCTTTCTCTTTCCAGGATGATTTGTCATTTTGTCATCGTTAAAAGCCTCCACCTCACCAAACCTTTCTTTGCGTTCGTGACTGATGTTATATTGATGATATAGGAGGAAAAATTGAAGCTGTGCTCTGTAAAATTGATGCCGACAAAGAAAAAAACTCGAACAGCATAATTTTTAATGTATTAAAGCTGGTGGTATAAATATATGATTTTTAGTTCGCGCGAAATCTGTTTGTACTTTTTTTTCAGTAAGTTTGATAAACGCGGCAGCAATGTGCACGACTGGCTGAGATTGCTGGATGACCTAATTTGAAGTATTCATTCGGCTGCTATCCAAATTGGACAGGCAATCAGCCTGCAGACTCTACTTTAGAATGGTGAAATAAATAATAGATCATATCGATATGGACGCACTACCGAAGTGTAGACAGAAATATTATCGGTAAAATTGTCGTTTGAGTGGAGAGTGGTTCGTTGAGAGAGGAAATATCCTAAAGCAATGTAGTGTTCTTTTACAGGAAAACCGGCATAGGAGTAGAAAAACACATAGAATTCTGTATTTCATCTTAAAATACTATGCGAATTCAATCAGAGGAGGAGACATTTCTTTTACCCAATTTGCCGTTCTAGGTTGGATATGTTTCAGTGAGAGGGTCAACTGTATTTACTTTGAAAATAGAATATGACCCACATGAACTGTGAGCAGCTATTGGTTCTCAAAGAGCACTGCATAAACTGCTGAAATTTGAACCAAAACGGGGGCAGTTACCTTCTCGGCTTTTAGTTTACCTTTCGGCCTCTGGATGGACATTTGAGTCAACTCAATCTTCCTGAAAGCTGTATTTCTCCAACATAACCAATCCTTTCGCTGTGACGTTCATCAGCTCCTCATTCCTTCTGCCTCTCTCTGTCGCATCTGAAATGACTTTCATTTCCTCCATTTCTGTTTGCTTGGTTCTCATCCTTCTATCACAGTCTCCAGTATCCTGTCATTTCTAACAGCCTGTTTCAACTACGGACTCTCCCCTTTCATAACTTCCACGGGCAGCTTCCTTTACTCCCTAACCATCGATTTCATTCTTTGGTTTCGTACACGTTTATCTTACCCTCACTATTCCGTTTTAGGTAGTGAGATGAAAATTTTTTACTTCCCTTACCTTAACGTGAACATTTATACTGCCCAATGCCTGAACTTTTTATATTGCGAGCCATGAATATTTGTTGGCAAAGCTTGATTGGCAATAATATCTTTTTAAAGCAAGTTACCTGAGATAAGTTTTAAATTTTGAATAAAATATCCAATAAATACAATATAAAACCTTTTCGACTGGTTTTCAATTGTTATTAAGAATTAAAGACCGAGACAAAATTCGCGATTTATTTAAAATTACTTTGGAACAAAATGGGCACACAACTAAGATATTTGCGTATGTATTCTAATGTAATGAGATTACTTCGCAATTTTCTGCTACCGCCCTTCAGGCTCATGCAGTTTTTTTGACTCGGTACATTTAAAAGGCGAAATTATGTGTTACGTATCTCATTTATGGTGCAGAAAGAAAATAATTCTGGAATAAATATACTCAGAGTAATTAAATTTTTGGAAGTCAATTTTTGTGATTGAAATGTAACTCTATTACTAGGCTACATTGAAGGCATTTAAAAAGTTTCCTAAATTGCAATTTAACCAAGTATAACTGACGATTTTTTAAATGCAAATAATTTTTTATGCAGTACAGCTGATAGAATTGAAGTTATTTGCCGGTATGAACCAATAGGCTGCAATATTGCGGGAGAAATTATAATGTGGTTGGCGACAATTGTGAAAATGAACAGATATTATCTCTAATAGCTTCACTAAAAGACATAATAAACCCATCTGATGCGGCTCTTTTTTTTTAGTGACAATGGGGAGCGGGAAATTAAATCCACTTCCTTGCGCATGCTGTAGTGCGTGCGCTGGCAAGGGAATGTCAGATGATAGAATCTTATGATCCAGAACGATCTTCTTTCACTGAAAAAGGGACGGGGACATTGTCTACCTCTAGCTGTAGCTCTAAAGAATTAAAATTGATCAATTTTCAAATATAGGCTTCATTGCATATGCTCTCTACTTTTTATTTCCTTACAACCTTCATCTTCATTTGATATCAAACGATAAATAGGCCACAATATTTCGTCATAATTTCTAATCTTAAATTGGGTGGGCAGCGCTGTCGAAAATCTCCTCCTTGGCACACAAACTTTTACCTAATATTCATGGAGTCGTGGAATTTACTCCGGGATTACAATAATGTAGGAGAGTTTGAACCTTAGTTGGGAGGAACTGGATATCAAACTTGAAGAGGGAGAAGTCGACAGTTAGATACATTTGTACTTTCTTCTGTAGTCACACAAGAAAAAATACCTGTACATTTCTCGCGAGGATGATTACAGTGACAAACTGTACCTTTATATTTATTGGCTTGCGCCCATTAGCGCCAAATTAAAATGAGTTATATGCATAATAATGGAATGTCAATGAACAGAAAGATGTACTGAAAAAAGCACCACCGCGAATGTCGAACATGACTGTTGTACTTAAAATAAGGTCAAGAGTTTTGATACAGCGGATTTCGTTGTGCTCACTCTTATTAATTTATTTAATAGAAGATGTTTTGCTATCATTTAATCGAGACACTGTTTGAACCTCAAGTTCCTTGCTGTAGGAGACAAATTTTATTAATTCTTTTGTCTGTTACTTCCTCATGAATTCTTGTTTCATTTATTGAGTTTTCATCTCTTTTCTTCGTGTCTCTGGGTAGGTAAATGCCCACATTTTGGATTTGATTATTATAACATTTAGAATTGTTAAATATCCTTGAAATATTAAATGGCGAATATCTACTGTTCATTAGTAAAAAAAAATTATCACTTTTTTATCTTTCTTCTCTGCACTGAAATAAACCTAAATTTAAACGCGAGAGGGAAGTTATTGAATTCTTTCATCTCTTCATTTCAATAGAAATGAAATGATATTCAGCTTGCCGTCTGCGAGTCTTCCTAACGTGGGAGTCATTTCCTGTTGTCCCATATTTGTTCATGTAAAAATGCAAATAATTTCTAGAAAAGCATATTAAACTGATACATTCGGACTAAGTAGGAGTCTCTGCAGTTATGTTTAATTGAAATGCGCCATTTGTTAGTGATGGACTTGGCAATTGAGCTTTATGATGGAAAAAAAACTTTTCTTCTTCGAGATTATTCCCTATGCACCGAATGAAATTGATCGAGCCAAGGGAATAATTAATCGTACTGCATCCATTTTGTCTCACGCCGTTGCTCGGGGCTATCTAATGGAACTAAGCGGGAGCTTTGGAGTTAAAATCTCCAAAAATCTCAATTAAGCTAAAGCACAGAGACTCACTTTGGACACACGAAGCTGCAAAATTACTCACAATAATTAAATATTTCATATTGTGTGCGGAATTGTGTTAAAATGACTATGTGAACTTATATACGACGTCGGTTTCTCGAAAAATGTGATCAAAACAATTTGAATGTGAGAAAAAAAGACCAGAAGTATACTTTTTGTCGTTACTTGCCAACAGCTTGAAATAAATGCAATATTTATCCTAAATTTTTCCAGTTTTCTATGAAGTAAAATGAAATAATTGTGAATAATAAGTAAATAAAACTAAAAATACTTAAATAAGACAAATAAAGATGAAATAGAGCAGAGACGAGTTGTTGTTAATAATAAACAATATTCAATTTATAACAGGAAATGCCTGTTAGAATAATGACTTAAACCAGGAGTAATTTTAGGATACGAATACATTGGCTTTTCCGTAAATATATACTGGATTATTTTGACCCTGGGTCTTTGTGATTTACCAAATACTTTGCACTTTGATTTTAAAAGTGACTGCTTATTCTCTAAGAAATGAAAAATTAAATTCCTGTAGGAGTACATTTGAGAATTGCTATAGTGAATTTCAATCATGTAAATGAGCAAATGGGAAGGTAAGGCAGTTAGAAATCGATTGTATTATTCATTCATTATTAAAAATTAAATTCCTGTAGGAGTACATTTGAGAATTGCTATAGTGAATTTAAATCGTGTAAATGAGCAAATGGGAAGGTAAGTCAGTTAGAAATCGATTGTAGAGAGAAATGTTTGTTAGATGCCGTGTATAATGTGCCGCAGGCTTTTTGACAATGACAATGAGACAAAATGCATAAATGAAAACTTTGCAACTTTCTACCATATAAATTTTACTACGACCCAGGTTTCGATGTTTTTACATCATCATCAGGTGTAAAAACAACTAAACCTGGGTCGTAGTTAAATTTATATTATGGAAAATTGCAAAGTTTTCATTTATGTATCATGCATAAGTTTCGCAAGAATCTTCGGATTTTAAATGAGACAAATTTTTTTAATTCACTTGTAATGTTGTACCTCTTGAGCTGCTCCTGTTTTTGCTGCTAAATTTCGGTTACAAGCCTTCATCAAGTGCTGAGCGTATCTCAATCATTTTATTATTTAAGGGAATAGGCACGAATTTCAGAAGTTGCCATTTTCTATCAACCTCTTTCAGCCCAAGAAAATAAATGTCCATTACTCACCAGCAGACGCCACATAGGGAATCTGGGTCAGTTTGATTGCATTTTTTTTCTGAATGGAATTTATGAGATATCACAACGGAGTGGAATCTTAAAGAGAAATTTCGGGCAAAGCGTTCCGTCAAGATAGCCCTCTGAAATCATCTCGGGCCATCCAAGCGCTCTTATTGCTTTTTTTCTGCTGTCGCTTATCAAGACGAATGTGCGTAAATCTGAGGGTCAGAAAAAAATACTTCGGCGGTAGATGAACACACGTGAAATATTGCGTGGCACCGAAGGAGGCGAAGGACAGTTGGTGGGGTGCTGATATACGGAGGAGGCAGGAAATATTGGGGTTTGGGTAACGGAAAGGGATGGTGGAGATTGGCGGGTTATGTAATAGAAAGGGAAATTTTTGAAAGGGAAGAAAGATGAGAGAGAGAGCAATAGGGTTAAGGGGTATAAAGGCAGAGGGTCGAGGGTATCAGTCGTTCAGCTTGGCAACACAATAGGGAGCGCCGACATTTTTGAAGAATAGGAAATCCTGTGAAGCTTAGTCGCGGACACGTTTCTCAGAGGATTACTCCCGGTTCGGAAATCGAGTTTCGTTTTTCCGTGCCCAAAGTAAACTTATGATGCTTTCCGTTTGCTGCCATCTGCGGCGATGGACGGTGATCGCCGCACGCTGCGGTGTTTTCTCTTCATCACAATAGCCGACACTTGTCCTCAGGGGGTGGCTCTCCTGCTTGATGAGAGACGGTCATTGTCAGAGGAAGAAATGGAGACGTGGTGATGGATTCATTCGGCTTAAGTTGCCGGTATGAAGCATTGTGGTTGCATCATTATTCTTTACCATAATCTAAACTGGAGTGATAAAAGTAAAAAATTAAATAGTTCTCTTGTCACGGAAGAGATTCTGTCTTCCCATTTTTTATTTAGAAAAAGATTACTCTTTCTTCTCTAAGGCATATTTGATGGCTACTAATAATATCCGTAATGAAGTAATTATGAGAGTAAAAACCTAATGAAGTCCTATGTTTCGTGAAGAGAGCTTAATATATCTTAAGTTCCTTTAATTCATCTCTACTAACAGCTGCTAAATAAATATTTACGCTACAAAAAAGTCCCATCCCCGTAAAAATGTTGGAAATGACTGTGAAATGAAATCGGTGAAAAATTGCAAAGCAATTGGCCGATGTTTGAACCAAGTATGTTACCTATTTTTATGCATTATTTCAGCCATTAGGTACTTTGGTTTTTGCGTGATTAACAGACACGCATGCAGAAACCACCACAGTTTATGTATTGGTATAGGTGATTATAGTATATATGATACGCTTAAATGTTACTATTAAGCGTAATTAATTTAATATTTGTTTGTTCCTCCAACAACTGTCTGAATGCGCGAAAGGAAGGAAGTTTCACTCATGGAAAGTTGGATTTCTTTTAAGAATAGAAAATTTCCTAGAGATGAGTGTCGGTCGAATGGAAATGCATGAGAAATCATCAGTGCTTTTATCAACAATTTTATGATGTAGCTCTGTAAATGAGACTACTTCTTTTTCTATTTCTCTCTGAAAGTTGTTGTACCCGTAGCTTCTTTGGTAGAGAAAAATTCCGCTCTTGAGATCACAGCTTTGGGAAGCAAACGAGCGCATAATTCCACAAAAGATAATGTTTTCGGAATGGAAATTTCTATCTCCTCCGTTTAAAAGAGTAACGCTCACGCTTTGGTATAATGAGGAGAAATGAGGCCAAGAAAAACAATAAACGAGTTGAAAGGAGGGTGAGGATCCCGGCTAGCAGATCGCGCCATTGAAATTGTATTTGAAAGATAAAATCACCACGGTGTGAGCTCTTGATCATGCTTACCAGAATTAATGCTAAAGAGAAGTTTGTACTCGAACTTCAAGTATTTGCTTGGCCTTTGACTCTCAAATTTGAACCGTAAAATATGAAAATGGTGAAGTTGACTTTATTATCACCGTTTTGAGATAGTTGAGAATTGTTAAAACCCAGCTACTGCATGAGAAAGTGAATGAATAATTTTCTCTTGGAGGTAAAAAATCTTTGTAGAAGTTGATGAATTATGATAAGAGTAGAAAGTATAAATTGAGGGGTATTATTGATTGAGAGAGTTTACAAAAGCTTACTGAATGGTAGCTCTAGTTGAATAACCACTTAATGGAGCACCATCCAAGATGCAGCCAATGAGAGAACTTGTTATTTAAGATGAAAATAAAGAGAAGAGCTGGCAATAATTCTTCGTGGTATGTGAGAACGATTATTGGGAGAAAAAAATAGGTGAGAAATAAATCATTGATATTATTGCTAAAGATGACATCATATTAGCAAGATTAAGTGCTAGTGTCCGTAGAAAAGAGTTGGGATATGCAAGTTAGGCAGTATAATGAGGAAATAATGAGCTTAAACAGGGATTTTAAAAGTAATTTACATGATTTACTGATGGAAAATGAAATCTTTCCAGCTACAAATCGAGATGCCTTTCCCTTAGAAGAAGTAAGTTGATGATGTATTTAATTTTTTCCTAGTAACGTAGGGCCTTTAGGGTAGGGACGAAGCCGACTTTTCTTGGGATGAGAGAGTGTAAAGATGGCAGCTTGACAGAAATTTCTATTACAGGGCTTAGCAAAGGCGTCCTACATAAGAGATGATTTGGGAGGGCTAGAAAAAACGGTGAATGAAGAAATGGATTGAAAACGCTAGAAAGGTTGCGGAAGATAGTCAGTTAACTATTCAAACTTACTCTCTCTCATTCTATTTTTTAACAGCAGATAGGTAATTTACATGAAATTAACGGAAGTTTGTTGGGATTTTAATTTAACTAACAGACTTTCACTGTTTCTTTTTGATTTAAGCTAAAGAAACTCGTATTCACGGAATAAAACTATACCAACAATATGAAATGAGTCAAGCAGCCATTTCTTACATATTACGTCATGCTCATATTTTCATGTCCAATATTCCGAACGCGAGGCTAGATTCCATTTTCTTTCGTAAAATTTCTCACACCATTCAGTGATGACTCAATGGTGTGAAGCAAGAGCGTTTGCTTTCACACATCCATTGCAAGTAAGGCGTTGAAGTAAAATAAAAGGGAATTGGATTACAGATTTTCTGTTTTTAAGAATGGTGTACCATCTCGGTGTAGGACCTTGAAATGATTAAGAAGTCCTTCAGCCTTCTGGAAATGGGATGAAGAAGAGGGAAAGGGTCAAGGGCCGTGGGCGAGATGGGAAGGGTGGAAAGGACAGGACGAACTCTCGCGTGGAGAGAAGAGCGTTAATGGACCCGGTCCTCGACCCTCGCACCCTTTCCCCACTCAACTCTGTCCTCATCCCACACGACCTAAACGCTGGCACTTGACCCTCTCGGTGAAAGTGAAAATCATGGCCGTGCATCATTGCGGTGTACGTTGGGTTTTTATTTAGCCAGAATAGTTCAGTATTTTATATTTAAAACTTACTTCGAAAAATGGCTGCTAAAAACAATGAAAATGGGTGAAAACCTAGAGGAATGGTTGTTCATGTAATCATTAGCGACAGGATAATTTTACCAGGCGAAAGAAAGATGTTAGCCTAATCCTTGCGAATTCTTTCCAAAGATTATATATTTTAACGTTTCACCAACTGTGTGGTTGACTGCTTACCATAGAGCTCCTCCCCCCTATGGGGCTAAGGAAGCCATGAAAACTCTCAATGAAATGCTTACTAGTCTATCAGAATGCCACAAAAATTGAACTACCTTTCTCTTCTTTCTTGTTTAAGTTGTCTTACGCTCTCATAAATTAATGACCAAAAGGGATGGAAAAAAACAGCACCGATCCTTATGACAAATAAGACGTTTTTGCCCGACACGTCTATCATTTTTGCTTTAGTTAAATTTATGCTTATCATTATTTCAGTTGAAAATTCATCTCATGATATGTTTGACTAACGTTGAGTAGTATCTTTTACTTTTTAAGTAGATTTCTGTCATTTTATTGTCAGAATCGAGACCAGCTCCCTCAAAAAGACGCCTGAAGCTGTGAATAGTGAGCACATGTGAGTCATGCTTGCTTACAAGTTGCGTGAGTACTCATCTAATGGGACTCCATTTCTTTTCCATGTTTTATTGGCATGAAATGCGCATTAGAGTTAAGTTAGTTTGAGCGAGAAACCACTACTCATAAAAGAGAATGAATGTTACCTCGCTATAAACAGAGATCACCTGCGTCTATAATAGATGATGTGCGATTTGTCAGACATCTATTGCTCTACTTTTTAGACAAGGGACAAGAAATAGATATTGCAGTTTTCCATTAGTAATTGGTTTATTTTACGACAGTTACGACGTGCCACGTCATTATTAAGGGTACTACAAGGGTACATGTTACGTCAATAGTAAGTGGTAATATAATGAGCGTATGTTTTTTACTTACATAGTGGATCATTTTCGGCTTTTTAACCCTGAAAGGTTAATTTTTAAGACGTTAGCGGGAAAATAGGAACCCTTAACAGTGCGTATGGCATGGGTATTTGCACCAAAGAGGCATTATTTAAAAAATAAATAATATCTGACTCACATATCCAATCGAAAAATGTAACGGTGCGTAGTTCGTATGTATTTTCGATAGTTCAACAAAATTAATTGATTAATCATCGTTATAATTGTCATAAAATCCTACAATAACTTTCGACTGTTGAGGTCTACGGTGCTGAAACAATTCAACCCATAGCCTACATGTACATTTACTTAATTACATAGATGTTAATCATAAAAGCAAAGTTTTTGAGTAATTTACATTACATTATTTATTTCATGTCAACTCTGCTCTCTATTATAGCTTGGAAAAAATGTTGCTCCAACTATGTGAACCTGTGAAATAACGTTGTTGCAATCCGCAATATCGATGTGCGATGCATCTAAAAGCTCGGTGTTTTTTTCTTCAACATCACGCCAGATTTACTCGGAATCGGGCATCGCGTTGCCTTCTCCTGACAAAATCCCTCTCAGCTCCTCAGCCCGAGGAAGTAATCCATCTCCGAGGGAACATCATCCCATTGTCGTGCGCCTCCCTCTCCACCCATTCCATCCTTCCAGAGATCTCCTCTCATCCCCCCCTTCAAACCCCCTCGACGTCTCCCGCCAACCCATCTCAACCGAACCCCTCAAACGCCTCCCTCCCTCTCTCCCTCTGCGTAATAACCTGTATGCGTCCCCTACACAAGCATAGCCTTCCTTTCATCCCCAGGACCGCCAGCATCCCATCCTCCCCCTCCTACTCTCCCTCCCGGGGCACTCACTCTTTTAAGCATACGATCTCCCAGACGCCGGAACAAAACCGGCCTCACTCACCGCTAACGCATCCATTTCGCTTCCTCCCTCTATGCTTTCCTCCTCCTACTCCTTCACTGCCCTCCACTCCCCGTTGCTAACTCCTCTTCGTCCCCTTGAACCCCCCTTCCACCGACCCCTTACCCCTGTGCTCTTCTCGCCGACGCGACCATTTCGACGCCCTCTCTCTCTCGTCAGGATAAAGAGGCCCTCTCCTCCTCTATTCCCCACCCCACTGCCCCCGCCCCGACCCGCCTCCTCGTCTTATTCTCTTTTCCAACCCACCAACTATTTTCCCGCACGACTTTCATCCCTCCGACGCCATCATCTCCGAAACATCCCCCTCTACAGACCTCCTCGCTTCCCATGCAACGAGATCCGCAGTAATCCTCGGCAAATGGGATTCTTTTTTTCCCTCCTCCACACTCTCGGCCGTCGGAAAAATAAATCGATTCTCGAAAAATCGAAGAAAAGATCGAAATGAGTAAATCCGATCCTGAGGGAAGGAATTTAATGGTGCTATGGTACCTCTAGAGGATTTCTGGACGAATCTAGTTTGCCGGCCAATCTGTGGACTTGAGTTATGTGTGTCGAGGGTTTGGCGAGCCTCCGTCGGGTAGAAAAATAAATCGATCCCCGCAAAGTTGAAAAATCGAATGGCGGAAATCGATCCTGTGAAGTATTTTGAGGGAAATGGAGACGGAGTACTTTTAGGGTGATGTGGGTTGCAGGCAGTCCTGGTGACTTGAGTTATGTTGGGGGATCGACGAGCATCCGTCGGAGTGAAAAATTATTCCATTCGCGCAAAGTAAAAAAAAAACGATTATAGATATTAAATATTGAGTTAAAGAGAGAAATGGAGGCATGCCATGGGGGTATGTGGGTTGCAGGCTCTCCGAAGATGTGATTAATGCCACTAGATGGAGGAATTTCCAGTGCTTACGCACTTCAGCGCTGTTCATTGGGGCAATGTTTTGAACGTGAACTAGGAACGGCGATTTGACCTATGTAGCATTATTATGCAAAATCGTTATGTGAAATATTGTAGCTGTCTTGTTAAGATACTGGATAAATTGTTAATGGGGACTTAGAAATTGCATTATGAATTGTAAAATAAAAGAAATCTAAACTATCAACACTAAATAATCCGGACTACGCAATGTATTTTTCATATGTGAAAGGTCAGGGCAGGCAATCCAAAATAAAATAATTGTGCCTATTTCTTTTGGGAAAGTTTACTGTGCCACAACTTTACAAAATTTCTGACGAAACCGCTAATCTTATGTATCATATATGTTGCCGATGAAACTTTGGCTTAACTGTTGTTTTTACTAAACGGTTAATGGGACAGAGTATTCTCAATTGAGACTATATTGTAGTGGAATATTTGAACAATGGTTCTAATAAAGTATTTAAAGGAAATATTTTCAGTGAGGAGGTATTATTAAAGTAAATCACAGGTGATGTGGTAATACGTGGCTAAAGTGTATTCGTATCGCATAACTTGTATTAATATCGCATAAAGAGTTCTAAATTACGTTTATAATTTTTATGAGATTTTTATTCTGTGCTGAATCAAGACGTACAACTTGCGTTCGTATGTAAATTCTTTGTGTACGGCGAAAAGGAAGAAAGCTTTGGAGGAAAGGTTGAGAGATGCCTCCAGCTGTGTCCTCAAAGTTACATCGAGATGCTCCCTTCTTCCTCATCTTTCCGCTGACTAAGATGTTGTTTGTTGGGTTGCCACGGCATCTGGCATTTCAAAAATCTTCCATCGGCAACTTTTTCCTTTCGGGCGTATTTCTGCGCCTTCTTTAAATCTTCTTTTCTCCTTCCGTCACTCTTTGTGAGTGGCTTGTCTCTCCTCTTCCTACCCTCTTCATATTTGATGGACACGTGTGAAAAATCTAGGTTTCAGCGAGATTTATTTATGAACAGGAATGTATGTCAAGCTTAAGCTTCTATAAATGTATCCGTTTTCTTTGAGGAGAGATGATAGTTATGCTGTTGAGAGCATAACAACTTTGTGAGTCAAAAATGTCACTCTTTTTGAAAATGGTGCTTGAAGCAAAATGAGTGAAATCAATAGCTGTATGAATTATTATAGATGTTCAAAATTTTGTAGGTATAACATTGCTTTTACAATGTGAGCATATTTTTTTCTGGCTGATAATTAAAAAATAGAAATATGTAGTGGTGCTGTGTGAGCCCAAATTCTGATATGCACGACAATTATTGAGATTATTAATGAGATACCGTCAAAGCACTAGTATGGATCTATATGATGACTTTCCCATCCAATTTCATAGATTATTCACTAATATGGGTTCATTTCTTGGAAAGCAGGAGTATCTCAAATCTTCCTTCTCAGGTTAATCTTATGATTTGCAACCTGCTGAAGTCAGCATCACTCCTTGGGCTGCCAGGAAGAGAGCACTAGTTCCCGTTCGTTCACTGCATCCTCGGGCTACGCTTAAATTCGGAGGTGAAGTGAACCTCCAATTCTTTAGAATATTCACATCCCCTCTGTAAAAGGCAAGCAGTACATGAAAATTGTCTCTAGCCACAAATGCGTTGAATTAATATGGTTGGAGCATTTTTTTACGTATAAACAGACTGACGCACGACTTTGCATGTGTGTTATCATTAGACACACCTATATATTTACTGATAAAAATTTTCACTATCAGATTGGTATTTTGGCAATTCAATGCTATTTAAGGGTTTTGCACGTAGCTTAGTGCATATGAGTTATATTTCGTTATGATTGGATTACATATGTTTTGATTTAATTCACAAAGGGGCAATAATACTATTCTTATATTTATAATAATTTCTTATTAATATTAAGATACTTCGTTGAGTCAAGCACTAGGAAAAAAGTATTAATCATGAGGCGAGTACCACATGAATGCGCCTTAGAGGTTGCCAAACAACGACTTTAGTGAGTTGTTTGCATGTTTTTATTTTATCGATCAATTCAGTCGTTTCTAATGAGAATAATGGGAATAAATTACATGCACTTTATCTAAGCTACAAAGCATTGTCAGATAAGCTAGCTGAACACGCCAGAAATATGAGAAACACCCGGCAAACCCATTCTAATATTTTAAGATTTGCACATAAGGAAGTGATATGACTGATGCCTTGGCTTATTTTAATATCAGATGACGACCAATCTTGAATGGAAACACCGCATTCCGCTTGGTCACCGAAGCTGAGCGTCGTAGATCTCTGGTAGAATGTGTGAGATTGAATTAACCAATTTTTCATGGGTACTGTTGTCCACATCTGCTACCGGCAGATGGCATATGCAAATTGATTTGAGCTTTCGAAGTACCCAAAACTGAAATATCACTTTGAAATCGGCGGCTGATTTCGGCTTCTGAGCGCGGTAGAGACGTAAATTAATGCGAAGCCTCATGCAGCAGCAATATTTTTCGACCTTTATGTCTATATTTGGTGAATTATCTTGTGCTTGTAATAGAACGAGCATTAATGGGCATCTTTACTAGGCAGGTAAATTATTTACTTTGGTCAACAATTTTTTATTAATGCTGATAATGCAACATTGATGTTTTTTAATGGTTCCATGCAGGCGGCTCATGGAAACCAGTCATGTAGCACGATTTTCGCTGTACTGATGCACTCAAAGTAATGTACTGTGATTGTTTTTGTCTTGAAATAGGAATAAATCCCATGAGATATTGAGAATTAGGACTGCATGTTTTGGAGATAAGTCTTAACTTTCTGACTGGTGAAGTATGCCTAGTGAAATCAACACAGTTGTTTATTCATTTAACTTACATATAGTTCCAAAGCCCAAGATGGTACTTTTACACATTAAAATGATTTGGCTGGCAAAGTCAGTACTTCTAAGAACAATCCCGTATGTCTACAGTGGCTTTCATTAAAAGGCATGCCATGTGAAAAGATTTAATGCAAAAAATTATACAAGATTGGGTACAATGCTGCTGTTGCTGCTATTTTTCATACAATCTTTTAAAGTAAAAAACGCGAATTTTTTGTTCATGTGAAGTTATGTGTTCATCTTTCCTTGTGCATTGATAACTGTAAAATACAAAGTTACAGTATTAGAACTGTCATAGAGGTAGTAGCATCACATTTATACGGAGAAAATTTGAACTTAATGAAATCTGTACGCTTCCGCTTAAGTTTAATTACGTAGCTTGTCTTTCCTGTTTATTCATAATCCATTAAATCCATGACTACATCTGAAGCTATTTCCTAATTTAATGATACGTGTTCTAATCCTATTGTCATTAAGATACTTTTAAGATTGGTGTAATTCTGGAGAATCTGTAGGCTACAATAATTTTACTTCTAGCCTATGAACGATCTCATGGGGTTATTAGTTGCATGGACGCGTCTCGCATATCTTGGGCTTAAAAATAGGAGATTTGGCATTTTTATCACTGTTAAGTTCTTGAGAATGACAGTAGGGTGAAAATTTTGCCAAAAATATTTAACTATGCATCTGTTACCTGCCTATACTCGACAATCTTGGCGAATGACGGCAATTACGATAATTTGGTACAAGAAAATTCATCCGTCTCTTATCGTTGCAAGTTTTGACATGGGCTTCTTTTGGTTTTTGAGAAAATTCAAATCCAGACTGATGGTCAAAACCTTCCACTGGTATATCTACATCTATCTAATAGACATCTACACACTACCCTGCGAGCCACCGCATGGACGTACGGCAGGGGGTGTTATGCAACCAGCTGAGTAAAGATGTAAGGTAAGAAGTTTTGGGAGGAGATATGGTGACATGTATTACGGGAGTGTATTTAGTGGAGCTCATTTTTCATTGTGGTCGCCATTGTTCGCGGGAAGAACGAGTTTTTGCACCGATCTGTTCGGCAGTGTATCTCTCTTATTTAATCGCTTCTGTCAGACCTAGAAATGTAGTGAGGCGTCATGATGATATTCTCTGTGTCGCTCTGAAATACACCACTTCAGAATTTCTCAGGCAAGCTGAGCGTTTCGTGTAGCCTCCGAGTCTCTAGGGGCTCCCACCTTAATCCCTATAAAAGTTGTGAGACGCTAAATGAACGCTCGTTGCCGTTTTTAACGAAGTATTCTGCTTTTCATTGTATATTGTTAGTTTTTTTTGGCTAAATCTTTATGACCATGGTCCCAAATGCTCGCGGCGTATTCGAGGTGTGGCCTAACCAGAGCGAAGTAGCATCTCTCTTACTTTTTCATCCGAGGACCTTCCTATTATACGCCAATCAAAACTTAGTTTCTTTGATGCAGTGCCGCATATGTTTTCGGGTAGCTTAAACATGTGGTTGCGTTTGTAGTTTTATTCCTTCTGCTTTATTGAAGATTGGATAATACTTGATTTTAATATAATAACCGATTGCTCTCGTCTTGAATTTCAGGACTTACTCTTTTCCACTCGTCTCTATAAAGTACTCCCACCAGGTAATTTGATGAAATTTGAAGAAAATCACCAGAAATTCGGTGGGAAAGTGCGGTTAAAACACCATCACGCGTGTGCTCTCGAAATAATCGGGGTAAGTTAGAATCCTAATTTACTATATATCTCTCACCTTTCTCGGTCAACTCTCTGCCCTTTGCGGAATCTCTCCAGACGGAACGTGGGGGAAACTTTCGTCCGCTGGCTTCCGGAGCAAAAAACTCTCCTCCCTTTCCCTGAGGAAAGGCCTCGGAACGTCCCTCTTCCACTCTGGCCTCGCCCTCAACCGCACTTGACAACACCCGCTTAATTTCCCTCTCCACAAGTCTTGCCTGACACGCTCTCCTGCCCCATTCAGTTTATTCCCGGCAGAACTTCGTGGCACGCCCCTCTCGACGAGCTCGTCTTCCGCCCACTCGAGCCCACCTTTAAACCCCTCGCGCCCACTCGAACTCCTTCCACAAACATCTCCAGCGCGCGCCTTTCCCCGTTGTTCCCGCGCCCTTAGCCTTTAGCCGGCGGCAGCGGCTGCGGACACTCGAATCGCACCAATTCCTCTCTCCCGTGAAGCCAACTCACACTCCTCTTCCTCTCTCGTCCCACGCCTCAGCCACTGCACCCGGTCCTCTTACCACCCTCTACACCAAACTACCTGTGTCGACTGCATCTATATCTGTCCGACGAAGGTCACACAAGGGTCCTCAGCCTCCCTCTCTAAGTCTGCGCCCGGCAGAAGTCCTAAGTGGTGTATTTCCAAATTTAGAAAAGATTTCTTAGACCGAGATTTACATGCGAAGTCTGGTCCAAAAAGTTTTTGAACTTAAGACAGTTTGAGCGAAAAATCAATTTACTTAGAAATCAATGAATTTGGTCTCATTTTAAAGAAAAACATCTCATTCATCCGTTGACACAAAAAATTCAACTCCATACCACATTAACCTCGGAGATATTTGCCAGGAAATACCAGCCCTTTTACATGGTAAATGGTACGTGTATGCACTCCAGAGAGACATTATTTACAAAATGAGGTATTTCTAACACTTAGGTGTCGTAGAAAAACTAAAGTGTGTAGTTTCTCAACTATTTTTGAAAATTACTTATAATGTCACCACAGTAGGTTCTTGGGTATCACAAAAAACCTTCAGTTTTGATGGAGTTTCAAACGCACCGCGCGAATAAAATGAGTCAAGTTAAAGAATTATTTAGATATTTTCATTTAATTACTTGCAATTTCTGTCATATGAAACTATATTACTGCACCATTAATTATGCATTGATGTGTCCTGCAGCTGGTGAAATTAAAACGTATAATTTGAATATGGTCTCTATTATGACTAGGAAACTATCTCGCTCAGACTACCTTAAAATGACGCCGACGAATGAATAAATAAAATAAGAAGCTGTTGGACTATAGGCTAAACATCTCTGAATTGGGTGTCATCTAGACGACCGAAAATCATGCTCTTGTAGTTTGATTGCCTCGCCTTTTATTGAAAATTTGGATTAATATTTCCATATACATCTACATACTACTATGGGAGCCGCCACGTGGGCGTGTAGCCATTCTTGATCGATGTAAATATTCTTGTCATTTATCCTCGTTTTGTTTTTCAGGACTTTTTTTTACACACGTCTCTAAAAAGGTTACAGCTCATTCAGCACTATCTCTCCAGAGTTCCTCTTATTCCTAGTCTCTCTCGGCCTGCATACGCGCCTATGACATCTTTGTTTTAGGAATTCCACTTCTGAAACCACGTGGACTCGTTTTCTTTAAATCCTTTTAATTCCTTCGGTGAGTTTTGCTCTATATCCTCCGTTGAACCCAATCGTCATTCCTTGAAGCGGGACTTGTAAATAAAATACGTTTTCAGGGGCCACATCAGACAAGTAAGGGGAAAAAAATACAATCGCTTTGAAACTAATAAAAATGGCTGTTTGACCTTCCCGAAAGAATTTAGAGTGATGAACTCCTTTGGAATCGAAGAGGTCAACCTGAGTCTCATCAGTTTATTATGTATCAGAAGAAGACGTCTTCGACTATATGGGAGGAATTGATTCTTAAAACTCTCTCGCAGGCTCTTTATTTAAGAATCTACTCACTCTTTGCAGTACCTGAAGCAGATACATGCGTAATAATATCTTTAGTCCTCCAGCCTAAAACTAATGTGGTCTAAATTCTCCTAGAAAACTTAGCCTCTTGTGTAACCTGAGTCTTTTCACTCCGACCTTTTGACAGTTTTATTATGTTTTTCTGCTCGGTCCAGCAGTTTATTTTAAACAGAACGATAGGCTTTTATATGCATTTTGTTTTCCAACCCATGGCCTACGCCCACCAGCCACTCTGTAGACCTTATTGCCTATCTTTCCTAAAAAATATATATCTAGCACCTTTCAATCTGACTCTATATCCCTCTAATTTTCTTCCTTTTATATGTACTGCTGAGAGGGAGAGGGAGGGAAAGAGTGTGTGTGAGAGAGAGAGAGAGAGAGAAAAAATGTCCTCCTTTTTAACCTGAAACTCGTTCCATCTGAATTTATCTATATACTTTAGTCTCACATTTAACCATCCAGTCTAATGTAACTCAAGATCCTGTCACTATAATAGGTATATTTCACTATGGTTGATAGTGGCAGTTTTTTTACCAAATACAAAGCGTTTAATTTTATTTCGTTCAATCTGGAGATGAAACCTGTTTAGGTTGGTTAACAATAGCGTCGTTCGCGAAATGAAGCCGAGCTACAGCGAATTTACCCCTCTTTTATTTTTCCGTCCTTTCGACCTTCCCTTTAAAAATTGCCGACCTCCATTGCTGCTTTTGTGAGATGCTAAAATTAATTAATTAAAGTTAAAAAATTTAAAAAAAAAATAAAAAATAAATAAATAAAAATAAATAAATAAATAAAATAAAATAGAGGCTAAAAGTATACCTACCTCTCATTTCTTTATTTTCCCGTTCCTCTAACTCTGCGCCCTCTCCTGCATTTGCCCGCTCGCCCAAACTACGTGTATCAACGAAATCTTCATGTATTCGACGTATGTCACGTAGCGTTCCTTGGGAACCCTAATAGAACGTACTGAGCATAGGTCACCCTTAGTTTTGGTTACCCTCAAATAAACACGTCTATATCTCCATGCTAACTTGCCAGCTGATTTTAGGGTGTTTGTGAGGTGATGTTTGGACATCAGCCATGAAAAATAGAACATTAACATGAAATCCTGAGAGTTTTGGTATTAAAAAGCGTTTTGCGTCTTTAGTGGATAAGTGTCTCGATCTGTTTTGCTGTCTTCATTAATGGCGTGTGAGAAGAATGGTTTATGTACATTTTTGCATAAAATTGAATCTCTTTTTATCTAGTGGCATCTCCCTATCCGACATATTTAGTCATCACCTTTAGCCATTAATTTCTAAGAATGGTTGACTATAGCCCTCCATTCTATCCTGTGCACTGCTACCTCATTCATGCCCTTAAAAGTCTTTATTCCATAATTGATTTTAGCTGACCTATTTATTTGTCCTTCGATCTCTCTCGTGGGCTTTCCAGTTCAATGTGTCAAATGCGTAGTATCTCAAAAAGTGCCTGATCAATCTGGACCTGGTCTTCCTTAAAGTGCTCTATATAGTTTTATCGTATAGAGAGTTTTAGTTGCGGTTTATTTTTATGATATGCAAGTATTATTTACAAAATATAAGTGCACTATTTAGCATGTAGGTGTAATGTTACCCTGCGGGAAACTAGAAGCTCGTAATTTGATTTTTTTCAGTATACTCAGCCTAGATGGAGTTATAGAAGCCCTCAAGCGTGCTTTTTCCTTAGACGTGTTAACTTTATTTTACCTCGTAGTAGTTTTTCAGCAAAGAACGCCTTATTTTGCACTGTCTTTAGTTTGATAATTTTATCTGTCTATGCTGGGACCCAAATACAAGCAGCGTATTGGACATAAGGTCACAATAGTAGCAGAATAACTCTGTCACAATTTCGAGTTTTATCCCTTCCTGCACCCTACTACTAATGTACTTGTGTCCTCTACACATCCTCTTGACCAAACTACCTGTACTGAAGGCATCTTTATCTATCTCACGAAGGTGAAATGACGATGCGCAGAGTCCTTAATCGAGGCTTTCCTTCTCCGCCGGACAGAGGTTTCTAGTGATGTTAGTTATACCTGAGTGAATGCCTGCCATCGGCAGGCCTGCTAATTCATCTTTCTCCCTGTAAGCTGTCATGGGCAGGTTAGCGCTTTTTTCCATGTCCAGTGAGCAGGGCGCTGCTCTCTCGTCATCTCATAAATATCCTTCGCGAGACGGCATGGTGATTGTGGTGTACACGGGTGGTTCCCTCACTAATCTCCACGCTCCTCCTTTCCGTTTACGGCGTATGCTTATTCATTCAGGCCTTTATCTTTTTTATTATTAAATAATCATGCATTAAATCGCGTGCAAGTATAGTCCCTTCTCGTGGTAAAGAATATATCTCTTCGATATTAAGAACATGATTAAAATTGTTTGAAAACTTTCGTATTTTTTGATGATATGGCGAATCAGTGTCAGTTTTTCCTCCGATAAGAATTATGAACGCTCATACCCATAAATTCACAAGCCTTTTCTCTACTGCACCTCATGCATTCATTCTCATTTTTTTAGACTCTTAATGCTCCTTTTAAGAGTATATTCCTCCAAAACACTCATGAGGTTCTCGGTCTACCAATATCATTTTCTCCTTTATCATGAATATGCATCGGAAAAAGTTATCCACCATTGTTCGAGTAAAAGTCACCGACTAAATCCTTGACTTCACGCATGGTGTGATTACCTATTAAGTTGAGGATTTTGTGTAGGATTTGAAGGAAAAGACCAAAAAGACCGATCATGGCTTCTTTATTCAAACGTTCTCTGCGAGAAATCCGAGGATATGGGATAGGATCCCACCCCAGATGAACAATTTTTTGTCGCTCTGAATTAAGCAATATTTGGTTTTTGCCTTTGAGACCCACTAGCAAGGTTGGGATCGCAGCTAGTCGGGATATGCTCGGACTTAGTGAGGGCGGGTGATAAAATAGCTTCTGTGTTTATCAGGCTTAAAGAATTGAAGTTCGAAGATTGATATGAAAGAGTTTCCGGCGTAACTTTGTGGAAAAATTGAATGTCCATGTGGGTAAGAATAAAATAACAATAGTAATTTCCACACTGTTTTAGTTATAATAACATAAAGTGTCAAAATCTTGGTCGATTTTCATTAAACCGGTGTGGAATAATAAACCGGAATTAGAAATATTTTATGAATTGCCCTCTTCTAGTTCCATTGTTAGAAGAAATAGTCTTCTCTTGTATCATAGTCATTGAAAATAAATGAATGTTTCTGGCATTTCGGAACCGTTGCAAAAGAAGAATGCGTCTAGGAACACATGCGTTTAAATATGCCAAAGAACTAATGATAATGGAAAATGGTAGGTTCTCCTCCAAGGGATATGCTAATATAAATCTGCATTGAACAAAATGCGCTTATCATATTTAGGTTGAGTAGGCTATACTTTTCTTGCAGCGATCAAGACTCTTTACAAACGAGTTGGAATTTATAAATATCGCCTTATGAATAATTAATTTAAACCTTCCGGATGCACTTCTTCGAATTTTTATGGCATTGTATCATACATTTTCGAGAATGAATCTAGTAAAACTTCCACCGTTCCCCCGATGTATAACCGTTTCTGAGGGAAACGTTTTACCTCAGGGCATAACCTTAGCCTTATTTCCACTGGTTGATGTGGACATAAACACTGCGTTACAAATGGCTGCGCGATAAATCTAGGTGTCGGCGGTGAGTGTGTGGTTCCCGACGTGTTCCATCTCACCTCGTGACTTAAAACTCCAACACGAGGGCTAAAACGGAACGTGTAGGGACCCGAAACACTTAATTTTATTGTCTAAGGAGGCCGTTAGCTTCATCCCAGCCTCGTTTGCCGCGCAACCTGTTTTGGAGTATTACTTGAGAAGGAACTTGTACTCCATATCCACCCAACTAAGTGACATTTATTACTCTTCCAGCGTTGAAGACGGTGACTTGAGATCTAGTGGAAGACTATTTAGTCCTCGTGCTTCTTCCTTTTGTAGTTAGTTGAATTTGACATAAGATGTCTTTCTCTCCCTATCGTGGGAATTGGAGAGAAATGATAACTTTTCTTTCATTTTTCTATCATGAAATGGCCCGGTGACAGAAGCTGACGAAAGAATTCCGTAATCAGCTAGAGTTCACATCAATTGATCCTCTAAAAGTTTTCAAATAATTTTCAAGGTTTTAATTTTTCAACCTTTGAATAAAATAAAGAACTATCGGCAAAGAAATTGATTTTGCATTAATAATGGTTGTGATAAATATCGGTATGATGAAATCATTAACTTATCGATTCAAAATTGTATTATATTATTATCCTCAAAATAAACTCTACCATAACTCTGAATGTTGCATCTCAGAGAGATAGATCCGTACATTTGTCTTTGAGGCTGTTTTTTGTACAAATATCGTTGATGCTAGTCGGTTTTGCTCTTTAAATCACTTTCTTTCTTTGCTGATCATTTTGTTTCATACATATTGACGTCTAACCCGTGAATGAAATTAATTCTCGATTGGATACTTGAACTTTGAGTTAGAAAAATATTCTCAAGACAAAAGCAATTAACATGCTATAGATATTTGGGTGATACTCCTTACTCTCTTATTTATTTCTCTTATTTCTTTCTTTTATTTATGCATTTTATCACTTATTTTGGTATTTGGATTAAAATACGAGCTACTATCAATGGAGCATGTCAAGGGAAAATATCTCTTTGGGTGGAATTTTATCTGAGAGGGTTACTCATGATTCAAGTGGTGAAGAAGTAATTTTAAACTATCTTGGGTTTTGAAGGAGTTATATATATTTTCCGAAGCGTTTTCCAGCTTTTCACTTTTCTCCTTCTCCATCCTCCACTTCTTAGCTAGGCGATTAGAAAATACAACTGTTCTCTTCTCTTTTTATCGCTGTTTATTAAATATCAAGGATGTTCAGAGACTTAGAAACCGGGAAAACTCAAGGAAATTGTAACTTGGAAAACTCGGGGCATTTTTTCAATTTTCTTTTATTCGTGTAGCACTCCCACGAGACGATGAATGAAAAAGTCGTCATAATGAAAAGTTTGCTACTATTGTGACATGAAAAAGGGCGGTATTTAAAAGGATGTTTTCGGTTGATAGGTATGTATATTTGTCAACAGTAAAAAATTTCTTAAAAAAATATTCACGAGTTTTTGTAAAACACACGAAAACACGCACACAAGGAAGGTCAAACATAATGGACCCTAGCGCATTCGCCACTTCGAAAATGGTGCGTTGGAAAGTCATGAATTCAGCTATACGATACGCTACTCGCTGATACTGCGCAAGTAATACTCATTTAATCATTGCTTTTACCCAAATGATGATGAACCCTGAACTATGAGCAGAGGTAGGAGAGGAAGTATTTCTTTTACAGCACCATTTAGCGCTATCATTATTTATAACCAGTGTTTTCCGTCGAAATGCATAGTTTTTCTCGAGCATACCAGTGCTTAATCCCGAGAGTTTGGAATTTCTCGGAGATCGGCGGCAATTTAAGTTCATTTGAATATTCTGAAGTCCCGTTGTTATAATAAAAACCTACTTCCATAGGAAATCAATAATATGTTTTTGGAAATTTGGATGTATGGTTCTCTTTGAGTACTATTGGAGGCAGATAACCTAGATATCTCTGTTTCTAATGCCTTTGGTATTGGATGCAATGTTTTTTCTGAAGTTTGACGAAATGCCATGACAGTTTTGGTAGGCGATAATGTGAAGCGAGAGCTATAATGAGAACAAAAACGTATGGAATGCTTGATTGTGCTAATATGAAATAGCGATATCCGAGATTTGTTCATTAGAATTTCTAAAATTAACAGCTTTCAGTTAGTGCATGAGTGTTAGAGGAACAAGATGCTCGGAGTTCATCCTGCCTTCTTTGAGACCATGGCTGCTTTAATTACGTCGTTTCCGAAGAAATTTTAAAGATTTCCTTTTTATTTATACTTTATTTCAATCTCCACTCAGAGATATTATGGTTAATTTGTGTAACTAGAAGTCATGAAGAGTTATACTGTCGTCCATATTGGTCTACGCCTCGATAGTTATCTACTGCAAGCTCATGAAGTTCACATAGGTCATGGAAACCAAAAATCTTTAGGTTAATGCGTGGTATTAGATAGGGCAGTGTAACGTTCCGGAATGAATGCCCAACATTGGTGAAGAGCATGTCGTCAAAAATATCCATAAACCACTCCTGGCCTCTTCCCTCACGAACGATATTGCATATTTGAATCTGAATGTGGCCACTGACGCCGACATCTTCATGAAATGTTATGCCTCAGCATTGATTCATTTCACTGAATGAAACCTCATTATCGGAGATGGGGCTGTTGCTATTATGACTCAGCATTGATTCATTTCACTGAATGAAACCTCATTATCGGAGGCTGTTGGTATATATTATAGGCTGTTGCTATTAATAAAGAGAATTCAAGAATGTTTTGGAGATTAAGTCAATGAAGACATCCTCTAAGAATGTTATGGAGATCGCAATCTTCTTACATATTTTGGATGAGTGGTGCAATTGGAGTTAAAAGTCGGTGCGAGAATTTGAAGAGATTTATCAGAATTTTATGTCTTCTCTTCCATGAAAATGCCGGCCATTCGATAGGTTTCTCTAAGTTCTTCTTCCTTCTAGTTGAAAATCTTACTGAAGTCTTTAGGGTTGCCTGTCAAACAGTTCACAATGCGAACAAGGTGGTGGTGAAGAGTGGGGAGAGGGAGTTCACAAATAAATTGATTCCCAGCTTCGATAATGTCCATACTAAGTGCAATGAAGCTAGATCAAAGAATAGGAAAGGTTAAGAAAACCTTTTGGAAAAATAAAAAGTAGAGGAAAGAGGTCTCGCAAAAGGTTCAAGATCTTTAAATAAAAAAAATCTCTTGAAAATGTCGAAAAAATTATTGCTGAGTTAGGGAGTGAAGTTAGTGAAAAATTTAACGTATGTTATACGTAACATATTTTATACGTAGTTTTTTTACCAACGAGAAGGATTCTAGTTTTCTAAGTTAATATTGTTCCTGACTCAATGTATAGTCGAAGCCCTTTGTAAAGAATTTGATTATCTGACTCTGAACTTCACCGTCAGATATCCTCATTTGTTCATTTTGCCGCTGAAATTATGGGAGCTCTTTTTTATACGCTATGTCCTCTTTTTTCAATGAAAATCAGCCCCAAAGTTTTTGGTGTTTCTCATTCCTACAAATTAAGCAAATTTGTGTGAAAAATACATTAAAATAGGTGAGGAACAAAATGCAATGCAAGACTGAGGGAAAAATATAATTGACATTGGCTACGCAGTCTGTAGTCGCTAATATTTAATTTCAACGTCCGAGTTTCTAATGCCATACGACAGAGTATTATTATTACTCTATGGCCCTATTGACTCCAAACTTGCGAAATAATTAACCTTCCCTCATTCACCCGATTTATGAAGACGGTATTCAAAACTTTAGATGTCTTTTTGTGGAAAGTTTTATGTCTTTGAATCCATATTGAAAAGATGCTCAGTACTTTTCCGCAATAATTATGGAAAAGCACTAATCCGGTACAGAAAAGTACAATTATTGTGTAAAAGTTAGTAAGTATCTTTTTAATATGGATTCTAATAGAATTATTAATTAGTTAAAATAATTAGTAAGCCAATTACAATTACTGCGGAAAAACAATGAGCATCTTTTCAATATGAATTCTGGTACGCTGTTCAAAGATTATTTTTCTGGGGATCCTTTTCATCCATGATTTACACGTGCTTCTAACGAAGGGAATTACGATTTTCTTTATTTCCCATCTTTTGGCTATTATTTTAAGAGGCGCCAAAGTTAATACGGAGTCTTCCGATGTTTTATTGGATGTGTAAGCTCATTAATTTCGGTTAATAGCTGTATAATGTATTCAACCATTTCCTCCACAGTGGTGTTCTTTCAGTCCCATCCCCACCTCGGGTCTTGAAGATGATCTCTTTCATTCATTTATAAAAATTATGATAATTGCCATGGTTATTGGGGGGCCTGGATACACGTGCGAGAACATGGCTTTGACCGGAATCAGGGACCGCTTAAGATGGAATTGGGAAATATGCAAACCGCCCTTCCAGGAAACACGTTAAACCTGGGAAAACATTATGCTGGCGTTGAGCAAAATTGTTTTCTTGAACATGGGAAGATGCGTTGCTTCAGGAAATTATGGATGAAGTGAAATTTGCCTACAGCTTCGCGTGTGGGTTTCAGATGGAGGAAATATTTTCATGGACAATTCGGTACATGCTCATTATTTACGCATTATTCGATGTTTATCGTAGTAGTTGATAATCTCAGAATAAGGATATCCTTTACCATCATCAGAGGAATTCAATCCAAAGATTTATTTGTTGCCTATTTCCTCTCAACTCTTTGATAAGCACATCATCCTCGCTAAACATCCCCGTTCATTTTCCTTTCCATTTCTCTTTTCATTGAATTCAAATGTGACATAAAATATTTCCAATAACTTTGTATCTTCTGCTTCGGAGGATTTTCATTTTATAGTTCTTATCCCCATTACCTGGTAGGAATTTTTAATATGTGATTCCCTGCGTCCATATGAGCATTATTAATTTTCTGTACGACTGCATTTCCGTTCATTCAAAGCTTCTATGCTGAAAAACATTGTATTCAAATCATTATGTCAATTTTTGTTACAATTATCTTCAAATCTCATTTCTTCAGTGTTTTTCTTTGCTGTTCAGAATTGTCGTCATATCTTCTTTCTTACCCCCATACTTACAGCAACATAAGCAAAGAGCAACATGCTAATTGTTTCCTCAGGGATTTTTTCTCTTCAATTTTAATTTTTTAATACATTGAAATAGAAGTTTATAATAATATTGCCATTAGGAAAGGCGACATAATCACTTATGTCATCTCACACTTTTTTTTAGCCCTGGTTTTACTTGATAACCATACTTTTATAGGAAAATGAGGGGCACCCGTAGAAATCTGGGTTAAAATATTAATAAAGTGTTGAAAAATATAATTTTTTCTTTCATTATGAAATTGAAAATAATTTCCTAAGTGAAAACAGAGACTATTTTATTTAGCGCTATAAATAATAAATCTTCCATCTGAAGTAGAGTTGGGAAGATACTCTTATGCAACTTGAACTACTTCAGATAATTTTCTTTATCGTTTCAGCCAATTTTCCACCGTCCTGTATTTAATTGAAAAACTATTTTTATTCTTCCTGTATCCAAAAAACCGCATTCTCCCACCTATAGCTTTTTCTAATAGCTGTTATACTTCTAGCAGTTAAGGATTATCTCTTCCATTTTATCGTCCTGACGCGGAGCATACCCCACTCCGTTATGGGCGATGAAGTGGATCGTTTTCTCCCACATTGTACGCACACTTCGAAGCAGCTGGAGGGATGCTCATTTGTCAGACTTAAGCGTGGATCCAGGAGTGGTCCTGCTTTTGCGGTTCCAATCCCCTGCTTCGGCGATTCCTTGTGCTAACGCCCGGCGAGCAGGACAATTCGCCACCTCCTCTGGTACGAATGTGGTAGTTGAGTTCTAGTTCCCCCCCACCCCGAATTCCCCCAGGCTGCCTCTTTGTCTCCTCTCGTATTTTGGTTGTCCCTCCCTTTAATACCCTTGACTGTGAATCGATCGACCCTCGCATCCCATCTCCCAAGCCCCCTTTTTTCTTTCTACGCGACTCACCCCGCCTTTTTCCTCAATTCGACCCTGGGCCCGAGAGCCACCTCACAAAGCGTTCTTTGTCCAACGCGTGCACTCAATCAGTGTCCCTCTTGTGCGAGTGAGCGGGCATTCGGCCTTCCCGGGCCTTCTATCTCCGCCCGATACACTCCCAGTGCCGTCTCTCAATGCTCACTGCTCGCTCGCCACAGACGGAGAACGTGAGAGCTTCCAATGCGAGATAAAAAAAAGAGGGCGAAGGCCGAATACGAGTGCGATATCTCGATATGGAATCTTCTGGTTTCCCTCTAGTTCATTACGATGCTACCATGCGGAGCATTCCAAAATATAGCCCTGAGTAACATTTTTTTCGGCTCATGCGGCATTTCTATTTTCCTTCTTGGGTTATGCGATCACGTAAGAAATTTCACGTAATCATGCCGCATTCAAATTGTTCATGCCTTATTTAGGTAAATTTGGATGCGTGTAATTTGTAGACATTCATAATATACCCTCAAATGTAGCGATAATGAAGATCTCGCTTCCGCAATTTCTCCGCGCCCCCCCAGATCACGTAACTATCTCAACAATAAATAAATATTATACAAATGGTTGTGACTGGCAATGCAGTGAAGCTGTGATTCTCGTCGTGGAAATTAAACCTTTGTCAGAAAGTACAAAGTAATCTTTGCAATATGGATACTAACAATTTAGTCAAAATTTCGAATCCTGCGCAAAAAACTCCGGTGATAAGAAGTTTTATGTTAGGAAAAATATTTCAAATATAACTCTTGTATTATTTCTAATATTACCTGTTTGTATTTACCTGCGATGGAGAAACATTTTGCCTATAATTTATAGCTATTCATGGTATCCCCTCAAATGTAGCGATAATGAAGATCTCCCTTCCGCATTGATTACATTTTCAACGACGGAATGCTGAGGTTGAGTTCCCTGACGGGTACTGGATTCCAACTCAATGACCCGTAGTTTGATTCTCGTCTTTGCGGAAACTTGTCATCGGCAGTACGATTCCTACTATGACGCCTTGTAAAGGGCACATGAAGCTCAGTTTTCCGCGTGCCGGATGAACCGTAAAGTCGCTGTTTAATTGTCAGTACGAGTTCCTTCTGAACACCCATTTTGTGAAGGACTTCTTCATTCTTCGAAATATCCACCCTAGAGACTCTTAAAATGATTCTCCTTTGCCACACTTGTTAAATGCTCGGATCCTCTTTGCCGTAACTTCTGTCCGAGTCCAGGTGTCTACGCCACTCCGTAAAGTCGAGTGAACAATCTTGAAAGATGCACCTTCCTAAAGTAGCCGGAGCTATAATTTTGGGTCGTTGAAATCAGATTTTTATATTTTAACGTAATTCGCAAAAATGCAGGCAATAATACAGGTATTAATAGAAATGATGTAAGAGTCATAATTTAAATTTGTTTTCTAGCATTTAACTTGTTATCACCAGAGTTTATAGCGCGTGGTTCGAAATTTTGACAAAATTGTAAATATCCATATTGCAGAGAATTCTTTGTACTTTCCTACAAATGTTTAACTTGTACGACGCATTTCACAGATACACTGCATCGTCAGTTACAATTGTTTGAATAATATTTATTGATGAACTGTTGTGATAGTAACGTGATATGGGGAGAGGGGGGTACGGAAAATATTTTGCTTGACGATCCAGTAAAGCTATGAAACACGTCGTACAAATAACATATTTGTAGAAAAGTAGAAATTATTCTTTGAAATATGGATACTCATTATAAATTCTTCTACGAAGTGACGCCTGATGCCGCCGAGTTTTTCAAACCAAAAAACACTGAAATATGTATTTGTTAAACATAATAGTAAGAATTATATTTTTCGCGTTTATGAGAAAACGTGTATGGAGAATTGCCAAAAAATCATATCATTATTGTGCAGTTCTTAGCATTTTAATCTATAGATATTACCAATGATAGTACGGATGCAATGTTTCACTCAAATCGGTTCATGTAATAAATTCGCCTTATCTAACTCAATGACAGGCCTAGAACCCCTTCTGTGAACCTGTATATTATTAAGTCAAACGCCGCTCTGGATGTTTATACCTCCTCTTTTGATCTCTGGAGAATTATCCTAGCCCTCTTTGATGCTCCATCTAAGGTGAGTGAACTTTAACACCTGCAGTACGAGGTGGTGACCAACTTGAAGAACAATCAGTTGTGTGGCAGACTGGAAAATACTTCAAGTTTTGTTTTTTCGACGGTAATATCCAGAATGTTATTGTGGATAGCGAGCCATAATCCACGTAGACACCAATCAGGGGAGGGGGGGGGGGGGTACGAGGATTATCAACGAAGGTTGAGGTTGACGTTTGATTGTTAGAGGGTGGGTGGGTTGGAGGGGTGTCTACGTAGGCAAATGTCGTAGTAAATGAAGATTAGCTTAGCTATAAGAGTAGTTTTTCTTTTACTTACCTTTCCTTAACATTAGCCTTAAATTACAGAGAGTCCATGACAATCAATTAATAACCAGCTTTTTCCGCAAAAAAACAAGTCTATGGGAATAACAGAGAGGACGGGGGGAGAGGGGTTGGGAGGTCCGGATGAAGTCTACGAGTGTCCACGATGGGGGAGTCAAAAAGTGGCCTAATTTTTTCTACGTTGATTTTGGACAGCCCCTAGTGAATGGCACTTGCCTTGCACTATCTATGATTCGGCCTTCGTCCAGACTATCCGCCAACAGTACTATATTATCCGCTTTATTAATATTATTGATTACCTTTCCATTAGTATATGAATTCGTGAATATGCATAATGTATTGGGGAAATTTATCACAAATACTCGCACTTGTGCCAACATTGTTGAGTTCTGTAGTTTTAATTTTGCTGGGGAATGACTTTCTTAATCTAGCTTTTAAAAATTAAAATTAGATCACATCAATTTAGAGAAGATGTTTGGTAGTATAAGTCTGCCAAAATATCGTCAAAAATTCTCTTTACTAAAAACACAGAAGCTCGAAAAGGAATTCACCCACCCACGTAGCGCCTCCGTCTCTTTTATTTGCCGAATGTCTGCAGAGAAGAAGGAACCTCCTACATTCTCAAAGGAGGTGAGAAAGGTGGCACTCGCGTTCGCTAAAATATTTTTTTTCTTTTGCTACACGCTTGCGCACAGGATGGTGCTCTTAAAAGTTGTAGACTTCGTAAATGGAATTCTCTTATTCCGCTGAAGTTAGTTTTGGAGACATTTGTGAGCAAGTCTCTCCTAAATATTTACAAAGTAAAGCGTATCCTTCAAATTTCCCGCTGAAAAATGACAAGGCTCTGATCTCTTTTGTGAGGAAGACACGTACGTTTGACGGAGGGGCGTTTTTCGAGCTATACGAATATATTCTTTCAGAGAACATGGCGTTGTACGAGGAAACATGAAAGTTTAAACGAGTTGCCGCTTTATCGTGTGAGTCAAAGCCCGCAACGTCTTCTTACTTTTTATGCATGCCCTCAAACATACTATTTCTCTGATGGCACATCTAAAATATTGAAAATGTAAAGGAAGGAAATTGATCTATGCATCTGTTTCTTTTATAGAATTCATTTCTCAGCCTTAGAAGCTAACTGCTGCGCTGTATGTTTTGCCCTGCGGACCGACAGGAGAAAAAAATTTATCTTAGAAAGTGCTGATGATGACCTGATAATTACATAAAGTTAAAAATATCCGCCAGATGCGTAATTAATTGAAATTAAGAATTTCTCTGCGAAGTGTTTGTGGGTTTACCGGATTAACTGGGATAAGAGTCCCTCCGGGGACGAAAAAACAAGAAAGGTTAAGATTTTCAGAAAGGCGCAGGAGACCAAAGCTTACCCTCAATGTCCACCAAAATTCTGAAACTTTCCCAATACACTGGAAGATGAGATAATTCAGGATGATAGTAGCGGACTGTTAGGTTCAGATTCCTCCATTTCTCTTGCAAAAATTCTTGGCGGCGACAGAACAGAGGAGATGGAAACTTGAAAATAAGTGCTACATCATGGAATACGCCTCGAAAACTTTCCTCGTTCAAAATGAAATACAGAGGTGGCTGGCGACCTTTCTGCCGCATGTGGTTCTTCTTCTTACCACATGTTAAGCCTTTAGCCTGTTAGATTCTTCTTTGATCCTGGTCTTTTCATCTCTTTCTTAGACATATCAGGGGTCTTCTGCCTCTTGCTCTATATTTAAAAAAAATTTGGAACTCTCTTCATTCAAACTTTATTAAGGTGTCTTTCCTTACATTAATTTTTAAAGTTCCTTGTAAATTACCGTTGATGTGCCGCAAGTACTTGTGGCTGCATCCTGGTACAACTCCTGTAATCCTGTGGTAAAGCATGAAGTTGTAATTTATCGATTTTTTCAATTAAAACAACTAATTTTCTCCTCAAAGTTTTGACAAACAATTTTAGTAAGTTTAATTATAGGTTTAATGTCACTGGGCATAGTTGTGTATTGATGTGAATTGGTAATGTGCGGTTTGTGTATGACTAACGTTACTTTTAAAGGATAACAATTCTTCTTACAAATTCTGAGAGTACCGAGACCAATCACTACATTACCTTCTTGGAGACACCATTAAGTAAGCATGAATGAGTGATGTCATAGAAGAATAATCATTCGCCTTAACTGAAACGCAAACCCGGATTCCTCAAAATCGCTCCGAGTGAGTTTGTTTTTAAACTATGAACTCTCATAGGTGTCAAATTTTCATGTTTTTTTCTACCAACCTACGTGATATACCTACTCTGGGTAAAGTTCACTCTGGAGTTGTTGGAATTGGAAGTATGTCGTTGATAATTTTATCAACGTTTTAAGATGAACGTATTCTGATATTATTCTTGATAGATCGAATTTTTGCCCTACAGAGTTACATACTCAAAATACACCTTCTGTTCTACACCCAATTACTACCCTACGAGCCGCAGTATGAGCGTTTATCAGGGAGTGTTAGGACTGCAGCCGTGTAAAGGATGATGTTTTGAGAGGTGAAGTAGTGACGTATGTTATGGGAGTGTAATTAATGGAGCTCCAGTTGCATTATGGTCGTTTATTGTGCGTGGAAAGAACGAAATTTTATACTAATCTGTTTAGAAATATATCTCTTATTTTATCACTTCTGTCTGGCCTAGATATATAGTGTGGGGTCAAAATGATATTATCTACGTCGCTCTGTAACCCACTTCGTGTAAAATAAGACTTGCACGCTGCATCCGCATTTGTAAGGGCTCCCACCTTAATTCCTCTAATTGCAATATTATGGCATTCTTGGATAATTGTAACCTCTTACACAGCAGTCAGCATGGGTTCCGTAAGGGCAGGTCCTGTGAAACACAGCTTGCGCTCTTCCTTCATGATATCCTAAAATCAGGTGAATCCAATAAGCAAACCGACGCGATATTCCTTAATTTTAAGAAGGCATTCGACAAGGTTCGTCACAAAACTCATTTATAAATTGTATACATGCGGAGTTAATAACAAAATAGTGAAATGGATAAGGGACTTTCTCAGTGACCGAAAACAAAAAGTAGTTATTGATGGTTTTAGCTCTGATATGGTTGAAGTCACATCGGGTGTTCCTGAAGGAAGCGTGATTGGCCCTCTTTTATTCATTATTTATATTAATGACCTAAGTTCTCGAATTAGTAGTAAATTAAGATTATTTGCAGGCGATACAGTAATCTACCGTGAAATAAGCGAAGACGCGGACTTTGAAGTTCTGTCATCTGACCTTAGCAACGTTCATTCGTGGTGCCAGGAGTGGAGTTTAGAACTAAATATTAGTAAATGCACCACAATTATCTTTCTGCGAAAGTCATCACCCGAAAGCCATACCTACACCGTGGGTGGAGTAAACATAAAATCTTCAAATACAGTAAAATATCTTGGAATTACCTTAACTTCTGATATATCATGGGGAACACATACAAAATATATGCGGCACAGCATTAAAGAAACTTGGTTTTGTTAAACGAATAATAGGAAGTTCCTCGGATGAAAAAGTAAAAGAGAGATGCTACTTTGCTCTGGTTAGGCCACACCTTGAATACGCCGCGATCATTTGGGACCCTGGTCATAAAGATTTAACCAAAAGAATTAACATAATACAAATAAAAGCAGCACGCTTCGTTAAAAACTGCTACGAACGAACATATAGCGTTACACAACTGTTAGAGGGATTAAGGTGGGAGCCCCTAGAGACTCGGAGTCTGCACGCTAGGCTTAGGTTGCTTGATGAATTCAGAACATATTTTTCAACACAGAGAATATTATCATGAAGCCGCACTACATTTCTGGGTCTGACAGATGCGATAAAATAAGAGAGCTACTCTGCCGAACAGTTAGGTACAAAAACTCGTTCTTTCCGCGCACAATAAGCGACTACAATAGAAACTGAGCTCCTCCACACACATTCTCATAGGACATGTCACCATTTCACCGCCAAAACTTTTAAATCTTTACACAGCTGGTGACCTACCACCCCCTGCCACATACCGAAGCGGCGGCTCGCGGGGTAGTATGTAGATGTAGATGTAGAATAGCTGTGAAACACTATATGTTCGCTCGTAGCAGTTCTGAACGAAGCGCGCGGTTTACTTTGTATTTTAATGAATGTTTTGTTAAATATTTGCGTCCAGGGTCCCAATTGCTCGGGACGTATTCGAAATGTGGGCTAACCAGAGCACAGAGAGTAAATTTACTAAGATTTAGTCCTAATCTCCACTACTGGCACGGGAGAGGACCGCATCGTCAGCAAATAATCTTAGTTAACTGCTAACACGAGAACATAGTTCATTTATATAAAAAGTGAATACATGAGGGCCAATTACGCTTCCCTGTGGAACCTTGGATATGAATATAACCGTATCATGACCCTAATCATAATCATGAATAAAAATATCACACCTGTTCGAGTAGTTAGTTATTTGTTACACTTCTCAATGCCTAGTATTATGTTCAGTTCATATTTTCAGGGTGTATAATATCAGCGTAGGATATTTCTAGTGATTTTTCATGGCTAATGAGGAGTCAATTGATTTTCCTCTTTTAAATGGGATACCCCAGCAGTCGTGCATATCAACCGCATAACAGAGTATATCAACCGCTGACTCGTCTTTCTATGTGCGACGGTAAGTGCTCCTCTTCGCTTGGTTGAAAATTTTACCCCATTTAATTTTGGTATTAATTGATAGTATCATAATGCGGGCTTAGTGATTAGTGCTGTTGTACACTGAAGATAAAGTATTTATAACCGATTCAAACATTTTTATTCTACTTGAAGGTTGTTTTTGCCGATGAGTGTAGAGCTTATTGAGCGCTAAGCTGAACGGAATGCGTAGCTTGCATATCAGGACCAAAGATTCTTCCCTTGAGTTACATTGATCTCTTAGATATACCTGGTTACAGAAAAATAACAAATATTGTGTTTTTGTCGAAAATATCCTCAAAGACTTGTATTCTAGACTCCGAGAAGTCCGAGAGTATCGGCCCTACCAAATCTTCCACGGAATATTAATTCTTGTTTATTCATCATTTTCACGGGAAAGAAAGTGCTCAGAATAGTTCTCTTTATTGGAAAGTGAAAGTTAGCATTCAGGGGAAAACGTTGTAAATTTTCTCCCATGAATCATTCTTGATTACCGGAAAATAATTAATTTTTGAAAGTTGAGTTTAACTCTTCTTTTATTTGAACTTGTCGAAAAACATTTATGGAAAGTTATTGGCTGTTCAATTATGAAATGGCTCAGGTTAAACGTAGACAGAAGCCACCTGTAAGTTACTTATCACGTGTAATTAAATATTAATTCAATATTTTTGAAATTTTTTTCGATACATGGAAGCCAAAGGAGATCCGCGAAAATGTTAACTAATTAGAACTTATGCTGTGGAGCTCATTCCCCCTGAACTTCTCACTAAATCAATCCCTCGAGATTTCATTAAAGATTCAGTAATGGCGTGCCGTAATTGGCGAGCTTTTACCCTACGAGGGACAAAATATTGTTTATTCATCACTGACCTTTGTCCAGAGGCATCCGTGAGAAGCATGTATCTCATTAACTATTCAACACCCAACTGATAAACATTCCAGGCGGGTAACGTAATATAAACGCCGCTTTTCCGTATTAAAATATTTACCAATAGACTTGGAAATTAGCTCATAAACTCAATATATTCCGTTCTCTGAACAATATTTTACATTTTATTACATGATGAAGGAAGAAATTGTAACTATACGATTGATTAAGATTTAATCACACATTTTGTTAAACAGCATCAATTAATAGACCTTGAATTGAATGTAGGGTTTTGGAATGTTGAAAGCATCAAGAATTGTTTTGAAGATAAATCCCATGTAGGTAAGGGGATAACTGCAATTTCATTCCTCTTTATTTCAAGTGATTCCATTAGTCTCGATATTTAGCATGTTATTATGATGTATTTTCAGTATATATAATATATGGGTTTCTCGCAGGAATTTATTAATGTATTATTCAAAAAGGTAATTCAAATTGGCAGCTGCAGATATGATGCTCTCGATTTCGTGGAAGTTTTCTCTTGTGACTCATAACATTGAAATAAATAAAAAATTGATTTTAGCACGCAGAATCGCAAAAAGCAACTGCCTAATCAAATCAAACGTTCCATCTAAGTAGCCAGAAATGAAAAATATATTAACTTAAATATAATATGTCTCAAGCCTCACAAACTTGCATGACCTTCGCCGTGCCCGCAATGTTGATCCTCAAGAAAATATCTTTCAGAGGTATCAAATCAACTCAGCAGTCAAATCATTCCTTGTTTGGAACAAACTCTTATGAAACTTTTGTCAAGGCCACTGGAAAAGACAAAGGGCCAAGGACATCGAGTCGTTTCCATCTCCTTCCGAGGTTATTAAGTCTGCAGTGGAAGGCCTTTCGGTCATCATCAGGAAATATTTTTCAGGGCAATGAACGCTCTTTGGGAGGCTCTTTCCCGAGAAACACTCTTTCCTGCTCCTCTGAGACTTGTTTGTGACGAAACTTCTCCATTTCCTGGAGCTAAATGGATAAAAACTTTACAAGTAGAAGGGAGGGAGCGATCTAATCAACTCACTGAAATTGCCGGAATTTGTTGCTCATGGGACAGGGACGTCGGCTTCAATTTCTAGGGAGCTAAAGGGGCTCACCTTCGCCTGTTTCCCGTTCGCGACGACTTTGAGCCGATCGACTGCGCAGCCAAGTTGCGCAAGTGACTCCGGACGGTGGAGTCGGACTGATTCGGGAGCGTCATCGAGAGTGTCGGAAGCCTCGGAGCGACCCGCGCGATTGGCGGCGGAACTTTTCGGTGAGTTCGCGCAAAGAAGCTGCGTCGAAATATACAAATGTAATTTCCCTAAAAGCATTTGTGCTCTCAATCCCAACGCTTTCTGCACCACAGTTTTCCCCTCCCCTTGAAACATGGAGAGAGAGAGAGATTCGAAACACTCTCCGTCTGGATTCGAAATGAGCGCATTTAGATTCCCCGTGGTTCAGTTGATAGCCCAAGTATGAGTGCTGGAGTCACTCCATTTAAAAGGGTAGCTTCGCATTAAATTATGCCTGTGAACCATAGAAGAGTTGGCATTAGAGGTGCATTCTTCTTCTTCTTTCAGTGAATCTGTTTATTGATGGGTCTCAATGGAATGGTAGTCTCCAGGAATTTCTGTTTTGGGCGAGGTTCTTCATTGCTTTATACGTCCCTCCTCTCATTGCATCTGTCATCACACCAAATCTCTTCCATCCTATTACTCTCTTTCTATTAATCTTTCCCTCTATGACAACTTTCTGAAAAAAATTTCTCCGTAATGTGTGGCCTATCCAGTTTGCCATTCTCTTCTTTATAATATAGTTAGCTCCTCTCCAACCCTTCTCAGTACCTTCTCATTATTAGGATTATCTGTCCATCCTATCTTTTCCATCTCTCCCCATTGCCACATTTTTTAAAGGTCTTAATATATCTTTCTTCCTTTTTTCTCATTTTCCACGTTTCCGATTTATACAATACCATACTCCATGTATATAACACTTTGCAAATCCTTTTTGATACTTCCTGTTGTCAGGAGTTCCTCAACGTTTCCGAATGTCATGAGACATAAAAACGAGTCTTGTAATTAGTAGATAATTCTATTCACCATGGAGAAAAAGATTCCTACGATACTGTTATACAGTAATTCAATTAGAGTACACAGTCTGTTGCATCATTATAGTGGATAAATGGATAAAGGGTCCACAAAACTATAACTATTTTATCTTGAAATTCATGGTGACATTATCAATGAAAAACCTATCGTTCCCAAAATACAATGGCCACAATCCTCAAGAAACCATTATGTCATGGAAAACGCTCTCAGCATATAAACCTATATCTATACTAAATATGAGGAGTCTTTTACCACTAAGTTCTCAAGAAAAATATTCCCAAAATATACGGAGAAAATATTCTACAACACAATGAAGTGACTTTTTTCCAAGCATTTGACACACCGGAAGTATCCTATATTTCATGTATTTGCGCTTATTAAACTAAATAATTGACATATATAACTCATCAATGACATCTTTTTTGACGTATACATAATCATTCAAGCATATAGTCTCAAAATATCACGTTTTTAATTTTTTTTAACTGAATGAATTATATGATAACTCCGATAAAATTATATCATACATCCGAAAAAGGTAAAATTAGGTATTTCTAGCATATTAATCATTTGGAAATATTGTCTGATATTTAGTCATTACGTTCTGAAAAAAAGTATGTTATCATTTTATTTTAAAAGTATCGCGTAACATTATCTTTTGGAATATTTAGAAACAAAACTTTAAAAAAGTTTTTTCCCCGATATCACAGTTCTTTCAAAATGCGTGGTGAAAGTGATAGATATGCGGTTTTGACTGGCTTCGATCGGTCACTCTTCCTTTAGGCTCCGTTTAACATGAGGATTCCACTTGATTCACGCAAGGAGTAGTTTGACTCTAGCCTACCGCTGTGGGCAGTTACGTTTTTACTGGGAGGTTAAAATGAAAGGTCTTTCCTTACCTCTTTGTTTTTTTTCTTGCCGAGTTAAGGAGAAAGATGGCATAAATACTTACTTCGCCGGAGACCCATTGGCTGAGGTTGTATTCCGGGGCCAAGGTCATCTCGGAAGACTAGCTCCTTCCCCACGCAGTCAGTGCCGAAGAAGATAATGATCCATGTCCATGACTATCACTTTCTCCGCTACCGCCACATTGAGTGAGACCTGTGAACAAATAGACACCCGAAATTAACTATAAATGTCTTTTGACGTATCATATTATGGAAAGCTAACCTTCATATTTTTCAAGCTGTGGAAAGATTCACAATTTCTCCCAGAAATTGCCTCATAATAGCATAAAATATATTAGAAAAAATATGAGTTATCGATTCATAATAATCCTGGAATTCCGTTACTTAAACATATTTTCTATGTCCATGCTCTGATAAATTTTTTCGGCTTTCGAAACAGCCTACATTTCTACTTACAGCCATGTATATTTGTAGTGATTTGTGAAATGAACGATCCTTGCATTCTATATTCCAAATAAAAGTGACGAAGTTTCCCTTATTGATTTGGTGTTATTTTATTAGGCTGCTGTGCCTGTAGAAATTCAAATCAGGGTAGTCAGATAATAACTTGAACGAACCATTGACTTAGCTCCGTGGAATCGGACTTAATGGAATGCGCTCGAGGTGATCCATGGAAACTTACATTCGAAGTTCAAAGCATTAATTCCGTGGTAGTTTTTCTCTTTAACTTGAGTGCAACATATTGCATAGCCTACTCTAGAAGGGAAATTTAATCACTTAAATAGTGCCAAAGCATTTTTCCGAGACGTGATCTTTGTGACCCTGGGGGTTTCCAGGACACTAGAGCGTTATAATATAGTTTGATATATCACTACAGTACAATTACATCATCTCTGCTATGTATATTATAATTGGAATCGGATCAATATGTAAATTAAAAAATAAAATTACACGACCTATAAAAAATAGCTTTCTTAATATGCTGAGTTACATTTTGCTTTTGGCTTACTAATATTGAAGAGAAATAAGGAGTACATATGTGATGCGTATTTAAACAATTCTGCCTATAGTAATGCTGTCTTACCTTCTGGACAATAACGGTTAAACTATGGGGAATAGGTTGGTAATTTAGCTTTCTTAAGCTTCCCTCGCCAAGGTTCCGGGTTCAAATACCGACTGAAGAAGGATCCCGAACACGTGTTGGGCGGTATAAGGAAATAGCTTTATGTATAGCACTCGAGTACTTGTTCTCCGTCCGCTGCATGGAACATTAAACTATGGTTTTCAACTTCCGTCATTGGTCAAGAGCTGGTGGACGCCAATTTTCTCTAAACCCTTTCTCCATTCTCTTCAATAATATGCTCTATGATCCGGTGTCCTTACTGCCGCACGTGATTTCAGTAATCGTTCGCCTTCCCAAATCGTCAACCTATTTACTATTCGCTTTTTCTTAAGCCACTATGCTTTTACCTCGCGCAGAACCTTGGTAAAAATTTCAATTGGATCCGAAGTCATGAGACTGGTTGAATCAATCAGGAGAAGTACCCTTGCTAGCGTGGCAACACACGGCGCGTGACTCCTGGCGTGCTGCAGGCATCACGCTGTTCTTCGTCAATTCTTCCTGAAAGTCGTTTGAAGGCGGCCAGCCAAAAGCGTCGGCAAAACTATCTCCGGCGCGGGCGCAAAGCGCGGAGCAGTTCAATTAAGCGAATCGGAATTCGATTTCTGGTCCGTCAAAGCCTACTCCCGCCGCTTTTATTCGGACTGCAATCGATGGCCTTTTCCCTTTCTCAACTGTATTGGGAGCGTTGAAGTTCGTGTAAAATTCGCTCAGTGAAGATAAGTCATACTCCCAATTACTGCTTAATATTTTTTTCATCCTGCCACGTCATGTTCATTTATTTTTTGTCGTGATGATAGTTGAAGTGCACATGTAAGTAGGTATACAGTTTCTTTTTGTTTTGCAATTTCTGTTTGAGGCTTTCGCAGCGCTGGATTGCAGTTCTCGCCATTGTTTCCGGGCTAGCTGCGTCAAGTTTTACTGGAAATCTTGACGCAGCTAATTCGAAAACAATGGAGACAAAAATTAAAATATAAAACGTGACGCAGCTAACCCGAAAACAATGGAGAGAACTGCAGGTATACAGTTTATCTAAAAACGTAATTTGACAGTTGTGCTACTCCATGAGAGAATAATTTATGATCTTACGATGGTAAAGTGTATTGCGCTAATCAATCTCAATGCCATAATTGAACGTGAAATGCTATATTATGCTTTGTGCCAATGGATGAATAATGGACTTTATTACTTTTCATTTAACCGGCGTTGTTCTAAAACACTTTGTTGCAGATTTTTCTGAAAGATCTTTTATAATTGCAGCATTACATGGTAAATATTTTGAAATACATGCTTGCCAATAATTGGAGAAGAAATGATGGAATATCTATGAAAAAATAATGCTTTCTGCCAATTCATCCAGGAATAATTTGCAGTAAAAGGCTGTGTTGTGTGGCCAAAGTTTACTATTGTTTCCTCGTAGCCATCCTTTAAACCATGAATAGCTGAAATTAATGTAAAAGCTGTTCTTCTTTATCACTGATTGGAACTTCCTCTCTACTACCGGTATCATATCTAGAAGCTCTCAAAGTACATTTCACATTATTGGCAATTGTGACCATATCACCTTGCTAAAATTGAAATTATAATCTTTGACGAATATTCAGGTACTATATGGAATTTCCACCTTTAATATTTGTGTTATGAGGTATTGAAATATTTCCTCGTTTAAAGTTTGAGCGCTAAAATACATTTTTGTGGAATAACTCTCCTATTGCACATTTCAACAGTATTTTGGTAATTGTTTCTGCTATATTTATTGTTCATAATCATGAAAAAAACCTCAGTCAATTATGCTAAAATATATGAATATATTAGCAGCAAAAACTTATTATATCGTATCAAAAACACTTGCTTTACTATCGCACTAAAAGTTTTCGCAGAGACCAATTTTCAAGCAATTCATCTGCAGTGCAATGGCATTTGAGAATGCAGGAATGACAAAGCTCTCATTGCTGCCTAAGCTTTAATCTACTTGAACGCGTTCGTCATGTTGTGTTGCTCGTAGAGGAATCCATATCTCGGTATGAAGTGAATGCCATAACCAAGCACTATGATTAATGGGATGCAGCATACGGTTCCATGTATCGAGAGATGCGAAAACTTGAACTGTTATGAGGGGCTCATGATTCATGATGTCGGAAAACTGGACAAACGTGGTCGTTATTTCAATTGAGATGGGAGGGAGAGGAAGAGGGAATGACCTTTGGGGCGGGCATTTGTCAGTCAGAGATGGACCACCTCTGCTGGATCCTTCTGACCCTTTACTTGTCGGTCTCAAATAAAATGGAAGCTGTGGGTGATAGGGGTAAATGGATGACATTCTGGTATTTGAAGACGAACGGCTGTCGTAATTGTCGATCCAGACATTGGTGCCCACTCGGCATCAGCCTTTTGAACAACTATCTGTTGACTATTATCGTTGAAAGAGTTTTATTTGGGTGACAGTGTGAGATGGACAAACATTTTTAGCTTTTATGTTTTAGTTTCACATTGTTCTGAAAAATTAAGCAGGGCACATCCAGAAAAGTAACTTGGTCAACGATTTGAAATAAAATTTGACGCTACGTTAAATATGAAAAAAAAATGTTTTTCAAATGCTTCTTTATTCTCTTCTTCAAAAGTGATGTGCGATGTTTTACTGTGAGGGAAGACGTAATGTCTGAATTCGGATAGAGACGTGATTTTTAAAAAGTGAGGTAGTTTTTTCCAACTTGCTTGAGAGCGAAACGTCAAGATATCGAGTACATGATCCGGGACTTAATATCAACCGAACCCTGGGATTTCAGAATTGACATAGCGAAAACCCTGGATTCAGAAGCCCCTTGTTGCAACATTTAATTGGAACTTAAAGTATCTGGACTTATCCTGTCTCTACTGACCTAGCGAGGGCGCTTAAGATCTGGATTGTGAATTTAATACTTTTGTTTTTTTTTGTGAAATTTGAAAAAAAGTAATTAAGTTAAAATTGAATAGGTAAAACTGAGCATGTTAGTAACTGGACTTTTTTTTCACTCTTTTGTTTATTTATTCTAGTTAGCGACAGATATTGCGTGCTGAAATGGAAGACATGACTCATGTAGTGAAACTTTCCAGTCGAATGTTAATTTTGAGACAGCCAATTGAGCTCAATTCTTTTATTAAATTGCGAGGATGTCTCATAAAATAACCGTAGAGAACGATTTGGAAAGAGAGGGAACGCAACACCTTGGGAAGTCTCAAAGGTGGTCATGTTTTGTTGAAACTCTTTGAAAATCATCGAGTCCATTAAATCACTATTTTATAAAACAGCTGCATTTGTCTCAAGCCGAGAAAGGTCTCGTTGCCCTTCGATGAATGATGGTAGGTTCGGAATTATTCGGTGGTCTATATGACTCGTTTGAAATTTTTCTTACCCGATGGATGCATGAGAAAGAAAAATTGAAGTTGGTTTTAGTTTTCAAGTCGATATCATGAGAGATCGCGAAAGAAATTGACTTATTTTTCTTGGTTAGTATTGTAGGGTGATTTTTGTTTACTGACTTGGGCGTACCGTTTTCCTTGTTCGACTTTTACTCTTAATATTAACGGATGATTTGAATCAGTCTTTACCGATTGAAAACAGAGGAAAGCTCTGAAGGGAAAGGCATTTTCTTTCCGTCCTTGTCGACGCTTTCTCTTACAACTCTCGGAAGGAAAATCTGCCCAAGAATTGACTTGGGACGTCTAAAAATCTATTTTGCTCTATGTTAGGGATTTTGAAAACGTATAAAAATCTCTTTGACTGCATGTTAGGGCTTTTGAACTCGTAACTGAGGGGTATCCGTTATCGTCATACTCCAAATCGTGCTAGACCCCACTTTTAAGTTGCTTTCACTTCTTTATACTTCCTTCGCTGCACTGCTACATTTTTCTTTGCAGATCTTTGATGACCTTCCATTTTTTCTCCCCGTCTGGCTGGGAAAATAGTTCTGTCAAGATCTAAGGAAAGGAAGCTTTAAGGTCCTTGGGGAGTAAAATGGATTACTCTCTAAGGGTGGGTTCCCTTTACTCACGGGATAAAATCTTTTTCGGCTACAGCTTCCCTTTTTCCCCATGTATTAATTTAACCATCTTGGCTGAGTTGCGAGATATTCCAACTGTACCATTCAGTTATATCAAACCTTTTAAGATATAATACATCATGTAGTAGTTAATTTCTCCGACCCATTCCTCGGCATTTATGCATCATTGGACATTTGATGGAAACTGTGACGGCGTGATTTGTTACTTTGGTCTATAATCCCTCTCTTATTAAATGTACTTTCTCTGCCGTGAAAATATCCGCAGACTATGAAAATACTAGTGCTATCGGTTAATTAATATCGAGTCGTGATCAGATACACAACTGTTGGAAGAATTCTTTCTTCTATATCTTATAACCCGCGCAAGAAATGATTATAAAAAACCCTTCCGTTCTTCTCCTTCAATCATGCTGCCATGTGGAATCGATTTAAAAAAATGAGTTGGACGAATTACTTATCCTCTGTAATTATGTCCTTAGGGATATTTTCATATGCTAGCTCATTGAGTGTACTCTTAGAATCTCATATCTCTCTCATGGCTTTGGTGAATAGAACTTACTGTATTAATCGGCTGAATAAGACAGCCCAGAGGTAACGAATGAATTTTTGAAATCTTCATCCAGATTGGTGCCAATGGGCACGTGTCATTCTCATGCTGTAGTGTGCTGGTGAATGTAACCATTTTGCAAATGAGATTGCGCTTTTTAAAGGCATCAAAATAATTAATATTGGAACTCAGCATTAATATTTCCTTAATAAGTAACTATGTTCCCATTATGTTACTCTACGTATTTCTGACTACGTAGAAAACAATTTCTTTACTCCCCTTCCCTTCAGTATTTACGATTGGTTCACGGACATAAAGTCAATACCTTCATTGAAGTATCAGGTAAAAGTATATGTTTTCTCTTGCTGATACCTTCAATTGTCACATGGGCCTTTTGGAAGGGTACTTCACCTTCTTCTCAACCGAATCAATCATCACTGTGATGGATATGCTGTACTTAGCCTCGCGCAATAAATTTTACTTACAAATCAATAGCGACATCTTTTAATACTATTTGATAAAAATTTATATATGGATCTCTATGCGGCTGTTTAGTTCTTTGGAACATGTCACATGGGGTGATGTTTTTTTCCCCATTAGCATACTTTGATTTTTCCGACTGTTCGCTTCCCTCGCTAAACGTGAACTAATTTTAAAATTTCTTCATTGTGTGTAAAACATTCCATTGATTCTTAGTGTTGGGTCCGTGGCTTAGAAATCAGTCTAGTCTTAAAATAATGCTGAAATGTCTTTAAGATAAGAGTTTCATCAGGAAAAAAATCAAAACGCGGCACTAATTACTTGCAGTATTTGTGCGCGTGGCTGAGCTAATAAGGTGAAACAGGATCTGGTATTTTCCGCCGTATGAGTTTCTCATAGTATTCTCGGGCTTCCGTCCAGGTGAGCGGGTCTATGTTGGCCGACGTTTCAATACTCAAGTATTGTGCTGAGGGCAGAGGTGAATCAGGTGAAAGTGAAATTTTGAGTATTAAGGTAAATCTTGTTCAATTATCCTGTCTTGTTCGTTAACTGTGAGTTGGAAGTGGTGGGTATTTATTTGTTGTTTTTTGTTACGTCTTTTATAAAGGAAATATTCCATGGAATGAGAGGTTACTTTCCACTACGATACTCAAATCCAAGGAATACGCAAACAACTATTTCATAAACCAACTGGAATCACAAAAAAATTATACATCTATGTTCACCGACACAGAAGAAAATGTTTGACGCAATCAACTAAGGAGAGAGTTCGTGCAAAATGAGGCTTGTGTTTTATAAAGATGAATCCTCTTTGCGAAAATTTTATTCAGGAACGATGAAATTTGCTTACTTTTGCAAAATAAATATTTGAAGCCGTAATTAAGAAAGAGTTGTTATATGTCGAAGCATCATTACCATGGCATTTTTTTCCCAAATTACTTTTTTTTACTAGTTTGATTTATAGTTTACTGTCATAAGCCCCAGGAGGTAGTTCAGGTAGAAAAGTGTGTTGGAAAGATGGAGGAAGGAAAATGAATAATTGATAAGTGGCGCGGTACTTAAAAAGAACAGAAGTGAAGAGAAATACATTCTTGTGTTAATATCGTCCGTATTTCATTTTTAAAATGGAACTTGTCTCATAAATACGTATGAAGGAGTGGCCAAGATCGTGAGAAAGGCATTATTTGGAAGAATAAATTGTGCCGATAGCCTGAACTTTGAGTGGACCGGGTGAGATTTATGTTTGGACATAAATTGATTGATTGTAATATTTTGGGAGAGAGAATCCGGTTATTTGTTACTATAAAATAGCGGAATACGGACTTTGGATCAAGTTTATGGTGTGTTCTATAATATCATATTTAGAGTAATGTATTTTTTGAGGCACTCACGCTAATAATTACGTTTTCATGCATTTTTGACATAATATCATGTTAATGTAAGATTGTAGTAAACGGTTAAGAGCTGATTACAGACTTCATACCAATAATAATTCAAATATTTTATTACTTGATATTTGCCTTTTCAATGCAGCAATACTTAGATATACGAATTTGCGATAGAAATTGAAGCATAAACGCTGTAAAATCCTGTGGAACTCAGTTTTAAATCTTAGAATATAATTTTTTATAGAAATAATTATTTGACAACAGTTAACTTAAAGCCCACTCTTTTAATCCAGTTCAAATACGCCAACATGCCAATGGGAATTGCACGTACCATTCATGGACTGCTACTTCAGATTAACTTTACCGTATTCAATTAGTAGATGGTTACCGTCGTAATAATAATATTAGAGGAACTTTTAGTTGATGAAACTCAATACAATTTCTTTAGATCAGGATTTTTACAATTTATTGTTAATTCCTTAAATTGGAGTTTAGCGTTTACAATAGAATTCAATACATTTTATATTTAGCATGAAAACAAAGCTAAGTTTATTAGTGGAGTGTAGATTAAGGATAGTTAATACATTTTGCATCCGATACTCATATTTTTAAGTTTAGAATAATCTTAAAAAATTACAATCGGATAGTGTAAATTGAATGTAGTTTAATGAAGTACATTTATTGGACAGGATAACTATTTCCACACGCAAGTAGCAGTAAGTAAAATTATTCTTATTTAAGGCAAAAGCCCTGTATTTGTATCCCTGATAGTAACCCTTGTATATCTTCGTTTATTTTCTTGACTCATCCGTGCATCATCTGCTCATATGCCCTGCGCTAACTGCTCCCTTAAAGGTGCCCTGTCCCATCTGTATCATTCTGCACCTCCTCCAAAGTATTCATTCTTGCTTCATCTTCTCTGAGTACATTTTAAAGCAAGACGTTTTGGGTTATTTGAAGGAGTTGTAAATAAGAATTTAGCTGTTCAATGTACCGCAACTTTCCCCTGACTGCTAAAGAAATTATGGCAGAACAAAACGTATAGCTTTTTAAAGGAACCTCTTGAAACTCAAGTTTCATCCAATTTTTCTTCGGTGTTATGGTCGGGTGAGGTGTCCAGATGGAGAGCGCTAGATAACGGAAGATTACGGCAAGAGATTTACCCTCGAAGAAAGTGAACACTCTCGCGATTTATTTAATACCCCTTCGTACATTTCTCACGGCTCGCGCCATAGAAACGCAGGCAACTGCGCGTCTCACACTCATACCTTTATCCCTTGGAGGGGAGCCTGTTCTTAAGGCTTTTCCGTCCCCAATTCGTATTTTTTTATATTTAGGGAGCCACTTGGAGGTTAATATCTGTACCCCAGCTGAGATATTGAGATAAGGGTGGGGAAACCTAGAGTGAATGAGCGGGCAAAGGAACTGAAAATCTCCACTGTGGGCCTCTGCTGGGAGCCTTTGTCACCACTGCCACTATCCTCACATCCTCTCCTCTACCTTTAACATAGGGACTAGTTTGATATACATCTACATACAACCCTGTTAGCCGCCGCATGAGCATGTGGCAGAGGGTGTTAGGACACCTGTCGTACACAGATGTAAGGTTTTTGGAGGTGAAATGGTGACGTGTATTATGGGAGTGTATTTAGTCAGCACATTAAGAACGAGTTTTTGTGTAGTAGTCTCATATAGTTTCTCACAGCTATTTGAAGGATTAAAGTGGGAACCCCTAGAGACTTGGAGGCTACAGGCTAGGCTTAGGCTGCTACATAAATTCAGAACTGGTGTGTTTCAGAGCGACACAGAGAATATTATCATGACACCTCATTACATTTCTAGATCTGACAGAAGCGATAAAATAAGAGAGTTACATTGCCGAGCAGATAGGTACAAAAACTTGTTCCAAATTGTGAGACATTCCTCATTCACATGCATTTCATTTTCTTTCAAAACCAAAAATATTGAGTTGCTGTATTTCGAGGTAAATTTTTAATATTTACTCCAGAGAGAGACATCTACATCTACATACTATCCAGCGAGCCACCGAGTAGGCGTGTGGCAAAGGGTGTTAGGACTCCAGCCGTGTAACGATGTAAAGGATAAGATTTCAGGAGGTGAAATGATGACGTGTATTATGGGAGTGTATTTAGTGTAGCTTAGTTTTTATTGTTGTCGCTTATTATGCGTGGAAAGAACGAATTTTGATACCCATTTGTTCAGCAATTTATCTCTCTCATTTAATCGCTTCTGTCAGACATAGAGATGTAGTTAGGCGTCTTGATAATATTTTATGTGTCTCTTTGAAACACACTACTTCTGAATTTCTCAAGCAACCTAAGCCTAGCCTCCGAGTTTCTTGAGTCTAACTCCTTGACCCCTTTAATAGTTGTGAAACACTATATGTTCGCTCGTAGCAGATTTCAACGAAGCGTGCAGCTTTTCTTTGTATTATATTAATTTTTTGGATAAACCTATATGAACAGGGTCCCAAAAGTTCGCGGTGTATTTGAAGTGAATATAGGGACTAGAGACTGGCATGCCAATTGCCCCAGAATCGAATCATGATAGCAATAATGATATTTGGTCGGTGAAATTCCGGTTCTAGCTTAGGTACCGTGTCGTTTGGTTCTAGCAGTGATTTCTCCGTCTGCCGGAATGGAAAATTAAACTGTAGACCCCTTGGTCCTATTCATATAGAGTAGGCTAATGCCCTAATATATGATATTTTTTACGGGTTTTTTAAGGGTTTTTTTATAACCCTTCCTACATTTCTTATAATATCCGTTCCATAATAACCTACCCTTCTTTCCTCATTAAAGTGAAAGACATCAACTGTCGGTTATCTACCTAACCAACCAACCAATAAACTTACAATTCATCACGTTTCTGGTAGGTGGATTACAAGTTCTACAATGTTTACACCTACCCATGCTTGTAAATTCCGAAGTCATGTGGTTAAAAGCAGAATTATTTTGGCTGGTGAATTATTCATTTAAGGGCTTGAAGATTAACTTTTATCGGAAAAACACGGATGGCAGTGATTTTATCCGTGTTTAGTTCGCCGAGTAATCCGAGCATTTGATACAGTTATTCTATTTTGCAAAAAGTTCCTTACGCGTGGAAATTGTGCGAGGAAACACTCAAGCGCTCCAACGGTTATTGCTGCGATAACGATCTTGATGCGGAAAAGAGTTAATCTCGGGTGTGGTGATCGGGAGATTTCCATTGGAGTGTAAAAGGCCTTTTAAGTTAAGGGAAAAGAGTTTTATCATTATTCGCGCTGGAGTGGTTTTAGATAATGATGTTCCGAAGTTTTAAGACTGAGGGGGGCATGGTGCTATGGTTGGCTTAGCACTGCATTGAAGTTATTTTTTAAATTGAAAAACTTATTGATAGGAAAGTTTTATTTTATTTTTACTTGAAGTTTCCTAATTCAAATATCTCAAAAATGAGTGAATCTATGAAGAAAAGCGGTTTCCTGCATCTTTTCACGCTAATAGGCGTTGAACTTTGTAGATTATGTGCGTTATTTCTTTTAGCTTGAGAATTTTAGCTCTAGGATTGGCTGACTGAATCTCGGCCGTCTTTCTAACTATGTCGCCTCCTTAACGCCCTTCATTCCACAATCTCTCTTTGTATCGCATTGCTAATTTTTTCCGTGGTTTACTACCCGTGGAATTTTACGTTGAATTTCGTTTCACAGGTAAAAATTGTAATAAGTTCATTAACTCAAAATTAAAAGAATATTCCCGAGAAATCATCGTTGAAATTTTGATCATACATTGACGTTGCCATACAAGCGCAGGTAAACAGCCTGAGGAATGCCAGTGCAACGTTACTTTTTCGTAGACACGTGTGTTTAATCGGAGATACATATCTGAAGCTAACCCAATGATTACCGACTGTCTGTAGAATTCCATCTTGACCAAAAAAATGTTTGCCTCGCCGAAATCACATCTGGACTCCTTAGACTCTGAAATTTATTTATTGCTACCATGAACGATGACGACTTGGGGGGGGAGGGGGTAACTAGAAAAGAACTATTACAGTTACTCAGAGATTTGAGTTCAGATCCAAGTCAAGTCAATAGATTTTTATAAATAGAGAAATTTTGCGTGTTTTACGCGTGTACCATTTACTGCACTTGAGCAATTGACTGCCGTACAATTTTCACTGTGAAGTTCTGCAAAGACTCTGGCGTTTATGTCCGTGGAGGAATCAATGAAATTTATGGAAAAGTTTGACAAGTCGATAAATGCAGCTTTTAAAGAGATTAGTGAACTCTATTGCATTGATGTTGTCCAGAATACAATTCGAATGTACGGGGGAGCCAACCGACGGCTGAGGACCAAGCGTAAAAGAGTGGAGAGAAAAATAAATGCATCAAAACTTGCGATTCTGCCTTTCATTTCTCATTAATATTGTAAAGGTGACACGTCACTCAACGATTTCGTCCGTCATCCACTCCGAGGCCGTCAAATTTGTCACCCCCACCCCTTCCCCCCTAAACATTTCCTTTACTCCTTTTTCCCCTATTTGACAGTGAACGAATTCTCCTGCTTCGGGTGGACTGATGTTTGATGGCGCGCGCGCAAATATAATGGAAAAATATCGCATTTTTTTCGCAGAATTGTAACTCTGAGACGCATAAAACGCTCGGCTTCGACCCCTTTACCATTTACACGCGACGGACGTTTCTAGGGCAACGCGTGGGTGCGCACCTGTGACTGCCGGAAGAAAATAAAAGACGAGAAGCCCGCGGTGATCCCACCCACTCGCCGTGTGACCTTTTGGTGGACTCTCTTGCAAAAGAGGGGGAGGGTTTTGTACCCTGGCTTTGCATGTACGCCCTCAAGGGACTCATCGCCCCTGCAGCCCACGAAATCCCTACTTCTTCCCCTCCCAGGGTTTTCTCTTCGGTGCTCCCTCCTTGTCCCTTCTCCTTGCCCTGTAGGACGTCAGGGTCCACTCCGCCTATGATTCTCATGAGATGCCGTCTTGACTTGTGGTGTCTCTCTTACTGCCCCCGCACCCTGGAGTCTTTTCTCGTCACCTTGGATCTCCATGCATTGTAAGACAGAGAGACTCTAGTTCCCTCCTCGTCCTGTAACCTGTCCACTCCCATGGATTAAATTGTAAAGATCAGATTCCTAGTCCTCGCAAAGCGACGCCAGGAAATCCGTGATTGATTCTAGCTGCGTTATTTCACTAGGGTCATCACCAGTTTTGAGAGTGCCATTAGCTGATTAAATACATACATACATACTCATCACGCCGTTCCATTCCGGGGTAGGAACAGTCAAAATGTCTCACTCATTAATACATAATTGTACACCTAACTCTGCTTCAATAATTTCCTCCATACTGACCTATCCTTGCAAACCTCTTTTCCCTCATTCACCCCAATACACTGTTTCATACACGCCCTCCTGTTTTTAAGACTCCAAATATTCCTCCTCCTAAGAATTTCCTCGACCACATTCAACCACAACTTTCTCGGCCTACCTCTACCTCTCACACCATTCTTTCTACGCTCATATATCTGTTTCGTTATTCGACTCTCATCCATTCTCTCAACATGGCCAAACCAGCGAAGCACACTCCTTTCATACACGTCCATTACTGGAACATTTAACCCACATTCATTCATGACCCACTCATTCCTGACCCTATCCATCCTACTTTTGCCGCAAATACTCCTCAGATAACTCATACCCACGGCGTTTAGTCTACTTTTATGTCTACTGACATACCCATGTTTCACTACCATATAGCAAAGTGAGAAGAAGCGTTTTCACTACATGCGTCTCTAACACATTTATCCATAAATACATTGAACAGCCATGGAGACATTACGCATCCTTGCTTTAAACCCCTCTTTATTACAAACCAATCACTCAGAACCCCGTTAACTCTTACACTTGCCTTACTATTGTCATTCATCGCCATCATAATATTCAATAACTGCCCATTCACTCCATAGTCTCTTAAAACCTTCCTCAACTTCTTTCTATTTACTCTGTCATATGCCTTCTCTAAATCGACAAACGCACAGTACACTTTCTTTCGGACACTCATACATTTTTCTATCACTTGCCGAAGTGCAAAAAGCTGGTCACTTCATCGTCTCCCAGGCATAAACCCACACTGCACACCCCATATTCTGTCGGAAGTAATATTCCTCACTCTTTCGATTAATATTTTACTGAACAATTTTCCCGGGATACGCAATAAACTAATGGCCCGATAATTATTAAATTCAATCTTTCCTCCCTTACCTTTTACAACGGAACGATGATAGCATTCTTCCAATCCGCTGGAACAACAGAAACCTGTTAGCATAAATTGTATAGTTCACGCAGCCTACAAATTAGTAATTTACACCCACATTTCAACATTTCACTGAATATCCCATCCATGCCTGCAGCCTTCCCATTTTTCAATATTCTCACAGCCATTTTGACCTCCTTCTCACTGATATCCTTTTCCATCATCACATTCTCACATACCACTTCACAAGGCTCATCCTCAACACCTGCAATATTATTGTACAATTCTTCAAAATACTCCCTCCAGCAGTCCCTAATATTGCTCTCGTCCCACATGATATCTCCACTTTTGCTCTTTACCGCATTCATTCCTCTACCTTCACCAATCTTAGCCATTTTTACCCACTTCAAAAACAGCTTTTTATTACCTTCAAAATCACTTTGCATTTTGTTAGCTTCATCCGCACGCATTCTTTCTTTGCTCTATTTCACAACAATTTTGCGTTCATTCTTTTTCTTTCTGTAAATCTCACATGCCTTAGTACGCTCTTCCTCAGATTTGGCAGCAATCATATTCTTGTACGCCTCTTTCTTTTCTCTGACTGCAATTTTCACTTCTTCATTCCACCAAGCCTCACCTTTCGTTCTTCCTACCACTCCTTTTCCACATAAACTTTCAGCACATTCCACAATCACTCCTTTTAAACTCTCCCACGGATCATTTACGTTCTCCTTTCTGATATGCTCGTCCCATTCTCTCTGCTTCAACGATAGAGCATCCTCAAGCATGCAACCATACCGCACTCTTACCTCACTGTCTAGCAACCTTTCCACTTTTACTCTCAACTGCTTGCGCGCAAAATATTTCCTTGGCACCCACTTTCTGCCCAGATTCACTTTGGAGAGTACCAAATAGTGGTCTGTTCCACATTCAATACCCCTCATCACTTGCGTGTCCCACACTGACTCTCTCAATCTCTCATCATACACAATAAAATCAATCATGCTTTTACAACCACCCCTTTGCCAAGTATACCTATGTATTCTCCAATGCTTAAACCATGTATTCGACACAAGCAATCCTTTTTCCAAGCACACACCAAGTTTTCACCATTACCATTCACTCGGGGGTCACCAAAAGGCCCAACCACTCTCTCAGATGCATCCCGCCTCACACCAACCCACCCATTCATGTCACCTCGTAAAATTATTCTCTCACCAGGATCACATTAATTAAAAACCTCTCAGTTTTTCCCAAAACTCATCTTTTATGCTGTCACTCTCTCCATCCACTGGTGCATATCACACCACAGTCACAACTCTCCTAATACCTACTTTCATGCGAACCCAGAGCAATCTAGGGGATACTAACTCGTACTTCATTACTAGCAACTTAGCTCTCTGATTAAATGGATAGATAAATATCTTTATTTTTGAGACAAGATGAAGGCTTTAGTTTCTTCTTTCACATAAAGCTCTGTTAATATCATGCTGTTTTATATACAGTAATAAAAATAATAAATGTAGGATACTGTATGATCCATAGGCTAAGTAATTATAAAAGAAAAAAAGAATGCGATTTATATCGGGAAAAACAGTGTAGCGAATGCAGAAATATTTTACCAATACATATGCAAAACCATTCGCTGTCCATACAATTGGCCATTGTCAGAAATAAATTAAACTAAAAAACTTGACATATTTAAAGTAATTAATCAGTACTCATGGCTAGTACCTAGTACATGTAAAAACTTTCTTCTCCTATCCATTGCGATTTAAAATGCTGTTTGCCAAACCGCCTATGGAATTTCTATGTTTCTGCTTCAACATGGTAGTGAATACTAAACACTCTGTCTTTGAAATTGTAAATAATTCTGAGGAATCGACTGGTAGATAAAATATAACAAAAGATTATAGTACTAAGAACTTACTTTTTAATTTAAGACAAGTTTAAGGGAGCGTATTGGCACAGACGTGTATTCCCTGATGATGGCATACAGTGCTGAAACCATGGTCGGCGACAAAAATAAAAGTGTGGAAATTGTACAAGTGTTTATTTTCAAATATGGTTTGCACAAGTGAATGGGCTGATACTCCCAAGTTATAAGTAATATTTTTGAATTTCTATGTTAAATTCTTTATTAGCCCTTTTAGTACAAACCTCAGTGAGCAGTGATAGTCGAGAGCCTATTTAGTAGGTGACGGTGCATATTTATGCAGTACAGTAGCCATCTGTACTAATTTGAAACCACGATAATATTTTTCTCAAAAATCTTCTTCAGTACCAATGTTGTTAGTTACATTTGCGATAGTTGAAAATGGCGCAAATCATCGTTATGAGGGTAGCAAAGGCCTCCTGGGAAAAATCTGCCCTTTCAATCCGATTAGTTTATTCTGACCACTGACGTTTCTTCTTAAAATTTAATTATATTAATAAACCTCGACATTGAAAATTTTCATGTAATAGAAAGTAAATTAAAACCAGTGGAGAAATAAATTAGATATTTTTTAATCTATAGAGTCCATACTCAAAGTATAGCAACAAAAATTTAAAATATAACGTAGAGCTGGATTTAAAGGAATAAATCGGTATGCTGTAGTTTACCAGAATGTCTCACATGAGAGTTTGATACACTCTGGACTGCGAGGGTGTAATGCGATCATTGGCTTATTTTTTCAGTCGTTCGGACTGTATTGTGAAAACCTACGCTCTATAGCAGTTGTTTTAGTTTGAGCGTTGAGAGGCAGGACCGCTTTTACATATTCGTTTTTTATTCCCGCGCTTTGTCACTGCTTGCTTCCTGTCAATAATGTGCTTGTGGGAATGATACCGACTTTGTTTAGACAAGAAAAAAAGCACCAGCAGGCGTAGCAAGCTACTGCCTGAATCCTATGGTTTAACAAAAGCTTCCCGGTGAAATAACACGCGCTGTCATGGTTATCTATCTCCGCAAATAAACGGATGTGATTCGTTAATCCGCCCACAAAGTACACAATATATTTGCTCAATATAACGCTTCACGGGGACTCAGTCCGTTTAAATACCGGAGGCAATCAACAATTGCTTTTGCCCAAACTTGCTCTTTGCCGAGTCAAATCATGTGCCTCCCTTAGCTAGGGACGCCAATGTCGCGGTCCAGAACCTGTTTGTGTAGGTGTGGTGGCGAGGATTCGCGCGTGAACAGTGTTTCAAGTTCATTTTCCTCTTTTTATTGAGGAAGGCAGGAAAGTTACCCCCCCACCTAGTCTGTTTTCTCAATATGAGTTGCTACGCAAAAGTTTCCTAAATTCTTCCGTCGCGAATGAAAGAGTTCTAGTGCTTCAAAAGGCCACCAGATGCCACTTATTACATTATTTGTGTACAAGTGAGCTAAGCAAATTCGTTTTTGGTGAACGTGTTCATTAGTTATGAGAACTATTTTTTTATTGCTTTCTACTTGAATTGCGATTTCACGATGACATGTGGGGAGGTAACAGTGCGTTTGCATAAAGTTTTGCATGAAAAATAGAGAAAACCGAGGCAGAAACATGTATTTATTGAGGCAAATATTTAGAAGCAATGGATTTGTCTGGACCATAATTACGAGTGGTGTAAATGTATAGTAGTCAACTTGGTAGAGCATCAAATGTTGATCATAAACTCGCCTTGTAGGTGGCCGATCTGAGCGTTGAAAGTACATTTATTCACTGTAGATTATGCTAGTGATAAGTCCATTCCTGCTAAACACCCTTGTGGTGGCTTACAGGTTGATAAGTAGATGTAGACGTACAAGCATTACGACTAAAACTGCAGTCGCTGTTGTCCGGGCTGCGGTTATGAGAGATCACAGAAGGACCATTCTAGAACATTGTGCGACTATCGTATGGCACTTGTCCGAGGATTTTGATCATAGAGGATTTTGTTTCGAAAATTCAATATGATACGGAAAAATCTACTTCTACATACTACCCTGCGAGCCGCCGCATGGGCGCTGGCAGGTGGTGATTGGACACCATCAGTGTAAAGACAGAAACGTCATCTACTGAAAATCTGCCGGTTTAATATGATAATTAGTTCCTTTCCAAGGTTTTTAATGGTGGTAAAAGCTAACTATGATGTCGAAACCAAGCAGTAATTTTCTCAATTGAAGAGTATTTGTCCACCGCCCTCCAAAAAGATCGGCAAATAAAAACAATGTCAAGTCAGTGCTCATCTATTTCTTCGACTAAATTTTTGAAGGGATTATCAATGAAGAGTGAGGCCCTCCTAGTACAGCACTGAATTCGGTATTCTGCCGTGATTTTATGAGGTGTTTGAGTAGGGGCGGTCTTTCTCGCCCACTTTCTCATCATTATATACGTTTACTGATGCTTCAATAGTATCACAAGAAAAACGGAAAGGATGTCATGGCCTGGAACAGTAAAATGTATTCACGCATGAGAATACATTTTAAATACGTTTTATTTAGTAAATACGTTTTATTCCACACATAAAATTATTTTATGATCGCGTATTTTGATCAAAAAAGATTTGATTCGTTTTGTACTGCAATGAATGTAGAACGACGTCGCTAGCTTTGGAAAATTGACGATTTGTGTCCGATTTTGACGAGGAAGACTGGAAAAAAATCTGGATTTTCGCTATAAAATTAATTTTCCCATTGAAATCAAATACATGACGAGCTGTATATTGGCTGTACAAGTTGGATCCCCACCGTTGCAATACTACCAATTCACAACTAAGTAACAGCTACATTCTACCGGGTGGAATGATCAACCGTACGGGAAATTCCAATTGAGGAAGCACAAATTTGCACCCTAGATAACGCGCCCGGTTGTTACTTGGATCGGCATCGACAAAGGAAAATCGTGAAATGCGAAATATAAGTAAAAATTTCGGAGGGAAAAAGAGTTGGAGCCAGATTTTTCTAACTAGAGCCGTGGCTAATCCGTCCCAAGCATGGGCACCCGGCTTTTTCCCCTAATGGGAGTAAACGCAACGACTCAGATTTGCTGTTGTTGTGGCAGAATAAAGGTATTACCGCCATTCTCCGAATTGCTTGATCTTCACGCGCAAATAAACGAGTGAATGCTTTCAAGTTAATTTGGACAATGGCGTGCCTTTAATACTATAAAAAATTATAAGCTTTACGACTACTATAAGTTAGAATTTTTTATATCACCGAGAGATTATTTACTCTGAAGAATTAATGTTGAAATCTCATGAATTTAATTATGGTGAAGTTTATTGGGCACAATCATTTTCTCCAAATATTTAAAAGAAGATTTCCGGCATAGCATTGTGTTGCATTTAAAATAATTTAAGGACCAAAAAGGGGTAAACATGCACTCTTTTTTATTTTTATTTTAACCATTGTTTAAGCTCTCTGAATGCCATCTTCAAGGATTAAAAGGACTAGTTACAGCAGGTAAGGAAGGGGCAGAGTGGAAGGAAAAATACTTGGGTTAAGGTGGAGTGGGGCGAGGTGAGGTCAAGAACTAGAATGAGGTGGAATTAATGTCAAGTATTTATGCGACAGCTAATCTTCCTGCATAAGTCCTTGGTGCAGGAGGTTGCAATGGGTTTAGCAGGAGTCGATATTGGGAAATGTAATAAATATAAAAGATAGAGGTAATAGGGGACAAAATAATTGAATAGTTTGAGAATGTGAATAATATTCTCAATCCACATGATGTACTAAATTAATCTCTCAAACACAAATTTAAGACAAGTTTAGGCCACTCGGCGAAAGTTAACAATGTGAATGTTCCTTCTCTCTATTTTATTTAGAGTTGTTTTCTTTATATTTGTTTCTGCCTATATGTATTCGATGCACACCACATCCATCCAAGGCGCTTCATAATATACTAATATTTTACCTACAGCAGCGGAGTGTGAAACAACAGTTGAAATTCGGCATACAGGAACATGTGGTTCTGTAGACGAATGCTTCATCAAAAGATATTGAGATAATCAACGGTTTAGTTTATCCCTATTTATAGCGAAAGATGAAATTAAAATTAAAGGTTTTAATTGTTTAATATTTAAAGCCTTTAAATTAAATTTCAGGCATCCTCCAACCAAATCATAACCGTAGTATATGACATCCCCATCGAAAGTTCAAACCTGATTGTTTATTATTAGCAGTACAAAAAAACCATACAGCGACTGATTTCGGCTCGTTATGGCTGAAGAAATCTTCCAGGAGTTTGGTCTTTGTACGTAGAAAAACCGTAACATTCCTCATGCATCTTCCAGCTTTTTTACTTCCTCAAAAAAGAAAACTTTGCTCCACTAACACCCATATTCGTACTCAGAGCAGTGACTACTTTTGAACAATGATTTTACAGGCCCGGCCTTGAGAGCGGTCGGGCTTATGAGACAAAAGAAAGAATTGTCGATGGAGAATAAATAAATTGAAATAGTTTCCCGTAAACAACGTTTAATACCGATCTTTTGCGTTTTGAAAAGCAGAATAATATATTGATAAATATATTTTGCTGATATTTTTATCAACTCTGTATTGTAGAGCCTTTGGAAGCAGAGCAATTTATATCTGCATGAGTTAAATTATTTACCAGGGAATTATATGGCTGACAACATTACCAATATCACTCTATGACGCTGTATTTTATATGCCCTGCTCCAAAATATGATAGAGTAATTGTAAGAAGTGGGGAAAAATTCTTAACGTTTCACCTGTTTCTCATTGTAAAATCATAGTATGACTCTTCGTGAAGCAAGATAGAACTTCAATTTGATTTAAAGAAATCTACTTTATATTTACTGAAAAACGCATTTTATAATGTCCCAAATTTGTTCATTTCGTAATTGGTAATTCTTGGACAGTAATGTTTTGGAATGGAAAATATAAAATTCGCTATGCTACAAACAGTGTTTATACAAAATATATTAAATTTTTAGCATTAGATTTAAATCTTGTTCGAATATATTTCTATCAGTCAAATTTTATATGATTTGAATGTGTGTCATTAACCTTATTACCCGAAATTCGTAAGATTTAGTTAAATATAGTCATTTATAATTTCAAGTCTACAACGTAAAATCCCGAATCATCTGTTATTCATATTATCTTCATCATCAGGTGTTGTGCTGAACAGCAGGCTCCATCTACCGTCAGTATCTCCATCCGTTCGTGTCCCTCGCCTGTTTCTTGGTGTCCTTCCATGGTCCTATCATAATCTCATCCACCAATTCCGGTCTTCTCCTACCTCTTATCTTCTTCCCCTCTAATGATCCTTCAAGAGCTGTAGTTATCAACCCCTTCCCTCTGAATGCTCAACTAAAACTTATATCCTATTCCAAATGGTAGTAAGGACTATTTAGTTTTGTCTATTTTTTATTTTTCCATATAGAACAGTCTATGCTAACCAAATACCACCATCTACTTGCTTTGTGGGATAAAATTTCTTTCGGTAAAAACTCCATCTACGATGCAGGCAATACTCAGAAACGCTTCCCATGTTTTTAAAGCCACTTAACATTCACAATTGCTTCGTTATGAGCATTGAGGTGAATAGAAGGGACTTAAAACCATAAAACTATTACCTGACTGTAAATTGGTCCACCATAGTGCTTCCCCATGTTCTTTTCTTGCTTTTTTATGGATATCATTTGCCTTATAAGAGTTAAACAAGCAAGAATATCTGCCTTATTTTGAAAACATCAGCCAAGAAACTCTCTAAAAAAATCCATTAGTAACTTGGAGCTATTGATTTTACTCGGTTTTACTATTTTTGGCCGTTAATACGGATATATAGATACGGATAAATAGAAAAATACCCGCGAAGAATGCATTTTCAATAAGTAAATTCATGCTGATTTCAAGAGAGTAATTGCTGATGATAAATATCTTAAAATTGTATGATTAGTGAGTTAGCCTGTAAAGTGCTAATGTAAATCCGGGGAACAAAGTAGCAGACCTCGTTACAGCGTAAAGGATTGACTACCATAGCAAGCGCCTTCTCCGTCTACTTCAATGGCTATGGGCCTTTATTCACTTCGCCTTCTCAGAGGTTCCGAATTCAAAATTAGTGCCGGTCGTCAACGGATCGGTTCACCAAAAACGCATAGCGAAGGTTTCTTTTCTTTTTTCAAAATTTCACCTATATAAAAGGAAAACAAAATTCAAATGAAAAAATACTCGTTCGTCTCCACTTTGTACAATGGATACTTCTAATTTAATTATAATGTGGGATAATAGACTGCTACCGAATATAATGACCCCAATACCTACGTGTATTCTTAATTAGAATAGATTTTGCAAACAGAATTTGCTTTTTGCATAAATAAGGTCAATGAAACAATATCCTGTCTGAATTTGTACTTAAGTTTTAAATTTTAAATGAAATGATTAGTTTTATCGAGTTTTTAATTTTTATGATCGCCAATGGGAGAAAAATAACTTCTCTGAAACATGCTAAATGGCAGAAAACATTAATCCTGTCGAAGGTTTATTGAAAAATCATATTTCTATCTCCAGTTACCTCTGAAATGGGGTACACGTAAGTGAAAGATATTACTGGTGTTTCCACCTGGCGCATATTTCGACATTAGAAAAGGAGCTATGTTTAAGATTCCTAGTAAGAACTTCTCACTCCAATGGTAGGTTATGGCATTCGTTAGGATAGCTCATGGAGAAAAATGATCCAACATCGCTGTAGTGAAAAATATCCTTAACATTCCGCCACCACGGAAAATTTAAAGCTGTTACATGGTCCGGTTGAGGATGAAATTTAAGATGACCTCTTCTGATGTCGACGAGAAGCCAATGATTTCCTTCTTGCTCTCCAAGCTCTCTATGAAAAGAAACCATCCTGAAGCTTTTTCCTGCGTCTTTATCGCGTAGCTTTGCCAAGGTTGTTCTTTCAAGATGCTGCATGGATCGTAAGGAGGCTCAAAGTGTACAAAAAATATTTTTTTTTTGGAAATTTATAGTGTATGGAAATGCGAGTTTATTCTATTTCTCAACAAGAAATACAGTTAATTCCATCTAAATAAAATGTTGAAATCTGCTTCACGGCCTATGAAACCAAAGTACAAGTTTCATACTTGATTCCATTGAAAATCAAGATCTCCTGAATTAATTTAGGAAATGAATTTTGGAAAAAATCTACATATTGCTTCATTTGTCATGCATGCATCTCATTATTATTTTATTGAAATATGATGGTAATCATCTTGCGTTCACACTGCTACAATTATTTTTCCTTTTCAGTGATTTGTATCGTATTTATTTCTTACTCTTGTATTTATTTCCATTTGTGTTCCATCGATCACGACGCTACGTAACTCAAAGTATTTTTAAACTTGATAATTTTTCGGATAATTTTACGCAGCATTGGATGAAAATCGATGCATGGCACAGATGAACGGCGCAATAACCAATTATTTGAGGTAAGGTCCTTTGAGTTAAATACCCTTAGTTTTATCACGGAACGGTGACTCTCCAGCGTCATGTAATTGCACGGTACGTGGCTGGCCGACTCATAATTAAGGGTTTCTCCCATGTCCCCCGCCCCACATTTTCACGCATGAGGTTAGCGACGGGTATTTTTTATTATTGCCTGAGACATCGTTAAGAGATCGAATTCTAATTGGATATTGTTCTCAAATTAGGTAATTTAGATGACTTTTAACCAATTTACTCTCACTTCATTATATGTTTTGGCTTTCAATCCTTAGTGTAACAGACTACAACCCTCCGATGCACCTTATACCATACTGATTCCTTGTGTGTCGAAGATAATAACGCAGATGACGGTTGGAAATGCAGCCAAATAGTAAACACGAGTAAAGCCTTTCCATATCATCATGCACCCGATCCTAATACTGAAATCCCGTGGATAGGATAGCATTGATAAAGATATAGAAACGTTCACCCGGTGTTTTCCTCGAGAAGAGTCAATCACGTGACCGGAGAATGCATTTTGGCAGCTTTGTTTAAATGATACCATCGTTAAAAAAATTACTTTTCATTTCTTCATAAGCCAAATCAGTTTGTTTAAGCTGCCCTTATATCTTGGACGAATTTATGCTTGGATATGTAAATACTAGCAAATATATCACTCTTTCTCACATCCCTTTCTCTTTGTCTATCCCCCGGAGTTCCCAGGGGGACTATTTCATATTATTTTCCCTCCATAATCGTTATAAAATTCCAATTCATACGCTACATCGTGTTATTATATTTTTAACAACTATTACGCATCAGATTTTCGTTCGGGTAGTCGTATTTTATTCTATGCGGTGAGATCCATTCTATCCGTGGCTTTGCTTCAATATATTTTGCTTGCGCAATAACATCTTAACAAATTCCTAAAGGTTATTTCTCTTAATCAGTCATGCACAAATTTCTGGTGACAGAGCGGCAGGACTGGAGAGTTCCACCATGCACGTCTGTTGGGTAAGTAATCCCATAGAATCCTTTAATATACGCTTATTTTGCATGCTGCTTCGTTCCTCACTTGTCCTTCTATTTAATCTTTTATCTTAAGTAATGACCGAAGTCACGAAAGTACAGTGCCCACGTCTTATTTCAACGGCGAGGTGAGTTTGTTTTTAGATCGAGGAGAAACAAAAATAATATCCGGGGATTATGCTTGAACCCACTCAGAATGATTCCGGGCACGTAACTAAAGAGTCACGTGGTATAACTACGAGGGATTCTAGATTTTTATTCGTTCAAAACCCTCATAAAAATGTCAAGCAGCCTTCCCGATTGAGTTTTTATCGCGGATATATTTTTAATGGGGCTAAATGTCGCGATGTAAGGCACTTAAACAATATATTAGATTGATTAGTCATCTATTCGTGTTGTTAAGCTCAACAAAATCTCCAACCGTCGGTTGTTGTACCACGTGACTCCCTAGTTACGTATTCAGAATCATTCAGTGAGTCGGCCAACACCTTCTCGACTCAAGAAGGTGTTGACTCGGCACGGTCGATCCTCTGAAACTCCGTGGCTTCAACGTCAAAGCGCCCTGCGGGTCTCAACTTATGAATGGATATGTGTGTAATTGACGTGACTGTGATGTCAAAAATTTGGTCACTACCGAGACTTGGAAAGTCCGAAGTTCTGAAAAATAACCCTCAAGGTCCGCGGTCACAAACAATTTCAGCGTCCACTCCTTCCTTTCAATTCGCTCATCTCTTTCATTTGAGGAACACTGCAAGTGTTTTATCATAATTATCTCAGAGTTGTTAGTAGTTGAATTATAACTGCCCATGACTGTTAGATGAGCAGGAGAAGTAATTATTTTGTTTTGAAACTCCTCACTTTCGCTTAAAATGCGGCCTAAAAATAATATCAAGAACTACACCGCGCTCGGCGCCAGGATGACCGTGAAGGAGGGAGTCTTGAGGATCTCAGAGTAGTTGACAACTCACGTTAAGAAGGGGAGATTCGTTTTTATCCTTGACTGGCTCCACTCTCCCTCGACCCGCGTGAATGGCGAGCTTATTTTAATTAACACCACGCGGCGCTCACGCTGCTTCCCACCAAGAACTTCTTAATTTCCGCACCACACGCGCTCGGTAATGAATGCACGGCGCTGCACTCCGGGCGCCGTTTTAAACAACTGCGTCTCCGTCGTGAGCGTCGTCTCCTCCTCCTCTGTCTGTCACGTCAATCCTACCCTCCCCATCCGCTCGTGGCCGTGTCTGTGCTTTATACGTTTTGCTCCCGAAACCCCGTTTTCTTCATTGAGCTATCCCCTCCAGGTCGCCCCGTCGTCAGTCCCTAGAGGCCGACCGAGGATGCGCTATCGTTTAGGGTGGGGTAAATAGGGTTACGGCCGGGATACCGGTGGAAGAAATGAGGAAGGTTTTATTCTGAAACCTCCCTAACCTTCGGTGTGCCTCGCTGAGAATAATTATCTCGTAAAGCGGGTAATAATTGTAATCTTGAGCCTCCAGACTCCGTATTCGCGGGGTTTTTACTTCTCCGTTTATATCCGAGACATTGAAGTACGTTGCCAAAGCAGAATTAATGAAAATAGTCTTCTTATTCGATTTTTTGTACTCGGAGAAAGTTCGTCATTTTTCCTGAAGTAGTATCAGTATGAAACGTAATGACTGTAGTCTCGAGTTTCCAGACTCTTTCATAGATGAGTTTTTCTTCCCGTTCACACAACAGCCGTTGAAGAAGATTTGATAAAGATGCTCTAGCAGATTTTATGGGAACAGTTTCTTTAATCACGTATGCATGGGAAATGTTCCTCTATTTTTGTATGATATCATAATTTATGATATCAACTTTTTATGGCTCATTGATGCTTTTCATTCAAGACTTGTTTTCTTGAGGTTTCTTCATTCCAAGGTTATTTCTGTTTCAGGATAATAAAAAGGCCTCTTATGTCACCTGCTGTGCGCAGAGCCATTTGCGTTCAAGGTTCTCCTTGTCTTCTGGAGGAAATATCAGGAAGGTACTCCACGAATCATGGCAACATTTGCTGTTTTAATGGTGAGTTAAGACCAAGTTTTTTCCAGTATGAACTTCATTCATTTTAATTGCAGTTTACTTGCAATATTCAGCATAAACCGGGCTCCAAAAAACGAATTATTATTTGCAATCCGAATTTTATGGAGAAGTGTATAAATACATAGCTCTGCCTTCTCTAAATATTGTGATTATTTCTTTGGCAAGTAATTGTCTATTGCCCAAATTTCCTAGGGACCACTTCATTATCGGCCGCTATCATCACAACTTTCATCAAAACGCTATTTTTGTGCAGCTCTTAATAGAGAAGACGAACCATCGGTCATTCATGCTTCATTTTAGAAGCATCCTTTGAAGTGGACTGGCTATTAATACGTAACAGTTGCGTAGCAGATTTGAATGGTGGCCGTGCTTTTCGTATTTAAGGAATTTACCTACGATTATTACTTTTGATCCAATCTGATGGAAAGTTTTGCTCAAGAGAAACAAAATCCAAGTTACATATCTTCATAAATATGACTCAATGATAGAAAAAAGAATGTTTTAAATACTAGTTTCATGTTTACCCATTTCCTTCGAACTCCTGGCATATTGGCATTGACACAATGATTGAGAAATTATTTATGAAGATAATTGTGAGATTGAAAACCATACAGCTCCTCAAGAGGTCTTCAGATCCCATTTTATCTCACCTGTTGTTACCTCTAGGCTAAGATTGGAAGTTGTGTTTTCATATAAATCCAAAATATTTACTCCTTCTCTTACAATTAGAGCGATACATTGATATGGAGTTGGGTATCGCTCCCCAATTTCCCGCCTTTAAATTGTTTGCTCTCTCCATTAACTGGCTTTTACGAAAGGATTAATTAAAAAGTTTTGTCAATAATTTACTACTGAATCCTAATTTTTTTAGCGAATGAAAAAGTTTGGTTCTTTTTAATGCTCTATACTCCACTCAAAGACGATAATTTGTGTATTTTTACGAAATAATGTCATTTTTTAGCGAGGCTGGGTCTCGTGGGGTGACAAATGTTTTTTCGCAACAATGAAATCCATGAAAATCAGTGAAATGGTGTCAAATCTTGTATTTTTTGACCACTGACTGGCGGTAGTTGAAATTAATTCAGTCAACGGCCATCCAATTTCGCAGATATCTTTTACCTCATAAAACTTGTGTCAACGCATTCTTTGCGGAATAATATGGGGTTCGGCGATGAAACTCACACGACTCTAACAAAGGCGTTATCCATCGCCATTACGAATCCATCTTTCTCTAGTTCTTACGGTCTTGCTTGATGGTCACTTTCCAAGTAATACTCTATGCCATAAAATCCTTAAAAACTACGTCGTTTTCCCTCTACGCAGGCACCAGGCACCAGTGACAACGCTACCGGTCAGTTTCCGTTTAGAATTACTTGTTAAGTTTTATAGTCATATTTGATGTCTTTGCACTATAACTGACTGATATAATCTATGAGTTTAATGATGGATTTCTCTCTGTTTTGTGGATAAATTATAGCAAATAGGACGAATAGCGATTTGGATACTAGGTCAACACATGCCCTTCCATATCGTTAGAATTGATGTATTACAGACATGTCGGTTTGTGGAATAAATTTATCGAATGTTGAGCGTTGATTTCCCTCATTTATGTTACATTGGAAAATTCTGACTGTTGTTGCCTCGGGAATGGAAAATGAGCGCTTGAGATGCGCGGATAAAACTCGATTATCGGATGCTTCAACATCCCATGTGTCGCACGATTCTCGCGTAATTAGAGATGAGTGGCTTGCGATCGAAAGTGGTCCAGATCCATGAACGTATCCGCTTTAATTCTAAAAATACAAAATGCATGTTTTCTGAACCTTAAAAAGTTTCCCGTCAACAACCCCATATTAAAGGCCTTAAGGGAAAATTTGAAACAATTAGTCAAGCTATTGTAAATTTTCTGTGCTTCTTTGCGCTATATCATATATCACGAACCAAAGTAAACTTAAGTGTAATGCTACTATCTTCGGTAGGGAATTGATTCTCTGTTAAATTATATCACGATTTGGATGCATTTTATTTAGGTTTTCCATTCGGTAGCTTATTGGTTTATCGTCCTTCTCAGGAGTGTGTTCTGTTGTTCTCGGGGTAAAATAATAAAGGCATTATACTTTGCCAGATAAATAATGGCAGTGGCAGTTACCGAAACCAGTTTTCTGCCATGTGAAAGTGAGAAACTTTTCCCTCTTCTGTCATTGGAAAAACGTGAATTTTTTCTCGTTGCCGTCTTTGCCGCCAAATTTTCCCTCCGTGAATGCAGGTATCAGGTTTCCCTTCCCTCATCCTCTGGTAGTTAATCCGAAGATTGGTTGGCAGCAGCTTGACTGGTTGGCACTCTCCATCCCTCACGTCTCTCCCCCTTCCTTTTCATTTTCTCGTAGCTCTTACATTCGACATCCTTCATTATCTGGTCTATAAACTGGAGCCATGGTCTTCCTCTGGGCCTTTTTCCGTTAATATGTCCCCTTTGTCCCATTATATGCCCTATAAGTTGGACTCTTCTGTCAACGGTCGATTGCCATAAGCTTCTTTTCTCCTTCATTTCATAAGGTTTCCCTTAGTACGTTAATATTCCATTTTACGAGCATTACTAACTGTAAATACTGCTTGTAATACCGTATTTATAATAAAAATAAATCACATTCGTTCAGCGTATTTGAACGCCACTTCTCTACATCGCGTTAAATTAATATTTATGTGTATCTTTAACGAACCATGTAGCCGAAGTACCGATTTCACGAGTGGGTGAGCGTGGCATTAAATTAGAAATCTCTAAAACGACAGAAAAATAAAAAGTTTATTTTTTTTGGTAATGGAGCAGTAATCCGAAATTAGTAAAATGTAAATGAACTCATTCGCAAGGCTAATGGACTCGAAGAATATTTTGAGTGTTCGCATTAATTAAATGGAGGGTGGGTGGCAGCTATAATGGAAGAGGATGATTGCCAGTGGTCGAAACGGTGTGTAATTTTATATTACAGACGGCCACACTAAATACAGTGAATAGAATCCTACCCATTCTTTGGAAAAATAACCAAGGTTTCGTGCTTTTTAATTTTTTCTCGTATTTTTGTTACACCTGGAGAATGATATCGGTATTAGTATTATATGAAACATCATGTACCATAATTAGATCTGTGATACTTTTTGTTGTAATCCAAAGTTTTGAGAGTTCAGATCGGGACCACTATAGCCAAATTGAATGTGAGCGCACTGATGTTGCGTAATTTGAATTAGAAAACTCACGAGCGCGTTTCTTATGAAATTGTACCGATTATAGTGGATTTAGCGGGAAGAAAATATAATTCCCGATTTCGACTGACCTTATCTTTTAAAGATTCAGAAAGTTGTACACAAAGCATTGTATTTAACCTATATGCGTTGAGGTAATTTTTAAACTTTACCACCAGCTCCAACAATCCAAACTTATTAAATAAAACCTCAAAATGCCACTTACTGTCTAAAATAACATTACGTAAAACATAATTAATGCCTTAAAATAATAAACTCTATATATTACAGAGCCACCTAGTGACATTCAGATAAGTTTCACTGCGTTGGCTTTGGTTTATTATATTGTATTTTACCAAGTTTTGTCGCGCCTTCTGGTTTCGGAAGTCGGTCCATTCTGATCAGGGAACTCGGCTTTTCCTATCACATCAAGTAATTTTGTTCATGCTGTTCCATTAAGATAATTCATGTATACATAAGATTCTTTGAGGGAGGACTGGGCTCCACTTGCATAGTCTCTCTGGTGCTTAAATCTCTCTTGAGAAATTTTCTACTGGCGAAGTCACACTTTACCTTATTGTAAATATTATTCTCGTTCTAAAGTATGGAAGCTCGGAGTTTTTAGTCACTCAGACATAACTGCAGTCATCTGGGTTTCCTGTCAGAAAACGGCCTGCGTATGTTACTTCGTCTCAAAATTCACCAAAAACTCTAATGGATAACAGTTTTGTTTGCAAAAAATTTGGCTTAGTCAAATATTTGCTGAAAATGCATGATCCAAAAAAAAAGCAGCAACAGTAAGGCCGGGAAGGTATCTAGGAATGGTTCTATGGAATTATACGTCACTGCACTCTGGAGGCGGGGATTGTGGCTCAAAATGTGTCCTACAATCTCTTTGGATATTACTTAATTTGTGCCGAAATGAGACCAGTTTATTCACAATTTTTAATTTTGAAATTTATATGGAATTAGTAGTACCTGAGCACTTTATCGTGGGTGCGTCCGCTTCCTTGTGTTGCTGTAAGCAGCCACAAAGGTCTCCACTGTTTGCGACAGAGATTTATTCGCCGGAATAAGGCAACAGCAAGCGGGAATGAATTGCTTTTAGGATTATTTTCCTCAAAGAGCGACTAGATATATGTGTCTTCCTCAGCATAGCTTTACGCTCGCCCTTGTTGGCGTAAGTCAGGAGATTATCTTAGGAGGCATGGGATATCTTTTTCGCGGCTTATTTTCCCCTCCTTCCCATTTAATATTTTGTACTCATTGCTTTAAGCTTCTACCCATCCCTTCCCATCTCTATGACGAACGGTTCGCGAATAATTAAGCGAAAAAAAAACAATTTGTCTCTGGCTTAACCATGGAGAATATTATTTTTTGAAAATTAAGTGAATCTTGAGCTAGCAAATAACTTTAAGACGTTGTTACTAACCATTCTTTTCCCTTTCTTGACATTTCCAGAAATTTCTATTCCATCTCTCATCGCACTTCCTGCCATAGACTATTCTCTGCCATGTCACGAAATAAGATTCCAAAACTGTCATAATATTTAGTCTACTTTTCAACTACATTTCAGTGGTAGATCAGCAGTCACCTTAAATTTTATCGTAAAAAAATACCAAAACTCTTTGCAGCTCGAGTCATTGCTTCTCAAAAATTCACATCCGTGTATTCCAGTTGCAACGAAAACTCTTATTCGCTTCGATATAGAGTCTGAGAGAACTTATGAATTATTCTTGGTCCAGTATAGTCGGAAAAGCACTTATTCATGTCTGACGATGAGACTATTTTGGTCTCCTCCGCCCTCTGCATACATTTCTCCATGTGTCATAACGTACTAAGTGGAGCTAAACCTGATATACACTTCGTGTTGGAGGCGTTTAGGATTGAAATGGAATTCTTGTGCGGTTTCTGATAGAATCTGGATAAAAATACTTGTGAATACCACGCAGTGTTGAAAATATAGATGAAAGAAGAATAATCGACATTTGTTGTCTTTAAAGCCAAGGATATGACATATGTACGCGGAGAAATTCCATTCATGTTTACGAAGATTATCTGTCGTGCAAAAATAATACTGACACATAGGAGCGAATTCAAACACCGAATATTATGTTTGTGATGCTTCGATGTGATGTTAAGGAAATCATTGTCAAGAATTACTCTTCCTATCATGGAGAAAAATTCATTTTTGCTCAAATAATGCTTGCAAAAGCAGAATGTAATGGGAAACTCAATTAGTTCTCCATAATATAATCATAAATTACGACTCCATAATATAAAAAAAAACAATTCTTCTCCATCAAATTTTTGTTCGAACGTATTTGAGGAAATAGACCTTCAAAACCATTATTTTTTATGTCTCTCGTTGGAAAAATTTGAAGAATTTAATATAAATTTTCCTATTAGTTATAAATTTAGTTGAAAAAATATGTTCATGTAAACGTTATCAAATTAAATAAATAAAAATATTCCTAGTTTCTTTGAAAGTTCCCTGAAGAAAAAGGCATTTTTAAAATTTTGATTCCCAGTCAAAATCTTATTTTCCTGGTATTTATCAACGCTTTTTTCCTGGAGACGTTTATCGTTGTAGAAACGTTGAGAAAATTTTTAACTCCCAGTTGGTTTGATGGAACTTGGGTTACAAATATGTCCTTCTTAGCGAGTTTTAAAACGACATATGACAAAATAAAGGTGAGAGTCTTTGGCGTTGCTGATTGTGAGTGGAATTCTACCACGAAGGGTGAAGAAAACAGCTATTTTACAAATTTGTGTGAACAATTATGGTTTCGGTGCAGATGTGAATCTGAAGTTGATGCGCTGCGTCGAAACGATGTTTGTAAAAAATATACTTTTATAGAATTTCCTTGTTTTTTCATCCTAATCACGGTATTTGTCGAAAGAATTTAAAATAAAAAATTACTTAAATTTTATTTTATTAAAGCATATGTGGTCTTTCTATGAACAGCGCCGTTAGGTAGACATGCTTCCTGAAAAACTTTGACCGTTTTGCGTCAGCTTAAGCCTGATTACTACACCTTGTAACTGATAAAATCACAAATTTCCCTCGACGGGCTCTCGTCGAAACATCTCCTGCCGCACGACCAAATGGAAACTTGTTACGTAATTTGGGGGATGCTGATTCAGTGCACCTTCCATCGAGGCCTGAATCTTTTGAACCTCGTCTCCCCATTGGCTGTTCATGCGTTCCACCCTCCTTCCCCCTCTCACTCCACGTCTAAATATTTCGCCCCTAAATTTCATTCCATTTCTCGCCGCCCTCCACATCAGCATCGCTGCATCTTTCCCCCTCATTTCCCCGCGTCATTCCCTCGCATCGTCCCATCGCTTCATTTCCACCTTCCACCCTCTTCTTCCTCTGCTTCTCGCACACACACATCGCTCCTCCTTCCTTGTCCCTCCACTTCTTCCCTCTCCCACTCCCCCAAGTATCTCGTTCTCCCCTCCCCCTCTCCTTCACCGGCCATATTCTCCCTCTTCGGGGAGACGGCTTCAAGACGAGATGAACTCCCGAAAATTTATCCGCGCCCGTTCTTCCTCGTCTTCAAGCCTCGTTGGGAAAGAATGACGGCGTTCGTTCTTCGGCTCGAGTGCTCTACTCCCCCCCCTCCTCCACTCTCGCGGACGAATGTAAAATGACTGCCTTGTCAGGCGTCACCGTACTTTTTTGAGTCCTTTTTTCTGTTATGTGCCTCTTCTTCATATGATGTGTTATTAGGTCTCTGTCGCGGGTTCTTCCGTGTTTTTCTGCGAGTGAGCGCAAGAAAACGTCTTTCGTATGTTAGACTATTACCTGGATGTAATGCCAATGATTGCGAGTGAGCGTAAGTTAACGTCTTTCGTGCGTTAGACTATTGTCTGGATATAATGCCAATGATTGTTTTCTTCTAATGAAATTTAAGGTTGCTGGAGCAGTTATCTTTAGTAATTGAGCGCGTATTTTAAGCAAATCGAAAAAAAACTCTCGGACCACATTCCACTGACGTATGGAACTCACCGTACAGGCAGTAAATAACACATGGATTATGGACATGGAAATATCATAAAAAATATGATTTAAATAATTTTCGTATTTCAAGTATGTTATGATTAGAGTTTCCGGTGCGGTATTCCAAATTTTGACGAAAAAACCTTGCGATACGTTGTATTCAAAAATGGCTGCGTGTTAAAATAGCATTGAAAACCCAAAATACCGCGGTAGCAGTAAAACCTAATAATTGTAGCATGGACATGAAGCTATTTAAAAAAATATTTTTCCATGGATATCATTAATGAAAATTTGCATGCTAAGTTTCACGCAAATTCGTGCGTAAATAAAATTCGTTCCAATCTTTTTAAGGCAATTGAATTCACACTTGCGCACTTTTGGAACCCTATCCGCACTACTTCAATGGCACGCTTAATTATCCACATCCAAACAAGTATTATCCTGTCATCCGAGGAGAAGGGGCGTAAGGCAGGGTTGTTGTGGCAAAAAATGACATGAAGTGGGGAGAGAATGGGATGATGGAATTGGTGAGTGGAAGGGAGACAAAGTGAGGTATATAGCCATCAAAAGTTCTGGAACTGTTATTATTCTTGCCATTTATGGTGCACAGGTGCTTATGGTTATGGCTTCTTATGGATGCCCTCTATAATGACCGCAACATACCTTGTAATCAGCCCACATTATACGACTTTGGGCACTGATGCCGCGTTTTGCCCAACTATGAGCCACCACGCATCATTCCCACTTTATCTGCTAACCAATTCCATTTTCTCTTGCAGGGTAGGCCAGCTGAATTGCTCTTCTTTAACCATTCTGGTATTCATCGTGTTGGAATGTTCGCTGGCCAATTAACACGATCGCACTTGCCATTATCTTCAAAATTGGTCTGGCGTGTAAAAGATGATAAAGACTTAACTGTATATTCTAGTTTTCTCTATGTATTTTCATAGTTTTCAATTTATTTTCCACTATTTGTCACCATTCGAAACTGCTAATGGTCATGTGTTTCGCTTCGAACCTCTTAAATACTTTATGAAAGACCCAAAAGACTCAAAATTTGGCCATTAAATGCTGGATATATTGGAGCGCTACACTGAATTATATTTCTATATCTTACAACCGCCAGTCGTTAGTATACGACACCCAACTGAGCCACCCATTTAATTTTTAAACGGTTTGACCCGTTTCAGGTCATCCAAAATTTGTGTTCCCCAGATGTGTCTCCGTATTTTTATTTTTTTGGAAAACATTGCTTTAGACCGTAAGTGAGTAAGTTAGAACGTTAGTTTTATGCATGTAAAACTCAATAGGTGGATATTTTGATCATTATTTAAGGGGTTTTGATTGCTGCTAATTTCTTACAAACTCTGCAATTTCACTTGCCTTGCTTTGATATTCAAAAGAAGAGAAGAAGGATAAAATATTTGCTATTACAAGAAGCATATGCAAAAATAATTATAAGTAGCCGACGCGCATATTATTATTGAAAGGAAAAAAGCAGAGCGATCATTAAAAATGCGTTTCTTTTTAGAAATTACTTAATAAAACTAAAAAAACGAATAAAAACATCAATTAATAATGAATTTAAAAGCAATTTCTCTTTCAAGAAATATCAGGACGATTTAAAAGCCACCCTTTGGGTCATGTACCGAGCCAACGTGCTTTTGTATTCTGATATTTCTATTCCTTTTTGGCCATGAAGAATTCTCTGAAATACTAAATAGACTTTTGTGTACTTTTAATGAATCACGTGCACGCTTTATCGTCTAAAGAGATACTTTGGATTTTTATCTCAAATAAGTTGGTCTAGCAATCGACAAAGCTTCATTGGGAAAAAGGTACCCGTAGTAACTGACCCGCCATGTAGAAATTGTACGGCGCAAACAACACAGCCCTCACCCGTTGAATAAAATACATTACGTGAACCCACCCAACGCGAATCTCTTGCGCACATGGCGGAGGACGCCGCAAGATACTTCTGGTGATCATAAGGGAATCATTCTTCGACAGTCCGAGCGTTTCTTTGTAGAGGAAAAGAAAAAATAAGTCTGGCCAGACTTTGAAGGGGAACAAAGCGAGAAGCCTGAAGCGATACGGCGGAGAACAAGGAAGAGGAGGTCGAGAGAGAAAGGAGATGATAAGGGGTAGAAGAAGGGAAAAAAATGAAAGGGAGATGAAAAAGGAGAGGTCTCGAGGATGGAGAGAGAATATATGAAAGATTGTTAAGGGGGGGAGAGCTGAGAGGAGGGGGGAAGGAGGAATTGGAAGAGCGGGAGGAAGTAAACGGAGTGTAAGGGCTAGAGAGGCCGGGGCCGGTAGTTAGGAGGAGGGTTACAGCGGGAGGAGGGGGGAGAGGGGAGACCGGCCGGGAGGAAGGGCGGGGGAGGACGCTACGGCAAAGATGAAGCCCAAAATGTTGGCGGGTCATCAAGGGGATAGGAAGGAGCACGGACAGAGGAAACAAATGGCGAGGAAGGCCGAGATTAGAGAAGCTGAAGAGTGGGAAACCATTTGATTGATGTCGCCATTCAACCGAGTTGATACCCGAAACTAGCGCTAATCGGACGGGAAGGGGTGAAAAATTGTCACAATTGTACATTTCGACCTGGAACGAACGTGAGACTAATTTGTTGTGGCAATTCCTTGGAATTCAGTTCAACACAAATTTTCGTCGCGTTCGCCATATAGTTCGTTCAAGTATTATGTAAGACAATTTATGCCATTTTTGACCTCCCCCCTCCCCGCTATGTAAGACAATGTAAGATTTTCCCAACCCCCCTCCCTCTCATTCTTACGTAAGATGTTACATATTTGTATCTACTTTTCGTTAAATGATCACTTTATGCTGTTTCATTTTTCCATAGAAGCCATTGTAAAGCTTTGAGCACTGTATATCGTATAATTATGCAGTGTTAGAGTACCAAATTCATTAACGTTCTGAGTGAAACTACCACAGCTGATGAAGTTGTGAACAATCACAAGATATTTGGAGACGATACAATGTTTCAAGGACAAAATTCTTACGTAAATTGGTTCCAGACCCCCTTCCCCTCTTCATAAGACAAAATTTGATGATACCAACCCCCCCAAAAATGTTTTACGTAATACTTGCATGGCCCCCTATCCGCGTGAATGTGATAGAGTAAACATTTTAAAAAAATGTTGACGGATTAACATTGGAGCAAAGGTCAACTTTGATAGAATCCGTGATCCGTTATGGCGAGGATTGAATTTCGTTTGAGTCAAAGGGACTTCAGTACTCGTTGGCCGGGTAAGGAATGGGGCGTGGTAATAACGGAAGCTTTCGCTGGGGCATGGGTCGGAGTAGGGATGAATGGGTGGGTTGGAAACGAGCCCTGTCACGGGAGATGGCGTCCGAGAGGAAAAAGACGTGGACGATGTGGACCCCTTATATGGCAGCGAGAGGGGCCATGACCGCCAACAACCAGCGCAGGGCCGCCTATAATAGTTCTGGAACCATGAGTGTTAGGGTGACGGTGTATAGTAAGCTCCTCGTGATTTCCGAGTGATTAGGGGGAGATGCTCCGTGAAATTTATAAAATTAAATGCTTTGATGATGGGCGCTGAAATTAAGTGACCTGTGTCTCATCAAATCGAAGCATCATCAGCAGCCATCAATCCTTTGGTTCGTTTGATTTTGTACTCCATTCCATTCAACTGTCAACTAATCACGGCATAATCTCTGATAATTTGCTTCGTGTGATTTATCCTAGGACCTCCTTGGACACTCTTTCTGTCAATTATTTCTTCCATCATTGCTTTCAGGAGATTTTTCGGTCTAATTAAATTCTGCAAGTTTCTTTAATAATTTTCTTAGTAAAAATTGTCAAAAAAGGTAAAAACCTTTCGGATCTGGTATTCCATACCCAAAAGTTCAAGAATTGAGATGCCGCCTGTTTTTATTTCATCGAAGCAATATTATCTACTATGACATTTAGGCCATTTATCAAAGTTAAAGAGCAGGAATTTTTTTGGTGATTTATAAAGATGTGTCGCACAGTCGGTTATACATTTTAATGGAAATAAATTATTGAAAATTTCCCGCGCCCATGATCCGGGATGAGATTTTACAAAAATTAATAATACAAGTTCTTTTTTAATTTTGTGGTATTCCATTTTTAGATGATTTAATGGTAACTTTTACAAAAACCACAACTTAAAAAACACACACACACGACCCGGGTTTCGACGCTTGAGCGTCATCTTCAGGTGAGCTGACCTGAAGATGACGCTCAAGCGTCGAAACCCGGGTCGTGTGTGTGTGTGTTTTTTAAGTTGTGGTTTTTGTAAAAGTTACCATTAAATCATTTACAAAAATTGTCGGAAATCTGCAGTAATTACGTGTGACTCATCTGAAGTTGATGGGTGTTAAATACCCAGCAGTCTCAAACTTGAAAACAAATCTCATCTCCTCACTCTCCTTCCAATTTTTGCTTGTTTGACGCAAGCATAGAAAATTATGCCTTAGCTACCATTCTTACACTATTATAGAAAAACGCACTACAGTACTCGTGTCAATAAGCTGAGCGTCACTGATTAATAGTTGAAGAAAGTCGTATCCCTGAGTTAATTTGCTTTCCCTCTTTGATGGTATCGTGCTCTTGGTTCCAAGTGATAAATTATTTGATGAGAGGAACTTTTTTCTCCATAACTGAGAATTCTTTATTCCAAGAGTGCCGTAAATCTTTCGTCGTAAACAGGGGCGTCATTTCAAATTTTTTCTTTGGGATGAGTAGGAGGGTATCACTTTCATGAGGGTAAGATAGTTCCTTCGGCCAGGATTCACATTTCCATGTTCGATTTGGGCCAGAGTTAGGCCTTGTTATTAAATCTATTAATTTTTTTGCTGTATGTTTGAGAAGTCAGTATGTTAATGGACTATTTTTCTTCTTTTAGGGCAGCTCTATTATTTTTTAAATACATTTATCATCGACTGGGGTGGGAGAAGGAGCAATAGTCCCTCCCTATGAAACTTCAGAAGCGATGATCTTGGCCGTAAATAACAAATATTGATTCTTCTCTGCTGCATGAAAACGTGGACACCTTCGCTTTGACAGGAGCTCAGCTACGCTGTGTGGGCTCCATATATTTTCTCCAGACTGAAATAAGATAATAAAGGGAGAACCCGGGGAAAATATTTGTAATACCTTTTTGTGCCAAATATTCTCGGCTATTTGAAGCTCATTTGCGATTATATGCGGTTGAGATTAAGATATTGTAGGGTAACCTTTGCGGGAGGGCGAAATAAAGGCACAAGGAAATTAGGGTGTTGAGCCGGAATAATCAGTTCTCTGTAGAGTATTTCAATTCACGATTATGTTCGCGTCTCCGTCATCTGCCAAAATCGTTATCCTTTAGTTTATCTCTGTGATTGTTAATCTCAGTATGGTGACACAGGCTAGAGATAACTCTGAACTCTAAGGCTTCCGCGGAGTCGTTCAGATGATATCGAAGACTTTTCAGGTTCTCTTCCGCGTGTTTCCATTGTCGAAGACGACAGTTTCGACAGCGGTGCAGCTGTCTTCTTCAGGTCAGAAGTAATGTGACCGTCATTTATAGCCGGTCGATTTTCCCGCCAATTCAGTCTGGTGCGCTGCCATTGGTCGCTTTCTTTTCCTTTACGAAAATTCTCTTCCAGGCGTAGAGAGTGTAGCCATCTTCTCTGTTGATGTTTTCGGGTGTTTTTACGATTTCTATGGCCTCTCAGATGAGTCTGGGGAAGTAGCGGTTCTCACCGTCGTCACCCGTTTCAACTGCGTCCAGAAAATCTCAGACATCCTCTGCAAGGCCAAGGACCGCCTACCTGATAATACGAAAGAAGGTGTCTACCAGGTGAAGTGCGAATGCGGGAAATCCTGCATCGGACAGACATCGAGAGCTCTCAAATGCCGCCTGAGAGAGCACCAAAGAGATATAAAGAATAGGCAGCTACGGAAATCAGCTCTGGCCGAACACACCTGGAGTGGACCTTGTCGCATGAATTTCGAAGAAGCAACATTAATAGCAAAAGAGAACCGCTACTTCCCCAGACTCATCAGAGAGGCCATAGACATCGTAAAAACACCCGAAATCATCAACAGAGATGATGGCTACACTCTCTCCTACGCCTGGAAGAGAATTTTCGTAAAGGAAAAGAAAGCGATCAATGGCAGCGCACCAGACTGAATTGGTGGGAAAACGACCAGCTATATATGACGGTCACATTCGCATGGCCTGAAGAAGACAGCTGCAACGCTGTCGAAACTTTCGTCTTCGACAATGGAAACACGTGGAAGAGAACCCGAAAAGTCTTCGATAGAGATAACTATTTTTATTTTCCATAAAGTAACATTTTTAGGCACTACTTCTTTTATTCAATCGTATAAGGAATAAAATATCCCCATTCTACGCTATTCACCGATATTTAAATTTTGTCTGGGCGCCTCAAATGGTATTAAAGGCTTCATGCCATCCTTAAGCGGTGGAAATTTAGCCAGTGTGTGATTTTTTGCGTGTAATTTTGAACCTGATATAAACGGGGATTGGGAAATATTGGTTTGGTGTTGGTCATAGACCTTTTCTTGTGTGGATTTTACAGTATTTTATTAATTTAATCACGGAAGGTTAATAGGTCCAAGACCATCTGTTTTTGACCGAGGGAAAGGAGAGAATAATTGTATAAACAGGGTGACTGGTAAAATAATAGAACAAGTTGAATATTTGATAACCTTGGACGAATGTTTACATAAGATAGAGGTATAGATGAGAAGAGAGAGGCCGGACGGAAAATTGTAGGTTGAATGAGGTACTTATCAATATAATAAATAAGTGTTTATATAAGGAAGAAAATATCGCAGAGTAAAAAAATGTACTCCTCCCGACTAAAATGTTCATCAGTGTAACTTGGGTATGCCAGAATAGGTTGAATGAAGTTGGAAAGGGCTATTAAAATGTTTGCGGTCAAAGAAGAGGTATGGGTTTTGGAGCGAGTGGATCGTTAAAGAACGAGAACGGAGTAAAACGAAAAGATTGCGCCTTGTTGGTTTGGCCATGTTGAGAGAATGGACGATATTCGTCTATACAAGCATATTTATGAAGGAGGATTGAATAGTGTAAGAAGTAGGGGTAGATCGAGTGGGTCATTGTTCCATGTGGTACTGGAGACTCATAAGAGTTGGAACATCAGGAATGTCAGAATTGGAGAGCGTGTATGAAGTAATGCATGAATGTCATAGAGACGAAAGAGGTATGCAAGGATGGGGCATAATGCAGGAAATTACTTAAGGAGTGGCAGCTTCTTAGGCCTAACAGAAATTATCACTGTGCCTACCCCTAATGTGAATAGAGGTATGGGTATGTATGTACCAATTAAACCCTAAACAGTGCTAGGATCGCTCGCTGCGAATCTTCCTTCGATGGCTCATTCATCCATTGGTCGTTCAATCCTAAGATTGGTTGACTGCAGCTCTCCACCCTTCCTTATAAGGAAATTATTTAAAAGCATTTATCTGTGCATATGATAACAAAACATGGGTGATAATCTACGTTAGAATGGGAAGGGAGGGAAGATATACGTGTATAAAAATTGACGTTTTCTAGCATGAGGAGAATGGGCAACAAAGTAGTTTAAAACGTCTGAAGAAATAATTGAAAGGCCTCGCGTTTCAACTACGCTCAACTAATACACTCAACTAATACGACCATTCAATAATAATAACAAAAAGAGGACAAGGGAACGTGGGAGACTGAAGAGACGGGAAATAATAATCCTTACTAACTTTTCGTGAAGGCTTCCGCGGAGATTGTCTTTTTCCGCGTTTATCCATTTTTTATGGACAATATTTCGCCAGCGTTCCAGCTGGCTTCTTCAGGTTCGCTGAAGTGTGGATGCTGGGTTTGGCCCATCCTTTTATGTTATTCCGTTTTCGCGCCTTCGGGTAGAGGTGTGTCGTGATTGGTCCGTACTGTTGAAGAGCCGTTTCCAAGCGGTGGCGAGGGTGTATCCGTCCTCTCGGTTGAAATTTTGTGGTGTTTTCGCTATCTCTATTGATTCCCGTATGATTCTAGGGAAATGGCGGGCTTCTTTTCTCAATATTATTGTGCTGTCAAAATCAATGCTATGCGTTGGCTCACTCCACTGATGGTCTGCGACCGCCGACTGGCAGAGCTGTCCATCCATGAACACAACGTTATATAACATATATGTAATGCTCGTTTCCTTACCACCTGGTATCTCTTCCTATGCTCTATCCTCTTTATTTGGTCCATGAACTTATTCCTGGGTCTTCCTCAAGGGATTTCCCCTCTATGTTACCTTCGATTATGTTCTTCACAAACCTATTATGTCTCAGGGCCTGTCCAATCCATCTTGTTCTCCTTTACTCTATGGTGTTCCATATGGTCATTTCCTCATCTACTCTCCTGTAGTACACTTCATCATTTCTTATTTTGTCCGACCATTTTATCTTCAGCCTCCAGATGGCTCCAATAGCCATTATTGTAAATAACTATGGAATAATTCATATTTTATGTTTCGTTTCCTAATTTAGTACCTCATGATATTTTTTGATGCAATATTCTCTCATGTTTGTTCAATTTTAGAACTTTTACGCTGGTTCACACTGTTATGTAAATTTAAAAATCTACCTTGACAATCTTTGAACGAGTTTTTAGCAATGACGCACGGAACTTAACAAGGTTAAGTATGCCTACAGTCTACAAACATAATATAAGCACTATTTAAGTCCCTTCATAGGGTTTCCAATGAATCCAAATGTAATATTGATTGAAACATATTCACTTAGAGAGCTAAAAGCGTTGTGTTTCTCGCCTGCGCTATTATCGGGATGAAACACTCGTGATCCAGAATTCGTGGCGATGAGTAATAACCTCGGTTTCCGTGTATTTTGCCCATGCGGCGTTGTATTATCTAACCTATTCTTCAGCTTTTTTTCCCCCGAGCGAAAACATCCGTCGCATCTCCCCTTTTTTTATCTCAATGCGGCGAGGGGATTGCATCCGGGATGCTCCGGCTGCGCTGGCGCCCCGGCGCGAATTTCTGGAGCCAGCCACCCCCAATGCTTCCCCATCTCCTCCCCCTCACCGTTTTCCGTGGGCGAGAGGCAGTTGGAAGGCAGGGAACGCGAGGGTCCTGATATGGCGGCTGAGCTATTGAGGGTTGGAGGTTTTGCGCCTATGTACGGGTTGGTGGATACCCATAGAAATTTTTTCAGGAACTACGCGGTTGGGCGTGATTCAGGAGTGACACACGGAAACGATTCACGCTCTCTCGATATTGAAGAGAATTTTTTGTCTTTAAGCGATACAGATATAAGGATAAAATTCTGTACTCCTTGATGAACAGAAGGCCTGCTATATTTTTTAACACAAAAGATTCATCTAAGAGGACTGTTTTCAAGTAGCATTTTAAAATAATATTAATTTTTCAAATTGTTTTTGGTTTAAATTTTATTCAGATACGTCATAATCGTGGTAAAACTATGATTATTTCTTTAAATCCCAAATTTTAGGCGTTTCAGTTTTAGTTGAGCTTGTAAATAATGGAAAAATTGCTAATTTTCTTAGATTTAATATTTCATTATGTAATCACTCCCAGTGGTCCGTCTATTTCGTCTGAAGCCAATTTTGCATCTAATGCAAATATTTGTTTTTAATCTGTGACTTAAAACCACAGTCCTCAATACGATAGTTCATTTGAACTGCGTAAGTAGAACTTAATAAGTACTGAACACTGAGATGGTGAGGCTTTCACATCAGGGCGGTAATCATGGAACTCTACGATTGGTCAGTATGGAACTAAAAGGCGTTGCCACATTTGCACTATAAATAATGGACGGATTCAAGAGCCAAAGAGGATTAGGCGTGAGGTGTGACAACATTGGGCTTCATACTTTTCGATACTTTACGATTGAAAAGTTCTGTGAAAGTCACCCAGATTAGGGGAAGCCAGTTCCTTTCACTGTGCTGCCTGCAGTTTTTCCGGAAAATCCGGTGCTCAAATAAATCAAACAGTTTCGATTTAACTTGTCAAGCCCATATGGTTCCGTCGTATTTAATCTCGAATCTTGTTACTTCTACCATATATTAGCTTAGCATCAAGCTATGCAATAACAACGTCAATATTGTGATCACCGGAAGGTATGTTTTGAAAAAGTTTTACTGATCACGAAATATATCGAAAGCAAATAATTTAAGTTTTTCAACCCAAGGGATTGAATCTCGTGTATCTAGCTAACCTTCCGGTATTTAAATTTATATCACAACAGTGGTTCAATTTGTACAATTTAATTTAAGAATCAGTGGATGATTTACTTATCAGTTTGATGCTAACCTCTTGTATGAGGAACATTAAAGGGATATTTCCTATCATCGCATTGACAAATGATATGGTAGGAAGTCACTCGCACTCTCCTGTAGTACACTTCATCATTTCTTATTTTGTCCGACCATTTTATCTTCAGCCTCCAGATGGCAGTGTATATACACGAAGGGTTGAAATTTGCCGTGAAATACTCATTTGACTTGAACAGGATTCGAACCTGGATCTCCAATTACCGGTCAGGCGTGCCAGTTACACCCCTCTCAAAATTCGCATTTAAGGGATTCTTCGTAGAAGCCTCTGTACCCAAGTCACAGACGTGCAAGGAGACGCTAAAATCGTAAGACTTCGATTGACTTTCTCCAAAAAGTAAATGGATATCTAGAAAAAGGAAATGGCGATGACTTGACCCGTCCTCGGTAAAGTCCTCGCCTGCTATACTGAGGATCACGGGTTCAAGTCCCGACTGTGTGGAATTATCTCTACTCAGGCTTTGTTAAAATAGGAACCTGCTGTCTTGCTGTGCATAAGTAGCTTAGCAAAACCTATTCTGGAGTGATGTGCCGTGTAGAGAAAGAAAAATAAAGAGCAAGGTCTGATTAGCTTGGAAAATTTGACTTCTTCAGGTATCTATGCATGTTTCCTCGAAAAAGAGGAAAAGCATGCGTAAGTATTATACCTAATCATAATTTACATGCTGCAAACTTAACATGCCTGGACAAATAGTGAAGAGTTATTTGGAAAATGCCCAAAAAACTCGTTTCCTGGACTGCTCAATGTGTCGCTCGCCTTAAGCTTTTATGGTCAGTGCGCAGGCCGCTTTACTATCCCGATAACCGAAATTTTAAGGCAATCGATGAAGAAAGTATAGGAAAATATCTGTTTTCCGCCTTTGGGATAAATTATTTAGGTCATCACCGCAAGTCTTATTTCCAAACAATAGACATCCGTATCGTTAGTACTGACTTAAAATTTATTTGGATATGTATGCCTTGGTAAACAAATATTCCAGATTCCATGATTAACCTGTACTTTTGAATTTTTGTGGGCTATTATGTAATTTTCGCACCGTTGTTTATAGGTTACAATTGTGGATCTACCCTCCAGTCGAATGGATTGCTTAAACCGTGCTATTATGGAACTATATTTGGAATACTTACCTTTGTTTCCATCTGAATTATTGAAATTAAATCTATTTTTCAGCTCGGATACAAAAAGTCACACAGGTTTGTTTTTAGTCTGATCATCACCTAAGAAAGTCAAAGGCTCATGCTTTGAATCCCGTGTCAGGTGGCTTTGCCATTATGGAAATTTTTCTGCTGATTATAAATAATAGTGTACAAGAGTGGGATAATATAATAAGAATTTTTTTAATTCCGTATTTTATTTCAGCGGAGACAAAATTATTTATATTTTAAGTAATAACGAGGAATATAAATAATAATTAAATGTAAAATAATAATATCTCAAAGTTGATCGGATGAGGTTTGTTGGCAACTTTCGAGAGACTCATGTTGGACTATATTTTCAAAAATCCCGATTGAGTAATCTCATTAAAAATAAAGTTTTCACCCATATTGACGAATCGGGGAGGGAAAGAAAACTTCCAGAGAAGGAGAGTTGAGCGTTATTTAAATTTCCTTCGCAAGGAGGACGGAGACAAAATTTGAAGTCACAGTTCCAGTCATGCTTTCGCGAAATCAACTCCTTCAGGATGAACTTCCAGAAAATTTTGAATATTCATCCCAACAAAAAGGCAGAGCCTCAATTTTCTGGAGAATAATTTTCGGTACAATATGTTCGCCGTATCTTACATCTTGGGGAATCTTGTGGCTAAAAAAAGTTTAACGCTCTGTCTGGTGTATCCTGACAAAAAGCAGCAACCCTTTACCATGATTTCCATCCATTACCCTTACGACTCCACCCTTTATCCTGCCATGACAATGCTCCCCGCCCACCTGCTACTCTTCTCCCACCGCCTCCTCGCGCTACTTAATCAGACCCATCCTTCTCGTTTCTCATACCTTTTCCTTACTCAAATCCTTCCTCCGCTCATTTCTCCTCGCTGCCAATTCTCTGCTCTCTTCCTGATAGCTACGGATGCGTGAAAAACCGGTTATGTCTTGACGTATTGAGTCAAATTCAGATATTGTCCATTCCGTCCCTTCCTTTATTGTGTACCTTATCCAAAGCAACGTTGATTTTTTTACCAGGATGTGATACGCTGGACTTCGTTGCACTAATCAATATTTTGAGAAAATATGTGGTAATGAATAAATGTTTTGAGAGAATATGTCTCTTTTGGACGGTTTTCATGTTTTTTGTTGAGTCATTACGTTTTGCCCCATTTTTTCCACCTACCATCCTTCGAAATATTACAGTATGCTCGAAATATCATTTTTTTTACGAATGAATTTTCTTAATACTCCGATACCTTGGCTCTTATTAATTTTTTCAAGGGAATGTCCGATTTGTTTCATTTCCTTGAAATGAATGTAAAGGTTTATTTCTACTCTGGGCCTCCTTTGCCCTCTTCTACTCGAAAGTCTTGCTCTGACGTAAGTCAGCGCGATTGACGCCTTATGCGGCTGTTAATCCGTAATCATGGAATCATTCGATGGACGTTGATATTTTCTCGTCATGAAAAGGTTTTTTGACTGGCTTACGTTGCAAAATGACCTCGACTATCAGGAAACCTTGTACACCTAATTAAAGGGACTTTGATGAAAGCACGGGAAGATTTGTGTGTGTGGCTTAAGTCATAAAAGAGCGTCGGGAACACGTTATCCAAGACTGTGACTTTAGAAATGTTGCCATTACTTGCATCGCAGGGTGTCGGGTTGACGTGGTGAGTAGAGTAACTGATTCCTAAATCCGAGGATCGGGTTTGTATCCCAGAGGTGTAGGAATATTTTCAATGTAATAACGATCCCTTCTTGAGTGTAATGTGTAGAATACTGCGAATGAGAACTTAAACCGTGTTCTTCTTGTTAACATGAGAGTAGGCATATTTAATTTGCGGAACTGCGAGTAGGCATAGTTACTTTGTGGGACTATGAGTAGGCATAGTTACTATGTGGGACTGCGATTCAGCTAAATAAATTGTTCACTTGGTTACTTTCCACTCCATTTTTAATAGAGATGACCGGTTTTGATATTGCATCATAATCATCAGAACCATATGAATATTCGTATTATGATTATATTGATGCTGTTGTACCAAAATCAGTTAGTTATATTTAAATTTGTGAAAAACCATTCATTATTTTACCTTGCACCCATCGTTGTGAGAATGATGCCGACGCAAGGTTTTTATCCAACCTCCCTTCATCTCCAAATAATGCTCCTATTCCTCTTACAATCTATCCTTAATAACTCGAGCGAGCTCAGCTATCGGTCGCCTCCCCAAACAACCAATCTGAGTCGTGTGGATTGAAATTGATATAGGGATTCCCTGTGGCAATTTGTCCGGAATTAAATTTAATGCTTTACTCATGAAGATAATAAGTAATGTTTTTGGAATGGCAGCCTATCAGTTTCAGTCTCAGATCACTCTTAATTAAAATTTTTGTTGACGATGCCCTCTGATTTTTAATTATCCATCTTCGGATTGCCCTGTGGCCCGCCATTGGGTCGAGTGGTTGGCGACGATATGACCGTGTCCATATTTGTGTTATTTTGCTGTTATCGTGTTTGCTTCCTTTTTGGAAACTCTTATTTTCGTATATCTTGAAGGATTCTTTCAGTTTCGCATGATCTACTCTTCTGAAGCCTATGTTTACTGTTGATTTCCAGCTTCTTGTGTGTTGACATTTTTAAATATCGGTGATCCGTGAAAACTTTCCCGGCCTACGAAATGTTTCTTGCTATTTGAATTACGTTTAAGATATGCATCTACGTAATACCCTGCTAGTCACATGAATGGAGTGTGGAAAGGTGTGAGTTCCTACCAACGTACATTACGGTATACCCCTTTTAAAAGCATGTTGCTTCGCCCCTTGATGCATTATCAAAAACCTGCTTATACTTGTAATAGGCAAAATTTCACTATCTTGCTTTACACTATAAGTTTACTACTAATGTCATTTTAATGTTACACTCTACCAATTTCATTGAGATATGAAACACTAAATATAAATTCGTAGCCAAATTCCGATTGCATACTATTTTCATTTGAATAACAACTAATTCACAACCCCAAGGTCCAAATCGGTATTTTTAGGCTGGAATTAGCTTTTAATGCTGGAGATTCGAGGGGGTGAGGTTGACAGTGGCTGATTAGCCTTGACCTCCGCATTTTGCTCCCGTCTCCAGAAGAAAAATGCGGAGAAAGTAAAGATGTAGGGGCGTAGAGAGTGCGTAAGTCTTCTCTCTTGGCGGCTCCTCTGTTCTCCCATAGATTGTGAGAGCGTCGCATTAAAGGAGATTCCTCTGATTAGTTCCCAAAGTTCCTTCTTTTAGTCCACGACAGCCTCCTCACCACCGCCTTCTTCTTCCAATTAACTCTGCGCAAACTTTGCGCGTGACGTTTTCTCTGCGCGCTATCGGAGGGAGGACTGTAATTGGATCGCTGTATCTAAAACCGAGTGTGCCGATGGGAGAGGTGGTTTTCAGTGGGATATTCCTTCAGGGGAAAGGCTTAACCAAAGTGGGAGGGACTTCGATTCTTTCATAGTCATACCAAAGCCTGAGGAGTCAGCGGACAATCTAAGAGGGAGCATAATGACGAGCGTGGGAAAAATTCCATTTCCGTCGTTTACGACCCATGCTCTGATCAGTGAGCATTTGCGTGATCTTCAAGGAGAGAGTCGTTCTTTTATCACTCTTCAATTGCTTTCCTTCCCTCAAAAAAACTTGTACCTTCACGAGTAAAAATGAATGCATTAATTGAAGAAATTATTCACTCAGCTCAAGTAAGATTTTAAGTCTACCCTTCATCTCTCTTCTAATCGTTTTGTTGAACTACATGGTGTCGTTCGCGGGAAAAGTCACGTCACTTAAGTCGATAAGCGTCAATTAATTAGGCGCCCATCGATGTATTTTCTGTCTTCATGTGAAGCAAGAGTTCAGAATGTAAATTTTAATTACAATAATTTTCACCAATCTTCATTGCAATTGATCGTTTGAAATTGTTTGAGTTTTTCACTATTGAATACTGTTGTCATAACTGCACTTTGAAAAATGAGCAAATTCTACTGTGATAGGCTTTATTACTACCATTTTCGCTTTTTACAGCATCTTCATATGTTGCAAGTTCACCTGTAGATGATAAACCCTTTCACAATGTAAGTTGTTCATTTTTCAAAGTGCAGTTATGTTTCGTTTCCCCTCAATCAGGCCTGAAATCACGGATTATACTGTAGTTATTTTTCTTAAATGAAGAAGCGCAGTTGCAAGGCTTTTTTGAATAAAGTAATAAAATTGAGATTGTCTATTTAGACATCCTGGAGGTTGTTCCAAATCCGATACCTTGCAAAGAGGACTGTTAAACAAACTTATGAAAATAATTGAAGGTGGAATTTGACTGACGGCCACGTTCGTATTGTCAGTTTTCTCAGCATACTCGTGTTGTGTGCGCCCGGAGGTAAGACTTTATTTTTTTTCTAGAAAAGTCAGCGTAGTGTCACTTAGAGGTGGGATTTCATTTCCAAGGATAAGGGTACACTCGGTCCATAGGCAAAACCAAAAATCATAGCTCGTATCCTGGTCCGGTTGAACTTTAACGCTGCATGAGCCAACGTTAATTTATTCAGTTCTATTCGATGAGCGGAGAGTTAACTTTCACGGAATAGGCTCAAGCGGAAGACTTATTTCTTATAATTACATCATTAATTACCCCCTCACGACTGGTAATGCGATTATTTCCTCGCTATTAATTTTACATCAAATGAGAGATATCACCATACGATGCCAAGGATGGATTATGCTAAGCAAATGGTGCGGAACGTGAAAATAGGAAAATATGATGGAATGAAGCTGCCAGCGGGAAGGGGAGCTCAAGTAAACCAATTTTCGCACTGATTAGTGCTGAGAATAATATCGAGGTTTGTTGAGTGAACAATGGAAAAAGTTTCTAATCAATGCATTAACGAATGATGTGGTTGGAAGTCACTCGTATGGATGCATATACACCAAGGGTTAAAATTCACCATGAAAAAAATCATTTGACTTCTCTTCTTTCTGAAAACCTCTTGTATGAGGAACATTAAAAGGAAATTTCCTATAATTGCATTGAAAAATGATATGGTAGGAAGTCATTTGCACTGGTGCATATACACCAAGGGTTGAAATTCGCGATGAAAATAACCATTTGACTTGACCGGGATTTGAACCCGTATCTCCCCATTACCGGTCAGGTGTGTCAGCCAGTTACACCATCAAGCCATCTTCCTTCAATTCGGATTTCGATAATTGGGAGATCTGCGTTCGAATCCCGGTCAAGTCAAATGATTTTTTCATGGCGTATTTCAACCAATAGAAAAAGGATAATATGACGGCCATGGAGATATTAGGAAAGACCAACATACTAAAGAGTGTAGAGACGAGTTTCATAATGTAAATATATTAAACAGAATGATAACTTTGAGATTATTCGGAAAGTTTTGATAAAATATTGTAAAGGTACTAATTTATCCCAGTGGCCTAGTAAATGCTGTAAAAGGTTTGACTAATGCAATTGAAAAGTCAGAATTATTTTTATAAAAACTTTAATGTGCACAATGAATAAAACAAAATATGATATCCGAGGATATAAAGTGGCTATTTTCACCCGTATAGCATTTAAGGAGCTGATTTCCGATAACCACGTGATTTTACCCGTTGTCCAATGGAATATTTAAATTCATTGACTATTACCCAAAGATAAAGCCGGATGACATTATTGCCTGTCCTAAAAAGGAGTATCCATCGTGTTCTTTTTCTTCTCATTTCTCAGATTCAGTGGGGAAAAAAATTCCCCAGTCACAGATGGCAACCCGGCTCGGCATGGGATGAATTGACCGACGGCCTTAATGTCAGCCATTTGTTTGGCCGATTGGGGATGATAAATGCTGCGAATTATTCATCCTGACAGGACATGATCGTGAAAATAGGCCTGACGATTCGCTTTCTGCGCGAGGATGAACATCTCCTGGGCTGTTAACCCATCTAAGAAATTATTCCTAGGATAAATATATTTCTAGGTAGAAAATTTTAATATTTTTAATAGTCTTCCATTCACATTTAACGTCTCTTTTAACGGAAATAAGCCGAATGTTTTATTCCCATCGAGGGCATTCCAACTGAAACTTAGGTCGAAGTGAAGCCGTAATAGCATGAGTTTACTAAAGGAAAGGAGTCGACCGTTGACCCTTTCCGAGCTTAACACGGTGTCTGCTATCATTTTAAAGCTACGGCATACATAGTTGCGTACTTTGGAAAATAGACAGATTCCTTAATAACCTCTCGCAACAATTCATGTGTACAGTATAATTTTTGAGCCCAAGGCAAACGATGAATTCATAATTTTATATTGCTGAAAAAATGGGTGCAGCCGTAATTCAAGGAGAAAAGAAACATAAATTAGATCGTAGCATATCCTGCTCGTTTTTTGTCAATGGCCAGCAGCTACATGCAATATGAAATAATGTGCTGGATAGTAACTGAGCCTTTAACTTTCCTGGCTGTGCTTGGCTGTTGACAGGGAACGCTTCTGCTCAATCCGGCGCGATTGCTGCCTCTCGAGGGGTTTCTTTTAAGACGCCCAGTCGAAGGGCTTCTTCATCGTGGTAGTATGGCGCGCAGGCGCGTTCCCCGTATTGAAGGGTACAAAACACTGTTGACAGGGAACCGTTGCCACAGCAAAAGAAACTAATTACGTGTGTTAGAAGGAGCTCTTTAAGTTAAATGGAGTTCAATATGTAATAATGAGCGGAAGGATATCCGATCGTTTACTGTGTTCGTCCGCCTTGAACGAATAATAATTGTGGATGACCATTTGATGCCTGTTCATGTATACCTCTCCTTGCGATATCGCCACAGCAGAAATTGGCCCGCATTGACACGGGGAACTTGTGATCAGGCGCTTTCGCTACATTCTGGTAAATATACTAGTTCCCTGAAATCCCTGTGTTCTATATTCCTTATACTCGACGCTCCGAGACTTCACCCTGTCTTCTAACACGTATATCTCACTCTGCCTAATTTGACGCATAAATTCGTTCATGTGCCTTATGGTATTCCCAGGGTAAATTTCTCTCCTCCTAATTTTACGTAGAACGTGGAAACCATTCTATTGGGTTGTAATGGAGAAAGAGGCTGTCGACCAATGTGACAGAGGGACTTCTTTCCTGCATGCAAAAGGCTCAGTGATAATAGCCATGGACATTAAACTCACTGTTCCAAATATTTTGAAACATTTCCCTGTGTAATTGCATTATTCTTCTCATATTTCACTCTTAATGTCTCGCGACCGCAATGACCTGGTCTCATGTTTCTTTGAAGGTCAGCGGCGTACTATCGCGTCTGATTGCACCAAGGTAATTAGGTCAAAAATTACGGGGTTGGAATGTAGAGGATTTTTCGACCTCTGTGTGGGCCTTTTGATTTAATAATAGAGACGAAGGTTTAATTAAATTAATATTGTGTAATATGACTTCAATTATTAATACTGCACCATAGCCAATGCCACCCATCGATAATGTTGATATCCTCTCGTGAATATGTTATCCCTGAAATCTTTTATTGGAGTGATCACTTTTAATGCGATGGACAGGAGATGCTGAGATACATTCCGTGACTCTGTGACAAACAAGCGGAACGTAACCGCTATGATAAGAGTTCATTGAAGGCTTTAGTTCATTTTTTACCCGGCTAGATGAGTATCCCCGAAGTGAGACTAGATTTTGAAGAAATAGGTGATGCTCTACAATCTGGTAAATGCAAATTTATCCCTTTTTCGTTTAACTTTCTTTTTAATTTTCCTGCTGCAGTAACATCACTACAATTTTATTTGTACCTAATTGCTTATTTATCCTTGATCAAAGACAATATTTCTAAGAGCTGCGAATTTTTTATCCAATTATAATAGTTTTAATTAAAATGGCGTCGAATGAGCTGCGTGTGGATATAAATATTAATGTCATATACATAAAAATATCAATCCACTGTATTAATACATCACCATAGGGTCGGAAATGTATCTCAAATTTCATTTAGGAGCTTGGTTTTCCATGCTTTGGGTTTTAAAAACAGTAAAAATCGAGCAACTATGGCCCTATAAGGGATCTACGATCGTGTGATATTCTAAAAAAGAGGTAAAAATTGCCTGGGATTGTTTATAATCCCTGCATGGGGGAGTTATTCATTGTTATTCCAATCCTTAAATACTATTGGGCGACTCCCTCTGGGAGAGTGCTTTGTCCGTTGTGTGAGATGTTCAATCGTAGACCTCATAGTGGCTGGTAGTAGGATAGAGGTGTGTAGGCAACTGCGGAACACGGGCTATGCATCTCTCTTCCTCCAACTCCTAATATAATCCATCCCTCAATAACCTAGGCACATTTCCTCAGTGGCGAAAATAACATCAGTTATCAGATGCCTTCCAAAATAGCCAACCAAAAATTTCAGCTAGTTTCACCGTAAAATAAATTTAATTTTTAAATAAATATGCTGGCGACCGATAGAGAAACGTTTCCCCTTTTTGCCGTGGAAAACACAATGCCTTTTAATTCAATTTTTTCTGAGTTGAATTTAATACTTCACTACTCTAAATATGAGAATGTTTGCATCCAATCAATTTAAAGAAGAAAGATCCAAAAGGATTTTACCATATATTTTTTCCAATATAAATCCCATATAAACGGAAAACATTGTTTAGAAGCGAGTGGCCCTAGTAAGGGAATATTCAATGAAATATGGGCACCTGTATTTCAAACTTTTCGAGTTATTAGTAAATTAATTCAATGGTTGAAGTTTGAATGATGAATGCTGTGGAAAAGGCACTGCGGTAGGATTTGATGACTGGAACGAAGTGTTTGTTAGATATACTAGTCAAGTAACCTGCATATTCCGTATGTTAAGTTTGATTAATAGCAACTAAACCAGACTCCCAGTGAAAGCAGTAATTTTTAGCTGTAACAAAAAACAAAAAAATGGAATTTAGTGTTCGTTTCTACTCCTCGCTGCGGTGAAAACTCGTTATTATTGTAAAAATATTTCCTTACGTTGAAATATTTGATGGGATACGCTCATATATATAGTTTAATTTAGTATAACCAAATATAATAATTTTTCTGATAGCAATTGTCAGTTCTCCTCTTCGAGAGAGCGGAAAAATGTAACTTACGTGTATTGGGAACAGTAAGAAAAAAAATATCGTGAGAGAGACACTAATCTCCGGGAGTCCTTGTTAGAGGGTTTCCCTGACGTGGTGGTATTAGGGCGTGTGGGGAACTGTCAGCTGCTGGATGACGCTCCACAAAAGACCTCGGGCCTATACCCCCAATTTCTTTGAAATCCCTACACTGCTGATGGATCTACTCGTATTTCCACTCCTCTTACCGGGGCATGCTGCCCGTGATCTCTGTCCCTCATGGAGTTTGCGTCAATCCCCTTACGATCATTAGGTTAAACTTGTTGACCATTATGAGCAAAATACCATTTTCAGTAAGAATACAAGAAAACAGAACTCACTTCGTACATTCCGCACTATTTCATTTTCACCGACTATGATTTCGACAATATCTGTCAGTATCAAGGTACAATCTCAATTTTAACTATCCATATATATATACCAAACTGAGGGTGGGTGGGGTAGACGAGGGAGAGAGGGTGGAGGAAAATGGGGGAGGGTAAGAAAAGGTTGGTTGAAAGGAAAATGTTGATATTTCAAGGTAAAATGACGTCAATGGGAAGGGTTAGGGGATAAGCACACAATGGCCTGGTTGAGTTTATGTCGTAAAATAAAACGAACAATAACATTTTTTTGACATAAGTGGCGAATGCACGTCAAAAGTGAGGTCATTTACCAGATTTGAATTATTTTCACCAGTATTTACAATTTCATATTGCTCAAGAAAATCTAATGTTTTGCCCTTATCCTGTGCATGTAAAATATCAGTTCTAAATTCACTTGAATGATTGCACTCTAATAAATGTTTTGCAAACATGGAAGTGAGGCAACCTGTTAAAAAACATTTACCATGCTCCTTAATTCTAATTGCAAATTTCCGTCCAGTTTGGCCAATGTACCTAGTATTCAATGAATCACAGAGTAGATTATAAACACCACATTTCTCATTAATTTCAAATTTACCTTTAGCATTAAAACCCTCTTTTCACTCAATAAGAAGTATATATTTATCAGCAGATGCGTGCTGTAGAAGAGTTTCTAAAAGTTTCGATCGGTAAACTTGCTGTCTCCACTCTTATGAAATTCTGTTATAATAATTTTTCTAATGCGTAGGTATATTTAAAGTTCTCTCAGAATGATTTAAAGCTATTCTTTGCTAGTGAGTTATGATATTTGGAATGAGTACGAGAAATATATCCCCCCCCTGATGGATTATTCAGCGCTTGAATAAGGAAAATAATGCACATATATGATACTATTTGGACAGGTTGCAACATCATATGTTTGCTGAGTATCTATGGAATGCTATCTCTCTTAAAAGAAGACAGGAGTCAGTTATGACTTTGCTTTTGTGCAACGCATATTTGTCTCCTTTTGAAGCATGACTACCCAGATGTACAAATACCTATCACTTGGCAAAAAGTATCAGCCGCATTGAAATATAATCATTTTTCATACTGTGATGCATAATAATATGTTTTATGAAAAAATGGTTTCAATTCTGGTGAACGAGTGAATACTTTTCTCGGTACCCTCAAAATATTATAGCTTAATGGGTCACTGAGTACATGCTGTTGATATTTAGTAAATATCTTGTGCCGTGTTAGTTTAGCTCCGTCCCACTCTGTCTAAAAAATTAACACATTAGCAATTAGCATTTCAATCCATTGCCGAAGGGGTTAAAATTCATTGCAAGTATTTGGTAATTTAAGGGAATTCGAAGAGCGATTTCACGATTTAGCCTGCAGTCCCGCATTTCTACATCATTCAGTGGTTTCCCTGCACGCACTCAATTTACCGTGTTGCAGGCCGAATGGAAAACCACTTATCACCAAACAAACCTGCGGCCACGTCCTCACCAAAGACTTCGCTGTCTCTTTGACTCTCTCGCTCTCTCTCTCTCTCTCTCCTCCGCCCGCCTTTGACGACAGAGATCCCCTGCACCCCAAACGACTGAGAGGTAAAAAAAGGCCGCAGGCATTGTTTTAGCCTACCTCGTCATGCGCATCGGGCGAAGTGAAGTGTCATCCCGTTGATTAATGGACCTCATGGCTTGCGTGTGGGTGTGTGTCAAGAAGGGGGCCGGTCGCGTGTGCATACGTGTGTGTGTGCTGCCGTGTTGTCGACCGCGTCGGAAGTGAGTTGAAGTGATTCAAAGGGCGGACAGAGGTTCGTATTTGAGGCAAAGAGGGAGTTGGACACACACTCTCATACGTATCCACGTGCGGACATGGGAGGCTGAATTGTGGGTGGTTGGGTGGACGGGAGGAGGGAGGGGTGACGGACGGGACGCTCTCCACGTTCACTCTCGAATCGAAACCGACTCCGTCGCCAAAGGTTTTCGTTATCAGGGCAACGGGCAAGGGCGCGGAGGAATGCCTCTGGCCCAGATCGAAAATGACGAGCAGGGGGAGCGGGTTGGGACGGCGTCTCTATCTCACCTCTCCCTCCCCCCTCGCTTATCCACAGCGGGATCTGTATGAGTTGTGGGAGGGATAGGTGGGAGAATGGAGGTGGTTACGGCTGTGTGATACTGCGATGTTCGATATGTGATGCCTTGCGATGCGGGCCTATATTGCAAAATCGTACTGTGTGCGATAGACTACTAATTTGCTATGTAAAAGTTTTTGTAATGATTCTGATTGCACAGAAGTAACTAGGTAAAAAATTACGGGGATGGGATTTATAAGATTTTTTGCCCTCTGTGTGGGAATTTTGAGTTAATAATGGAGACGAAAGTTTAGCTAAATTACAATTGTGTAATACGACTTCAATAATTAATTCTGCACCATAGCCAATGCCACCCATCGATAATGTTGATATCCTCTCGTGAATGTTATCCCTGAAACCTTGTCCATGTAAAATTTAAAAACTAATTTGTATTCATTACTCCATGTAATGCTTGGTATGATCAAGTAGCGAGATATATCATGCATAAGTTTTTTGGCAATCAAATGAAAATTCAAATCCATATTGAAAATAAGTGCTGTACTTTTCCGCCGTAATTTATTGTAATCGTACAACGTGTTCCGCGGCTTGCTGCATCTTCAGGTAAAAAATAATTGTACCTGAAGATGTAGCAAGCCGGAAGACATGGTGTAAGTTTATAGCGAATAACTGTGGAAAAGTGCAGTACTTAATTTCAATACGGATTTGAATATCAAATGCTTCCACGAAGTGACGCTTGAAGTTGTAAAGTTTAATCAAATGAAGACTTATGCAACACGTCGATCTTTCATACAATCAAAAATTGACATTCTAAGGCTGCATCGAATTGAACATCTTTTAGTATATCATTTCTTGTGGACAACTGTGGCCTTCGAATAACAATAACTGTAATTACCTATAATTTTGGATAATTCTATCAAGCAAGGAAATAGAATATGCTGATATTCGATATGTGAAATGCGATATGGAAGCGGTTACGGTGCTATATATCGCCTGCATTTGGTGACGATGGTTTTAAATCCTGGTGCAAGAAGCGATACATGCCATTATCCAGGGTACACTATTGTATCTCTCAGAAATATGCTTTTCTGATGTAACAGCCGATATAAATGCTATATGATTTTGAAAGGCGATATAATTGAAAAACTAAATTCCTGTAAGCCGCTTCACATGGGCGCAACTTTAAGTACCATTGCGCAATTTTTTGCATAGTGATTGCGGATTCGCGGGCACGGAATCTGAACAGGGGCAATTTTCTCATTTCTCACGTAGGTATTTGCTCATGCATTCTAGCAATTCACCCCGTTTTACCATGCAATTTTCAATGCAAATCTATATATACCTCTGAATGAGCAATGACGTACGTCGTGTGAATCGGCCGTAACCCTCTGTGGACGGAATTATGAAACATCTGCATAAAAAATACTGCTACTATATTAGTTTTTTAAAAGAGCTATTTTAGCATTAAAAACAAAATGCAACTTATTTGACAGTAAAATTTATTTTGAAATGGTACGCATGTGTTGTTTATATTTAATTTAAAATAACACTTTGCATAATAATACTAAAATTAGGTTTACTCCAACATTGCCGTCATAACGTACCTTTTTTAAACTTTCCCACATTTTCTTCACATGACAGCTGAAACTATTTATTTCAGAGCTCCACCAGTTAACCCATTGTCAGCGAATAGCGTCTCGCATTCATCTATTCAAATTTTTTGATAAACCGCCGAAAGAAACGCAACTTTCCACACTCTTAAGCCAAAGCAATATAATTCTGTCTAATGCAGCAACTGAATGGAAAAGCCCCTTAGAAAGCAGATATTTAAATGATATTGAAACGTAACAAATTTGACTCGCTCGTCCATAGAGGGTTAAGCTAGAGTTCAATGAGTTACATTTTTCGATACATCAAGAATTTTGCGATACAAATGGTATATCGCAGAGCGATACCGAAATTCGAAAATCGCAGCACCTCCCCTTCATTGTGGAGAAAAGGAGGAGCTGAGGATCGCTCTCGACAGGGAACTTTGGTTGTGGAAGGGGTTTGAGAGGGATATATATTGAGGGTCAGGAGTGTGGAGGGAACCCACTCTCCCTCTTTATCGAGGGATTCTCATGCGGTGGCAGGGTCGCGCCAGGGTAACGGGGCAGTTCGGGGGGGAAGGACGGTTGGGAACATTTGGCGGGGAAGAGGGTCATGGATGAGAAGGGGCTCTTTTCCCCCGTCGCTGCCCCTGATACTCTGGAGGCGACTGCTTGCGGGATGGGGGAGGAAAGAAGGAGTGTGAATTGGATTAGGTTGCCTCCGGGGGAAGGGGTTTGATCATCGCGACGGGAAAGCCTCCAGACGCGCAAATATTTTAATATGAGATCTTCCATTGTTGTTGGCCAAGACGGGTAGGGCCTGTGGGAGGAATAAAAAATTCCTGCTTATGCAGATTTCAAACAAGATCCGTCCCTAATATTATGTGCGATGCCTCTTTACGATCGCATCTCAATTTAAAGCCACTATTTTGGGACCAATTTAATCTTCCATTTCTCTCAGAGAGTGCCACAGATAGCTGGAAGGAGATGTTATACGTTTTTGATACAAGGAGAGAGAAGGAAGTGTAAGGGAATTGAATGATATTTTTGGAACATAATCCGCCGTTGCCTTTCAGCCGAGTGATTACTCTTTTAGCAATATCATTGCCGTACAGGCTGGAGGATGAGATCCAGATCGATGTCTTATAGGTTATTCTGCCTCCTTTGCATTGTTGACGATGAATGGTAACTGATTAATAACTTTATTGATCTAAAGGTCACGGTGAAAGCCATTATCAATGCCACTCTTAAATCTGAGGGAGTAAATACAAGCGAATCTGATGACGAGAAATGCGTGGGCTTTACTGTAACCTCGAACATATCGTGGGCAAAATACATTTGAAACATTATGGCGGTGAATTTAAGAGGCTAGAGTCTATCAAGCGGATGTCTTGGGGGATTCTTGGATAAAATAGTGAAAAAGAGATACAATTTCATCGTATTTATCCCTCATTTTGAGTACGTTGAGAGCCCAAAATCGAAATTTGTAATTAGCTAAATTGGTGGATTAATGTTATTAAAAGAGTTTGTGGGCATTAATGCGAGCTAATATTAGTTCTGTTATTATATGGGCTTTACCAAGAGCTGGTAGTGACTGGGAACTGTTGAGCATGTTCCAAGGTCTAATATTAAAATTGTATTCGTAAAAATTTAATGCAACTTTTTACTCAATTTTTGATCTTTGGGTAACTTGTGAAGAGGTTTCCATCGGGAATTATCGATAGAGATTTACTCAATCTTCATTCTAGAGTTGGGACACGAATTCGCCAAGCGCGATAACCGGCAAGTGCGCAGCCAGCTGAAATGCCTTCGGCAGTATATATTTTTTCGAGACCTTAAATTAAGATGTATTTTTATCTATGAGGCAAATGAAATTTTTGAAAAAAGCTATAAGGATTACGAGCTTGCACTAGGAATGTTAAACATAATTGAATTGATCATGTTTGCGCAATTGACATGAAAAGGCTTCAGATTTAGCAAAGAAAACATGGGAAGTGGCAGAATAGATGCACAAGTTTCCTTCTGAGGTCAATAGCATTAAAAACATCCTCAATCTCGGTCAATTACTAAATTGAAAAACAAGGAATGTTTTCCTGAAAAAAACGCCGTAATCTTTAAAACTGGAAAATCAAAATGTATGACTTAAAATCGAATAAAATATTTCTCGTAAATTCTTCTCAGGAACTCCACCTGGTTCAATTGGGAAGTAGTACTGAAGTTTCAACCGGCATTTTCCGAAAAGTAATAAATAAATTTTGAGTGTAATATTAACCATGCATTTTCCCTCCTGAGCGCGCGCTCGCCGTAGAACCGATCTTTTCTTGGTTTCTCTCGGCAGTTTTTGCCTAGTGGTAGGAACATACTGTCTGTATGGTTCATCTACTCTCTTTAGAATACTTAGAATTAATACTTTAGAATAAATATCCATTCTCTTTGGTGGATATCTCTTCGAAAGAAGAACTCATTCTAGGTTTTTGAATTTCGCGGCCAAAAACAACAATGAATGACGCGTCTAAAATTTCTCTTAAATGATAAAATAAGAAATATGCTCAATACGCGAAAATTTGAATTTATCTCTATTTTTATGGACGCATGAGATATCGTCAGAAATCAGTTGGAGCGCGTACACATCAATTGTTTACACTAATTTGCCCCAACACGGCATCTATAGGGGAATGAAAACAAAAAAATGTGAAATCTGTAAATGCGTAATATTATATTATTTGTAAGTCAAATATGTTAGAGGAAAACGCATGCATTTGAAAGTTTCTTGAATGAGATAAAATATTGGCAGCGGTCTTAATATAGAACTTTGACCTTCAGTCCTCTCGTGAAAATGTAGAAATTTTGCCTTTTTTGCAAAAACAGTATTTACTCCACAACCACATATTTTAAACTTACCAGAAAAGTTTATGGTGTAATTCGTTCTCATGGAAAATACCACCATTAGCAAAATATTTAGCGTTATGGAAATGGAAACAAGTTCTCAGCGCCTACCATATGTTTAATTGACTGCTCTAGTCATGATAGATTGTTTAGAAGTCTATTACCATTAGAATCGGAGAAAAATGACTCTTTCAGATATGAAATTACCACTCAGGGTGTAACAGTTATTTATTCTAGTCGCAGTTGCTATAGTTGAGCATATCATATTGATTGACTAATATTAAAGAGTTAATCTGCATTTGTCGGACTAGTAACTATATTTTTTATCTTGTCAAGCTAATGATTACATATAATGGTATTCTTATTTTTTAAATCAAAATTAACTTGATCCCCGTGGAAGTCTGGCAAGGTCGAAATTGCTTGCCACGCTTATAGATTTTTACTTTTTGTTTAGTCAGCCAATTTTTTTAGTCAGCCTGTTTTGTTTTTTCAGCCAATAAGAATGCGTTTTATTTCCATAAGTTGCTTCGAGGGGATTATTACTCTATAAATGCACCATGTCCAAGAAGGGACCAATTTTTTTTGCCTTAAATTGGATTTTGTACCATAATTTGTTATATGAAACAACCTTTGTTTAATATGGCAGTTCGCTCTTGTGTTACTTATGGCTTATGTGTACCCGCCAAGGTCGTTTATGTTTGGTGAACTTAAGGATTCATTAATTCTCGTAGGAAAACGTAATGGTATTATTTTGGAGATGAAAGGGAGTCGTCTTTTGTGTTGTCATTCGCTCAAGGTGGCGTATGAACACATTCCGTCTGACTCACACGCTCATCTTATACTATTTTCCATGAGGTCCTTTCTAATTTTGGTCTTTAACCACATTTATCGCGCAAATTGAAAAGAGAGTGTGATAAAATTTCGGACACGTTTTCGCGTCACTGGAATTATTTTTTCAAAGCGCAGACCGGGCGTGACAAGATTCCGTGTTTAAAACTTTTATTATTGTGGCCTTTCCTCACGTTCTCAGTTTTTCTGCGATGTTGAATGATAATTGAAAATTTCAAAACTATATCTCCTCACCGCACGCGGGACACTTTAAAAATCTGCTGCGATTTTGTATACCTGGTGCTCAGAGCTGTGGAGCGAGAACCATTACGTGGATTAATTGAATTTCCCCTGGAAGGAAGATTAGGGTTGAACCCTGCCTCAATTGGCCTGCTGTTTGCAGAGCTTTAAGCGTGTTGATTTAGCTGCTGAGGCTTAAGAAAACATTGAAGGATCTTAGTACGCAACGCGAGAATTCCATCAAATTAAAATTGGGGCAGTGAGCGTGATCCGGAAGCACTGTGCAACGTTATACATGCGAGGCCGACCTCTCTTTAATCCGCCCATGAACCAGCCATTGGGGTCCATACAAATTTGCATGACACAATGCAGGATTGATGTACTCTCCTTATTCATGCTTTCAGAAGCTCCGAAGAATGGTTGCTTAAAAGCTGCACTGCACACACGGGATGGGGCTCTCGGGATTTGTGAATGTTAAGTTCGCTACGTAAATGCAACCTTGGAATACTGCGAGGATAAGACCATTCATTCATAGGCGTCAATCACCAGGGCGGCGCAGTTTAGGATATGTTATTAATCAGGATATGACCTTCAGATCTTTTCTTAATATTTGAGATAAGGTTATTTCGACAAGTATGAAATTGGTGAGTGCAAAACATTATTATTATTTACCCTAGAGTGATAAGCTATTTTAGGTTTTTAAAGGATTAATCATGCAATTCACACTTGGCCATGCGCGTACATTAATATAGAAATTATAAATTTATGTCGATCAAGATGATACTGCGTGATTTTATGACGGATCTCAAGTGGAAATTTCAATGCCAAATGGTATCATGTTCTCTCTCTCGTTCACGGAACGTGACGGCGCTAAAAGAAACTATTCACATGCTTCACATATAATTGGTAATATGTGCTCAATTCGATGCATATCTTTGAGCGTGTGTTAAAATGCAAATGAATATTTCAAGCGCCTTGGTATACATAGCTCGCCTAAACCATTGAGTTATTATGGAGGAATATTCTCAACGTAACTACTATACTACGAATATTTGGACTTTTTTTCCATGCAAAATGTTATAGGTGTCGTGAACGTTTTTCAGTAGCATCTTTTCAAAAATATTGTCTGATGATATTCAAATACTCATGTTATTCGTATATAACACCAACAATATCTCATATGCTCCGATGATTGCCAATGGCCTATTATGACGTCAGTTTACAAAATTTACGAGGGTAGAAATTTTGTATATATTAGTATTTTTGTATTTGGTATTTATTTGGGTGGTAATTTGCTTTCATATCGGGGCGAATTTTTATCATGAAAAAAGAATTCACCGCAGCTTAAATAATTAATATAATTTTATAGTTACCTCTGTTAACCGAAAATTTCGATACCCTCTCGTGCATAAGTTATTATATGCTCTGCTAGCTTTTACGCGAGTGACAACTTTAAGTGCGTGATGCAAGAGATGATGAGTTTGGTGCCATCACTCGGTGATAAACAGGCGAAACGTAATACCTATATGTGACTTCCACTGGAGGTTTTTAGCAACAATCCATTTTCTGGTTATATTATATTCTGCATCATATTTCCAATATAATATACATGATTTCTGAAATGGACGAATACGAATTTAATTATTACTTTTTCTCTGGAATCAAAAATTATACTTACATTAAAAAAGTCAGGGGGAAAAATCTGCATTTAGTTATTACTTTTGCATTTGAATCTCCCTAGCGCGGTTATTTTCTAGTAATGATGAAAAACGCATCCAAGCAAATTGAGTGCAAAGGAATTCAGTTCTCTTGCCCGTTACTGAATTTCTTGGGGACCACTGGAGGAGGTATGTAAAGCATTTATGCATAAAAAGATAGATTTCTCCGTGCACGATTTAATAACGGAGGACAAATGTGCCAGCATACGTCCCATTTGGTAACAGTTTTATATGTACTCATAGTACAAATGATTTATGGTATCATTTTTTAATACCTTCATGGCTGGCATCATAGCAAATCCTGCCAGACGCCTCATAGGCGGATTACAAGGCATCATGCAGATGTAGTGCTGGGAATGGGTTGTGCAGAGGTGCTCGCCTAGGGTAGACTGGGTGAATGAAGAGGGAATATAATCTCAAATAGTGCATGTGTGCAGGTACTAATTTAATTCGAATGCTATTCCCTAGAAGCTGTCACTTAGTGGGAAAGTATGTAAATTATTAAAATAGTGTGTTTCAATTGCTATTTCGATGGGCCAATAGCATTTTGGGATGCTTTAGAATAATGTCCTCAAATGGAAAATACAAAGTGAACTTTGTGTTCACTTTTATGCCTGTTCACAATCTCCTAGATGTACATAGGTGAGAAAACAACTCAACAATGGAAGGAAATAACCGAGGAAGAGAAAATTTTAGATTTGCTTTGTTTGTTCCCAGGAATGAAATTGAGCAAAAGGAATCTCAGATTTGAAAATTAAATCTCTTAAAAACAAATCTCTGAGCTAGATCGATTTCATCTTTTGGCTCTTCAAATATTTCTCTCTACCGAATGGCACTCTGAGAACGGATACTGGAAGATTACTTCTGATAAGGGGTCATTAATGAGTCAAAAAGAAATGGAATACTTGCAATTTGACTGTGTTGCCTCCGTCCTCCGTTTCTTATCGAGAATCAGTGCGATTTATCTACTGAGAACAGACAGGGTCTCTTTACCCAATGGTAACTTCTGCTCTTTACTATGAAAACTCGATTGTGAATACACTTCTATTCACGCTATGTTATTCTCCAGTAAGATTAAGTTGTAATATGCGCCACGAATCGGCTTATTTGGTGTGTGGTGGCTCCAGTATGAGACACATTCAACTCTTACGGTAATATCAAATGTTTACTCTACTTGGCAACTCTTTTTTGGACCCATGGATGACTGCACTCGAGTATATTAACGTAGATTGAATAAATTTACACTGACAATGAGTAATGGCCGAGTGAATCAACAGCGTTATTACCTGTAATAATTTAACTATAGTTATATCAGTATTTTAAAATAATTTTAAAATTATACATTTCCTTGATTTGTGTTTATTCTTTATCAACATTTTTACTTTCATTTTTAAGCAACTAATTATATATTTTGTCGTCTCCCGCAACAGATCTCAATACTACTGCTACTAGGGTTATTTAAGTAGTGCTACTAGAATCATGTTGACTCACTTTAAACAATGTCCGCTGAGAGAATTATACCCTATAATAGAGTGGAGCCCAAATTCGGTTAAATTTGGTGGAACTACATTCCATCGGCCAACTCTACCTACCCTTTCATTCTCGGAATGAGTCACGATGGAAGCTCTGGGATACATTATTGTTTCACTTTTCACTTTCAGTCTCAAAGGATTTTCGCCCCTTCCGTAAAGGGAAATAGGACGAGTGATCTTAAGATTCTTGAAAAGGATGGTTCGTTCATAGAAACCACGACTCCAAGAAAAGCTCTTTTCTGCAGGAACTCTTCAAAAAAGCGCTCGGAAGGAGAACTGGGAAAACTGAGGCTTGGGGAGCGTGGAATCGAGCTGGTGGGACGTGTTTGGGGGCGAGAGAACTAGAATCGTCCGGCAGAGAAACGTGCTCCCGCCATTCACCCTCAGATTCGTTTGCACTCACATTCTAGGGATTGTTTTCTCACCCAAAAAATTTTCTCTTTTCCTCGGGAGAAATGGGAAGGACTAAGAGGAAGGGAGCAAATGTTTCGAAGGAAGAAGCGGGGTGTGAAAGTCGGAAAAATAAACCGTAGAAACGAACGAGGGATGGAAGAAATTGGTGTTTTTTCAGAGTACAGGAAGCGAGGAAGTTGGGGAACAGGGATCGAATGTTAATTTCCAGGCAGAATCCCATTGGACCATTCTCCGCATTAATTAAGAGATGAGCACATAATGAGGGAGGTCACATTTTTTGCCCCCTGTGAAACGCCGTTGCGCTGATTTGAAATATCAACGCCTCTAAACTAAATTAGGGCTGATAATTAACTTTTCCTTGATCAAAACGTTCTCTTTTTAGCTGTGTTATACGAGTGTGTTTGGTTTAACTAAGTCGTCACCGGAACGTATTTACAGTCCCATGTCAGTGTTTTCATTGCCAACAAAGGTGTGGCCGCAACCGGAAAAGTCTTGTTTGCTGTAATGATGCTATTATTTAACAGTGACTGAGACTGGCCTGTGCTGTGCAACATCACTTTTTGCTTGGAATAACCGAAATATACCCGCGGACCCTTAAAAGTACGTCCCAATCCCGTAGGATGAAGAGCAGGCGAAATTGTTACCTAATTCCAAAATGAGTGTGAATGTGGTGTGAGTGACATAATCATTTGCGTAAGAAAATCTAATTCGGATTGAAGAAGATGAATATAAATAATAAATCTGAAAAAGCGCGAGAGGCCATCGATCGTAGTAATCGGGCCAGTGAAATCATTATATAAATTTAATCGCTCAAAATCGGATGCTAGGTTCTGGAAATATGTCCATATATTTAAATGTTCATTTTTTATGGTGGTCTCAAGAGGATGAGATCAAAAAAACGATTGCAAAGGCGGCTATGCCTAACTATAAACATTACTCATTTTAGAAAACTCGAATGGCTACTCGATTGTTTCAGTGGGTTGTGTTTACCCTGTCATTATTTTGAAGAATTACAAGGACGTCACAGGAGCATTTAAAAGTTTTTTGGATCGCAGAAAATGTGAAATTCATTACGCAATTTATCCGATACCGTTAAATGAACTTTCACCTTAATGGGCATCGCTATTCCTTTAGAAGAGGAGCATTGGTAAGGAATGGAGTGGCAAATTAGGATGGAAGTCATGCATAACCCATTTTTCAACGAATTTTATGAATATACTATCGCACCCCAGGGAACAAATATAATTTACGACTGAATTTGCTGAGGCCTTGCTTATTTTTTTGTGATTGCAGCGCAGTGACACCGAGGCAATGCATGAAATTTCTTGCAAAGCTCACTTTAATCCGACCTGGTGATAAGCGAGCATCGCAAAAAGCTGGAGGATTTTGGAATAATGAGCCGCTAATTTAGCCCGCGGATCGCATAGATTAAATAGCTGCGGAGGGCGATACACAAATATCCACGATTTGAACTACTTACTACAACAGTATGCACGTAAAACCTCATGCCTGATGTGTCATATCTTGTAATTATTCGTTATCCATGAATTGTTAGCATGGAACGTAAAACAAGAAAATTTTTAAAAATATTTTTACAATTACTGAAACACGACAAAGAAAGTGATTCCATGAATAGATTTAATAGTGGCAAAAGAGAGTTGATATTTTGTGTGGTGCGTAGGTAGGTGTATCGATGATCCATGCCATGAGCAGTGAGGTGAAATTTTGGTGGGAGGTATAATTTATATGCAGTGAAAACGCCCACATATATATTAATGCCTACGCTCCCTAGCGAAAAAATATTCATGCGGCTTCTATGAACTTGCCCGACGAGGCGGTATTAATGTTCCTATGATCCATTACACCCCGTGTTTTAAATTGATGTATAATTGCTGTCCGTGGTTACTGTGTGGGAATTGAAAAATACTATATTACACAGCCTTATTACATTTATTTGCAACTTTAAATCACAGCCATAAAATGAAATGTATTAATCAAATTATAAAATGGGAATAACGTTTGAACACCTTATTTTATAGGAAAGGTGTATTACGTGTTTGGCATATCGAGGAATAGTACCCAAGTACCAAGATTTCATTCACCGAACTTGAAATATGATATTTGATCATTGTTTTTTTTTAGAAGCACGGTTCTATTCAGGTCTGATGATTGATTAGATTTAAATGTAAATATTTTACAATTGTAACTGGATAAACATGTATAAAAAAAAATCCCTGAGTTAATGGCACGCGTTTGTAGCTCATCCGGAAAAAAAGCATTGAACCTCGTAAACACCTTTGCAGCATTTAAACTTTTCAACCCGCCGTAACGGTTCAGTAGGTATCATTCTGTTGTCATTTATTCAAGTTACAGTGATAGTGTTGCACTCTTAGGTATAATTTTGTTGCATTAAAAAGGAGTGTCATGATTTTCCGAAAGTCTGGTGCGTAAAAAGCCATAGGTATCTCTGTTTAGAATAATGTGGTTTTCATTGAATCCACTCATGAGAACAGTTCGTGTTGGAAAATTGTATAAAACAACTTATGCATACTGAAAAAAAGTGGATAGTTATGAAATAATTAGTCCTCTGCTAAAATTTGGTGCTTAAAACTGATGAATTTCTGCATTTCGTTACCTATCGGGACATTGACTCATACTTAAGGTATTTTGAGCGAGATAGTTCCCCAGTCATAATTGAGGCCTTATTCGAAGTATATGTTATAATTTCACATGAAATTAAATATTGTATTATTATTGATGCAATTATTTAGTTTTATACGACAGAATTTGTAGGAAATTAAAGGAAAATATTCAAATAAGTCTTTAACTTGACTCATGTTTTTCACGCGCTACGTTTGAAACTCCTTCAAAATAGAGGATTTTTTGTGATTCCGGATTACTGCGGTAACTTTATGATTTATTTTCAATAACAGTTGAGAAAAGATACAAACTACACACTGTTAATCTTTGGACAAGATGTAGGTGTTAGAAATACCTGATTTTTAAAATAATGTCTCTCAAGAGTGCAGACACGTACTATTTCCCATGTAAAAGGGCTGATATTTTTTGGCAAATGTCTGGGAAAGTATTGTGGTAAGGGATTAAATCATTTAAGGGGTGAGATATTTGTCCTTAAATGAGACCTAATTCATTGAGTTCTAGGTAAAATGATATTTCGCTCAAACTATCTTAAATAGCATAATAGCTTCACAGGATATGTTGTTCGTAACTACCGTGCGGTTTTTCCCTCTTACTACTCGTGTAAACCCTTTTCACACATTTATTGGCTATTTCTGTGTTTAAATACTCAAAAATTTCGTCTAGATTATTCCATAAACTTCTATTGCTTTTTTTTCCTGGCCTTTATTTGCCTGAAATGTCAGTCATATTAGCAATCAGAGAATCCGTATGTTCGTCGGTGTCGGTCATGTTTGACCGGCACATCGCATTATTTACTGCTGGAACATATAAAGTGATATATACTTCTTTAAGAGCTTGATAAATTTTTCCCCAGAGATTGCACTTGGATGCAACAATTTTAAATTTTTTAGGCCTAAAATCTGACATCTTAGCAAGCTGGAAATTAAAATATGATGGCTTGGATACAAAGCACTGATTCAATTTTTTCAGGCCTCAGTTTGTTGAGAATCACAAGGTGATCAAACAAATAATGAAATGTGAAAAAAGAGTACATTTTTCCGTTAATGTACTGTCTAGATAATCTCTCCCAAACTTTATATCCCCACAAGTTTGGCTAGTCTTCCCATCGAAGTATCCTTTATTAGCTGCGATTATTTCCAGGATTTAACAAGCGGATATTAATTTCGCAGATTTGGTACTATGTATTGAGCAATACAACCCCACAGGCGGCGATGGGTATAGAGAAGAGGAGAATTCATGGGCGACGAGAAGTGGGAAGAAATCCCTACTAAGTTTCACCCCGAGAGCTGTCTTGATATTGTGTTCACTGGCCTATTCACTAGCATGATATTATGGCGTCATAATCTGATAACCAATACATGGAGCAATGCGCTCCAATGTGTCAAATTTAACCGCAACACATAGTTGACAGCGGTCTCCAAGCGATGCTGGTATACTGACCGGTACATCAGCCTTAATAGCCGATATTTAGAGCCTTGGATTTACTAAAATTGCGCTTTTCTCAAAGTAGATTGAGCGAAATATGTATTTGAAAAAGTCCCAAAAACGGCACTGAGGCTTTTAACATTGGATGACTACCAAACAAATAAATTATAAGCATTAAAAAAATATAAAATAATAGCAGTATCATACCACACTTCCTTAAATGGATCAACAAACATAAATTACGTCAATGTGAGCTCTTGCAGCGCTTTCCCCATAGCTGTGGGCAATATGGGGTGAAGGGGAAGAAAAATGTCCTCCTCTATTTCGCTAATCACCGAATCGGGAACACCGGAAGCGGTGTGACCTTGGGCACGCACGCACCCAATTTAGACTGTTTTTTATTCGAATTCATGCGCTCGTTGGATGTAGCGCGGCGATTTCCTTTTCCAAATCTGTAAGTCCGCTGAATCTACCCTTCGGACATTCATTTGATAGTTAATGCTCACCGATTTGCATAATGCGGCCGCGAGGTTCAGTAATGTTACAGCCAACCAGTGATCTATATTTTTGCCTCATATGAAGAATTAGAGCGAGAGATTTGGTTGGATATCGGAGAGCGTGTGCAGAAAATCAACCATTTGATTTAAGAGCTTTTATCCGGATAATGTATAATTACATGTTAAAAGCCCTCTTCTGATCAAAACCTAAGTATATCGTATAATGAAGTTGATTATAATTGGGTTTTCACAAGTCGCAAATTTGCAAACTTGCAAGAAGTTTAAGACATATTTAAGAAAGCTTTAAAGATTTTAAGCCTGAAACACGGAAAACTTCCAGTTTAAAAAAGTTATTTTGAATGAATAGAGTAAACTTCCACAATGAAGTTAATAACTTGCGACCATGGTTTCGACGATTAATGTCATCATAAGCCATGGTCGCAAGTTATTAAATTCATTGTGGAAAAACAAAGTTTACTTTATTCATTCAAAATGTTTAGTAAATTCCATAAAGTATCGCCGGAAACCACCAACCTTTAAAAAAGTAAGTTATTCCCCTCTATCTGCGAAAATATCTGATATAAAATAGGTTCAACCTACCCGTTTTGAAACTATCCATTCAAATAATCAAGAAATAATGCGGAAGTACGATATTGCGCATACATGTCATCAACACCTATCCTAGCGTCGCATCAATGCATATATACGTATATGCATTTCAAGATTCAAAATTCGGTGAAAGTGTGAACTTTTACTGATATAAATTACTATCATTATTAGAATAGTGATATTTTAATAGTTATAATGTACATAAATAATTTATGTATTAATTCATAATAAAAAAATGTGATATATTTTCCCCAAATAAATCTATAACAAATACTTAAACTAGCTTATACGTTACTGTGCTTGAATCCCAAATATTTTCGTATTCTACCTTAACGAAGATTCCGCGGTATTCCAGACTGGTGGAACATGAGGCTACTTGCCGGAATTCGTCGGATTCATATCCGTGCGAGGCCGCTTTGAGTGCGTCCATGAAAAACAAGAATCGTAATTTTCTTGTTTTCATATCTTCTTGAACAATCGCAGGTGGCGGGTGGAAAATAACTGGACTTCTTTGACCGCATGCATGCATGAAATTTATTCTCCGTTATACCTGAGGGGGTTAATTTAAACTACCCTTCAGATCTGGGACATTTTTATTGTCCGATGAAAAACGATTATTTTGCGTAACAAGTGCAGAGTAAAATGTTCTTTTTCATTCATTTCATCCATTTCGTTCATATGTATCAATATTGGTAAGCTGCCCGACAGTGGACAGCTTATCAATATTACACCTTCGGCATGACGCAACCCCTTTGCACTCTGGCTACTTAGTTCTAACTGGACAGATTTATGCGACCTTTGGGTCTAAGGCGACGATCTTACTGGTGCTAAATTTTCCCCGTTAAATCAATATTTTGACAAAATTGGCCATGGTGATAGCTGCGGGTAGTTTTTAATTATAAATAAAAGTTCCACTCGGTTAGTTGTTATAGATTTGGGCGTATTGGGACGAAAACTGAGGATAAAGTATCTGCACGCAATTACGCAATGGGATAGCTCAAATGATCCGTTGAAGTGCGGCATATATTCCAGTTCATATTTTAGAATCGATCGGTTAAAAACATGCACAATACTCCCCTCAATTTGGCATAATTCTCCTTCCAAAACAAGAGTTTTGATGTATCATGGGGCTAGAAGCTTAAAGATACTCACGGGACACGAATTGTCATTCAAATCTACCCATGTTGCGTATTTTACGCATATGCAATGTTTGTATTTTTTTCGTCGCAGTTTTATCTCCGACATTTGTCGTTTGACCGCTGCGTTTAGCGTTCCACCCATCTTTTTGAGTACTTTGCGAGTGCACTTGAGCACGACACATACACATATCGCGGCTCGGAGTATAGCACGCACAAATGAGAGCTCCGGCTGATGCATTTCCGACGGAAGGCCAACTTCTTCGGTCGCGAGAAGCTTGTCTCTTCCCCCACCCACCCACAGCCCGCTCCCTACTCATAAAAACAGTTACGTCGCGACGCCCACGCTCGACAAAGTTATAAAAATAATAACAGCACCAGCTCGCCACCGTGATTTAATGGGAGGAAAAAACCAAGGACCCGTGGTTGCTTAAGCTGAGAGGAGGGCGGTCTGGCGCGAGGGTGGCTTCTGTGTATGTGTGTGTGCGGGACTGGAAGATAGACGACGCGGGAACAATAGACGGGGAAGGATCCTCCTGGGAGCACTACGGGGTAACGATGAATGAGGGATCCAAACTTTTGGTCTAAGCGAAACTCCGTAATCCGCTTTTAAACTTTTCAAAACGGTGACAAAAACAGGTGATCCTAATCTTAGTCAGGAAGAACAAAAACAACTGGAGTTTTGGTTTTATTTTTTAGAATAATTTTTCCGTTTACTTTTTATGCTGGCGATTCTAAATCCCTGGAAGGAAAAAACTATTTCTGTGCTAAATTTGTCATATGTAATGTCTAAAAGGTTGCGATCCAGTAATCTTTGCTGGCTTAGGCGTCGGACGCGGGTAAATTCTTATATTCATTAACCTTCACTTTAATAATTTATCTCTCACTTCTATCAAGTTACAGCTGAAATGTTGCAAAATTATGGATGAATCAAAGTACTGTAATATTCATGGATCGTTGATCCGATTCTTTCTCATAAAAAATATGAAGCATATTGATTCACTGAATCAATATACTTCATATTGTTATAAGATACAGTCTCAGTCTTATGGAATTATTTCATATATGTGAAATAAATTGTGTATGTGAAATATTAACAATGCGTTTGTTTACTATGCGTGACAATAAAAGTATTTAGATAATCCAAAGATTAATTTTCAATAACAAGGACCGGTTTCGATATAACTTTACATCTTCTGGAATCTACTTGTCCTTTTCGGCAATTAAAATGAGAAGTTGCAAAGTTATTTTATTATTGCGTTTATTACATATGAGGCTTAAGATATGTGTTGCAGTTATTGAAGATGTAATGATTGCCACTAATTTACTAGCGATACACCTAATTATTTATCATTCAATATCTTTTAGCTTCTCCTCTTCTGGATAAGTGTATTTAAAAATTGCTTAGTCGTACGAAGGCACCAATATTTACCATATTCCTCTCGCAATGTAGGAGAAAAATTGATTCATGTAGGATTGAAATGAGGAGAGATAGCCAGTTTCGTTTCTGGTTTTTGGAAAACTTTTTGCCCAAATTTCTTTGAAGACTTAATTTCGCCAGTTTTATTTTTTTAATTTCCGTGAAAATCAATCAGAATGACCGCCTCAATGGAACGTTTTAGGCATTTAAGTCTCACTTAATGGTGGCCAAATGCTTGATCAATCAGTCTGCTACAATATGTTTGGGCGATGGACTACGAGACTCCTGTTGTTAGACTACTTTGCTTTCTATGAGATTAAAGGAGGCCAGCACATAAGAATTACTCCGTAAAAACTCTGAGAAAGGCTAGAGATGAGGAGTCAAACACGATATTTAATGTGGATCGATGGAGAAGAGGGGTGAGATGAGGCTTGGTAATGGTTAAATGAGACGAGGATTGTTGCACTCTGATAGCTAAACGGATAAAAACTTAAAATCTTTAGGATCCAGAACAGCCGTCCCGTCTCTCAAGTTTCCGAGTTCCACACAGTATTCGCCATAGGGCGCTGCTGAGTGTTTGCTGTTTGCTTTAGTACCAATGGAGGAACGTCTGCAAATAGCGCAGACCCTTTGGTGTGGCTAATCGCTCTTGGGTCTAGAATGAGAAAGGATTATAAAATCTTCTGAAAAATCTTCTCTTTAAGAATATACGTTTTTCGTGTTAGCAGAAGTTGTGCGTGGCATCACTTATGACGTTCATAGTGGAATAAACGAAATGAGAATTTTCGCTTTGCTCATACGACCCTTGAATGTAAAAATCTCAAGTTTTAAAGCCAGAAAAATGTAACTCCAACCTTTATTCCTCATGCATGTAAACTCTACACGAAAGTCGTAAGGCCTGCGATAGCTATCATAAAAATTCTTTATATTCGACCTTAAAGCAGGGAATGGAATGATAGCGAATTCTGTGATATATGTGCTTTGCGCATTGCGTGGTGAAGTCCGCATCATGGATAAATATTTTGCTTAAGTCTTACCAAGGTACACTTTTCTGCTTTTTCTAGAACAGATATATTAATCATCAAATATTACCCCATCTCGCTCTAATTTAACGAGTCTAACATGAATTTGTTTTCTTACTAAAGATCACGTAAAAGATTTGGGTCGAAAAAATATGACTCATAGGTTTTATCATGTAAAGGAAATTAAATAATGTTAACATTATATTATGCGCCAACCGCTCTAAGATTTTGAAAATTTTTTTTCCGGTCGCTATAAATGTCTTACCCAAGATATTCAAGTGTATCAAGAAGTATTTATGAAAAATGATCTTGCTGCTGAAGTGGTGACGCGGCGGCCTACTTTGAAAACAGTCGTTCACCGCCTATCACAGAAGTTCTGCATCGCTGGGCCAGAAAATCAATGGGGTGAACCTCTTATTCTTCCGAGTGCTGTTATCCCTGTCTGAAAGTTACGCTCAGTAAGAACTACCTACTTTACCTATTGAATAACGTAATACCACCACATGTAACATTTAATGGCACCAAAATCTCGCTTCCTATGAATCGATTTAGTTCGGGATATGAAGAAATATAATCGAAATTTTGATCTAGAACTTTTAAATCCCGGAAAATTAGGAAGAGTCGTATTTATCTGCATATCCCTTGAATGCGTAATTAATAATTATGACGCTGTACTAGTTCAACCTATCGTCGAGTTGGTCGTCGGATGAGTCGAGAGAAAATAATGAAAATCAGTTATATGCCCAACGGACCGTAATCAAACATTACAAGATCGATGTGCGACCGCATTTCGCTTTAAATAATCTTGCAATTCACTTCATTCTCTTTAAGCCTCGTAATTCCTCGGTGCATACTTGTTACCACCTAGTGACCACCGCATTTAGTCACTCGCTTTGGCAAGCGGAAGAGTAATTGAGGCGCTCATTCAGTTTATGAGGGTGCACTGCCATTCACGCGATCATTGCTTTCAAGTGACTGCACCCGAGTCAAGGGTTATCGCCAGAGTTATTCAGGTATCCGAGCGCTTGGGATGCTGAGGTCGTTTCATGATAATGCGAAAATCCAGGGCTCATGCTAAATTAAGTGAGAGATAATGTACTCACCCTGAAATGTACTCTGGTATCATAGGTCCTCCGTTATTTGCCCAGGCACTCACTTAGGTTCTTATACAAGAATATATTCATGGAGCACTCTACGTCCTCACCTAGTATGCATCTAGGCACCAAGGTAGCTGGTAGTGAATACTTATATTTATCTTATGGAGTTGAGGGCTTTTTAATTTTAGGTGTATTTCTGGCTTTATGAATTTTACGCCGGTAGACGCAGATGCACACTCTCTTCCCACTACTGCTTTTGATATGTAAATACTTGTATACTTGTGGACCAAATAACATAAAAAATTATGTCTTACGCTTGATCACAAAGCAAATATTTATACAGACATACCGAGATCCTACTACGTCTAGTTGAATGCATATGTTTAAAAGCAGGGTGGTTATTTACGCCGGCCATGAAAAACCATCCGGGAGTTTTTTTTACGTAAACCCATTCAAAAATCCAAATAAAACCCGGAAAACTAGGTTTTGGATTTTATTAGTTATTTTTTTTTGTTTTTGTTGGTAATGATGCTTTATTTGTTTCGATCGCATTTGGAACTTACTTTTTCGATAATTGGGATTGCAGTTTCCTCGATACTTATTTTTTACACGTTTTGTCCTTCCTGACTTATGTATCCCTCCCAATGGTCTCCACGCGGAGATCGGGGAACTATTTTACCTCCGAAATATTTTACCGGTAGGATTGCCATCAGATCATCTATAGTTAGGATGCAGGGCTGCATCTTCTAGGGAGATTAATGTGGGGGTTTCCCCGTTTCCATCCACATTTGTAAATTCACAGAATCGGCAGGCCCCTGCCGATTCTGTGAATTTACACACGTATTCAGGCACAATTATCGGAGTTTGATATTATAGTTTCGTTGGACTTATTCTCTTGGGAAACTAAGAACTAAGCTCGCTTTTATAATCCAGCGCAGGTGTGTCAGATACATTTGTTCTGGCAGCAAGTCATAGCAACTCGTTCTAATACCAATTCCTTATCCCACAGATGCCCGAACATATCTGGCAATGGACTCATCGTCGGTTACCTTTAATCCGTAAATCGATGTGCTGAAAATCTCTCTTCGATTCTCTTTTAGCCGTCTGTTTTATCGCTGTTCGTTTTTCATGATTCCTGAAATGATCATCCCTCACTTTCACGATGTTTTTCATTCATTTTCTTTCTCGTATAGAATATTCTAAGAGGATTCATCTCTTCATTTAAAGGATTTGTACTCAGAGGATGATTTTGTGAAGTTGAGGCGTAGAATGTTAATGATAAGCTTTTTAGCGTGGAATATAAATGAGAAAGTGGGAGTAATGTAAATAAATGAAGGAAATTGGAAGAATGGAGCTAAATCGATAGAGAACGTGCTAAGATAGGAGGGCTTGTTGAAGAGAACTATAGTGAGCAAAACGCTTGGCAATCGTGGATGAGTGAGGAAAAGCATGGGAGACATCTACATCTGCATAATACCCTGGGAGCCATCACATGGACGGGTGGCAGAGGGTGTTAGTATATCAACCGTATAAAGATGTAAGATTTTGGTAGGTGAAATGGTGACGTGTATTATGGTAGTGTATTTAGTGGAGCTCAGTTTTTATTGTGGTCACTTATTGTGCGCGGAAAGAACAATGGAAAGAACGATTCATGGTGAAATCAAGAGAATAATTATGTAAAATAAATATTTCTTCATATTTTTATATTATAAACTAAAGAAACGGCCTCTAAGTATTTTAATTGCATTTTAAAAAAGAAAACACGGCATTTCTATGGCGGATAAGATGAAGCAACGATTACAACCTTTCCTATCTATATTTCATGTCTTTCTAAACTCGTTGTCTGGAACTAGTTTTGTCTTACTGTCAATTACTATTGCTTAATAATAATATTTCTTACCCTTTATCCTCATATTATCCCGCTACTCACGATTGGGAAAAAAATGATGCCAAAAATCATTTTGCAAGTAGTGAGGTCCACTGTATTTTCTGCAAATGTGATTTTCGGTACAGTGAAATTCCTGCATTTTATCATTTTAGCTAGTCGAATATATAGATAGCTCAAGTAGCAAACTCAACAGAATTAGAGTAATTTGAAAACACTTTCTCCTTAACATTATTTCCTGTTCACTATCACATTATTAGTACGTAAGTAGCTGGGGGAGAAGACCCATAGCTGAGATCCCTTGTTCAATCAGGGTTGGTGGGAAACGTTTAGTGGGTAGGGCTATTTCTAGAAATGGAGGAAGTTTTTGAAAAGTCTCGCTAATAGGTACGAGCCTACTCTTAAACTAATGTGGCACATGATCTGAATTTTTTCGTCCTTTTGGGCAGACGGAGGAAGCGCTCTCCAACTGGTACACAGTTGGACTCCATTGAAAAATCTTCACCATTATCGATTTCCAAACCGGGAACTTAAGGATGATAAGTCAGTACAATGATTGATACATGAACCTGATCCATTCCAGAGAAATTTATATAAAACAATAATATATAAAATCATGCTACACTGTTTTCTTGCGCGCCGCAGTTTCAATTTCTATGCTCCTTGGTCCGTACCTGTATGAATATTCCATTACACTAGGTATCATGCTGCAAATTTAAACTCGTCGAAGTCAATGCATAAGTGTGAAAGTTTACTAAGTATTGCTCTTTCTATCCATAAAATGTTACAACTGCATAGCAAATATACCTTTCTTTCTCCTTTACTCTGCATGTGCTTATTACTGAGAAAAATATAACCACATGCGAGCAATTTCCCACCAAAGAATAAAATATTTCTCTGATCTAAGACTTGATCCAAACTGCATCAGAGAGAACGCCTTATATTTGTGTAATGTCGTGATATTGAACGAATGCTCTACGTTGGACTGACAAATATTGGCTATATTCGACGCATGAGGTTCGAGGGGTTCGCCTCCGGCCTCGCAAACTGATTTATTTGCTCGCGGAATGAAAAAGACCTCACGGGATCCCATGACGCTCCCGCCCCTTCATCTTTTCTTCTCTCAACCGCTTCTCTACAAAGTAAGCATCTTTGGCGCCAAAAATATCCACAGCGATACATTTTTAAGCAGCCGGAATTTGCGATCGAAGGCCTGCCTTCCATTCGAAAAAGAAAGCGACTTTGTCTCCGCGCGGTTCCGTGGATGAAAGTTTGATGTGGAGAGAGATGTTCCCAGGAAAGTCTTCGATTTACATTTAAAATTGCTGAAGATGACAATATATCAAGGATGTTCATCCCTTTCGTACGAAGCGAATGAATACCCCGGTTAGTGAATGATACATGAGACGCTCGTTCAAATTTGCTCTCTGTTTTAGGAAATGAGCGGGGCTACAAATTGAAACCCTGGACATGAGGGATAATCGTTTTCTAAATGGGCCATTTATCTCGCGGAATGACTGAAAGCCGGAACCCTACCCTGACTAATGTTACGAGGAGTCGGGGTTAACAGGGAACCTCCGAAGAAAATGAATGATCGCTTCCATATCTTTTTTCTGTCCATTATGAACGACGTACGGTATGTTGCGGGAAGACAGTGTAAATCCTAAGAGTAATTATTCGAAAAATTGAAGGACAAACGTGTCAAGGACTATTGATTGCGGCCCAAGCGACGTAAGGTTGAGAATCCAGAGAAATATATGTCTATTTTCAATATTTTATCTACTTCTTCCCTGGGTGTCTACAGGTGAACATCTGGCTAAACTTCCAGCATATGAGATAGACAGGAAATAGACTCTCTTTAAGGGCCACTTTGTCCTTTAATGTAGTTTTCACTGTCGCACAGATTATATTCATTTGTGCGATTTGGGATAACTTCGTGTTTAGGGGAGAGGATGGCGTTAGGGAAACAGTGAAGTGACTAAAACATGAAAAGGATATTGAATGGAAAATCGTCCGGGGCGCAGAGCATCACCTACTATCTAAATAAGTTACTATTTTATTTCCCTTAATTACAGTACCCAATATCATTGTTAGTTTCCAGGAAACCATTTGATTTAGTGCGAAGTAAAAATCAAGCGGCACCGAGGCTGGATTGGATTGGATATTGGGGAGGCGACCGACAGCTAAGGTCATTTGCGCCATAGGAGATAGGTAAGGGAGGAAGGGTGGATAGAAACCCGGCGTCGGCATTAGCCTGCTCTTAACGAAAGGCGCCAACGGGACCACGGTTTAACGTTTCATCCGACAGACGGGGTACTGTACTTGAAGTGCCCTCCACAAGACACTCAAGTAGGGATCGGGTTTCCTCTGTAAAACATCCTCCTCTGCAGGGATTTGAACCCTGGCTGCCCGTGTGGTAGGCGAGTACTCTAGCCACCACACCAACCCGGACCCCCGAGGTGGCATTAGCATTTAGTATTTTCTTGATCAAATACTTGTTAAAGTAACTTTAAGTTAAAGTAAAAGGAAAATGGCGGAATATTTTTTGCTGCATTTTAAGTTTTATATCTTATTTTGTACTGAAAATAGCAACGTGGCATGATGGATCATATGACGTTAAAAATTCAGCGTTGACTGTTGCGAAAAGCTGAATCAGACATCATAATGGTGAGTCGTGCCATTCATTGGATGGAGTAAAGTGAGGAAACTAGCTCGTATACAAAGTTCTCGTGGATAATCACCTGCGATCAATGCTATTTATTACGTCCTGGATTCACGTAATCGACTTTCGAGTTGCGTAGCCACTCGTCTAAAAGACAAAAGGCATTTATAAATGTTGAATGGATCGGCAGAGTTGATTTAAAATGCTCTCTCATACTTACGGTTGTAAAAAAGTCACGAACCAGCAACAAATGGGGTTTTTTCGGATTTCGGATTTCGATTTACCCGTGTAATTGTCTCATTCTGGTTTCTTACTACAACTCGTATTGAATTTCTTCATGTTCGGATCCATATTGAAAACAATCCTTGTACTTTTCCGCAATTATTTATACACAATATGGGTTCGAGTACAAAATACTTACACGACGTGACGCCTGAAGTTGTAAAGTTTATTCCTCATGTTCATTCATTTTAGTTAAAATTAGTACATCTGTCGTATTTTATTATCTTTATCGCTAAAGTATCGTTAATTAATATAATATGTTCATTATTCATATTACTCCTTAATACCACTTTTTATTAAAGCTACGGTACTAAAATATTTTGACTTGTAATGCCTTTATTCGTAAGTCTCCGTATCTTCCTCCAACTCTACCCACCGATCACCGTCCACAAAGGCGAAGACTAGCATAGGTTCTAGAATTTTGACACTTTCCTGGTAGAAATTAAATTTAAATAAACAACCGATGAGGGTTATGTGCCTATTCCAAATAAAACATGGGCAATGATTACGAAGCTCGTTTACCAGATATTACGTAGGTAGTGTTTTCAATGGTAAGAAGAGCTTCTTAATCTCCTCTTGATTCATTGCGCAGTTCTACTACCCTCATATCACCCGAGGGGAGTAAAGGGACATCTGTCTTTAGAGTTATTATTTTATGACGTTTAAATAACATAGGACAAGCATCTGATTCCAATATCTTGCCTTAACATGCAAAACATTCTATAATTAATACTTCAAACTTCAGATATGGGCTCGTTTTCCAATTAAACCGTTGTCGATATTGTTTTTATTTATGATATTATGATAATAGAATTTTGAGATTACTGAATATTTTCGTAATTTATATCATGGAGTTTAATATATGCGAGCAAGGGAATGAAAATATTCCAAGAGATAAAGAATTGGGTATGCAAGGAAAATTTGCCAATGATTTCTTTGTGATGTTAATAATTGCGTGGTTATGACTTTATAAGGACATGACAGCATATGTGGATTATCGCGATAATATCTTGTTGTGCCTCTGAAGAATGAGAAATATGACACATTCGCGTATATATTAGAGTCCAGATTTGAAGTTGTGAGATTTGCCCGTAGAGCTTCCTTTTATGCCAACGTGGAATTCTTATTTGAGGCCGAAAGTGAGGATAATAGAACAGAAATTTACCGATGAGTGAACTTGATCATTAGGTTTTTGAATTAATTTTCTAAGCGGCTTTTCATAACTTTTCTCACCAGCCAGTATTGCTAGAATTGGAATGCTACGGCAGAAGCTAATTCGAATGCACTGTCATGACCGCAAAGGTTATTGTGTTGAATTAATTTGGATATTGTGGTGGTTTTACTTAATCATTTTTCGTCAATATAATATGCGTTGAAGAATAAAGTAAGCAATGGGCATAAAGGAACCTGAAAGCAATTTTGCCCTCGATGACCCAGTTGACTTGGCTATTAATTTGCATACATTGCATAAATTGCATACATGAAAGAACAATGAAGGACTCATTGTTGATCGCTGGGAATGCAGCAAACTCTCCTCCGAGATGGAGAATTATGGCAAAAAATAGATAATTAGGTAATAGTACAGAAACGTCTAAAATACTCTTGGGAGCTATCTATCGTGAGAACAGTAATTCCCCCACCGAAATTCCGGAGGAATGAAAACATAAAATGCATTCCAAACTGCAGTAGCTGGCTAGCAAGTCTGTTGTATAATATTAAGATAGAATTTGGGCTTTCCCTTTCGCTGCTTTAGTAATATCTGGCATTCCTTGACAAATTTGGTTAAATAATCAATTTTTATTGAAAAACCACTGATTTATGTCAATTACTCAATGAATGCTACTTTATATTCATCCATGCTTTATTTCATGTGCTATTACATTAATCTATGCCAGATTTTAATAACCACTTAATAATGTCCACTTCATATTTTATCATTGCCATTCATTATAATGGGAGACATATTTATGGATGGCTTCATTTGTAATTATTCTTCTTTGACCTAACTCTGCGAAGATTATTAAAACAACTCTCCAAGTACAGCTCAAGCCGTTGCACTCTAATTACTCCCAATATATTGTTGGAGTTCAAGTTCAGCATGTATATTTTTTTACCTTCAAAGTACCAACGTTTTGATGATAGATAAAATGAAAATCATGAGCCCTGTGTGAGACAGTATCGTGAATTATGAGGAGGAGGTAGTTCGCTTGAGTGAGCGCCACCTCCCTGACCCCAAAGTCGTCTGCAACATGCTCGTTATGAAGTGAAGTGGTCAAAAGCGGAGATGAAATTTTTTTATTTGCTCTATCTGAGAATTTACTCCGGAACTCCATTTGCCTTCATCTTTGCTGCCACTCGGCTTCTTCCTCTTTTTCCTTTGAAGTTTACATGAGCAAAGTGCGCTTACTTGGGCGCAGCATTTATCATCCAAGGCCCTCTAAAAAATATTTTATTTCCGAGGTAATATATTCGAGGATGGTGTGAAAGATTATTGGTATAAAAATGGATATTTTTCTGAATGACCTTAATGTCCTCTGTGTAAACATCATAGCCCTGAAGATGGAATAAATTACATTACAAAATGTCGGCAAAGTAGAAATAACGTTATATATATATTTGACCTTAGCCCTCAAAATAACATAATAAAGATTATAAAATAATTGAGGTCAATAAAAGGAGCATTAATATGAAACAATTGAAGGCATTGTCGCAGCATGAGGATACTGAAGGTCCGATGAATAATAAAAACACCTTATTCTAGCAACTGAGAATTAAGTATGGTAGTGAAGCTGTCATGATCGCTAATCATATTGCTAAAGATTATGGCAGGTTAGCTTATGAAAGGAACGGACATATGTTTTTATTGAATGGCAGATCCGCCAATGTACTTCCAAACCATATCGTGAATTTTTTAAAGTGCATTTTTGCCTCATTAAATACTGATCATCCATATTGCTATTAGGTTGACAAAATATGCTATACTTTAAAGCGATCAATTTTAAGTCTTGGCGTCAAAATTTGCATATGGGCTGTAAATTAGTCTGAATATCTACCAGAGAATTCGAAGGAATTGTTGAAGAATGTAGTAAACGAGATAACTATAGTAAAATGTTTAAAACACCTAAATGTAAACAGATGAAGAAATTTAGTGACGCTAAACATAAAAAAAGGTTTCCGTCAATCAAAATTGGATTATCAACTTATTTAGAGAGAAAATTCCCTCAGACAGCATATATCTTGAGCTTAGGTCCTTAGTTCAGTTTGCTATATTCTTACAAAGATTTGCTAATCACATCACTCTAGGCTGATGTTGAAAATGCAAAGAAGAGTACTACAATAAAATGAATGGCCAACTGAGTGATTAAAAAATTATGAATTAATAGCCCCTAAATGATGTCCTACTAGCTCTCCACCAACAAAAAACAATGAACTCACTTCAAGATAATTCAGTGAAAAGAAAATAGATTTGACCACGAAGAGGAGGTTAATTAAATACAACAGTGGCCCTCCATGTAAATGTGGTTTTGTTGTAGCCCATAAACCGATAAGCCCCTTCAGACCTGTCGTAAGTTTTGTAAATACGCTAATGAATAAACTAAAATAAACTAATGAAAGTGTAAAGTTTTTGATGGGCATACGACAAACTTTTACCTCCGACATATATACTGTCAAAGACTCTTCGTATTTCTTTAAAGATGTAAACAAAAAAAATCCCCTGGGCTATGATTTCATTTGACTGGATGTCAATAGTTTATTCACAAACACCCCCAATGAACTTTTTCATAAAATTATCACGAACAAATAGAAGGAATTTTAATGTTTACGAAATTGAACAGAACAGATTATATAGACGTAACAAAATTGTGTACAGACGAGGCATATTTCAAGTACTCTAGGAATGTGATGTGTTAAATATTCGAGGATTGTGACGTGTGAAAGATTATTGTTATAAAAATGGATATTATTCTGAATGACCTTCATGTCCTGAGTGTAAAAATTCTAGCCCTGAAGATGGAATAAATTACATTCCGAAACGTCGGAAAGCAAACAAATAACATTACATATGTTACCTAAATCCAGAAAAAAGCCTAATAATTATTCTTAAATAACCGAGGTCAATATGAGGAACATTGATATAAATAACATCTCCCCGTCGTCTTTGTTGGCTGTGGGGTAAGGTCCTTGTTCCTTGGTGGGGTTAAGTCCTTCTCGTCGAATAATCCAGCTTTAAAATGCCCAGGAAACCTTCTTCCGCGGTAATTGAAAGTAAGAAGTAAGAAAACGAAGGAAGTGATATTGACTCAGTCGCTAGAGCATTTGACTGCCGACGATGTGACGTGGCCCTAGGTTTGTACCCGAGTTATGTCTGGAGCACATCAATAAAGAAGCGGGGTAATTTTCCATGTATTATAATGCATAATAACTCGCTGGTGGCTTCGGGAAAGAAGCTGCTACCCTTATACCTAGGATGTATATCGGAAACTATTGCTTGATAGAAGCCACCGAATGGTTCACCTATATCCAAAGTAAAAAAAACGACATCGACTAATGTTTGACTCCATTTCCAATTCTGTGACCAGAACATTGCAATTCTCACCATACTCGGTTTTCCAGTTATCATTTCGTCATTTCCAAATTTTGTTAAGTTTTATAGAATTAGAATTTAGATTACGCACGGGAAAAAGTCTCAAATAATGCTGTTCTTCGAATCAAAACTTTTCATTTTTCCCATAACAACACATTTTGGACTATTTAATACTCTTAAAGGCTGATGTGATTAGGTTTTTAGGCCTTTCACCAGGTCTCTGGAAATGAATTCTTAAATAAGAGCTTTGGGCGTAAGTAGGTGAGAATACCAGCTTAATATTAAATTTTTTTGAAAAACTGTAATGAAAGATAATAGGATTCTGTTATAAAACCATGTTCCATGCTTAATAAAATAGTATGGAAAAATACTCATTCAGACATAACAGAACAGGAAGTTGGCTGTCCGATCAAAGCTTCGGGGTTATACTTTAATACTCTCAATCAGCCATGATATGAACCATCGTGATCTTCTCATTCAGTCGCGCAAGAGGATCGATGGTTAGTGATTCATGGCAGTATTATCGAGGTCGGCTGGAGGAACCTATTTTTCCGCTGGTGTACCTTATAACTTTTTTCTGCCTATCTTTACCTCATCTGCCTACCTGCAGCTCATCGTACCTTAGAAATCGCTCGCCTAAGATGTAGGGCTTCAAAATTGCTTTACAAAGAGTCAGGTTCTATGACTGCCCCACATTCTGAGACGATTACAATGCTCGAGGCATTTGCGTTTTCGTTTCAGGAAAAAAATTCCCTCCCTCCCTTGAGCTAAAAGCTCAATCCCCTCTCTCCTTCAACTAGAGCAGAAGAAAATTACTATTTTCATCATTTACATCAATTATTATTTGGTGGTGTGCGTGTTGAACATCCTGACCACGTTCCCTCGTCTGTGGCATGCGGTGTAGTTTCCTTAGCCACCAGTATGCCGCAAGGAGTGGTTATATTCTCGAGATTTTTTATGTAACCCAATTGAAAATTTTAAATATGCATCACACCATTACTATGGAATTAATTCTGAAGATGGAGATAGATTTCCCCCCGCTAACTGTGCTTCGCCGATTGGCATCCACGGGCGTATTCACTGGGTGGGCGAATGTTGCAAGAGGTTGGAGAAAAAATAAATATATGAGTGTACATTTTTTCATTTCAAAGTTTCTACAGGACAAGGGCCATACGTCGTATTGAAGCATTTGGTATCCTCTGGTGCATGCCTTTTGTGGGGATGCCATAATTGATCATGCAAATATCATTGATTAATATTAAAGAAATAAATATTTATTTCGTGATAAAACGCGCATTTGTTCTTCCAAATATTATATTTACATGGAAGAGTTTACTCCGTAAACGCTTCGAAGTACATTACGTTGCCATAATGCGGGAAAGTGCATGAAAGTACGGACGAAGAAGTTTCAATTGGTACACAAAGTTCCAATTAGTTACGCCTGAGACGTTGAACTATTGCGACTATATCATGTTGTTTTTTCGACGTATTAATAGCAGTAGTGATGGCCCATAATATAACTGTGCCCTCCGGGAAATCCATCAACGCATAGGATTTAGCTATCCCCTTGAATATTAAATCCGCGGCATTGAGGTTATCCAGAAATTGTAGGGCTATTTATAGTACCCCAAAAACTAACCCTAAAAGCTTTGGCAAGGAGACAAAGATTCAATTAGCGAGGGGTAATTATCTAGCCTACAGGGTTTTGCTGCGCGCAAAAAAATGTTCTCTCTTCTTCCCGAATCTCTAGCTGAGTGTTGTTTTCTCTCCCTTCCGGGAAAATCCCTTTTCCATGCGGGATGGCCGGAGTTGTAACGGTGGAATTCTCGTAAGCTGCACGTTGAGCGACAGGGAGCTCCGCGCAAATCAGGACCCGAACTGTCCTCATGAGTTTTGGGGAGCTGTGCGGACGCTCCAGGCTGACAAGAGATGAAGAGAGGCGCGTTTCAATTACATCATTCCATTCGCGACTTCATTAGATTAGCGCATAGGGGTGTCGTTGGGGCTTGAGACCCCACGGGCTCCGCGGGTGGGTGATCCGTCCAAATTTCCATCCTAATGTAGTGAAATGCGCCCTCGCGATAACCATCCTTCGGCATCGACGGCTTTTTGTGACCAGCCAAGGGGAAGCACAGTGAATTAATCCTCTGGCATTTGGCGGCGCCTCGTCAGTAACTGGACTCCAATATCCGTTCACGCATGAAACACCTGAGTTGACACGAAACTTGATTCTGGATTTGAAGAAAAATTATATCCGCAATGGGAGTAATAACCACTAAAATGAGGTTATTTTTACCTTTTTTAATCCTTCGTGCAATGATATGAACAGTATTTCTTTTGTATTCCCTATACTTGTAGAAATAATTGTACTCTTATCTGGTGCAAATAAAAAAAATTGACCTTTTTTCGCAACTTATCTCGCGAATCGCATTTCAAGTTTCATAGGGATTAACGCAAGAATGGGAGAAATAATACGGGAGAAAAATAGAATTTTTCTCACCAATATTAGTGGTATTTTGACAGAAAACTAATTTTTAGAAACAAAAAATTCCAAGAATAAGTATAAAAAAACTTAATATTGGCATTTTACTATATGATTTTTTGGACTAACTGGCCAATGACTCCGATAAATGAATTAAAAACCCGACACTGGCATAGAAACGGAGCTTTAGTTGGCTTTTATGGCTACAAAAAGTGTTCGTTAAAAATTTATTAGTGGAATGATCTGTATATTTTGTATCTTCAGTCTGATTTTCAATTTATGACGCATGTCATTTGGGAAAGCATGGTTTTATTTTAAAAACCAATGAAACAAAAATTTAGAAATTTTGTAATTGTAGAGATTCACACAGTCACGAATAAATATCCAAAGCACGTGGTCATATGTTTTCTCTGTATGACATTTTTATCAAAAACTTTAATTTCATTTGAATATTTTGTTTCAATTAACTTTAGGTAATTGCCCCAATAAAATCAGTGAAATTTAAGGTGAAAATATACGATGATATTCCGGAATACATTCATGTTAGGCTGTAAAATAACGCTATATATTACAATGATACCTCTGCCCAATTTATTCTGTGGAGTGTACTTTCCTGCTGTATCCACATAGTACACAATTTTTGTCGTTCAGGATACATAAAATGTAGCGGAAATGTTTCCCTTCAGCCCACCTTCTTTAAATAAATACCTACAGGGTGTGACACATTTTCGTGAAGTTTGGTTGCATTTACTTCAGGATTTTGTGCAATACTAAGAAAAGCAGGCTTTTCGCTATTTGCATATCTGGACTGGGACGTCTATAGCTGAAAAACTCATTTAAACAAGATGATGAATGCCATTTTTTCTCTGTTCCCGAACTGCCTAGAGAAGACAACCAGTAAAAAGAATTAGCGCTACTAATTTCCGGAAGTACAGCAGTCTGGCTATGTACTAGAGATAGCAGTAGTCATAATAGCTGATTTTTTTCTGTTTCTTCCTGAAAAATTTAGTTGAAGTAAAGTTAGAAAACATACCCGCACATTTTAGTTTGGGTGTAAAAGTTAACTATTAAGTTTTACTTTTGAGTTTTAAGAAGAACTTCATTGAAAGACTAATATGAATATGTTTGAGTTCATTGAAGTATTTGAGTGCACAAATCTGAATCTTTGGCATATTACATTTGCTTTTCCAGATGAAGATTGAAGAGGACTCTTCTCATTTTGCATGCAAATTGGCCCTAAATATTATTTGATTGACGGAAAGGCTTTTCCAAAAAAGGATACTTTCCGTTTTGAAGGTATTTATTTTTCTTCCCTTTTGTCAGTTAGAAAAGGCAGTTTTATTGAGCTCGGAGCGATAAGATTATTCTGCTGATTGGGTATTGTATTTTGCGCATTACTAAACCGGGAACCACAGTATCCTAATCATGAAACACAGTCACTGTATCCTAATCAGTATCCTAATCATAAAACGATTTTCTGAAAAACAATTATTGCTTCCATTTTCTATTAGCAAATCTTATAAGAGCGTAGATGTAAACACAAAAGAATGAGCTAATGCTTAAATTAGATAAAGAACACGTGAGAGATTAATCCATCATCCCGAGGGAATTTCTGAAATTTCTAGTGCAATGCCAATCACATCTGTCGCATTGAAGCGAATAATCGCAAATTCCGCCCAGTGATGCAATGAAACGACATATTTTTGCCTACGAGTATATTTTAAAAGTAACTTTTTAACCGTCAGAAAAATTTCTGTTTTCAAAAGATTTGTTACCTCTTCAGTTCCGAGCCTTTATTTGCTATCAAACCGCTCAGCCTATGATTGTGTTACGAATGACGTCGAGCGATGTGAATCACTACTACACTGCTAAATGATACTAGGTTTCTTTTACCATCAAAGCCTCGTGCCTCGTAACTTTAACTGGATATTGTCGGAAAATCATTGAAAAAGCAGAGAGATTTCTTTAAACAAACAAGTACCGATAGATTAAGTAATACATAAGAAGCTTTTTAGCATAGAAATGAGCAAAAGTAAGTTATCTTTTACATTTACCAATTTCGGAGGCCCAATTTATTCGCCTTTTGCTGAAATGAATAATTATCTTCAACGTAATTTGACGCTTAATAATATCAAGTTATTAGACTATTAGTCGAATATGTAAATAAAAACGATTGTAATACTCCCTTTGCTGTCAACTTTTTGTTTACATCCCCTCCACATATCCTGTTTGGGGTCCAAATTTAATTGTCATTTCCTCCATAAATCAGTATCTCTGAATTTTGCTTGTATAACTGCGCAAACAAAAAAATATAACTGTCTTCAGCAGATCGAAATTGTAAATGCTGAGACTAGTTCGGAGTGCCGGTGATGTGCTTGAATACTGAACCGCGAGACCATCCCTAACATTTCAATAATTCATGCCGAATACTGGTTCGGTAAATCTATCTGCAAGGGGAAGCGGCGCAATTAGGCATAAACGTTGCCATACGAGTTGCTTCGAGATTCGAGGGAATGTGATTGTGGAGAGAAGAGGGAGGAATCGAAGACGGAAACCGTCCGTTCCCTTGGCAATGGGCGCCACGGAATCCACGTACCCCCCTTTTATCCATAACCCTCCTTTAGGGACCCAAGTAGTTTTCCCTCCTGATCAAAGGGACGGTCCCATTCCGTGCTCTCTTTCCCTGGCGATCCGGAGGAGCGAGAGAGAGAAAGGGACCCTTCTCAGGGTGTCGCACCCTTTCATTAAGTTGAGGATAGAATGACGGTCCCCTCTTCTCTCCGAATACAAATCGCCCGCCTTCTAAATTTCCGTTGCCCTCGACATTCCAGATTTTTCGAGCGCATTCCAGAAGAGACGGGGAGAGTATTAATCCGTCCCGGATGATATCTGAGAGCATAGTGGATGTTTTTCCCCGGGACATGAGACTTTGATGGGCAGTTGACGAGTCGTGTAACAATATGCCCATTTGCATTCTTTAAGGGGCGTTATTAGCAAACATTTATGACGAGTCATGTCAATAAATGATTTTTGAGAGACAAAATCGTGAATCATTCATTTTCAATAATTTCTATTCTTATTCATGGGCTTTTTTGAAGAATAGAGCTAAACATGTTTCCAGTTTTCAATGTCATATTTGCCTCTTTGCCCTTTGAATTTTATATTTGCCTTGACCGATCTTTTATCACGTAAACAGTTCTCTCCATATTGGAGGAGCTGAAGAAAAATCAGCCTCACTTTCACTCAGTAGAGACACTACGACACTACAAGGATCGGGTTGGTGCGGTGGCTAGTGTTCTAGTCCAAAGACTCGAGTCAGAATTCCTGCAGTGGGTGGGATTTTTTAGTGGGATCCTGATACCTTGTTGCTTATCTAATAGAGGGGGCTTCTAGTGTCGTATTTTGTCCTTTGGGTGGTGCGGTTATTATGAGTAAATGAATGGCAGCGCAACCTATCTACTTGAACTGCTATAAAAATGCGTGTTAATCTCTTGGATGCGTTGGGACAGGAATGAAACACCCTTCAAAGGAATGGAACAGTTTCTCACACTGCGCGAAAACGGATATTACATTCCGAATAGCCCTTGTACTGCCGCTGAATGGAAAAATCAGCTTTTAGTGAAAAAATAAAGTAAAATATCGCATACATTAAGATGTTAATGCAAGATATGCAAGAAAATGTGTGTACTTTTGTAACATTAGTGTCTGTGAGAGACTCCACTGCGCTGACCTCTCCATTGTCGTATTGTCCAATTTGTCAGAGCCCAAGCACACAACCAATTTGTTAATGGCCTCCCTCCTAAAAAGACTGTGCCAGAGGTAGCAAATGTCATGTATCTTCCATGTCTCCATAAAAACCGCTTTCTTTGCAGCTCTCACTTACTTGAGACCACAGATGAATTTAGGAATGCAGATATTTCGTTAGTAGATGATTGGTATGGTGGCTTGTGCAATGCCACTGTGCAATGCTATCTGCGGGGCCATATAAAATTCTAGATTCAGATATTTGTCTGTGAAATCCTTTTCTCTAGGTGGGTAAAGGGCATGTGGAAAAAAAACTTAAGGTGCCATTATATTTATGATATCATACCGTAATACTTAGATAAGCTTCAAAATCGGCGGGTATTCTAGGCACGGGCAGATTCGTGCTATGTATTTAGCGCAGCCATATTATGATAGATCCACAAGGTCGGTTTGAGCGAGGAGCTCACCAAGTGAGGAGCCAGCGGGTTGTGACATTCAGTAAACAATACAGAAAGCCTTTCCTCTCGTTATATTTATCGTCTCACAGATAGTTTTTGGGCACAGAAAGTAAACTATCTGAGGCTGTGTTGAACTTGAGGCACTAAAGGACTTCACACAAATGAGAACTCTGGCATCATATGGATTTGCGCAATCACATTTTCACTGTAGGGGTCCGGTTTAGACCAGTGGTAGTGTATTCCAATGGGATAGTCGCAGGTTCGAGACCAATCGCAAAAAAGATATGAAAGTTGAATTGAAAAGTTATAGCTGCGTCACATGTACTAGCAATTAATGGTAGCTTTAATGCATAAACAAGTTTTTTCTCATATTTTCTATGAAAGGAAGAAGGAAAAATTTCATGTTCTAGGTGATCAAACAACCGTGGACTTAAATGATACCGTCGCAGTAAAAGCAAAAAAGTGTGAGCCAGCATGCCGAGGGAAAGGTATTGGACTTTGGTTTAGACCATAAATATGACTGCGTGTCTTATTTTTCTTTTGTCTTTTTCCTACAGTGGGACAACGGTTAGACCATAGAAGACGACCCTTTATTGTAAATCTATACATTAGAGAGGGAAATCGCGGTAAAAATAAATTTTGCTCTATTTTTAAAAGGCTGATTATTTCAGTAATCATTTCCATCGTTGGTTATTGACATATTAGAAATTCTATAACTTAGGGCTCGAGTTGTTGGTCTCCTAACTACATTAAGAGAAGAAAATACCTTGGAAATCCGAAATGACTCCTGACTTCGCACACATAAAGATATGTTAGGTTGATGAAAGTCGACTGCACGTGGTACCATGTCCATTTCGATGTAAAAATTTGTTCAAGAGTGTAGGATAGCCATCAGCCCATTATATTTCCGATGAAATCTTCTTCTCCAAAAGTCATGACAACTTATATAGGTTGGGACTTGACTGTACAAATCTTAGGATGCTCATGGATTAGCATTCAATTTCTCTTGTCACATTCTCAGATCTCTGCCCACCATGCTAGTCCACCATCAAATTTGTATATTGAAAATAAAGAAGTGATGAGATCATTTTTTTATATCCTTGATTATCTACGCCGGAAAAATAAAATGCCTTTTTTGAATGCCGCCTCAGAATTAATACCATGCCCTATCATGACCCATAACGATAAAGTGTACCCAATTTTCTAAATAGTTTGATTTAATCCCCGTATATGGTGTGTTGGATTTCGAGTCACGCTCTTGTCAAGCAATTCGATATTCGCTGATCGGATCATTAGATTGGAAAAACGCTTTTCACTCAAGGTTTTTCAAAATTTTATTTTCGCAATTTTCTTGCTGATAATTATGCCTAATCTTTTAAATAACTGACGAAATTCGTTCTCCGCGCTAACACTGCAATATATAAAATATTCAGCAACATTTTCTTAAATACATGAAATATAGCGCATGATTGTACTTTGCGAGCGTGAATACTTTCGTGGCTAAAATTAAAAGTGCTGAATTATTTTCAAGTGATTTTTCCATGTGAGGAAAATCCTTACTGGAAATAGTCAGGCGCAAAATCATTGCTCTTAGTCTCTGAATTAAATGAGAGATTATGCAGAAATCAATGTGAACGCGATATTTCTTCCAGGCAAGACATTCTGGAATTGAACTTATTTATATTGCATTGTGTTTCTATCACTGCGGAATGACTGAATTTTCGCGTTAAAACACGTATTTTGACCCTTTTTTGGTGGCAAATGTACATTATTGGACTGATTATTTTAAAGAGTGAGAAGACTTGACGTGGTGGTTCAGAAAAAAATAGAGCAGGCATAGCAATATTTCGAGCATATCATCCACAAAATTACTCCTGAACTTGTTTTGAAAGATCTGATTTAAAATGTTGCATGAGAGAGACATAGTAAAACATGCAGAATATGCGGCCGAGAAAATATTGTCGAAGCGAAGTAACCATTTTTGGAAAGATGATTGGAGAATTTCTCTATCTCAAAACTTTGTATGGTGTACCAGTGGAAGAGAAAGTAAAAATGCAATAAATAGTTTTATTGACTTTGATGAGAAGATGTTTTCTGGCCTGGAATCCTCTAAGTAATAAATACATTGAGATGGAATATGGAAGCTTAGTGCCGGCAAATTCATCCGCTACATTACGCAGTTATTCAAGCAAAATTCAGAGATGTTGATTCATGAAAGAAGGAAAACTAATAATGGGCTCCAAAGAGGTGGTGTGGAGAGCATTTTAATGAAAATTTTGACAGCAAAGGGAGTATGTTCTCGATATTATTTAGCGTCAAGTTACGTTAAAGGTCACTATTTGCTCGATCGAAACGCGAAGAAATAGGGCCTCCGAAATAGGTAACTGTGAAAGATACCTTACTTATGTTCATTTTTATGCTAAAAAAAGCCCCGTAAATATTGCTTGATTTATCGGTACCTGTTTGTTTAAAAAAATATTTACGCTTTTTCAAAGACTTTCCGTTTATTGGAAGCACCTAGTTGCCTACACGTTATCCCTCCACAGTACCTTATTACTGGTACCTTCTTTATGCGATTTTCGCTGAATCTTCATTCTCATTTTCTGCCCAACTGACTGCTTCCCTTTTATGCATGCCCTCTCATCACTCTTCTGCGCCTCCTCCGTCAACGTTATCCGCCTTTTTTGGATGACTATTCAGGTACCTCGCCTCTTAATCTGTCTTGTCTTCCACGTCCTATCATATGAATACTCTAATCTCGGTTAAATTTCTTCATCTTTCTGCATAAGCGTCTCTCAAAAGCTTTCATTATGCTCAACCTTTTTGTCTCAGAGGCTGGGTTTCATAACCATTCACAACTCTTGCCGGTAATCTATTCTATTAATTGTATCTGTAATGATTGCTCTGGTCATTAGATATTTCATGTCAATCATATCGCTGGGGTATTTCGTAAAGTTAGGGGCAATGATGTGCTCGCAATATATCTCATTTCATTCGAAACTGAGAAAAGTATGTAAATTTTAGGGTCATAAATTTCTATTTACTATTTTTATCATGGTATTTTTCATTGTTTTTTGTAAATACATAATTATTAGTGAACTGGGCCTTAATTATTATCATATCTAGTCATATGTTCTGATATACGATGAATTAGAATGTTGCAAACTTAAAGGGTATCATAAAAACTATAAAATACGAGATATCACGAGTTATCAAAACTGCTTAAATATTAATTTTCTCATGAATCATACGGAAAATCCAAGGATTTTTATGGAAGTAAATCGTTCGTCCTGTCGGGAAAATAACCTCGCGCGTCTGTTGTCTCCCAGCACTTGAGATTATCTGGTTATGGTCAGTAGAAACGAATCGAGCCGTGTCGACCACATCCGCCGCGGGCTGCATTGCTCTTTGAAAAGAAGATATGCGCGGGTGGATGGATGTTGACGCAGTACCTTAGTCCTTTTGGCCCGGACCCCCGCGTGGGTCGAGCGGCCCCCGTAATAACCTCCCACATATGCCCCCGCACCCTCTCCCTCGCCATTTTCGCTCCCATTCGACGCCCACGGTCCCTCAGTGTAGCTAATCGAGAAACTGTGGTGCTGCCAGGTCATACTGCGCTCTCATCCGTTCCATATGCTAATGCCAACTGCGGTGCATAACAAGTCGCACACAGTACTCTCTGTCCCGCCCCTGGTGACCGAGAGATCTTGGTATATTTGCGTCCTCGTTCGTCTAAGCTCTTCACATTCATTACAAGTGTTGAGATTATTGAGTGGGAGATAAGCGACGTTACTTCACCTTACCACGATAACGGTTGTCGCCCTCTGTTGGTTTGTATTTGACGTCTTTGAGAAATAAGCCTGCAGAGAACTATCTTTAAAGTTTCCGAATCAACCGACCAAAGTGCTTCGTAAAGCATGCATAGAGAAATGATCGGCGTAGAAAAGCGAAGCGGATAAAATTATTTGATAGCACATGGATACCTCTATCCAGATCTGGAGAAGAATTTTGGATAAATATCCTCCGTCCTTTATCGATTTCTCACTCTCTACCTAGAATACCTCTGCAGCCTTTTTGAGGTGACGATAATTTGCGAAATTCTGGGGAATCTGTTCAAGGTTCTCCACTATTTCCTTATTTTACACAGGATTATGGTGTTTGGCGTGGTTCGATAACTCGTGCTGTCTAACCACTCCTAATGATCTCCCATTGATCATCGCGGTAGCGTATTTTAGGGCGTTCTCACGCTCTCTTCCACATTGTGGTTTAGTTACAATATCCACTCAGTGAATACTCCGCCATTTTTATCTTCTTATTTTTTAAAACCCAATTTACTGTTTATGATGTGCGATTAGTTCGTATTATAAAGGATTTAAGGTTTTCACGGCGAATTATATTCGTAAATGTTTCTCGGGTTTGACACCGGGTAAGATTATTGAAATTCATCAACGTTTCGATTGTTGACTCAGCCATCATCATCAGGATAATGAGTCGAGCGAGGATGCTAGTTATATATAGCGGTTATATATAGCCGTAGATTCCCCATTGTTGCGGGAGCCGTTACGAATTCTACGAATTTCCTCAATTACCGGTCTTCTAGTCTTACTTAAGTTGAAGCCGTTGTCTCTATTGATATTATTTTGTTCTAACTGTATCAATATGGCTTCTTTTGTTATTCTTTCCTATCATTATCCTGATGACGATGACGGAGTCATCCATCAAAACGTCGTTGATCAATTTCAATAATTTTACCCGGTGTCAAACCCGACAGACGTTTACGAATAGTTCATATTCATTTATCACCTGAAGTTAATGCCTAAGCATTACGACAACTTTGGACCTATCTTTGGGCTGACACATCATTAGAATTTGTAAAGCATCAATAGACATGGAGTTTGAGTTTAGTAATAGTATTCAGTCCGTCATCAAAATCCTAATGACGAAAGGAAAGTATTTCTTTGTAACGTAGCGACGTAAAGAGAGCATCGCCCTGTGGTAATGAAGTCCGAGAAGAACTTTCATGTGAGGTCCTTGGACGAAATAGATGAAAGAGAGTTGCTACCACTCTCTCGACCGGTCTCATTTTGAGTACACGTTGTGAGTGACTTGGAACCGGAACAGTAAAATTTGAAGCGTCCAACGAAACGCGAGGTAAAGTCGTACGTCTTGTCAAAATCTGCTGCGAGGGAACTCAGTGGGAGACTCGGCTTCCGGGAGGTGACTTGGGTGCCGCCAGAGACTCGGGGGTACTTTTTCGAACTGACAGGTATGCGGCATTGTTCCTTCCCTTCAACATTCAGGACAGCCAAAACAGAGTAAGGTCCATCAAAAGGCATATTAATTTTCATCCTTTTCCGCCCCCAATTCCTTTTCGGATTTATTTATTTTTTTCCTAGCTGATGTCCTAACTTCCTGACTGATCCCCTGCTCATTGCCGATGCGGAGGGTTGGATCTACATCTATATACTACCCTGCGAGCCGCCGTATGGTCGTGTGGCAGGGGTTTTTAGGTCATCAGCCGTGTAAAGCTGTAAGGTTTTTAGAGATGGAATTTGGGAAAGAACGAGTTGAAAGAACAAATATTTGTACATACTAATCTGATCGGCAATGTATCTCTCTTATTTTATCGCTTCTTTCAGACCTAGAGATGTAGTGAGGCGTCATGATAATATTCTCTGTGTCGCTCTGAAACACACCAATTCAAAATTTCTCAAGCAACCTAAGCCTAGCGAGTAGCCTCCGAATCTCTAGGGGCTTCTACCTTTATCCCTCTACAAGTGTGAGACACTATATGTTCACTCTTAGCAGTTTTTAACGAAGCGTGCTGCTTTTCTTTGTATTTTATTAATTTTTTTGGTTAGATCTTTATGAACAAGGTCCCAAATGCTCGAAGCGTATTTGAGGTGTGGCCTAGCCAGAGCGAAATAGCATCTCTCTTTTACTTTTTCATCCGAGGACCTCCATTTACAACAACCTTCTACTTAGTATAAGTTAGCTTAACAAAACCTAGTTTCTTTAACTATGTGCCCAATATGTTTTGTATGTGTGTCCCCCACGATATATCAGAAGTTAAGGTAATTCCAAGATATTTTACTATATCTGAAGATTTTATGTTTACTCCACGCACAGTATAGGCATGTTATGTTAGTTTGTGGAATATATCAGGACATTAGTCTCCGGAAAACGTCCATGCTCTGTATATTTGTATAACATATATGTCGAGTACTTTGTTAACCACTTTATTTGAACCATTGTAGCTTTTCTTTCGGAAGAACCTCCGCACGTATAATCGACAGGCTTATTAAAGAGAATCTGTTTGGAAAAGTAGTAAAAGTATTAAATTTGTCTTCATTGGTCGTATGATTTTATTATGGGACCCAAATTTAACTGATATTATCTGATAGTGAGGAGAAAAAGTGACGGTGTGGCCTTTTTACAAATATGAGACGTAAAACAAACCTGCACAATAAAGGTCAAGATTATGGTGACTGAAAATAAAGGTTGATACTAGTATTATACTGGATGATTCTTTAGGAATGCTACAGTTAAAAAAAAAGTAGAAATTCTCTTTTCCATTCAAACCTGGCTTCAAAAGAATGCATTTCAGATATTTCAAAACAAAATATTTTTAGATTTTCATATTTTCCATCATCTTAAATTAATCGGATAAGGAATTCGAGATCTCCGATAAGTTTTATAGCTATACGTTGCATCATAATATTTCTCGACGTTGACTCTGATACCATCGAGTTCAATGCATATTCTCGGGAGTAGGCTTCATATCCTAGCGTCCCCATCGAAGCATTACTTTTTAACGAACCGAAATTTCTTAGAACCCCCAATTTTCGTGAAATACGAAACACTTGCTGTGATAAGGAAATGAATTTTATCTGCGAGTCAAGATATAAAACATCGTGACCTCGTGCATGTTACGATGGAAAGGGGTCAGGAGTCCCTGGAAGAATGGCGGCGTTTTTAGGGCCCTAGTTTATTGGCGAGATGAAGCGTTCAGAAAAAAATACCGCGGAAATATTGATTTGGACCGTCGGGAAAAGTATCCTGATGCCACATTTGGTGAATGATAAGGCTGAGTGAAGCTTTTGCTCATAAGAAAGAGAATACGGCTCTTTACTATTATTGATGAAAACTTGAATTATTAACGTCACGTACTTACGCATCGATGAATTTGATTGAATTTATGAATAATGAATGGGTTGATATAGTGAATACTATCCAATCGGATATTTTTTCGGAGGTACAAAATTTGGAAGAAGGCTATACCGTACTCATATACTTTTGTTTTACTTAGATATTGACTTAGGTCATTTCTCTCTTTATACAAGTTCAGTTATTTAGTTTTAACTGGAATTGTTTAATAAACATTCTGATGTTTTTGATTAATACACCTTCACTATTTTTTTGATAAATACCTATACCAGACCAGAAAATTTTGAACTATTTTCATATTTAGATTGATTGGTATGCTGAGTATTTTCATTGTTATTGGTCTATTTTAATGAATTAAATCATAAAATCTATATACAGTAGAAATATTTCTTGCTAAATACTACCAGCAGTCAAGGGCATTGTGAACCAATACTATTATAAAATTTTTTAGAAGGCTCCTTGCTAATGCCCTCTTTGATAATAAGTAACAATTCACAAAAATTCCTCCGCTTGAGCAGACATTTTTTAGTACTAGAGTGCATCCTGAGTTCATTGCGGTTTTTGGACTACTTTGCTGCTGTGATTCCACTTCTAAAGTTTTATATGGCGCCCTATTTTCTAAGAATGGGTCCCTTATAATATTGTCGAGGATACGAAAACTATAGACTTGCTTATTCAATATAAAATCAATCTTTACTTCCCAGCTGGGAATGCTTTGTACCTCTATGTCGCACAAGGATGAATTCGTTTTCCAAAACCTATCCCTCAATCGAAATTTTCACGAATTCCATGCCCCAGAGGATCTGAACTGAATCCTTTTCCAGTTCCCCAATCTGGGACCCATTTATGCATCAATTGCCTTCGGTAAGTCACTTGCGGTTATAACGAGATGCTGAGCGGATCCCAAAGTGCGGGCCAAAAAAAAAAGTGGTTTCACATCAAAGGCATTCGGCAAAGGTTTAATCCGCTCCTAAAAAATCCGTGCAGAAATTCACTCAGAAAATTTCAACGGGTCGCTCATGCCTCTCCCGTCGACACCCCTAGCTGTCCCAGGAGTAGAACATGTCCCTAATCGACTTTGACGTTCCGGACCACCCTGATTTTCCCACGCAGATATCTGGCCAGTATGTTTGGTTGTCGCTGCATTCCGATTGAAGTAAAATGAGGAGTAGTGGAACCCCTCTCCGGAAAAAAGAACCAAAATGGTTCTATGCGTGGACAGAAAGAGCGGATTCCATCATTTTGGGTCTGTCACTCGAACTTAATATCTGTCATCGAATCAAATGGCCATCGTCAAAATTCGTCCCTAAATACTCCATTCCTCTCGTATTCATGCTGCGTTGCAGTCGATAAATATCTTACTTCCGCAAATACCTCTGTCGTTTGCGCAACTTATTACCATTGCCGAAGTTGATGGTGCAGCGTGTTCCAGTCATTTAAGCTGAGTTTGTTTTGGAATTACTCGTCGAACATTTGAATTAATTGCAGAATTAACGTTCAGAGTAATTTGAAAGTGACTTGGTCTGAAAAAATGACAAATTTTCCGACAAGAATGTGTAAATGTGTAAATATTACGTTCATCCTCGCGTTTGATTTTTAGGTAATATGGGAAGCACGTATAGTTAATAAGTTGATTAGCTAGAATCAGCGAATGGTGACGTTAATTCGTAGAATTTTTTATAATTAGGATGAAGAGTACTTTAATTAACGAAAACCTTAAATAATGATGACTATTCCTTTTTTCGCGATTCATTCCGCGATGTATGTTTTAAGAAAACAACAATATTTCCCTGGTTCTCATGCCAGCTTCATCAGGTTAACTGAACTGATTTCTTAGTCTCGCTCGTCTTTATATATATGTTGTTTTCTTAAAACATACATCGCGAAATGAATCCCGAAAAAAGGAACAGTCAACACTGCATCCGCGGAAGCCTAAAGCTAAACTTAAATAATGATGTAGAACTTTGGAACAGGCCATGGACCAATGATTAAACATGGTGAAAACCTATTGGGCATTATGTATCCTCGAGCTGATTTGCTGTTCGATTTTGATTAATGTGAAAACTGTTATACTTTACGAGTTTGATTTATATAATACTAGCTGTGTCCAGTATGCGTTGCAAAGCCTCTCTTTCTTTTTAAGTTGGCACACATACACAAAGCAGACACATTTACATGTACAAAAGTACTCCAATCGCCTACTTTGATAGCCAATAATTTGCATCCAAGCCTCATTATTTTCATTGCATTTTATCATATTCCAAATTCGCAAAATAAAATGCTCTATCCTGAAGTCTCCATTTATTTTTGTACTTTTTATAGTTTGGCCCACAAATCTTTTCTGGGTTCAAATCAGTCCCTGAACGATTTTAAGACCTAATTCTAATGAATTCCTCATACCTACACTGCTCAAGTGATGACACGAGTAACATTGCTGCGGTTTCCAAGTAAAGAAAATATTCTATTGCTGAAGTTGCGCAAAAATTTAAGATTTTAGATATTAAAAATCCAATTTTAGGAAAAAGCGAAGCATATGCAAAAATCGAATGCAAGGATTAATGTACAGCAAATAATGAGTACATTGCACCAAAACTTAAATATTATTCGTACAAATTAATTTCGTACCTTTTAATACATTGTCTTACTTATATGATTCTGATGCACGCGAGACTATGTCTCACTGATAAGATTCTAATGCACATGATTGAGCAACTCGTAAAAGATCTGCTTCTTAGTTTGTTTGTCGTTCCTCACCTGTTTGAGAAGCTCGCGTGCCAGCACTCATTTGTTGAAACGACTCGCGCTCCACCTATTGTACAATTGATTTAATAATTCATAAACCTTTGCGGACCTTTGCCAACCTTTGCCAAATTCAATCCAAAGATTCATCTTAATCTGAAGAATGGTATTGAAATGCATAGAAGACGAACAAATAAACATTCATTTTTATGTATCAGATATCACATAAAAATACATATTTTCTATCCATAAGTGGATTCATGATCCTAGTGTATCTCGCCCTCAGTGCGTACCGCTGCAAATTGTGTAGGGTTTGCCCTTAATTGAAGAAGACGTTCCGGACATACCATATTTTTCCCCAATACCTCTGGCCTGTATCTCGACCGTCATTGCATTCCACAATGCAATGCGGAGCTGTAGAACCTTTTTCGACAAACCAGCCTCCTTTTATACGAGAACAGATTCCATCATTTTGGCTATATTGCGACCGAACCCCCGGTCTAATTTCTGAAGACTTCCACCCAAATAACTTCCTCGCCCTGTGAATCACTGAGTCCACCCTTTTCTACAGCCATCGTCTCCTTTTCTTCCTTCATTTCACACTCCCTCTTTCGTCCTTCTAGCCTTATCGATTTTCCCTCCCTTGCTCACCCCTTCAATTTCTCGCCTTTATAACTCTTTAACGAATTCACATCTCCATAAATCCACGTTATTGCTCGAGCAAGTTCCCATCATTCCTCCCCAAATTTCGACCAATCTCCCTTTTACCTCCCTCCCAAAAATGTATTTGATTAATATATTCGTATTTTTTTTATTTCACTTTCCTCCAACCCTCAGCTCCCGCATCAAATATTCCAAAATTCCTGCGCTACCCCTCCACGACGAAGCAAATTAAATCGTTTGGACTCTAAATCGAATTAAAACTCTTGCGAGCCTATTCCATAAGCGCATTTTATTTCCTCCTACAATTAGAAACGAAAATATATAACATTGTTTAGGCGAATTCTATCTCAATTGATTTCCTTCTGTCTGTTTTGGGAGTTGTGCATATTGTGGCTAGAGAAATGGCTTCACACTCCAAGGGTAGAGGCTTGTCTCCGGACAGTAGCTGAGATTTCCTGTGGAAATCCTGTTTTTTACGAGGAAGAAATGCGGATAGCACATTTACCACATCGTGTAATTTGTTCTTCAGATGACTAGCGTCACTTAACCTCAAGAAATCTTTATCTAAGAGTAAACTTACGCAGACCCTATCATCATTCTCTTACCATACAATTCATCTATCCTTAAAGGAACGAATAATATCAGCTATTGGTCGACTCTCCAAATGAGGACAACTTCCTTTAGCTGAAAATATTCTCTGGAATGTTTGGTTTACACAGTGATGGTAGGCAATATTGTATTCAATGGCAATTTTAATATACTTGCCTATCTTCTACATATTTTAAGTTTAAAATGAAGATCATTTTTCTTGCTGTTCCCGTCACCGTTATCAGAGTTTCCAATTTGATAGTCGACTTTGCTGGTGGGAATTGAGAATACCAAGTATAAGGAACAACAAGAAAACTTATTAACATTTGCATACTTACTATTGATATAAAAATATATTCCTGATCTCATGGGAAAATTATAGATCAATGTAATGACCACTAAAGTCATGAATTTTTTTCAGTTGCTTTACATATGGTACTTCACTACCAAGATTTTTTATTTTCTGGTATTTCTGAGGTATAGAGAAGTGTTTGTCGCTTTTTAGGGCAATTTCCTCCAACAGTTAAATGCGATAGACTACAGTTCAGCGAGAAAGTATGTAATTTTTAAAATATATATCTTTCTACATCGCAGTACTACATATCAGGCGATACATAAAATGCTAATGGTTAGCAACGCCAAATGACGTGAGAGGTAATTGCAATTTCTGTCCTCCTGCAGTGACTATTTTGGCAGAGAGATTGTTCTGGTGGGAAATTCTGACTGCACAGCTAGATATATAGCTGTAATGTCACAATTTTTCAGTATGCCGAAGCCCAGTAAGCTGTGAAACACATGCTTCGTCTTCGTAAAAACCCGTCCGTTATGAGGCAGATCAGATGATGGACTCAATGCTAATTTCAACTCCAACTTCATATCTACCCTTCTCCAAATCCTTCTGCCAGTGCCATCCTATCTAACCGCCCTCAATGGCACGTATTACCTCAGCTGCTAGTCGGCTATCCCAGTAACTACCATTACTTCGTACACATGAGGGTATTTCTCCCGTCTATTGAATCCGGTCCAACCTAAAGCCTGGCTCCCTTCGGCGAACGGTTGAGGAAACTAGACCAAGTCAGGGGCCGTGACCCGGGGGTCGACGTGGGAGTTGAAGCGGGGGATGTGTTCGTATTCCTTGAGGCCGAGCGGTGGGGATAGCAGTTGAACTCGGCCTCGGTTCCTACTCCTCTCCCTTGGCGTACCAAATTAACCGCCGTAGAGGCGTGGAAGGTTATAATCGGATAATAGGGCGGACCGAAGCGCATTCAAACCCGTTTCCCTCCCTGCTGCTCCTCCTCCCCCCACTCTGTTTCCTTAACCACCTTCGATCCCATCAACCCTCAGGAGGAGAGAGGAGTAAGATGACTGTAGAATGTGCTAAGGAAAGAGAGAAGGGAATGGTGTTTGGGAGGAGTTCATCAACATCTGCGTTTAATGCTGTGAATGTACAAGTGAGTTTTTAGACAGCAGTCATAGAAAGTAAGAAAATAGGATAAAGAAAGAATATCCGAGGATAATGAGGGTGACGCGTGGCAAAATGTAAGTTGGATTAATCTGTCGATCTGTTTCAATGTCTGTACATTAAATAATATGACGCACATAATTATAGGAGGTAAGGAAACATGTATAGGAATCTATACCAATCTGATCGAAAGGTAATCATTTTCATTTTTTCCTCATAGGCATGCTTGATGTACACGCGTATCTGGTAAATGATAAAATTGTATCCACCATGCCAAGTTTTAACTCGTATGATCTGAATTGCTTCAGAACTCTTAATCTTGCAAATAACCTTTCAGGGTTTTAGCGGCTCCCAATCAAACCATTTCAATAACTTAAAACTCATTTTTTTCTGTTTGTAATAAAATATAAGGGCTTTTCTCGAATTTTAAGGAGATAATGCTTTAAGTATTTGTGTTATGTGCCTGAAATGTTCGCCGTGTAATTAATTAATAGGCCTATTGAGGTTGAAGCAACATTTCCCTTTCTTTTTGTAATGCATTTCTGCTACCGTCCCAACTTTTTCCGACTAGGAGAAATACATAAAGATGATATCAGTTATTAGATAAGCTGCATAATACCATTCCGTGAAAGAATTTCAATCAGACTTGGGAACATGAGGAGTAAAAAAGGGTGAAATTTGGTAAAAATTTTCGCATTTGAAGATATTTGGGAGGGGGTGGAGGGCGGCGATTGGCAGTAAAATCGCGAGACTCTCCGGGACCTAAGAATTGACTTCCGACGCCCACGTTGCCTACCAAATCCCCTCTGTTAGTCCTCTTCCCCTAACCGGGGCTTTCCTTCTTCACATCAAATCCTTCCTTCGATGAAAGCGTGGAGGCGTCTTAAGGAGGATATGTGGGAGGAAAGATAGTGAACGGGATGCCGTAAATGCAGAGTGCCGAGTAGAAATCGTCCCCCGGTTGTAAAAAACCTTCATTCGCGCTTCCAGTCACGCCTCTGGAAACGAGAGAAAGTAGCTAATAATTCGCGGGCCGTTTTTCAGTGTGTGAGGGACGAATATCTACATCCAAACAGCTTAAATAAACCTTGAGAATTGGATAACCAGTTTTGGTTTTCTTTCTACCCCTAAGCGTTTTGCAATTATGAACAGACATAACTCAAAGTTGCCCGGAGCGTTCAATTACGCCAACGTAGCCGTTTGCAATTGTCGGGCGAGTTAATCCCTGCCGTCGTAGCTATCGCGTTTCCACTTTCCTAACCTCGATTGTGGCGAGTTATGGAATATGGCGGGTCCGTGTTTTCCCCAGGGTCCGGTCCAGGAACGATCGATCTTCTGGCTTGGAGGTCCAAATTCGAAGTTTATCTGGCTCCCGCGGGACTATTCCTGACAATGAAACCTTTCCGTAGGAATGGTTGCCTTGTTAAAGCATATACCATTGAAACGATAATAATTTTGACTCTCGGAAGTAAAAGGGTGGTAAATAATAATCCTAATTCTGTCAGCATTTCATTTTTCAATCATATTATATGTTCCACATTTTTACCCATTCAATTGTATTCATCTTTAATTCGCCCATTTTCACCCATAATATTTTAAATTAAGTCATTCTTTCGTTCTACCTCCATAATCCCTTTTCTTTATTCTTTCTAACTACGGTCGACTATGTTACCACCTCTCACAACCCTCTGCCTACTAATAAATTGTATCACTTTTGATTTAATTGGCTAGAATTATGTTTATGAGCTTCTACTAGTTTATAGCTTGTATTTTTGATTCCCTGTGGTCGCCATCTTTCTCTATACGTTGAGCATTAGAAATCGTTTTTCATTGGTGTACCAGCAAAATTATCATCTCACGAGTTTTATAATGAATAATTTGGATAAAAGCACTAAATAGATGAAAATATGTCATCAAACACAATAATGTTGTACCCTGATATGTTCATAGATTTGTTTCTTTTCTGGATAATGATTCGTACTAAGTTTGCAAGGGTTTCCTACTCGTTGAATACCGGAGTAATTAAGGTTTGAAAGCCTAACTCGTTGCCATTTGTTCAGGGTTTAGATAGGAGAGTTTCAAGGATTCATACTTTCCTCGAACCATTCACGACTACCTAAATAGCAGATTGTGACTCAAGTTTCACCAAAACACGCCTATTTTAATCATCCCTTTCCTCCTTCACTTGATTAACCCAATACTCTTACTCTTTTTGCCCGGTGTCCTAACGTCTATTGCTCCACTCCCTCGCTTCAGCTATGCTCGGAATAGTACTTAGTTTTGCCGTACTAACTTCTGGGAAATATTTTGTTGTATCTTTGAAACAGTACAAGCTCATAATCCGCCGACATGCAAAATAATGCAAGTTATTTTTTGGGGTGAGGGGAGCGAGCGACACCAAATAGCATTTACGCCATCGGGGACAGGTGAAAATATAGTTAATACATATAGTCTAATACATTAATAAAAATAGTTACTATAGACAGGTAGTAGATCGTAAAAATGAGCTCTCTGGGTATTCCACCGGATCATTTCCTTCATCGTTGCCCACGTTTTAATGAACGAGTCCACAGCCATCTTTAGGGCTAAAAATGATGATTGGCTCATTCATTGAAACGTCGGCAAGGATGAAATAATTGACCCAGTGAAATACCCAAATATCCTTTTTAATAACATATTGCGAGATAGCTTTAAATATCTTTTCAATTGGAGTTTATAGCATACGAAATTAAGACTATGATGCGTCCTTTTTTACTGTTTCTAAGTAACCCATGCACACACGGACCATGTCCTTAGTGGGTAACTACCCACCCTAGTGGCTCTCTAATCCGCGGCCGAAGGTTTGACAGACAAACATTTTTAGGTGGTTGGTGCGATATTCGTTTATGAGCAAATTTGAGCAACGCTTTTAATGCGTGTACTTCTTAGTAATATGTATAGATAAAAGTGAAAAGAATGCATGCTCTCGATTTGGTAAGAATATCTTCCGAATTACTTGAAAAGCTATTAAAATGTTCACTTAGAGATTTGGGATTCGCACTCTGACCACCTTAACCCACCGCAACCGAGGCCTGAAAAATGAAGGATGGGTGGAGGGAATATGTGTTGGCCTGCTATTAGTGAAAGGTGCTAAGGTGTAACAGTCTAACGTCCCATTCTACAGACGGAGTTCTACCCTTGAAATGCTCTCCTCAGAAATTTCGAGTAGAAATTGCGATTCCAATTGCAATATCTCAATCACTGCCGGGATTCAAACCTGGGCTCGCGAGATGAGTGGGAAGTCCGTAAATTGTTCAAAATCGTAAAGTCATTATATTCATACTCTGTCCACTTGCATAAATATTTGCTCTCTACACCATATAATCAAAAAATATGTTTCTTTCCGCGATGAGTTTCATTCTCTAAATGGACATGAAATTTCATTATGCTCAATAGTAGTGTGGGAGGAAAGAGTGAAAAATTATTGTCTTTCAATTAACTGTAAATGCCAATTTTAGCGGAAATCCATTCTTCTATAGAGAAAAAATCCCAAAAAATTAAATTATAGGCATCTTATAACCTCATTTTGTGAGTTATCAGCCAAATACTGCCATATTTAAAGTACAAATTCGGTAATTCCAGAGAAATGGCGCCACAATCAGCTCCTACAGTCAGTCGGTAGAGAAAAGTGCTGATTCATAATATCTTCGAGGAATAATATGCAATTTTTGAAACCCAATTTTAGTTTTCAATAGGTGACGCAGTAAGCAGGTAGAGTTTTTAGACCAGATCAGCAAAAATATAGCTCTTATCTAATATACCTGTAAAAATGAATGTTTGTTTGTTCGTCTTCTATGCGTTCCAATACCATTCATCAGACTGCGATGAAACTTTGATGAGTTATGCGCGCGCCCTCAAAGGTTTCTGAATTATTAAATACATCGTACAATAGGTGGAGCGCGAGTCGTTTTAACAAATGAGTGTTGGCACGCGAGCTTCTCAAACAGGTGAGGAACGACAAACAAACTAAGAAGCAGATCTTTTACGAGTTGCTCAATCACGAGCATCAGAATCATATCAGTGAGACATAATTTGTGTAAAAAGGTGCGAATTTATTTAACGTAGAATTAGATTTGGTGCAGTATTCTCTTCGGTTGCTTTTTTTTTAATTATTGCATTCCATTTTTGTATACGATTTGCATTTTCCTAAAATTGTATTTGTAAGTTCGAAAATCTTGCCCTACTTCAACACTTAAAATTTTACTTACACTACTACTTAAAATTTTGCCCTACTTCAACAATAGAAGACTTTATTCACTTGGAAACCGCAGTACAGGCATGGAATGGAAACTCATGCCATCATTTGTGCATTAACAATTCCTGTGTAGGTACGAGGTCTCAAATTTGTTTGCATCTGCCTTGTATATGTCTGCCTACTAAGAAAGAAAAAAGAGCCATTGCAACGTATGTCGGGACCAGCTAGTTATATATAAACAATAAAACAAGCAAAAAGTATTTGTTTTGACTAACAGAGGCAAGGCGGAAGCTCCCGGAACGTTTTTGGTAGGTAAAGAGATCCTTGAATTAAAAAATTAATGGTCCACTCTAGGTGAAAACATTCGACTCGCTGACCGCACCAAATGCGGATAATCTCCGTGGACCACTGGACTGCCCTTTCTTCGCGTAAATCCGAGAGGAGAGTGAATCATCGTGTTCTAGGCCGAGCACTGCGGAAGCACCTCTCGCCAACCTTGCAATTGCCTTCTCAACGAATCTGGAAAACGTGATTTACGTCCAATCCTCTTCCCCTCTGACTCCATTAATATAAATGCCGCACGCAGTGGGTGAAGGGTAATCCTCTGCCGGTCAGAGTCGTGCCTGAACTATCTAAGAGCCTTGATTCTCAAATCCGGGTGCATACATATATATCCTATAAAGCGAAAATTCTGGTGACCTTTGCGGGAATGAATTCCGCGCTGGGTTTTACTTAAGTCAATCCCTCTTCATCATCTGCTGCTAAATCTAAATGCCCTCCATTGTCCAACGCTTATTTTTGGTCGCTGAGAGTGTTTGAAACGTAGATTTTACACTAATGCGCGGTAAGGGAAATATGGTCAAAATGGCCCTTATAAAAATATTAACCGTCATTGTTAAAAGAAATATTCCTGTATAAAAAAGTGTACAATTGAATTGGCAGGAGATAAATCGGCCTGGACCGGAAACACCTAATTCATACGTATCCTTCTAAATTACCATGAGAATTAGAAAGTCTGGTTAGCGTAGTTGTCTGATCATTGATCTGGAAATATTCCTGGTTTTAAGACTAGTTAATTTGGATCTTAATGTCCTGATGAAGTGTACGTTCATTCCTCGATCTATATCTAGACTTGATAGCTACACTCTGACTTGAATATGAAATCAAAACGCTGTTAAGAAATTTTATTAGGCTTGCTCTCTTTTCGGTTGACCTTGTACGAGAAATATTTTGGAACTTAGGTAATCGTGAAAGTTTCTTGCAACTTGAGTGTTTTCTAATATTCAGCCTCAAAGTTGCTAGAGGAAATGGAATTAATGCGTTTAGGATATATTCGTTAGATGAGGATTGCTTTGACCTTGACGTTTGACCTTGCATATGACATTTTAGGGAATTTGCCTGAAAGTGAAAGAGACTACCTTTTTAGTTAAAGATTTTCCCTAATGTGTACAGTACCTATTTAAGAATTCATAAAAGTTTCAATTTCAATATTAATTAAATTAGCGGCCGGTCAAATTTGCATAAGCAGGGCCTTACAAAAAACCAAAAATTCCACCCACATGTTCAATTGGAAGTGCAGAGGGCTTGTAAATGTAATTCATTGCGCTGAGCTATTTTATTCTGCATTTGGAAAAATTTTAATGTTTCGTATTTATGTCATTTGAACCATTTAGTACCTCATATCTCTCTGTATATGAGAGTAAGAGATTATTTTTTATATCTAATTTGGTCCTCAAAATATCGCGCTTTTCTCTTACATTAATCTTAGATGTATTAATGTGGCGAATGATGTTAATGACTGCCCGTGAAATATAAACCGGAAAGGAGAGATTTAAAGAACCTCGAGGACTTGGTGAAGGAATATGGGCTTTTGAGCAAGGCTGCGTGATTGTCGTTTTGCTTGTCGTAAAATGCTGACCCAAATTTTGCATGAAGTGGCGGAGAGGTTTCATTTCCTTTCGGCGATAATTTGGCCAGAATTCATGTTTATATTCTTTTGTGAGATAATCTTGAAACTCAGTGGATTAGAAAAATGAAACAAAAACACAGGGACAAGACTTTAAATGTGGTAATTTTACAAAAATTCCAAGCGTTAAAATTCAGATAAAAAGATTGTTTTGTCTTTTTATTTTGTATTGAGCGATTAATGTTGCTATTCCGTTACCTTATCCATAATTCAGGAAGGTTTTTAATATTTAGCTACCTCCTGAAGCAACACTTATATTATACATCGGAAAACCCTTGGTTTAGAGTTGGTCCATTGCAAATTGAAGTAATGTGAAGCTACATGTTCACGCTTTCAATGCTTGCTAATCAAATTGCTTGTTGCTTATAATTGTTCTTACCGGCAAAAAGGCCTGCACCTTGGTTTTATGCCATTGTTGTTCACAGTCTTTTTTCTAGGAATTGTGTTATCTCCCAATAGGCGAGTTGTATCGCCTCTGTTCAAAAAACGAATGTGATTCACTCTCGAGGAAATGAGCTATATTTTACACATGAGCATGTGCGTGAGAACAAAGGCCAGCTCTCGTTTGAAAGAATAAAAAAGGCTTTAAATATTTAAAAAGTACTACCCTTGTTGAATTTTCCCCTCTCTATGATTACAGAATGCATCCTCAAAAATAACTTTACAGGAAGTAATATGGAAGTTGAAATAAAAAATGCTAGAATATTTACTTGAAAGAGGATGATGGTAAACAAAAAAAAACAAAATATAGATGTACATTAAATAATTAACTCATATGGCTATTTGTTATTTTTTGTGTGGATATTACTTCATATATGCCCATCATTGGTAACTGTAAAATGTTCTTGAGTGTTTGTGCTGTGGTGGATTTAATGCAAAGAAGATAGGGCTCCATTTTTATTAGACAAATTACATTCAAATCAACTCCCCTAAAGCCTTCAAAATGTATGTAAATATTTTCTTACAATCCGTGTACATCCAAAGAACTGTGCGAATCTTGTGAAGCTCTTCTCTTGCGTCTAATAGACTTTCAAAAGCATGTCACCGAAAGTAATGTATGCGTTGGTGTGGAGATACGGTCCTCCTCGCCGGTTAAGTAATTCTGGGATTCACGTAGCTTTGTGCCTCGATCCTCCATTAGGGAAATCACAAGCTACCGGTTGGACACGGTAGCACTGCCATTGGAACGACAGGAAATGACGAACCTGAGACAGATGGTTTGGCCATTACCCGCCACAACTGGCCTGGCCTACTCATCCCCGTGCTCGAAAAGCCAACCATAAACACCCCTCATCTTCTCGCTGTGTCCTCAGTAGCACTCACTCTCTTAGTGAGAAGCCACTTCGCCCCCAAGTGGCCCTGACTAATGACGGTGTGATGCCGCGAAATCTCGCTGTCACTTTGTCCTCCTCTCTCTCAACGTCCCTTTACCCGAGCAATGGTGTCCCTCTACTTTACAGCTGCGTCTCAGTCAGTTGTGTCTCTTCGTTTGTGTCTAAGATATCATCATTCGGAAACCCGAGAGAGGTTAATCATTCTCTCAAAGCCCTCTAATCTGTCCGTGTTTTCAGTTTTCTTAATGATAGGTTAGAAAATTTGTCAACAAACACGAAGGGGATTTGATTGATTTTGTAATAGTACTTTTGGACAAATTTCCTTTGAGGATTTTTTGATGCTTCAATAACTAAGAGGAGGTGCATTATTTGCGGGAAATGTGGATTTATGATACTAAACGCGACAGAAACAAAGTCATTATTGCCGTAAAATATAAAATACGATTACCATAAAACATATTTTTTACCACTTGGGATAGTATTTTAAATGTATTACATGGAAAAATTTCACGAAAAGTTCATTCATTCTGATAGAATGTGGATTTTGCATTATATGTTTTCCGCTCGAGCATGTATTTCATTTTCACATGCTTTATGCCTATCAGCTATGCATTACCTGTTTGAACAAGATTTCATTATCTCAGAATAATCCGTACTGTAGGCTGAACAAAGAAATCGGAATATCTGAAATGTGTCTTCACTCTTAAATGCGGCATAATTTCCATTTTTACACGTAATATCTATATTTTTTATCCTAAAAACATGAAAAAACACAATTGCTATAAGTTAGTAAATTTAAATTTACATGGCATTGTAATAACCGCTAAAAGTATATAAGCGCTCTATGAAAAACATTTTCGGCTCATGCGAACTTTGGTAAACCATGAAAACCGTGTTGGATAAAATAATGAGTTGAAATGAGACTTACCCTGGTTAAAATTCCGTCATACTTAGAAAAAAGCCTCCCGTATTTTTTATAAACGTTTAGGCTTTTAGAAGCATTGAATGCGTACAGCTTAAATGAACCCTCCGGAGTACAGCTACTGAGAACGACCTCCGGGGCCGCTCCGACCTCCAAGCAAGGGCCGCACATTTAGAAATTGTCTATTTTTCCCGTCGAGGGCAACTAGTGCTGAAAACATGGGCTTCGCCTCCTTGAGATCCGCATATAAAGCACTTGGTATCCCACGGTGGTGATTTGTTACGCTTTGTGCAAGTCTGTAATGTCTACGCCAGTTCCACGAAGCTCCTCCTACCAGCGCTATCGAGAGTGTCATCTCTCGGGGTAAATGCATTATTCAAGGCTCACAGCGCCGAAACACTGGAGCGGCGTGCTCAGCTGGCAATCTGCTAGTATATCACTCAGTCGCTTGGAGATGTTCAATTGATTCTAATATCGGTTGACGATGCCTGGTAATTGCTCAAGTGAGAATTCTTCAAAGTGGAGCTCAAAGTCGAAATTCTTCAGCATTATTGTTTGGTAAGGAAAGTGATTTTAACAGTGTCTGGGATTCTCTGCTTTCCAAATTCTGTTTTTTTTATGCATAAAATTTCAATTTTATCTTCTTCCATTTAGTATAAAAAAATGTTATTCCTCCATTAATTGCCCATTGAGATTTAATACTGCACCCTTTGTGTTGACAGAACCTCTAAATTGGTTGAGAAAAGTTAAAATGAAACTATTATAAATTGCACGGAAAACTTTTTATGGATAAAATTGAAGTTAAATGCCTATGTGAATATTTTATTTCACAAGTACGTAACCTCTGAAAGCAAGCACACCATGAACAAGCAGTTTTCATCGCGAAGTTTCTCTAAAATAGTAAGCCTCTCATTGGCCTGGAAAACATTCGGAGTTGATGCCCTTTAAACCGCGCGAGTGATCCACGGCTAAGTCATGCGACGGCAAAAAGAATTACTGTCAACAAACAGAGGAGAAAGGGAATCTAATGATTAAATCGCTCCATTTTGCGCCGTTGCCTTACGATGAGTTGGATGGCATCCTCTGTCGTCCTGAGCACTGTCAGGAATCGATTAAAGAGATCTGGCGATAGCATCCATCGTTCCCCCGTTGGTTTCGCTCGATCCGGAGTCTTCCTCTAAATGCCTCTAGGCTTACCCGGAAGACGAGAAACAAAGAACTCTTCAGCGTCTTAGCTCAAGGAAAATGAGGGACGTGTTTTTAAGACTTCTAAAGCATGATCCATCAGTCATTACCATAATGCTGCGGCTTGAGCAAAGAGTGGATGGGGTCTACGTTCTTGGTTGAGCTCTGTTATTTCTTAAGCAAATAGTTTGATGATCTTTGTAGCATGAGAATAACGAAAAGATCAGTAGTCTCTTCTGGATCAATTGCTATTTGTCAAGGATCTGTCTTTCCTTTCTCTCAAGAGTTTCTGCAGTAATAAACCAGAACAATATTAGTTGTAACGACTCTTTTCAGAAAAGGTCTAAATCGTAGGTGACGTAATAAAAAGATTGCTGCGCTCACTGCATTGTCCTTCCAGCTTTGCGTCATATTAAATTACCATGAAGAACTAAATGTAGTAAAAAGAAATGCCTGCAATACGTGGAATACACAGTTAAATAAGGAAACGCTTCATGTTACTACGAGAAACTTATTATTATCATTTTGGGATTTCTGCTTGAAATTAGCGATAAATTCTGTAAGTGCATGATTTTTTAAGTCCATTGTTGAATATTTACAACATAGAGCAATTTTATTCGTGCATGCTTTCACAAATTCGCACACTTTTAAAGTTTTCAGGGAGTAAAGCTGGCCCAAAAGTTTTAGTGTTGCAGAGAAAACTACCTAAGTTTTTAATGGAGGCTGTATTACCGCGTCAAGTTTGTCTTTCGCGCTGCATATTTCATGCGCTTCCCTGGGTATGCTCATTTTTTTATTCATTCGTTAACCTGGCCCTCTCTTTTTAAGGCGCCACTAAAATCCTCCGAGAGGATACACACGAATGAACGCATATCTGCGTACGCAATGCAACATTTAGCGAGAAACCTTTCCTTTTGAACGTGGCTGTATAAGAGTTTTGCCGAACAATTAAGGTGTTCCTTTCACTGCCATGTGATTCTGTACCGGAAAAAAATCCGAAATTTTTATTAACGCAGTTGGAAAACATTGCTTTCACTGGAAATATGCCAATCTTAAGGAAATTGAAAGTTTTTGCAAGAAGCAATATTTTAAAAAAATTTTTGCATTAAAAATCCTGCATTATGGATGACTTTGTTAATAAATGAATGTTTTTTTTAGCGCTAGGAGCTGACTGAGGTAAATATCAGTAGGAATAACGTATTTAACCTCTAATAATTTGATAATATTTAACCTCTAATAACCTTATCAAGAAATAATGTAAATACCTTTAACACCACAATGCCGTGGGTCCATAAATGATTCATTTGGCATTAATAAATAATTATGGCAAATTGACACTATTTCTTGTTACTGTGATGGTGAATAATGGTATGGTTTATTTATAATTAATGTATTAGATGGTAGTAAACTGAAGGTTAGTATTTTGAAAGAGTGCATCCCCTTATGTTGTTATGCTTTGCAGGGTTTCATTTCATTTGCCAATCGATCTAGGCATTTATGAAAAGTTCCACTGGAAACAAAGTGTGGGAAAATGCCTTTTTTCTGTCGTTTCATCCATTCTCACGTTAAAACCATGTCGTTCTGAATATATAATTAGGGAAACAAATGGCGTGTGACGATTGTGCACGGCCATCCGAAATAGGTAACGTTTATCTTTAAGTAACACGTTTATAGAAATGCGAATTCCATTTTCTTTCAGGAAAAGGTTACGAAAGAGAGCATTCTTCCTCATACCTGGCCACGTGCTTTCATCTTTTTTATATTGTTCGAGCTGTTTGCACTGTAAAATAGTCAAATTTTCTTTCCGTCGGATTTCCAAATATACCTAGAGGTCCTATAGGGAGGAGAAAAAACGTATAAACCCGGGTGAGAGGCCGTGGCAATAAAGCAGTCTCCGGGTTGGTTTGCCATGGCGGAGTGGAGGCAGGAAATACTGCGGAATACGGGGCTGCCCCTATTGCCGGGTGCAAAACCACGAAGAAGTTCGGGGAAGAAGAGAACATTGAACAAGGGAGAGATGGGATGGTGTGCAAGAGGAACGGGAATCATCGTTTACTCCGAGGCGCTAGGGTAAAGGCCATAGGCCAAGGAGAGAGGGAATTTCCTTCCTTCCAGTTTGAGATTCAGCTCCACTGAATTCTCGCCCCACTTAGTTTTATAGCAGTAATATATTATTTATAGTAATAACTTATTCTGGTACGTTTTCAATCCATCCATCCAACTCCATTCACGTCGCGTTCAGCGACCGATTTTCTCTTTTGGAATTATAAAATAAAAAAATCTTAAAACTCTGCAACTCTACACATTTCTCCTAACTTATGCTGTTGCTCGCGGCAAACTTTCACGCGGGACGAGTACATGAAATCAGCAGTAAATTTTAAAGTTTTTTAAAACTGTGCTGAAAGCGGTTTAAGCCTTCCGTTTAACATGGTTCCGTGTTAGGTTTTGAAGAGGGAAGTTTTTTGCCCTTCCAAAAATATGTTTTATGAAAATTCTATTGAACTATAAAAGTCTCCGCAACTTTGCCAAAAGTAGCATGCATTAGCGTTTTTTTCATGGCAAATTATTGGCAAGTGGTTTTAAAAATATAAAATTTTTGCAACAACTAACAGGGAATAAAATCAAAATTAAAGATTAGAATTTAATCTGTTTGGCGAGGGAGTAGTAATTCTTTGCCTTTAAGACATTATACGTCATGGACAAATATATTATTTTACACCTGAAACTACTTGATGTAAGTGATTCCTTCTCTAATATAGCCTAGCATTTTATTTTTTACAAGATATAGGAATGTAAACAATGTATTGCCCTAGTGAAACATAACGGGGGTGCATGTTTGTATATAAGTCCTGATGAGTTCATATTTAGACATTTAGCAGAGAAGCATCGCAAAAATTAAATATATTAACTTACAAGACTAATTTTAGGTTTAAGAAGGATAGCTATTTAACATATGGCATTATTTAAGTTGAAACAAAATGAGACTATATCATTCACCTTTATAAGAACTTGTCTTTTCTGCAAAAAGGTATGTATAAATGGGCCCCTACTTATACTTTGTTTGCGAGATAAAGAGTAGAGAGCTGAGGTTCAAGCTTCCACTTCTTTTTGTAGATAATTGCGCCGTCATGCACCATTAATTCCTCTGTCGTTATCACATCACGTGTTATTTCTCGTGCACTTTTGAAGACATTTGATAAATGCTCAGAAAAGAACATAATGAGAATTAACATTTAACTAACTTGCGTCAGTTAAAAAAGTTTGTTCCTCAATTTATCCCCTTATCGGTGTGCTAGGTTGGATTGGATATTTGGGGAGGCGACCGACAGCTAAGGTCATTTCCGCCGTAGGGAATAGGTAAGGGAGGAAGGGTGGATAGAAACCCGGCGTTGACATTAGTCTGCTCTTAACGATAGGCTCCAAGGGGACCACGGTTTAACGTCTCATCCGACAGAAGGAGTACTGTACTTGAAATGCGCTCCACAAGATACTCAAGTAAGGATCAGTTTTCCTCTGAAAAACATCCTCCTCTGCAGGGATTTGAACCCTGGCCGTCCGTATGGTTAGCCAGTACTCTGGCCACCACACCAACCCGATTCCCTCGATGTGGTAGAGCTGACACAGTTGCACCTCCGCTCAGAACACCCTCTTTAAGATAAAGTGTGATTGCGTGAGAAATCTCACCATCCGAATTGCGAGGCTAAGAATTCCTCTTGGGAAATAAGGAGGCATTTTGATCACCAGTGTATAGCCTTCAGTTTGTGTTGAAAGGCTCGCAATCTGGGTCACTGAGCCGTATGAGGTGTGTTTTGAAAATGAAAAACGAAACACTTGAAACTTAAAACGAATGAAAAGTATTCAATCGAATTTTGTTATTTCGATGCAGTCACGACTATTACCGAAATTGTCTGTAATGAATCCTTGAAAAGGAATGCAATTAGGCAGTAATTAAAAATTTCAGTCAATTAAAATTAAAAAATTACGTTTTAAAGACTTAATACGAGAACACTCACGCTTTCGATAATTATCGGGCTAAATGAGCCAACAAAGCGAATTCTATCACATGAAAATTGCCCTTCATTTCATGAAATTGCAAAAAAAATGCAAACAGCATTTTGAGAACTTGATGAAAATCACTTAAAATTAGTCAGGAAATCTGATGTCGAACACGTGTCTGCATAATTTAGTTCCGGGACAATTCCCGATCAATTTCCTCGTGATTTAATTGGATTCGTCGGCGCATTAAGATGGCTGAGATTTCTCCTTTAAATGTATCCGCCCTCCCAGCATTGCGATATTTTTTTTGGCGAAGTGAATACGGTGAGAGAGGACGGAGCCGAAATATTAACGAGGGGAAATTTTCTCACCATAATGAATGTTTTTTTACATTTTAGTAGTCTGACGGGTGGTTTGGTAAAAGGCACTTATGCCCGCCAGGTGAGGTATGGCCAGGGTCGCCGTGGGAATCGTCGCAGCTTCCTATGTCCCCTCCACTTTCCCACCCCTCTCTCCCACCCTCCCACTGCCACCTCGACCGAGGGAAGCCTTTCCCTTTATTAATTATTTTTCGCGGAGGGCGTCACATTAGCGCGGCTTTCATTCCGCCATTCAACTTGGGCGCCCGTGAGAATTACCCCTGCGCCTTCTCTCACACACTGTCCTCGCATTACCTCCCATCCAACACTCATCCTTCCCTAACTCTTTCTCATTGCTAATGGGATTCTTTAATTCGCCTTCAATAAATATGAGGCGGGTCAAAAATAAAGCTTGGAGTAAAATGAGCAGCAAACACATTAATGCTAAATACATTTTCTGTCATTGTTCAAATAAATTTGCGCCCTGTACAAATTCAGGGGGGGTTAATATCATTTTTAAACTAGTTTTCCTAAATTCAATCCTAAAAATTACTCCTGCCATTCATCATATTTCTTTTCTCCTTCTCTGCATACCTTTCTCGTAGTTCATTGAGGAACCTGAATCCAACTTGTCGGCCGCTTTTTTCATAGATTTGACTTGTTATGGGGAATTATATTAAGAATGATTTGTCTTTAAAGAGTTTCAGGCGTAACTTTGTGCAGATATTCAATATCTATACTGGTCAGAATGAAAACTCGGTAGTAGGTAAATTTCCACACTGTTTTAATGAACACCGAAAGCAGGGTCTCCATCGGAGGATTCCACTACATCAGCGCCTACTTCACGGGATCAAATCTGCTATCACGGACGCGAATCTAGTGCTCAATAAAGCGGATAAAGGCAATAGTGTTGTGATTTTAAATAAGGTCGATTTTATAAGTAAATGTGCCAATTTTTTTATTTGGCCATGAGTTTGCGAATCTACATATCGATACAATAACTAAATTTCAGAAACAACTTAAAAGTAATTTGAGAAACTCCGTAAGATTATTTGCCATGTCAGAGAAATGGCGCTCGTCAATATGCATCCTCTGCCACCAAGATTTTATAGACTACCTAAAACACATAAAGACAATATTCCTATTAGACCAGCTGTTTTCCATGCTATGGCTCCATTTCACAAGTTATTGGCCAAGTTGAACCACTTAATTAGACACAATTCGACCTTTAAACCCAAGTTCCACATTAAAAACTTGGTTAAACTTGCAGAGATGTTATCTAGTGTAACCCCTCCACTCAATGCTAAATTAGTTTCTTTTGGTGTTACTAATTTATTTACTTCCGCTCCGGCCAAGAAAGCTGCTGATTTTGCCGTAGAACTAATTAAATACTTTAACTACGACCCTATGGTTCAAAAGGACATTAATAATATTTTGGAGTTGTGCATATCACATTAGTTGTGCATTATTTTCAGTTCAATGGTGGTTATTATTTACAAAAGTCCGGCCATGCTATGGAATCGCCTGTATCCCCCGTTTTGGCAGAAATTTTCATGGATAATTTGGAGGTTGAATTGCTTAAATCTAAACACCCCCTTCTGTCTAACGTAGTCTACTGGTTTCGATATGTAGATGATATTTTATGTTTATGGGCGGGTTCTTCACGACAACTAGAAATATTTTTAAACGCTTTTAAATTTTTTGAAGGAAAATATTTACTTTACAATGGAATATGGGGGTGATAAAAATCAATATTTTAGACTTAAATATTTCTATCACAAACAGACAGCATGATTTTGGAATTTTCAGGAAAGATACATGTACGGATGTGATCATCCCTAATGATTCTTCACATTATGATACTCATAAACTTGTCGCTTTGCGGAGAATGTTAAACAGGCTTTTAAATATTTCCACGACGGTTCTGAATTTTGAGAAAGAATTTACGATAATCATAACCATAGCTACCCATAATGGCTTCAATAATAAATGTGTAGATTAGTTGCTGTATGGCTATAGAAGTAAGAGAGCCACACAACTGTTGACTTCATTGTCAAGTATTATTAATATCCCGAACCGTTGAGTAAAACTACCATTCGTAGGAGATTTATTCCATAAAATATTGGGAATTGTCCTAAGTGACACATTTAAGATTTTGTTCTATAATCCTGTTATACTTTGAAATCTTTAATGTAACTCAAAAGACCAGTATGACGATATGGACAGAAGTGGAGTTTACACCTTAAAATGTGAGAATGTAGCATAACGTATATTGGTCAAACTAGCCAAAAATATAGAGATAGAGTTATAGAACATTGAAGAAGTTTTATAAATAATGATGGAAAATCTTGTTTTGCCAAATAATTGTTTAGTTTTAATTCTTTTAACAATTTTGACGTCGATTTTTTACATTTAAATGAAAAAGGGCCAAAAATGGATGTCTACGAGAAATCTGAAAATGTGAATAGCCCGGATAATAATTGTAATGGCATAGTTTTCATGACCCAATCACGTCTTTTAAATTTAAGTCTCCCTAAACATCGTGTCACCCACTAATCTGGTTGTTGTTTATTGACCTTCAGTTCCACCTGTTCTTTTCTCCCTTTATCTGGTTCCACCCACTATTGTTTACTCACTATTACGTCACTCTGAACTCCCCCTCCTCTGTATGTTCCCTCCTTACGCTCTCCACCATCAGAACCTACTGCCGCACCTGTGTTTTGCTAAGGGACACATAGAATCTTTATAAAGGGCAGGTATGTATAGAATCGGAAAGTTGATCTTGTACCATGATAATGACATAAAGTGTTGAAACCATGGTCGGTGTTTATTAAAATAGTGGAAATTTACTATCGAGTTTTCAATCTTCCCGGTGGATTTTAAGGTATTAAGTTTCTGATCGCTGTTTCCAGTACTCTAAAGATGCGATGAAATTATAGACTGGGTGCCTGACCCCAGATGATGATTCCATGTTTTAAGCTACTATTTATGTACAAATTTTGGAGTGATAGTGCTGCAGCTTTGGGGAAAGAGTGCATTATGATTCTCATGGCAAAAATTGTTTCATTTAGTTTTTTGCCGAGGATGTCAATATGAGAATCCCAGTCGAGGCTGTAGTAAATCGTTAATCTCTAAAGCTTTTTGATCCATAAAGTCAAATTATATTCAAAGTTATAGTTATAAATTTTTTTCAGTATTCACCATCAGATCATTGGCTGATTATTTTTAAGTACGCTTCAGGTCGGTCGGTCGTAAAAATCGAGGCTGGCGGGTGCAAAGAAACGCTTTAACCCTCTTGGAAGCTCTTGAAAGATTGGCAATACGCTATATCGAGACTGGATGGGTTTGATTCCGAGAAAATAGTCACTTCCAACGAATTGGTAGTAGCTCTATGCCCATGTATTTTTTTGTATGACTTTAGAGCGTGAAAGACGCTCACCATTCTAACTCAAGGGCCAATATTATACAGCATTTAAATATAAATACGTTTATTTAAAGGCTAATTAGTCCTTAATTTAGAATGGTGAGCTTCTAATACGCGAAAAAGTCATTCGTAAACATGCATGGGCATAGAGCTACTACTTGTTCGTTGGAAGTTATCAGCCCGCCGGAGGAGGGGAGGAGGAGGCGTCAGGAGGGCGCTAGAACACGTCTCTTAAAATACATGGATTAGGGAAGAGAAATGTAAAGAGAGAAATGACGAAAGTGAGTGGTGTGGATGGAGTGTCGTTGCATATCATTGTCTTTGTCATAGTCATCAATTGCGCGTGGTAAGGAGGGGAGGAACTGTTGTATATATTAGTATTGGTTCTGTATCTCTCTCTTATTTTGTCGCATCTATGAGCTTTGCTCCATTGGGTCTAAATATACCATCGGATTAGCACCGATTAGGTTAAAAACTAGATAAGATATACCTACTCCCAGAGGTTATGTCTTTCATTTTTGTCCCGGTTGAACATTCCCATCATTGTCAAAAGATACTGTATGCAATCATAATGATTCCTGAAATCTTTTACCAGTGTACCCACCCAACCTAAAAGCACTTGAAAGTCGGGAAATTTCTTTAATATGCTGCCTCGCTGATACGTTCAGTAAACATGGATCATGCCATAGTTTTGCAATATTACAACTTAACACCGATCTAGTTTTTTTGAAGGTATCACATGGTTTCTTATCAAATAATCAAATATTTGTTATCGGCATATTTGAGGACGTTGTCCTTTGAGTCTTCTGTCTTCTAACTACGCCCAATTTTACATTTTTACCCATTTACGCAGAAAATATTTTCATTGCTAGATATAATATCTTCGCAGAATGTTCCGTACAACAACTGAGGTATATTCTGCTACGTGAAGTTTTCCTGAGTCGCTTACGTACCTCTGTAGCAGATATGTTTTCACTATTGCAGTTCTCTTTTTAAAGATCTCCTCACTCATTCATTTTAACTAAAATAGAGCGCTGTTGTAATGCATAGCATATAAAAATGTTCTGGGGACAAGTGAAAAAATGACGAAATGATTTCAAACTGTCCCGACAAGGGACCATTATGGTAGCTTGAGCAGAATATCATTTCATCTGGAAAACAATGAATTTGGTCTCCTTTTAACGAAAAATATCTCACCCTTCCAAAGAGATCTTATTTAGAAATTGAGATATTCCTAATCCATTCCCATGCACTTAGATCTCGTCAAAAAATTAACAGCATGTAGCTTGAATGTTTTCACAGCTATTTTGGAAACTAAACCATATTGTCACAGCAGTAATTATTTCAGAATCCCAAAAAACCTTCCGTTGTAAGGGACTTTTGAAGGTACTGCGTGAAAAAATTAGTCAAATCAAAGAAATATGGATATTTTTATTTCATTACTTAGAATTTCAGGCATATGAAAGTATACTAATACACCATTAATAATACATTTCTACAGCTTTCTCATACTCTTACAGCTCTACAGCATACTCTTTCTACAGCTGCTTACATTAAAACGTATAATTCGAATATGGCCTCCATTATGTTTAGGGAACTACCTCGCTCGAATACCTTAAATGTATGGCAAACTCTCAGAATGGCGTTAGTGAGAGACTATTTAAATCTTATTGTTTGTTGATTATGCGATTTCATCGGTCGTCCTGTATGTCGACGCTTGATGGAGCGAGCCCGGAATATCCCACGCTCGGGCGGTTGTTTAGTGCGGGTTTAATGTTCTTTCGCGGCCATCCCACGCTCAACCGTCGTGGAGTAGTGTGGTGATGGTGAGGTCTCCTGCCTCCCAGTCATGCTCCATGGCACCGCTCGCAGCGGGCCTTGAGCGCGAGTGCAGAGATGGCTCTCTCTTTCTTTCAACACTTGCTGCACTCTTGACACTCCTCACGGATTTCCGCGCCTTTTACGACTCGGAGCACTCAGGAATTCCTCCTTTCCGTAAAAAAATTTATCTTCCCCACGCGGGAGATGGCAATTTTTCAATAGCATCGTGCCGAAACTGATAGTACGGGATTATTCAATCTCGGATACTTCTCGGTGGCGATGAGGCACGCAGGTTGGACTAGGTACGTGCGGGGAAACTATTACCGGGATAGGGATGAGCAGGTTGAAGTTTCTGTACTATAAACCCACCTACGCTCTATAGGATGGAAGGGTCCATCAATGCGAGGGTACTGTACAGTTCCTCCGGTTGGAGATAGCTTCCTGAGTTGATTGATTCCTGTGACGAAGGCTACTTCTGGTTCTGGTTGAAATATGTTTTTAGCAATGATTAGCCATTTTAGACCAGATAATCGCAATTTTTTCCTCCTCTTAATATCTACGTATTAATTTGCTGTAACATACAAACAAATTGTATTCTGAACGTAACCCTTGAAAATAACCCGGCATGTAGAACTATCGGTTGGCCAGGTTGAGAAAATTTTATCCTAAATTATTCATGCTCCATGGCTCACCATTACTGCCAGACTTGTGGTGAAAATATTTTATATATTTTTGAGTGTAAAAGCCTTGAATGTTTAACTATCCATGCATCATATAAACTCTGGGAAAACATTACTGAAGGACTTCGTAGTTGAGGCTTGCTGCTCTTCAGTGATCAATCTGTTGCAATTGTGAGAGGCTAAGTGCTTTGTAATTGCAGGTTTGGCTGTTAGTTCAACGATGTTAAATGAATCCCAGGATATTTTCTCTAAGCCTTCTCCTGATATAATCGTGACACATTTTCTTTTATTATTGTATCAATCATTTATTTAGTTCACTGGATAATTCAAAACAGGCCTATAATGCTTCATATTTACAAATATGCATTATATTTTTTAGTATATGTAGGGACTCTTTATTTCCTTATATTTCCATGGAGATATTTTGTTAATATCAGCGGTAATACATTTTGGAGGAAGTTTGAACTACAGCTAAATTTTCTGCCGTGCAATTAGAATTTGCAATTTTGTCCATTCTAATATTAGGTAATTTTTATAACGATTTAGTCAACATTGTCATTATATTTTACGCAATAACCGAGAGTGTACTAATTACCTTTCCCTTTAAAAATTTCCATGCTCTGGCATAAAATAATTTGCCGGTAAGCGTTTCTAATAGTATTAAATTTCTCTTCTCACTATGAATGTTATGATTATGGCTGATAAGTGGAGATACAACACGGAAATTATGTCTTATCCAGTCGTTCACAACTTATCGCCAAGGATCTCAATGGCGTACTTTACAATTCATCAACTTGGCATCAGACGCAAGAGTGAGTGCAATGAGTGGAACATATTATACCTGCTTTTATATATACTTTATGATTAATTTGTCTTCTAGGTTTTCATTTGATGGGCACAAAATGAAATGCTATTTGACTACTGTGAGACGATAGTACATACATTTTTATTCTTCTACAAACGACATTAGAGCAATAAGGTATTCTTGAGATTCCTCCTCCGTGATTGCTGAATAGTTGAGGTACAACACGAAAATTACAATATGTCTTATCCTGTCGATATGTAGAATTTGTAATAGCATTTTTTACTGTTATCTTTTTATAATGTCAATATATTGTACATTTCCCAAAATATTATCGTTTGAATATTTTACAACTAATGCCGAGGGAATATGAGAAACATATGATACTTTCCCTCAGCAAGTACTCATTTCTTATCGGCTCATTGCAACCTGACACAATATTTATTTTTTTTGCCCCCCTCTCGTTTGGGATTAAAGCTCATCCATTTCCCCAAGACCAGGGGATGTGGTATCGCAATTATTTTCCTTTTGGATCCTTCGACTGGATTGGGGCTTGCGAAAACATTGTGGTGATTATACTGAGAGGGGAATAAACTTCACGTTTGGGTAGCCTTTGAAAAATGTAAATATGCTCGTCCCGCTTTTGTGCCATATCTATCCTCTTGGGAAATCACCGAATATGAGACACATGTGATGCTTTCTCTCATAAGTCTCTCTGCTACCTGCCAAAATTAAAATCCCGCCAGTGTGACTCTATAGGAGGTGTTTTCTTGTGCGTAACGAAAAAATAAAAATGAAATGTTTCGCGCTTAATATTGCGTCTAGAAATTAGGAAAAGTGTGAATATATTACTGATTTCCATACCCATATTAGTTATAAAAATAATGAAAGGTTCGCCTATGAAATTCATTACAACTTCGCGTATCATCAAAACTTTTTTTTGTCACTCAAAGTATAGTTTATTCACATTTTCATTCTGATGATGGCAGTTTAATACTAAAACTGGAGCGAATGACGAAAGCGCACACTATTGATCTGATGTGAAAGTAATTGGCTGTTGTAAAACTGATATGCCGGCTAATTTCCGAGTAGATGTTGGAAGAGTGAAAGTTAAACCCCCGCTCATTCATCTTATATTCGGTAAAATTCCTAGACTACTTAAGTGAATTACCCGTTTTAAAACGAGATTTTACTTCTTTTTGCACACCTGTTCTGAATCTGTAGAGATTACCGTTCAAATAATGAAAAACGTAGATGGCCCTAAAAAAATCCGGATATTATAGGACAATCCTGAAAATCTTTCTTTTTTTGCTCCTTCGAAAGTAATATTCTCCATTTCCTTCGGGAGGTATCCAAACATAAACCGATGCTCTAAAAGTGGTTGGTTGGAAGGTCTCGTAAAGTTTGACAAGCCGTGGGAGGCGAGATGTAAAAATGTGTGACGTCACTCAGTGGGACGAGCGGATGGTGCGCGATAAATTGATAAATAATGAACAACGAATCGAGCTGCATTTGCGAGCCGAAGAGTGGAGGGTTTGGCTTTTGCTTCTAAAAGCAATCATACCGATGTAATGCATATCTCAAATTTGTTGACCTGTAAAATTGTTGAGTGCTGTATGCCAAACGTAGTGCCGTATACTGGGTTAAAGTCGGTGGAGATTTTGCGGTTGTTTTGGTCCTGTACAAATTTTCTCTTTTATTCAGTAAAAGTTTTACTGACGAAACGTAATATATCAACTAACCGTTTCACGTTTAAATTCTAGCAATTCTGCTACTATAATCTCTGAAAAAATAAATAAATTTGTATCATATTCACACAAAAAAGATGGATGAAGATAGTTCACCCAAGTTTTTTTGTTAAAAACTCGTAGATTTGTCCTCTATTGCTATGTTACCCCATTAGTTTGAAGCTCAGATACCTCTTACAAATTCATTTCACTTGGGGAAGGCCTTAAACCTTCTGTGCCTATAAATTTTTCCATAGTAAACCGTTGGCCATTTATTTAAACCATTAAAGTCTTCATTGGTCTTGTGGTGGCGATTGCCTTGATTGTCTTCTCAAGGTTTTGTGGAGGATGAATCCTTTATTCTGAGAACATCGGCATAATTTGAAAAATTTGAGGTGGGGCATAGATTAATAGGTTCGGGGGGGGGGGGGTTCGGATAAGAGTATATTTTAAAACCTTTTGAGAGAAACTTGCGACCGCAGAGTTATTGCTAATATCGTACATTTTCCCTTTAATGTTCTATTTCGTTTGTTTCATTCATAAAATTCATTGAGATAAATTTTGTGGAGTGACGAGAAATGTCCCTATAAACCTGTTACCTCCGAGTTAGTGACATCACAAAATATTTTACCTTCAAAATATTAAATGATTAAAATGATTATATATTATAGAAAATGGAAAGAAAAAGAAAAAAGCCACCCGCATTGTCCATAGGAATAGGTGTATCAAATTTTTCGTGACAGATACTTTTTTCGCGAGTCTATTAGCTTATAGCTCAAGTTACTACTCTCGAAAAAAATTGCCACATAACAGTGCAACGTCACTCGTGATAGTGATGACGCACGTGTAGGGCGGAGATCGAATCGTATGGCTTTGCAGTGACAGCTGGTGCCGCCGTGAGGATTGATGTGGAGGGGTTAACTCGTGCGCAGACGGATGCAATGGGGAGTTGCAAGAGCGGTGGGAGGGTGGGAAAGAGGAGAGATGGAAATTGGGACTGAAAGAATAAAATGTCGCGCAACTTCCGAAAGTTACCTCCTGCCTCGTGAAAATTACACGTCTGCCTCCATGCTCAACGGATAACCGTGACAATCCGTCTACATTTTTTTGTTGGGGAACAAGTTTAGCGAGTCGTCACAAGGCTCAATGCGAGGCGAGAGATTTCTAGCACGTGGAGAGCATTTTCCAGTAAAATGGCTATATCATAACGAAACAACTAATTGAATCAAATACGATACAAGATAGCTATTAATGATCACGGCGTTTGCCGAAAAACTCTTCCACTTCTAATTGAGGGATAAAAGTATACAGTTTTAAAGATTTACTAATTGTTTTCATTTGGGAAATGTAATCGCATAAGTAGGAGTTTTACGGCAGCATCTTTCAAGACAAGCCATGAAAGTATACATATTTTTAGTATTGTCAACATGTTTGTATGGCTGGCTGTGTCATCTATTTAATCACAGGATTGATTGATATCCACCGACGTAATCAGCAAGATTTATTTTTTTGCACTCTTGAAAAGTGAATTCCATAAGGTAACACTTTCTGGAAAAACAAAAATCAATATTTCATTAATATTCTGCTTAACTTCCATTCCGAGGAGAATGCGTGGTGAATGGACTCTCATTCTTATTATGACATTGAATGCGGTGAGCTGTTGAACCGAGATAATCATGTTTATGCCATTTGATTGCGTGTTAATAAACACGTTAGCGTTAATACTGTCATCTCAGTTATTGATTAATTTGCTTATAAGCCGGCAGATAATTGAACCGAAGTATTTATTTACTTTTCTTCTTCCACTGCATGGTTTTTATAGATTTTACAGAACCATTACTTGCATATCATTTCCTTAAACAACCCCTCTCAAGTGTTTAAAATGTAAACCTAAACCTACTTAACCATTCAAAGTAGGTTAACTCTTTCCACTGTACCTAGTCGAATAAAACGTATTGAGCTCACGGAATTAGATTAATTTTTAATTACATTTTGAATAAAATTTTTCCTAGGAAAATGACCATACAGCTTCCGGTTTGGTGTAGATATACCTTTTAGGGGGGAATTTGTAGAATTTTGCATTAATCTTCACTTAGGTAAGCCTAAGATTTCATCATTATCCACTGTATTCATTATTTTGAAGGTTGATATGCATCAGCTTTTTTTTCCCATCCCATTTTCCAGTCAGCTAAAAGTTTTATTTGAATATAAGTCTGCATTTTAATGTCCTTTATTACCTATTTACCTATATTATTCCATTGCTAGTGTGCCTTTACAATACTTCCAAAATGTAGTCAATTTCACCTTTTTCATGACTTTATACCTGTAAATATTCCAAATAAGATTGACTCTTCTAATACAAAGAGTATTCATTGAACATCTTTTCTTCCAACTTTTTTGTAGAACTTCTCCATTGATGATTTTCTTTGGCCATTTACTTTACCCTTTCCGTCGAGAACTTCACATTACGATTGCTTACCATATTCTCTGCTCTACTTCTGCCATTGTGAAATATTCACTGTCATTTAACATCCAAAAGCGTCCATATGTTTTTTATGATGTATTTCCTTACTATCAAACTTGTACTAGCTGTGATAAAATTATTCCTCAAATGGAATGCCTTATTTGCTAGCGCTATTCTGATCACATTATCTTTCTTGCTTACTCTATTTCTGATAAATTATAAAAATAAAATTTGACTTTTCAGATTATTAATACCTTCCATTTGCATCAAATTTTGCAAAAGGATTTTTCATCGAAGAATAAAATACCTTCAGACCGGTTGGCCAAAAGGAGGGGTTGTTGAACGTGTCGGTCGGAAAGTTAATTATTTGATTGATCTTGGCCTATTTCGGTTGGGGTCTCTGCGACTGCCGCTTCCCCAGCGCTGAGATTTCTTCTTTTCTTTTCATGGCGATATGTGGGCGTGGGCGTGGGTAATCGTCACCAACTTGCGTCACCACCCGTGAGACATGGGAAAGAGCGGGCATTTTTCTGTTGAGCTGTCGGGCCGTCTCCTTCGCCCACTCCCAAATCAGAACAATAAAGAGTAGCGGAAAATGTATCTGAAATATTTAAGAACTCAAATATCTTCGCTCTTTTTGGACTCACAATTCCTGTTAAGGCCATAAACATCCCGTCTCGGTATTCTAATAATTTAGGAGCGTATTTTTGAACGAATTTCTTCACCTTACACCTCCTACCTCATGCTGCGTTGGCGTATCAGATCCATATTGGGTTATTTTAGATTTATATTTATTAACTATTTATGTTAGATATTTCTTAGGGTTCTTCTGAAATAATGTTAGTAACAATTCGTGACCACAATTTTCCAGCAAAGAATACACCGTATTCATTGCCAGTTGAATTTTTCCCTAATTGTCCCTTCTTTACCCGTGCATAATACAAGTCTACAGAGAAGTGTGCCTCGAAAAATATGAGACTGAAAGAGTATATAATGAGAAACCGAACAGTATAAAGACCCAGCCAACATTCTTGTAGCTAACGGTAGTTGGCCTTGATCCTCCTTCAATGTCGAGGGCAAAAATGAGGGCTGTTTACTTTTACATTAAAGAGCGCGTAAACGTCACTGCGTAAGAGTTGACATTGGGAGACATTGTGCCCTTGAACGGGTTTATTTTTACATACATACCCATCACGCCGTTCCCTTTCGGGGTAGGCACAGTCAAAATGTTTCACTCAGTAATACATAATTGTACACCTAACTCTGCTTTAATAATTTCCTCCATACTGACCTATCCTTGCAAACCGCTTTTGCCTCATTCACCCCCATACACTGTTTCATACACGCCCTCCTGTTTTTAAGTCTTCAAATATTCCTCCTAGGAATTTCCTCGACCACATTCAACCAAAACTTTCTCGGCCTACACACCTCACACCTCTCACAGCATTCATTCTACACTCATATATCTGTTTAGTTATTCGACTTTCATCCATTCTCTCAACATGGCCAAACCAACAAAGCACACTACTTTCATACGCCTCCATTACTGGAGCATTTAACCCACATTCATTCATGACCCACTCATTCCTGACCCTATCCATCCTACTTTTTCCGCAAATACTCCTCAGATAACTCAAACCCACGGCGTTTAGTCTATTCACATGTTTATCCTGACATACCCATGTTTCACTACCATATAGCAAAGTGGGAAGAAGTACACTTTTGTACACGGCGATTTTAGCTTCTTTAGACAAGCACTCATTCCTTGATATGCTCCACATGCTACCTACCACTTTCCTTCCAGCATTCGCACGTCTCTTTATCTCCTCATCTATTTTTCCATCTTTCGAATACATCTTACCTAAGTACGCAAAATAATTCACCTGTTCAATTACTTTACCATTCGCCCTCATCACACTAATTCTCCCCATTCTCCTTATCAAAAACTACTACTTTTGTCTTCCACGTATTTACCTTCAATTCCATTCCCTCCGTTTATTCACAAAACTTATCTAGGAGCTTCTGTAATCCCTTTTGACTGTCTGAGATTAAAACAGCATCATCCGCGTATAGAAGAACTCGCAAGTTTACATTTCTAATCAAAACACCGTCGTTTATACTACATGCGTCTCTAACACATTTATCCATAAATACATTAAACAGCCATGGAAACATTACGCATCCTTGCTTTACATCCCAAACCACCAATCACTCAGAACCCCGTTAACTCTTATATTTGCCTTACTATTGTCATACATCGCCATCATAACATTCAATAACTGCCCATCCACTCCATATTCTCTCAAAACCTTCCTCAACTTCTTTCTATTTACTCTGTCATATGCTTACTCTAAATCGACAAACGCACATTACACTTTCTTTCGGACACTCATATACATTTTTCTATCACTTGCTGAAGTGCAAAAAGCTGGTCACTACATCCTCTCCCAAGAATAAACCCACACTGCACACCCCATATTCTGTCGGAAGTAATATTCCATCTGTAAAATTCAAATTAAAGTTATAATTGATTATTTTTCCAATGTAAAACGAAGTGATTATTTATGTTGATATTACTGTGAGTTTTCACTGGCGGGAATATGATACATTCCTTGAGAATATTAATGTCTAAGGTGGTTTGAACGCTATTTGTTTCTGTTTAGTCCTCTATATATTTTTTGAACCAAGCGCTTCACCTTTTTGACTATGCATGGTAAATTTTGGTCGATAGCTTGTTGCAACCTCGAATAGATTTCGAAGAATAGGTTTCGAATAGATTATTAAATTGAAAATTCTGCCAATACTCGTTAATTCGGCTAATTAAGTCTCAATTTTTTACTTATATTGATGCTAATTTATTTGTATATCGCAACCATAAATTATGAGAATAACTTAAGATTTCCTCCTAGAAAGGGCAAACAGTTTTAAGAGCGCGTGAAAAAGCACTACGCCTGTGTGAAATACAAAAAAAACATCGCCTTCTGTCAGATATTCATTCACAAAGCATAGCAGTGACGTTAAATATGTTATTTTAAATGTGAAAAATGAAGAACATTGAATTTATAGCTTAGAGCTGTTGAAGGTTTTTCATAGTGTTCACTAAAAAGTATATGTATTGTATACAAGGCTTTTTTCACTTTCCCCTACTCAATCTCTCGTTCATCCGCACCTGTGTACATCATGGGACAAACGCTTCCTTTTCCCCCACCGACTTTCTAGACCACCAAGATTTGTAAAGAACATTATGTTATTGTTTCTGAGTTGCCAAGTCGCCACTGCTCCAATCCCTACATCCCTTTACGGAGAGTGCACCCAACAGGGTCAACATACCGCTTCTTACTCTCCCCACGTATACACAGCCATCAATGACTCACCACCTAAGAATGCCTTTTCCCCGAGCCATGTTGTAATCAAACTTTTTTTCAAAGCGAAATCACAGAAAAAATTTCTGGTTTTCATTATAATTTGCGTGTAATTACTCTTGCTGAATCTTTTTATATAACCCTCAAAATATTCAAACTTATTGCATATAACATACGACGCGATTCATTTCCACCGAAGCCGTCTTATTTTAAAATATTGAATGCTTTAAGATATAGTCGTTTTCCGCGTAAGTACTCAAGCTGTTTGAGTTGGTTGTTATCGCCTTTACAGCGCCGTTAATAAATATAGAGTCCATTTCCAAGCCTTAGAAGACATGCACCATAATTATCTCACTTAATTGATGAGATTCAATGAATCGTCACTTTTTACCATTCTAATGGACACATTGTCCTAAGAGAAAACGGTGGATGGATTGGAACATCACATTATGCCTTCATGCATAATTCTTCAAAAACTGTAACACATAGAATCGGATTTTATTTCAGCATATTGACATGATGAAATACTCCTTGGGAACACTCAGAGATCATGAAGTCCTTGTCTGCGTAACTTTTGATTTTTAACTTCAGCAATCAGCACCGAGAATGATGAGAGGGACGTTTTGGTAAAATGAATGTTTGTACGAAGGCGTTTTTTTTCACAAAATGAAGCAACCTATATCTTACGTATTTTCAAGGGCTTCAATTACGTTTCATATTTTCATTTACCATATTCAAGGATAGCATACATTTAAAGACCCCAATCACTAAAAAAAGCTCTGTATAATGATCCGTAGACAGGATTCTTATTAATTCCAAATTTATTGTCAACTTTAAACGTATTTGTCTCGATGGCTAGGCACTTTACTACGTAAATGGTTGATTTTGAGTTCCTATTTTAGCTTCAGAAGCTTTGCTACTGGGATCTTTAAGACGAGGATGGGATTGCTTGTAGTTTAGGAGAAGCAGCAAAAATTGCGGAAAACTTCAATTCCTTAAAATGACAAATAAAGGAGGCCAGTTTATCTGCCTTCTTGATTTGAATATCTTAAGTGAAATTGTTGTTCTGTAGCCTTTGTTCTATTTCGATAAACGTAAAAAAACAGGAGATAAATGGCGAAAAATGGTCGATTACAATGCAATATGGCCAACTCCATCCGTTTAAAGTTATATTTTCTTGACGCTAATCTTTACAAAGTTGTTTGATAGGTACCAAGTAATTCATTTTCGCATTCTCACCTAACACGTATATTTTTATTGCATAATCACTGAGGCCTGTGGATGTTTACATTCCACTGATGATAGTGGTATGGAAAGCGATTCCTTTCAAATCGATCATAAGCTAATGTTTGTTCTAAAGAACTTCTTAGATTTCTTCTGCTGGTATTATGACTTTAACAAAAGCGCAGCGGCATCTTCATATTCCAATGTTATGTTGAAAAAGATGTAATTATGTGCAGTGAGACATGCCTTATACCTAATTAGATGCAGGAAGGTATGGAGGGTACTCTTCCTTAACTATTATAAATTCACGAACTAAATTGATTGTTAAAAATCGTGAACTAATGCTGATCTCAAATGCTGTGTTATGGTGAATGATCAAATTGTTAGTCTTTTTGGCTCATAGCGTAATAGTTCAAAAGAGAGATGGAAGAATATTATGTATATATTATCTCACTTCCACCAATGATTTTCTTTTGCTATTGATGTGTAAAGATGAACCCCTTCCTTACCTGCCGAAGGGATAAGTTATCGCTGACCTTGCTAGACAGCCACGTTTCGCGTTTTAAATTAATAACGGAAATAGATTATCCTGTATATTAGGCAACTTGCGTGGCGAATTGGAATTGATGATGCATAATCACTAGGAGAGGAGTTTCTGCCTGACATCATTTAATCTTAAGTCATGCGAGCGAAGTAGCGTTGCGTGTATGAGAGAGGCCTTCGGCGCCGAGTATAAGCTGACTTGATATCCTGTAAAGAGATAAAATGATTGAATACGAATGCCCTTATTTGTAACCACGAGAGTAGTGTACAACGGTGAAATTCTTCATGCTTTCCTTCAACTTAGAATTTGAATGATGATCAAGACGAGAGGTTCGCTCTCGGTACTTGCTATTTTAATTTTCAAAGGTGCAATTTGTTCTGTGGTTGCCGGTTTTGAAGTTATATTCTCCTATTTTATTTTAACGATTTGTTGATAGAGTTAGAACACTTTTTTAAATTTTATACAAAACTCCTTAGATAGTCTTCCTTGGTGGAGGAATTGAAAGCAGTTAAATATATAATGAAAAATATGGAAAATCATCTTTGATTCTCGCAGGAATTTTTTTTAATAACTCAAAATTAACCCGGACGCTTTCGGCCGACTTAAATTAAAATCCACAACTGGAGAGGCAGACACAACACGGAGTCGCCCGTAATTAAGGCGACTGTTGGGGGTGAAAAAAATGACAGCCGCGTGAATGGAAAAATACCTCCACTTCAAACAATACGCAAGCCTCTCCCCTCCCCTTCCTGTGGACTCTGCTAAAATTAGGAAGATTGGAATCGAAGTTTCACAACGTTGCGAAGAGTGTACGTAATTAATTCCATGATCTGTCTCCCAAATTCTCGTCGATCCCTTTCCTCCGCCAATCGCAACATCCCCTGGGGAGTGGAAGGCGAGAGGGAAAGTAAAACAAAGTAGAAGAGGAAATAAATTTAAGAGAGAGATGGGCATCAAAGAATATAAGAAGCAGAAGAAATTTTGGAAACGTGGAAATACAGTATTAGTTCTGGTCGAAATTTGAAGGGGATGGGTTTCTCAGGGGACTTGGAGGTGAATGCACTTGAGTAAAGGTGATATAGGAGGGATAGTGTACGAAGGAGATGTAGAAGAACTTTGAAAAACTAGGCAAAATCACTATTCAGAGAATATTTCCTTCCAAGGACGGAGGAGAATGTGTAGGAAAGAAGATAATTAGATGAAGTAGGTTATCCTTGGGTCTTAAAAACGTTATTATCGTTCATTATTCAATATTAAAAGCGGAGGAAAATGATAAAGTTCCCATCCCTACTGTGAGATTCAGGAAGGATTCACAAAGCGAAAGCGATTGGAATTTGACGGAAGGTAAGAAATGAGGTGCAGACGAGGTAATGGCTTTGCGTAGGTCTTTTGGCATTAGTTCCTTTCACCTCCATATTGCCGTCGATTAGTATCTCTCACAGATGGAAGAAATATGTTGTAAAATCAATCCTCCGCTCGCGTTGGAATTTAAACCCATGTACCTCGGTAGCTCAAGACTAATCTGATGACCTTTTCTCTGTGCAATTGGTAGTGGTACTGGTGAACTTCAATTAGGATCACCATATCAGATGAAAATTCTACAAGTATTTCTTTTGAAGTATTCATCGGGTGAAAACAAGATCTTTTATACGGATATTCATTAAAGGAGATGACTTATAAATGAATCATCAAGGTGGATTACTGAACTCATGTGCGTACATCACTAAGGATAGACTATTGACTATTGCCTTTTTGGGGAGAGTATATCTTCTTATTGATTGGCAAGATAACATCTTAAACATCTACATATATATATATTCTATAGTCTACATTACCACTTCATTGGCGCCATAGATTTATTTCCATTATCCAATATGACTCCTAGGTAAGTAAATTCCTTGACCCCCTTAAACTCATAACTTCCAATTCTTATGTTTTGCAGATCTCGGGTAGCCTGTGAAGATGACATTTTCATATATTTGGTCTTCTCTTCATTGATTCTGAGTCCCATTCTTTTACCAGTGTCTTCTAAATTACTAAACATTTCCTCAAGATCAGTCAGATTACGTGTTATCAGTGCTATATCGTCTGCATATGCAAATCCTTGTTTGGATTTATGCACAATAGTTCTTCTTAGTTTCAATTATTTCATAGCTTTATTTAAAGCTAAGTTGAATAAGACCGCTGAGAGTGCATCCCCTTGTCTCACACCTGAAGTCATCTTGAATGCTCTACTTACTCTACCCCCAATATAAGCTTTACATTGTGATTCTTTGAATGTCAATGAAACCAATCTGATCAATTTGTCTGGGATACCATAACCTCTCATAGTATTAAGCATTTCTATCCTATTCACACTGTCAAAAGGTTGTCGAAAGCCAATGAAGAGAATATGTAGATCGACATTGTATTCGTAGCACTTCTCCATTGTTTGCCTTACTGTGAATATCTGGTCAATGGTACTTCTCCCCGACCTAAAACCACACTGATATTCTTCCAGAATATTTTCAACTCAGGAGCTTATTCGTTTTAGGAGAATACTAGTGAAAATTTTATATGCTACATTCAACAACGTAGCCTCTGTAGTTTTTACAATCATATTTGTCACCTTTTTTAAATATTGGGCATATCAAACCTGTCTTCCAGTCTTCTGGTAATTCTTCCGACTTCCACATAGTACAAACTAGCCGATGTAAACCAATGCCCGAGCATTTTTGTGTCCAAAAGCCGAGGTGATCCAATTAAATCCGGGCCTCCATGTTTCATCAACTCTGCTGTCACTCCATCTTCTCCTGGTGCTCTACTATTCCTTTGTTTCTAACACTTTCATATACCTCTTCTTCAGTTGATATAGGCACTTCCTCGTCTATTCTGCGAGTTTGTATTTGCTCTTCTATTCCTGGCGTTGCTTCCTTGTTATACAATTCATCAAAATATTCAGCCCATCTTTCCAATATCTCAATCTCCTTCCCAATGACTTGGCCATTTTTATTTCTACAGGAGTGCAATTTAGGTTTATACTCTTGATTCATATATTTTACTGCTTGGTAGAACTTTTTGCTTTCACTTGCATCATTGAGTTCCTCTGTATGTTTTATCTGTGTTTTTAAATATTCCGTTTTCTTTTTCCTTAGTATTTTATCTGCCTCTTTCCTACTCTGTCTATACCTCTCTGTAATTAATTTTGTATCCCTTTGCAACATATTACCTCTATTCCTATTCTTTTTATCCATTGCATGTTTACAATCGTCATCAAACCACTCTGCATTTCTTTTTAATTTAGTTTTAAGCGTTATGACCTTTGCAGTCGATAAAATGGATTGTTTAATTCTTATCCATTGCTCTTCCACGGAACTGTCCTCTGTCTGTTCTTCAGCACTCTCTCTCAACTTCCTACTTATTTCAACTTTGTACCTAGTAGCTTGCACAGGGTTTCTTAAAATTTCACTATTCCATTTACACCTTCCTGACTTATTGGAGGGCTAGTTGTTCTCTAAAATTTGCTTTCACTAAGTAGTAATCTGAGTCGCAATTTGGCCCTCGTGCAGCTCTTACACCTAACACAGAAGACGAGTGTCTCCGAGATACCATTACATGATCTTTTTGATTCACCATTCCTGTTCTTGGATTTTTCTAAGTACCTTTATGTATGTTTTTGTGTTCAAAACAAGTGCTTTTAATTATCATGTTGAATTACAGGGCAAACTGGCAGAGTGCCTATCCATTTTCACTCGTCACATCATGTAGGGAGTATCTTCCAGCCACAGAATGCAGGAAGTCTTCCTTACCAATTTTTGCATTAAAGTCTCCAAGAACCACAAGAGTATGATATCTTGCTATTTTTGGCGTTCTCTTTCCAATTTATCATAAAATATTTGCTTTTCATCTTCTGGACTGTCCTCAATAGGGGAGGGTTGGGATGCGGATTCCTCTGAAAAATTTCTTCCGCTCAGGGATTTGAGCATGGGCCTCTGTATGAATGACCAATATTATCACTACCGCACCAATTTGATTCGAAATAAATTTAGAGAGTAATTTAAGGAACATCAGGTTCGCACGAGATAAACGCGCGAGTTGAACTTAAGTCTACCAGACTAAAATCACATCGGAACACATTCTTGCTTACCTAAAAAAGTGATGCAGTATCTTTCACTATGGTAAACCTTTCATATATCATCCGCTGAAAAGAACACGAAGCACCTTGGGTTCTGGGAAGACAAATTTACATGAAATGAGGAGACGACGCCTAGCTGGTTACATTACTTGTCACTAGCTGTAAGGCTCTGGGGTAGTTCATGAATCTTTATTGAATCGTACCGTTGATTTTGCCTCGTTATATTTCCCGTTGACTCTTGTCGTAACTCATTAATTCTGTTTTATTAGGTTTTTTGAAAATGTGAATAACAATGTATTTGGATCGTAGAGCACTAGAAATGTTTTATTAGCAAATATATACAATTTTTAAGGCGCATTATTGAACGTGGGCCTTCAAACTAATAGTAAGTAACGATTGCTTGCTATTTCATCAGTTGCGACGCCCTTAACGACAAATTTAAAGATTGGAACGTACTTACACCTTTCAATGAATGCTTGAATTTTTGAGTAAAGTATAAAAACCGGGTCCTTTGACCCCAGCCTGAAGGGTTGGCAATTTTTACCCTCGATCAGATCATGCTTCTCGTCCGCATTATCAGCAATAAGTTATAGCTGTGGCTTTAAACGAATTTGCATTTTGAACCAGCTATCACAACGTAACTTCGTTTTTTAGATAGAATTTTTCATATCTAAGAAATGATGACTAACAATTAAATCAAACCATACAGAAGAAAAACAATGAAATTTCCATGAGAAAGAATCAACCTGGAACGGAAAAGGACCGGGTCGATTCTTTCTCACGGCAATATCATTGTATTTCACCGCCATATTCGCGGCAGGTCTCAACACTTGTACACACAGGAAGAATTTATGATTATAGCAAAATTTGCGCATTTGTGTATACGTCTACCACTTGACATCAATTAAAATGACTGTTGCTTTTATTTCCACCATGCATCAGATTTACACAGTCTCCGTAGGTGAGCATAAAGGATAAACGTAGCAAGGATGCGGTGGGACTTAAGGAGCGGCAGTGAGAGGTGGAACTAAAACGCAAAGGAATGAAGCAGCGAGGCTGCAGAAAAGAAAATGAGGATGAGAGGAGACGCTTAGTGAGGCTCAAGCAAGCGTGCGAGGCAGCCTCCAAATGGAAGTGAATCCCTTGCGAGGAAATGTCGCGTTTCGTCTTCCCTGAGAGTAGGCGATATTTTTTGTATAGCGTTCGTCCTCTAGCTCATTTTCCGGGGTGAAACGAGGCTTAGGGACGTCATCTGTCGGTGCTAGCCTTGCGTGCGTTGTAGTTCACGCTCGTGTGACGCGATCATGAGAAGAACCTTCACGCTCGTGCACAGAAGGCCGCGTAAACCGTTATTAAAGTTCTTTGTCAAAGTGAGCAATTTTTAAAGAGTGACGGACGGGTATTTAGAATGTCTGCCGGGCGGCCTCGCATAGAAGAATCCATTGTCACGATCTAAAAGCACCTGTAATTTCCCGCAGCGGAATCACCGTTTAATGGGCAACTTGAAGTCGTGAAATTCGACGGAAAAATCCAATGTTCTCTGCCCCCGTTGATAATGAAAGCACCTCATTGATGATTCATTTGACCAATTAAAACCATCCACCATTTTGTTAACCAAGATATATGATTATTTTTTATTTACTATGCTTTCGTGTTTTTGTGATGTGGAGTTTTGATACCACGTCAAAATTCATGGGCGTACTTTCTTCTTAAAGGGCTGATTTATCTAAAGACGTGTATGGATTGGAATGACCTTTAAGTGTGATATTGTGCCAAAAGTTGCATACTAGCGCAACAATTTGGGAATACTAGAATTATTTTGTGTATTATAATGTCAAATGAGAGAATACTGCAATATATGAAATTGTATTATATGTTTATCCTATTTTTGGAAGAAGACAGATTTGATATTCATGGACAGGTATTTTATGACTATGCTGGAAAATGAATGTTTCTTATAATTATTGAAATGTTTTTGTATGAGGCAAAATTTATGTAGAACGGAAGAAAATTGAGTATTAATTCAATGTAAATGTATATAATATGAAAAATGTTTTAAAAGATATCCAGTTTTCTAGACCTCGCAAAGTTCTCCGTCTTTGCGTATCTAGAAAAGGAACGGTAAGATAAATATTTCAATGAGCAAATCATCAGTAAATAATCCTGAGCGCAAGCTAAAGGTTGCCATAGGTAAATAGGTAAGTTATTATTGGTTTTATGGTATATTTTCACTTATAAAGTCATCTTGGAAGGTTTATTGGTGAAAAATATATCGTAGAAATACATTTATCTGATAATTGACGATTCACAAATGCGATCAATTAATTGAAATCGTTAAATTGTTATTTCACTGTCTAAAGCCTAATTTCTTGAGTCCTCTCAAATATATATCCTCAAAGTAATGAGAGTGGAATTATCAAAAAGAAATTAGCTTCGGTAATCTTTCAAATTATAATTTATCTATGGCATTTCTACTTAGATATCTTCTCCTCAATAAATTGTCGGAACAAAAAATCAAGGATTCTGAAACATTTCTTTTGCTCTATTTACGTGACTGCAAAAAAATCAATGCGTAATATTGAATATTCAAGGATAATACAAGGATTTCATGGACTGCATTTAAAATATGAACAGACAGGGTGACCAGCAAATTGATACGATTAAAGGACGAATATGAGATTGAAAATACATTTCCGTGAAAAGCAAGAGAGGAAATGGTGGGTATAGCACTAGAGAGAGGTGGAGTAGAGCCAAATGAAGAAAAACATTACGGTGTGTCAATGGAAAGGAAATCAAGGGAAAAATAGTGGATACAGTAAACCAGTGGTACGTAAGGAGAGCGGCAGTAGTTGAATTAAGAAAGAGGGAAACGTTTAATGCTGAAAGAAAATGGAGGTGTGCCAAGACAATTTTTTATTGTTAATTATCATAATATCTACATGTTTTTACTAAAGTTTTGGATTGCATGTATGACTTGGATGGTTAAAAACAATGCAATTAATGCGTGACAACAACTGTCGTAAATGAAAATCAGGTGTTCTGCAACATACAAAATAATTTTAATTTGTACTATGGAGTACTTTCCTTCTACTACTATACCAGGATCAAAACATTTATTAATTAATTTATTTATTTGACAAAAAGATCACATACAGCATAATGCCATTTTATAGTGAACATATAACAAGCAAAAAAGGGCACAAACGTAAAATCATAACAAGAAGAAGGTAACAAATAATAATGCAACATGAAGAGATAGCAAAAATTATTTTTTTGGGAATGGCAAATGGCTAGGTTGGCGAAGACAGTGGAAGATAGGGTGAAAGGGTCAATGCTCGCAGGGAGGGAACATACAAGAGAAGAGAGGCGAAAAATGAGGGAGCGCTTGGTAAGTGATTATCTGGGAGTAGGGATATGAGTGAGGAATGAGTGAGGAATGGGTGAGTTCTGGTGTTTCGGGAGGGTATTCAGAAATGTATCAAGGAAACAAGGTCGGGACAGTCAATGGCTGAGTTCAGTGTGCTATGGATAACATTAGATGAGGATGGCAGTTGGTAGTATTTTTGAAAGAATCAAAAGCTGTTATTAGAGTGGACTGTCAGCAGTAGTGCCAATACGGTTTTAACTGCAAAATCGTTCCTCATTTAACATAGGAACAATGACAGAAAGAGCATGTGAAGAGAGGGAAGGCGGAATGAAAGAAATGAAGAAGAGAGAGGAGAAGTTAAGATGCGTAAGCAGAGAGGCGAAGAGGGAGAGAGGGGTGAGAGAGAGGGGGGGAGGATGCGGGGGAGGAAATGGAAGCAGGGGGCATCGGTAGGGTTTGGAGGGTGGGAACTGCGATGGGAGAAGGAGGAGAGGGCGCTAAAGATTTATGGTTTCTGGGCGAGGGAGGGGTGGAAAAAGGCAGAAGAAGGGTTGGGGTTGCGTGGGCGGAGAGGGGAGGGTGGAAAGTAATAGGGTCGGAGGGGGATGGTCGGAGGGTGGGGGGGAGGAAGGGGTTGCATGTGTCTTAAGCCGATGGGATCTCCCGGGTCACGTTCGCCACCTCTGACGTCACTCGGCGGCACACTGGCTCCCTCTTTTCCCCTCTTCCGCCGCTCTCGCCGTCCTCAATTCACTCCATCTCTTTGTCCAGCCTTTTTTCCTCGCTTCTTATTCACATCCTCTCTTTGCAACCTCGGCCATGGAAAATGAAAAATTCCACCACTTTTATTCATAAAATATCGATATGAAAATAATCATACTCCTGGACTGGGATTGTTGCCCGGACATCCTTAATTTCGCGGTCGTTACTTGAAGCAACCAGCAACACGGTCGCTATCTTCCCCCGTGAACTACGCGGGAATTCAGTTGTGGTGTATTTAACTTTGTTTTTCGGGTATTAGAGACTCGTCTATCTGCGATACCCTATAATATAATTAATTTTAACTTCAACTCAAAAAATACTTTTAACCATTAAAACTGTCGTCCCTAATCTCCCTAATTTCACCTTTGGTACATTGAGGTAATTGTTTCACTGGTACTCTCTTCAACTGTGTATTGCATTAAATGCAGGTGAGGGATTTTTAAACCCTACACCACTACGTGGTGAGGGTATATTGATTTTGTCACAGCGCATTGAAGGAGGCGTGGCAGGTATGGAAAAATATATATAGAAATGATCAGCATCACCTTACGAGTCTATCTAGCTATGTCCATCTGCCTGTCGGTCCGCTTGTCTGTCTGTCCGTCAGTCCGTCTGTCGGTATCTTTACCCGATAACTACCGTAAAACTTGAGATATCGAGCTGAAATTTGGGTCATAAGCCTCTGGTAGTCCACAGACGGCACAGTTCTCAAATGGGTTGGATCGGATCAAAACCATGCCCACCTCCCATACAAAGTGGCTTTTTGGAAGTGAAAGTAAGTTCCTTCATAACCTCAAAAGTTTTCAAATAATCGATCTGAATTTTGGAATATAATATTTTGTTAAAGTAAAAATACATTTCAAACAAAAAATACACTTTTTAAAATTAAGTCTGGCAACACAGCCTTTGATTGAAAGTGGTGTAGGGTATTTAAGCTTCTACAAGGCCAATGATAATTTCTTTACTAGTTTTATTTTGTAAATCTCACACATGCCTCTCTCCTCGCCCTTTGAGATAAAGACACATTGAATCATGGAACAATTGATTCACAAGGATTGGAATTTGGACCAAAAACCTTGTATTACAGCCTAGCTCTTCAATCAATGAGACTCGGTGAAAAGGTAACTTCAGCACCATCGCGGCTCGTATTTTAAACGGTGTGATAATATCGTGTTCTTTTCGGAGCCTAATCATGAATAACAGCTTTAATGTCTTTTTTGTGTAGCCAATGTCACGGTTTTGATTCGTATTATATTATTCTATTTATTATTAAATTTTTCCTTCTTTGTCTGAAGACATCCACGTAAACCTGAAAACATTTGTTCCACGTTCAATAAGGGACCATAATAATTGCGATAGATCAGTTCTAGGATACTGACTGGGTTAAATAGGTTTTTTCAGTATAGCTAAATATCTTAACGTAATTATTAGCTGCTAACTTAGCATGTTATCTCCTGCATTTTATACTCTTGCATGATTTAGTACCTTGTAGTGCTATTTCTCTGTTGCATTAATAATACTAACCAGTAGTTGTATCTTGAGTAGTGTACTGCATGGTAGCATGTTTTTCTACGTATCGCTCTCCTGGTTTCAGGTCTGACTGCGCACTGTTGCCCTGACTGCTTTTGGCCTGCGCATGGCATCCGGGGGAACGTGCGCTTGCATGGTATTTTGTAGACGTAGCTGTAGAAAATGGTATTTTCCGATGGTCTACTGTGCCGTCCCATTAGGCAACACAGCAAACTTCTCGTTCTCTACCACCGAGAACATTTGTTGAGGCTTCAAAGGAGCGAGTACTCAGTCCATGCAAGTATTTTTTTCGAAGCATGGACTTGGCAGGTGCATTTTCTGAATGGGTCACTTGCCAAGATTGTAATTTTTTAAATTAATGCTTGGATATAAACGCTTATGTGCCGGAAAGCTGCTTTGATCTCGGGGAATGATGAACCTTACGGACGAATCCGAGTTACTCGTAGCATTTTACGATCCGTACTTCGTGGGATTCCGGGTATATGTTATTAGATTTCGGTCCAGCAGAATGATTTTGGGTGCGGAGAGACACCGGTTGAGAAAATACACTCAAATTTATGTGGGAAGATACATCTGCGAGTGTAGAGAGACATTTGTGTGTGTTCTCTTAGCGAGTGACTCCGCTTAAGTTACAACGCTTTGATCTACTTCCTCCTCACCTCTCACCCAGGACTCCATTCAACAATCCTTTTTCCCCTATCTATTCTTAATTTGGCTCTCACTTTCTTTCTCCCTCTGTCTCTCACGCACAGCCTTCTGGACATGTTTATTTCAATACTCTGTTTCCGACCTTGAGAAGTTTTATCCTCTTCTTGGGACGATTTAAATTCTTTATGAGATCTCAGATAAGCCGACTGTCGTGGGACAGAGAAAATCATGCATCTTGCTTCCCAGTCTGTTTAGAGGAGGGGTCGGAGGAGCCAGAAGAATATTGGGATTTGTTTTATCCGCTATTTTAATATCGCGCTTTGCAATTAAATATCACGCAGAACGTATAGCATGTTATTGCTGATATTGCAATAAGTTGCATTGCATTGAATCGCATCATATATCGCATTGAATCGAATTAAACAGCATAGCGAGTAATATCATTGGGATCACGCGAAGTTTTGCATATAAATAGTCTAAGTTGCCATGCGCAGTCTTGGTGAACATTGTTTATTACGCAGCTCCTCCTATGTTGACGCTTCAGTGGAGCACTGTTAAACTCAAAAGGTAAATAGTTCCTGCTCTCTCGGGTTTCCGAATTCAAGGCAGAATTATGAGATGGTCCTGTCTGAACGTGTGTAGAATGTTCTCGAATGCGATCGTCCGTAGGGTGGACTTTTATTGTAACAGAATAGTCCTCCGATCCAGGTTGGCCTTCGGGCTCAAGTTTATTTGGGGTCCTACGACCCTAGGGCCTTCAAAGAGTATGGGAAATCTCTCCGGACTTCGCGACGGATGTGATGCTTTTTTCATGAGCTAGTCTTTTCTCATTTCACCCAAAGTTTTTATGGCTGACCCTAAGCTTTAAGTATGATATGTATGGGTTTATACGTGATTAATGTTCTGTGACTAGCGCAACCATTGACATTTCTGGTGCCCCTGTAATTTAGAGAAGTTAGTGGCTAATTAGTATCTTTATGAATGAACTGATTCACATTTAGTGAGAAGAGCTCTAGCTACTTATTCACAAGCAATCACATATGTATTTCCTGTAGTATAAACGTTGGAATGATGTAATACTATGCATTATTTAATTTTAGAATTGATTTTAAGGGTTCTGCTTCCCTTTAAGACTGAAAGCTATCGTTTTGAGGTAGTAGCGTAAATTTTCTACCATTGTAAACAGAATTGCCTTTGATTGAGAGTGATTTAGAAAGGCATTTGAATCCTCAAACTTACAGGAATTCAGGGTATGAGTAATGAGGAGAGAATATGGACATACAGTGTGCTATTGTGGCGGATCAGCATCTCTTTTGTTTGTTTAGAATGGCAACATTGTGAAATATCAATTTCTTTTCCCTGTCTTTTCGGCGGCATTTTGTCGATTTTCTTTTTCATAGATTTAAGCAACTGATAATTCACAAATACGCTACTAATCCATGTCATCATGTCAATCCTAAGCATGTGATAATTCACAAATACGCTCCTAATCCAGCGCATTCTATTGTGATGTGATATTTTTCTATTAACTCAAGCATTGTATAAAAACGCTTGCGTAATTTTTACGCGAAATAAAAGCAAATTTGGGACTTCTCTTAAGTATCTAAATCCCTGTGTTTCATAAAACAGTCCGTTGTAAAGGAAAAATGTATGCAATGGTGTCATTAATTCGCAACATCGTTCAAAATGCCAATGTAAATTTTTATTCCTTTGACCAAATGTAGTAAATATTTTGGCAAAACCTACAAGTTACACCATCAGTATTAAGGAAATACCATTTTCAGTAATTAAGAGACATTTTTTTGGGTTTTTACGTTTCTCAAAACCTTATTAACGCTTTTTAATAACTTTTTATTGGTATTGATGAATGAACTGGTACTCATTTAGTGAAATAAGAATTCAAGGATGAAAAGTAAAAGTGGTGAATGAACTGACACAGTTTGTCATTACAAAGATGAGCAACATCATAACGTTCCTGAGGAGTCATTAATAAAGTTCTCAACGAAAAATGCTGTTTATTTTTGAGAACTATTAAATGATTAAATGTTTTTGAGAACTATTAAATTATCGATCGAGTTATTGGCCATCAAATCGCGGGCTCTTGGCTCAACCAAATAGACTTATGCGTTTTTTTACGTCAGCCCATAAACTTTCACCACCGTAAAGACATGATTTAATTATTTCTAAACTTGGGCTGGGCCATTATCTTTTGTTTATGCCTCCATTTAGCTCCATATTTTGCGTGCATTGCGCGTTTAAACGGGGAAATATTATACTGAAGTGTAAGAAAATAATATATGGTGGCTAAAGGAGTTTGATGTTAGTTAAATTTTGTAACAACAGTATTGCTTCCGATTCAGAGTTCATTTTAAAATTTAGTTTCTTTCGTTATTTTATTTTACAAAATTTATAAATTAAAAAAGATGTAATTTTTATATGCTTAAGTATAATCGTCCTGGTATAAAATTATGAAAAGATAACGTATGTGTTAATGGCGTTGCGAAAGAAATAGAAACCGCTACAATTCTCAGGTGCATTTATAAAATTTGGTAAATGTGACCTTGCAATAATTGTTGAATTTCCTCATGTAGTTTACCTCAAGTCATTGCTTTAGCATGGAAATTTTAAGTTATGAGTTTCACGGTTAACGAAAATAAACGGCGGGATACGAAGGTTAAGAGCATAATAAGTATGAACAGCATTTGAATAAAAATTTTCATTTCTTCTGAAAATAATTGGAAGTAGCCCTTTCTCCGAATCGAGACAATGGCAGTCCCCAATCTAAATAACTATTCCCTTTGCTTTGAATAATTTATTTGAGGCCGCACCTTCGAACTCATTCTTTCTGAGTAAATGTCGAATGCAGATCAAATTAATCGGAGAGGTCTCGAGCAAACGATACCAAACGCCTTGCATAAAGGTGCAATTATTAATCAAGAAATCAATTGGAAGGGGACTGCGGGAATTCCGATCGCGCACCATTAAACCCCCCATCCCATTCCGATCCAATCACCCATCTGAGCAGTGAAAGTTTACCTCGGCCGCCTCTTTTTATTCTAGTGTCTGTATTCGGCCGCCTCTTTGTATTCTAGCTGAGGGAGGCTGATTGTCTACCTGTGATTGATGTCCAAAAGTTTCTATCGTGTTGGTTATAACGATTGATGACAGAAGTAGAGGGCGAATCGACAACCACCTAAATGTACTTCAACCGCAGAAACTAAATATTTGGCTTTTTAATTTACTCAAACAATAAAGTGATCCGCGGGATCCTAAGCAATGGAGATGTAGAGATCAAATTCCTAATTCGATATTCGAATACTTCACGTCCTAAAGCTAATGGAATGTGGCTTAACTTCCCGGAACCCTCCATTGTGGTGCGTAAAAAAGTATTTGATGGCTGTGATCTACCATTAAATTTTATTCACAAACTGTGGTTTTGACGTTATAGACGTTCTTCTTTGTATCTCATGATTTTATTTTCTGCTGACCATTGCATTCCTCCCCGTAACTCAACATTTCCGTTTGGTTATTGATTATATTTCCCCGATTCTGGTGAGTTATGTGGGGTTCATTGGAGTAAGAAAGGGATTTTTGTGTTTCTTTTAACGAGATGATATTTATCGGGCGAACACGAAAAAATTACTCCCATAGAACTCATCCTCCGGCGGGGTCTCTCTTATTCCGTCGTAGGTATTTGGCCGTATGGCTTTTCACGAATATTCATTTTAAAAATTTTCTTGATGATTCATAGCCGTACATAGGTTTTGTGCATATGCCGTTCTTGGAATGTTAACGTGAGGTTTGATGAATTCTAGTGGCTCATGCTTGATGTGCAACATTTTACCGGTTGAGTTTAACCAAAATTCAATAGAAAGAGCGACCGAAGCTCTCCTCACCTTGGGAGGTCAGAAAAAGATGAGAGATGGAAGCGGGAACATCTAAACCACAAGAGACTCTGGATGAAATTTAGGTCAACTGCGTTTCCAGTGAGGCGTCGAGGGCGCCACTAGTATGAGCGAGCACTTTAACAGCATCGGCGCGTCCCACGTCATGAGAGAGAGAAGGAGGCAAACGCAGGGAAATGCTCATGCTTTTCGTGCAAAGACTGGAAACGAGAAAAATATTACTCGTGCCTTTCATCTTTTCCCTGTTCTCTTCGTTGTCTCTTCAATAAAACGTTTTCCCTCTGGTGTCTGTCTTCGGCTAGAGTCTGTATTTTAGTACACAAAAATGTGGAATACCGACCATTTTATAAGCCTGCCAATCCAATTTGGAGCAAATGATTAATTTTTTCCATTAATTATTTCATCTACCAAATAAATAAAACTACCTATATCTAAGTACGAGGTGAGGGACAGTTCAAGTGATTTACTTGAAACGGGGAGCTACTGAAAAGAAACGATTTTGGTGCGCCGTTAAAATATGTAAGAGCCCATAATATAACGCCTTATTCGACAGATGGAGTCGTGCTCCTGGAGGGCTCTACAAACGGATTCCAAGCAAGGATTGGCTTAAGCATTCCTGCGAAAAAAATCTCCACCACTGCGAGTGTTCAAACGTGGTGATTAAAAACACTTCGCAATTTTTCACGCTTATTATTTAGTTCCTCTACAACCGGTATCGACGTGTGTTACGTCATTTACAAGTAGTTCACGCAGAATTTTGTGTGAGCTACTTGTATATATCTTAGAATACTTATAAATCGGTCCAGAAAATGCCGAAAATTACATGTCATGGAAATTAAATGTCTTTAAACACCTTGATGATCTTCAATGAAGTTAAATCACCTACCATCAATTTTATTTGAACTTGGGTGCTCGGAAATAGAAGTAATTACTCAAGCTGCCACACCAACGCGATCCCATACTACCTATACAGCGAAAATTTCCTTTAGAAAGGGCTTTGGATTCCTCCTCTGAAAATGCAGTTTCAGTCCATCTTGAACCCAATTTTCAGCAAATGGTGAAATAAAACAACATTCATCTTCGCATTAAACAAAGAATAAATTATTGGAGTTGAATAAAACTTAATCGATTCTCAGCTAGATATTTATGGAACCCGCAATCTCAGAAATATGCTTCCAATCGTACATTTTCCGACATTAGCTTAAAACTCAACACTGGAAATGCATGCAAAATATGCATAGTTCCACCGGTAAGGTGTTGATTAAATTAGTTAAAAACTATAGACATTTAGCACCGACGCAAAATATGTGTTAAACGTGGATCATGTCTTATTTTTCGGTCTATTAATTATCAAGAAAGAAACGAATGAAGGTTTTAAAACTAAGTGATAGAAATAATTTTTTTTTGAGTGTACCACGAACTATCCACTGTAATAACTTTACTCCGTCACCTGTGTCTTGACAGTTTCATGTCGTAGCAGTCCCTTAGTCGTGAACGTCCAAATCTAGAAATTTCCACTGTAGGAAAAGACAGTAGAGAGTAAAAAATCTGTCAAAAGCCTTCGGCTCACCAGATGATGGAGATTTATTTGTTTAGTAGCATTTCTCTCTTATGGGCATCTATTGCTGGAATTTCCCATATCAAGTTCTCAGACCACGTTACTGGTGACAAAAATTTTCTATTATATAGTAATTGAAGGTAATTGGTTCTAAGCAATATGAAGGTTTGGGTATTGTTAATCAGAAAATTGAAAAAAATGCAAAGGCATACATTTTATAGTCATAACTTCACACCTAATATTGTACCCAGCAAAAGGACCGTAGAAGGCATTTTCGAAGGATCAATCAAACAGCCTTCAAGAACAAAGTCGAATTCCTTGGTAAACTACATGTTTAATTGCTTGTTCCTGTCATACTTACGAAGAAACCGTGAGTGATGAAGCTATTAAAGTAGAAATATTCTGCCATGGAGACATTTGTGACTTAACCAAGTATAATTATCATTTTTTTCTGCACAAAATAATGAAAAGAACCTAAATACGGCATTAGTTTGCTTCTGCTAGGCGAAATATGCCAAGGGGTACACAGCTTAGCTCCAACGTTAAGTGCCCTTCACAGGACACATATGAAGGGATCGGAATGAAAAGTGTTGCCAGTGCCGAAGCTAAAAACCAGTATTTGGGATTATTCCTAGGATTTCATCCTCTGGCACAAAACCTTAAGTATTTTATACTCATTACACTCCTTGAATCATTTTATTTCAGTATCTCATGCTACTTTCTCATTCAATAAATATTGCGTGTAATAATATATTTAATAATGTAATACAAACTGTAAATGACTTTACAGGCGTTTATTTATATCTGAAAGCGATACGCGAGAGCGTAAAAACGTTACGTAAAAGCTACGCTTTTTAAATCATGGAGACCCGCATTTTGTAGTCGCTAGTCTCTTATATCGAGTTGAAATACCTCTTAAGTACCCTAAAAACAGAGAGAAATTAGGGAATCCTCTTCGCTACCGCTTTTTCTTCATGGTCAAAGCTGATGAGGTTTTCATTCTTCTTTGAACCTCAGGTTTCTATGAAACCTTCCCCACCAACCGTTTCACGCCTTCATTATTCTTTCTAATCGTTAAGTACTTGACCTAATTTTTTCACCACGGGTATCACTTATAATGACTAATGTATTAACTTCAAAGGATAGTGCCTCGTGCAGAGTCTTACTTTTTATATTCTCTTTGCATAATTATTTTAGTCAGAGTATGTTTTTATATCAGTGTACCTGTTGGATTTAATTGTTTCTTTCAATGAGCTGCATAAAAAGCGTTTAAAAAGTGATCACATTTCCGTTTTGATTTGAGAAAATTTTTGTCAATAGTTAATAAAATGATATTTTTTAATGAAACATCCATAAGTGTAGGAAATTCAGTTTTTAGTGAAATATTTTCCGGTGGAGCTAAGTTTATTTAATCAACAGCATTACTTTTGATTTCAAAAATGTTTCCTGAAAAAAATTTCCGTGAGCTCATCGCCATTATTGTGTCATCGTCTAGTGTCTCAACCTTCGAGCAAATTTTCAATGTTGTCTTTTCTTCTGTTTCATGGGATTTTCTGTCGTATTTCTTATGTATAATTTTTTATGATTTACTTCCTCAATCAACGCTCAATGTACTACATTGAAAGTTACAACTTACGACTTCTCTTTTCATGCAGGAATGTTAACTTCGCTAAATGAAATATATCAATAGAGTGTATTTGTCATCCCGTTTCAATGATACAGAGGCACGTTGTAGACGGTAACGTAAACTTACGATCCCTAACATATTTTGATTAAGCTTTCCCCGAAATCCAATAAAGATATTCCAGTCATTCTTCTTTTACCGTGCGTAAATCAGACTTCATGTTTGTTAGCCACTTGGGATACGAGTATAAATGACGTCACGCAGTCGGAAGAGAGATGTGTTTGATCAAGTGAGATAGAGTGTAACATGGGGTGGGAGGAGTCGAAGCATCTCTGATGTCATTCACATGCTTCTCCCAGACCGCAGAGCTGGGATAACCAAATACTACAATTTTTTCATGCAGAAGCGAAAAATAGACAAATTTTTAGAAACAGCGGCGCTAATTTGAGGCGGACGATTGACAAGTTTGAAGAATACCAGAAAATATACGATATATTGTCCAAATCCTTTGTGGTGCGTAAAACTGATTATTTTTTCATCTTTAAAAATTTTCGCTGAAGGAATTTTTTTATATTTAATTGTTATATTGAGATAAATTTAATTAGTGTTTTTGGATTTGCTTGAAAGTTTTCCAGAGTAAATTGCCTCTCTTGCAGTGAGTGTCTTCCATTAGTTTAACATATTTCAGCATTCTTTTGCTAGACTAAAGAAAAATATGTTTTAAAATGATTCTTTATTCCAATGGTTATTATTTAATTGCCCTTAAATAACATTGGCCATGGTCTAATTCTCTCATACAGGGTTATCCTAATTTAAGAGAATTGCGATGTATTGGAATTCTCATAGGCAATGGGCCTAGATTGAATGACTTTTAGACATGAAATAGGCCCTACAATTTTACAGAAAATTATAAATTCTGTCGGGTGACTCTTAGATTTTGAAATGCGACCTATTCAATTAATGATTGATAGTTACAATTAAGAGCAACTATGATTTTTTGCACTACTCAATCGCCATATATAGATATATCGTCATGAGTAGAACCAATATATCTATATGCCATTAGTCCCACTTGTAGACACAACAGGGCTCTCATTTTGGGCAATATTTCTGGCACGACAAATTCTTTGGTCGCCAAGCGGATTTCCGGGACAATTGAAAATAAAAGCTCCGTATAAATAATACATGTTTGCTGAAATGGGAAGTGGTGACATTTGATATATTGCCTGGCATTTGTAATTTAAAAGCTAGAGAGATCGTAAATCAAGGCCAAGTGGCACTTAAATAAATATTTTCTAGGCATGTCCTTTTTCTTTCGGGTGTTTTATGTATACTCCAAAGAGAGTGTGCTGTCCGCGGTTACCAGGCAACGAAGTCGCTTGTATGGCGTTCCATAGGTTGCAGGTTTTGCATCCCGCCTCAAGAATGGCTCTTGTTCTTGTCTGAATCACGAAAATAGATTTATAAGCAAATTAAGACGGTGGATATAGATTTCGCAGGTTGCGCTCCTGAAACCCTAATCTCCTTTGTTTTGGAGGAAAAATGTTTTCAAATAAATAAATTTGTTCTAACTTAATGGCAAAAATTCGTAATTAAATAATGAAAAATTGTTTGGCAAATATAATATAACCACGTGGAAATACCAAAATTTTACTTTGTTTTACTGCTGATGAGAAATGAAACTGATGTGGCGTTATGATTATCTTAATTCCGATCACTGTTAGTTTTAACACATATATATGGGACAAAAAATTGTTTGGTGTACTTTCGAAAGGCATAATTTCATAATGGGTCATTGTCAAGAAGTACAACATGTTACAAACTTATTGCAATATTGTTTTTTTTACATATGATACAGCTGGTACATTGCCTAAGGCATTTCCCGAGGGCATATATTCCAGCCGTATCTTTAAATAATCCTGTGTTCTAATCCGTAGAGAGAGACGATTCCACGTGGACTCCTTGAACAGAAATTAAATGGAACCTGACCTAATTAAATATTTCGTTCATGGCAACCCATGTATCTAGCATCTTCCATATCCCTTAGGCAGGAGCAACATTAAACTGGAAACTGGAGTAAGCCTTGTACTGAAGTGACTCCAAGGTCTCGTGTTTTCCGGATACCTCAAGGACGCTCCGTACACTGCTAGCAAAAACAAAGTTTCTGATGATTAAACTAATTGTGATTATATATATGACATTCACCGCTAACAGCGGATTCGTAAGCGGCACTACCACCTGGATGTCATTACCAGCTCGACGACAAGAGGGGTCACAGTTCCGACCGTATTTATGGCGAGAGAAGCACTTCACCGGGAGAGGTGGGTAGCGGGTGCATTCACCCATTAGTCGCCTTGATTGTATGATCAATATTTTCTGTTTCCAAGTTGTCTTTCCTAGCAACAATTTCACAAAATGAAACCTACTTTGTAAAGTTCCTCACAGTTTTATTTTCCCGACCTAGGTTGACAAAATTATCCGATTTTCAACGCACCAAATGTTTCTTTTGGTGAGTTAATATATGTTTAAACATGGAAAGTTTGACTAGAACATATATATGCTCGCAAAAATTAACCGGCTTACCTTTTTTCGAAACTTAGTTTGGTGTAATAAAACTGGGCGAAAATCTACACAGTATCTCTCATTTTGTGATTGTATTATCAATGTTTCATTTCCACAAGGTATTTTCTGATATGGTAAACTTTAATTCTGTTTGTAAGTCCATACCATCCAGAATAACAGTAACTGGAACAATGAAAACATGTCGTAAGCATAAAGAATTAATGTGCCATATTCACCCCTCTATCTGCTCTTTTTAGACATGGTACGAAATAAAAAAGTTGTAAATTGTTGCATGTATTTACGTTTTCTAAACGGATTATTAGTCTCAGATAATTTATTGAGCCAGTAGAAATACTTACTTGGCGGCAATATTAACTATAACGGCTCAGCAACTAATTTTTGGTAGTGTTGTAGTTGTATCATGATGACACTGAAGACAAAGACAGTTTTACCAACTAGATGTGAAATTCGGAATCGTAGTTTATGCGCTGTCTGCTAATACCAACCGCCGTAGTCTTTCATCCTCTTCCGATGGTTTGCCAGTTCCTTTCAGATTCGAAATTTTTGTGTTTGTGCCATCTCTACGTTGCTAACTATCTTAACCACGGTTCACGTTATCTTAAAACTATCAGTCAGACCAAGAGCCATAAGCCACTTATTTTTGGCTCTTGAATGTTCTTTTAAATTTAAATTTTGAATGGGTTTGGCTACTGCATCTCAGAAATTTTCCTACCCCTGACCTAGAGCATTTTTAACCCTTATCCTATTCAGTTCGAAATTTTCGTGTATGTGCCATCTTTACCTTTCTAACGAACTTACCCACGGTTTAAGGTGCGTTAAAACTTTTACTTTACCCCATTCAAACCAATAGCCATAAACCACATATTTTTGGCTCTTGAATATATTTTTCATTTCGAATTTTTGAATAGGTTTGGCTGCTGTATCTCGAAAATTTTCCGACCCCTGACCAAGAGCATTTTTAACCCTTATCCTATTCCATCCCAACATTTGACGGGTACAACGTTCGCCCTGTGGCGCCTGCCGAGCAAGGAGTTCTCATTGTGGCGGTCGCTGTTATCGTGTGGCGCTCAGCAGTGGAGGCGTCTCTCGCTCACCTCCGCTTCAGAATCCGCTGTCAGGCGGCTGCGAGGAGACCTCCCCTGGCGGTGGCTCCGTGTGTGAGAGAGACACCCGGCGGCTGGCCGCAAGGAACGTGTCACCTCCAATCCCCAGTGGGACGGAGGAGTGCGTGAGTGAGTGTGGGGACTGCTCACTCCCTGGCGAATTTCTCTCGCTTGTCCTCCCGACGGGAGACGATGTTTCGAACATGTGGTTCCGTGTGAAGGCTACCTTCATCCCATATTTACTCCTATCAGGGTTTCAGTTCCATAAAAAATGCTGTGGCAGAGTATAGATCATCATAAGTTATTCTATTCTTGAATGCGTTAACGGTCAACGGTGTTGTATCTTGCAATCGGTAACATTGAAAATACCGCTTGGAGATTTTAAGCAAGCGAGGTCAATGTTGTGTCATAATCTTCATTAAGTTTTTATTTTCCTTGGCATTGGACTTATATTTAAAATTTTACTCTTTTAAACACCTCTTGAGAAAAGTCAGCGTTCCATTGGGATGTTTGTCAAACCATGTTTATGGTTTGGTAAATATTCCTGTATTTCGAGTATTATTTTTTTCGGCCTCCTTTTTCGAATTTGAGTATAGCAGACCAGCTAAATCATTTTATGGTGGAACATATGCCAGTTTAAGTTAAACTTGAGCTCTACTACCTTGTCGCCGTGAAGGAATCTTGTTGAATATTATATTAAGGATTCAGTTTTCATTGTGTAAAGGGACTTTTTCTCATGTTTCATCATGAAGTACGATGTTTCGAACATGTGATTCTGTATGAAGGCTACCATCGTCCCACATTCACCCCTATCAGGATATCAGTTCCTTAAAAAAAATGCTGTGACAGAATATAGATTATCATAAGTCATTCTATTCTTGGATGTGTTAAGGGTCGCCCTCCATTCATACCAGTCCACAGCAAAGTTATGGGCTCGTAAGCTTTTCTATTTTATGTCTCGCTGTATCTCTAATGATTTTTCATGTAACTGGAAAGAAAAATTGAAAGAAAGCAGTAATCAATCAAAGAAAGAGGAATACAAACCATGAGCGTGACGCGTTGAAATTTAAACAGTGTAAAACAAGGGAAAATACGCATTTTCCTGCTGAGATAAATGTCATGAGTAGGTATTGACCCGGTTGATCATCATCAAACTAGTATTTTATTAATTCTATGTTTTGGATATTTATAGGCTTATAATCATTGATCAAATCTGAATGTAAGTCATAATAACCAGCAGAATCGTCTTTTTGTTTTGTTTATAAAGACCATAAGTTTAATTTGTGAGCCGTGGATGATATGTTTCTAGATTTTAGTTAGTGAAAAACTAAAAGTGAAGTATTTTTTATCAATCGCCTCCTTGTAATACAAAATTTTCAGTAGTCACCACTACAAAATTTTCATCAAAGAAATACTTAAATTAATCCTCATACCTCATTAGCATTATTTTACCTAATGCTTGTTAGCTGGAAGTTATATGGTCGGTTTAATGTCAAAAATTTAACTTCAACGTCTTTTCTTAATGGCAACTAAACGTATGGTTTTAAGAAAAGCATGATTGTAATCCCACGAACTTTTGGTCCCAAATGCATAATTTTTGCCCTTTTGGTGGCGTTTTTCCCTCGTTGCCTGCTTTGTGTTATATCTTGCGATCGATAAAATTGAAAATACCGCTTGTAGTTTTTAAGCCAGTAAGGTCAGCCAGGATGTTAATGTGTCATAGTCTTAATATAATTTTTCTTTTCCTTAGTTTTTGATTTATATTTAAACTTTTACTCTCTTAAACATCTTTTGTGAAAAATCAGGGTTCCATTGGAATGTTTGTCCATGAACCATGTTTATGGTCTGGTAAATATTCCTGTAATTTGAGTATTTTTTTCCTCGACCTTCATTATGATGTGAATATTCTTTTACAAATTGGAGTATAACTCACCGGCTAAATCATTTTATGACGGAACAAATGCTTTTAAAGTAAAACCTGAGCTCTTGCCTTGACATAGAGGAGAAATTCATGTTGAATTTTATATTTACGATTCAGTGAACGTTTTTCAGAGGGAATTTTCTCCATGTTTTATTTTGAAGTAGGTACTTAAACATCAAATGACTTAATCCTTATAAACTTATTATTTCATGTTACTCTCTTACTTATGTTCATATTGTAACTATTGGATTGAAGTTTCTAGAAACTAAATGCATTTTTAAATCTGCTTGGTAGAGATCGGCACAATGTAGCATTCGTTCAGAAGGAGTGAGTCGTGACCTTGTTTGATTTGCATTTCAATGATTCATCGGGAGGTTCATCCGTCTTCGTGCCACTGGCAGCAAACTCTCTATCTCCGTGGTGCGAATTCGATCAAATATGCTTTCAGATGCATCTGGTGGCATCTGCCATGGCAGGCAAACCATGTGGTGGTGCCACATTGTACCCTATGATGGATGGCGTAAAAATGACGGTCGAACGCGAGGGTTTATCGCTGAGATGGACTTTTCTTCATGCAGAACATGCGTCCAGTATAATAGAGACTGGACTGTAGGAAAAACCCATAGCAACTTTTTTCAATCTCTCCAACGAATACCTTTTTCCGCTCTTCATATTTTTTTATCTGTGGCCCTTTTTTTACTATAAAACATATTCTTACAGTCAGGAACATTACTCTTCCTTCCGAGTGTTACTTGGGATGCCACGGATGCATGAATCAGTTTAGTGCGAATGAGTATGAGTTGGAAAGTGTTTGGTATTATTTTGAAAATGATTTCTTGAGTTGGTGCTTATAAGTTTTTTAAATATGAGTGGCTACCTCTGAGCCTCATGGATAAGAAAGTAATATACTGTGCAAAGCTTGAAAATTTGATTGGAAAAGGGAATGAAATATATTTTGGCCCTGTTTTATTTTATGTTTATACGAGGGTGAGTCAATAAATAAGTCGCAAAACTGAATTGAGGCAAAAATAATTAAAGTAACTCTCTGACATTTATTTCACTTCTCCACATATTCACCCTGTACATTCAGGCACTTATCCCATCTCTTTAAAAGTCCTTGAAAGCCAGCAGCAAAGAAGTCCTTTGGTTGCTGTCGCAGCCAACGTGTAACCTCATAGATTACAGCATCATCTGTATCAAAATGACGGCCACCCAAATGATTTTTTAGGGGCACGAACAAATGAAAATCACTGGAGGCTAAGTCGGAAATGTACAGTGGATGTTCCAAGCGTTCCCAATGAAATGTTTACGACTGATGCTGATGATTAAATGCTGACGTTTGCGACTTATTTATTGACTCACCTCGTATTATGTCTGGCTAAGTACTTACTATCTTGGTTTAATACTCCTTAAGACTGCATCCGCAATTAACGTTTTTTAACCTACTGGTAGACTTTTGAGCAATTTTAAACTTAACTTTTAGCCTATCTAGCATAAAGGCAAAGGTTACGTCATGCCATGGTTAAAGTTTACCCGAAATTATTAAACCGAGCCTTGTGTTGATCACAACCGAATACCCAGAAGCAAGTTTAAACTTAGTCATTCTTATAATATGCTGAACCATAGAAAATTCCACATGAATAATCATGAGTCAAGATAGCTTGCTAATTCCATGAGGACGTATTTCTAAGTGATTATTTGTTTTATGAATAATACGTGAGAGTCGTGGTACATGACATAACACTGTACTTGAGATTTCTGTTTGAGGCTTTCGCAGCGCTGGATTGCAGTTCTCTCCATTGTTTTCGGGTTAGCTGCGTCAAGTTTTATTCAGATGACGTTTCGTGGCCTATGCTGGTCACTCAGACCTGATCTGAAGATGTGGCCAGCATAGGCCACGAAACGTCATCTGAATAAAACTTGACGCAGCTAACCCGAAAACAATGGAGAGAACTGTACTTGAGTGCGAGTCTGTATAAAAAACATCAGTATAAATGTAGTGATCTCCGGTGCCTTTTGTGGCTCATTGAATTAGCGTGGAATAAAGGAAAACACCAAGGGAATTTGATAATCGGTCTGGTTCGGCGTTTTTCGTTTAACAACATATTAGACCAGGAAACAAACTTTGTTGGTAGCTTCTTATTTTATATTTTGATACCATTTTTCTTTCTCACTTCGTGTTGTGTATTGTCGGCAACATCTCTTTTCATTTATTTGAGATTGGAAGTTTTTATCCGATTATTTATCTGCTCAGTAGCTCAAGAAATTAAATTACCAACAAAATCCGCAATTGTCTATCATAAAGCAAACCGAATGGAGGAGAGACGGTGGAGTAATGGTGCTTCATCCTCCTCCCCCTTATATGTGCATCATTACGATACGCTATATCATGAGGACTTGGTTTATTTGTGTATCTAGTTCAGTTTTCCACTTCTTCTAATTTTGCATTTTTCATAGATTATTTTTATCTAGAGCATGCTAAAGCTTCTCCAATTCCGAGCCGTTGAGGTATGCGATAAAGGGTGTGGATTTTCGTGATATGCGATTGCTCATTCCCGGTAATAAGATCCATTTCACCAGTGTCTAATGACGTACACCAACAATATCCTTGCATGAAAAAGGAATAATTTAGAGGAAAATTCATGTGAGATTTAGTCAAAATGGAAGATAAATATATCTAACTGAAAATGGAATCATTATTCCCTGCGTATTTTATTTTTAGCGGATGTAATTCATTTATTCATTTCTCATGTAGTTTTTACATCAGTGTTTGGAAAACACTATTTAAAGTGTACTCGTCTAATTGTACACTTCCTCTGCTTTGAAGTGTCTGGTTACGAGCTGATTACATATGGCATTATATCCAGCATTTGTTGACTTTTTGATTTCGAATTGGCTTAACAGAAAATATAAGAGGTGGCTACAAGAAGCTTAATTGTCAATTTTTCCAAACCATAACATTTTCTTCTTTTGGAATGCTTCCTTACAAAATATCTCGTGCTGTTCTGAGTAGAAAAATTATTTGACCTTTATTACAAAACTAAGCAACAAAATTTCTCAAGCTTATATAGAAGCACCTAATGTTCGTAAAGACTTATTTACGTTGGTATGAAATAATGGCGCATCCCATTGTATTCTTTTTGAGCTTCAATATCGAGTTTCATCTCGATATATGCAGTTAGAGATGGATGAATTTATACCGTCAAATGAAGTTAAATCTACAGCCACTGCTTCGTCAATTGCTAAGTCATTTAAACGAGCATTTGGAATGGTCAATGTGGAGCATGCAGCAAGGATGCGTAGTGTGGAGGTGATAGGAAAACGATGGTAACAAACGTGGATTTGACGAAAATCGCTTCGCTTGTTATTCGTCGACTTTCACTGCGAATTGATGACTCAGTAGTGGATTCAGAGTCAGGGTGCTTTTTTTGTTTCACCCAACTAGAAAGCAACCTCAGCAATCCTTTTCGCTTTGGATTAATCGGCCAGAAACTCGGCGTTCATTTCACGGACTGAGTTGTTGGCAAATCCAAACGTGGATATAGTTTGTATGATTCATTTCCTCATTAAAGATGCAATATCAAAATTAATCTCATGCCCCTTGATGACATAAATTGGCGTTGATAGAAAGGTTAAGGTCAGAATTAATATCGGAGAACTTGAGATACATTCTATATGACATTATAGCGCCAAAAATACGTAAGAGACACATAATAACTCTTCAAATATTTTTTTGACTTGATAAATACACCAAAAATTTCGATTTTAAAAATTTGGTTCCCATAACTTTTACTGCGATGCAAAAGCGAAATAGAAAGTCAGTATATACATCCTCCTTTCCTCCTAAACTGGGATATTTCGGACCATCTGTGGAGTCGTAGTGTTTAGATGAAAAGTAGTTACTCTTACAGTTGGACAAATATCCTTTCATAAACACTCCAAAAGAGTAAACGCCCTTACTCCTACTATCTATGACACCAAAGCCCTAGTTCCGTTCTTTTTACCATTGGCAAATATGTTCAAGTACCATCACAGGCCTCTGCTCACGCATCTGAAAATAAATTGATTATGTTGGCATATGATGTACGAAGTTCATCCTCGCAGGTTAAGTACCGACCGTATTTCACGGGACCCTTTGGCGTGAATGGCATTGCTTTTGTGGAAGTTTTTAGCCAAGCATATTGTAAACTATCCTCTATTAGCCTTATGGCCCTCCTCGTATATGATTGGACCAATCATCGTTTTCATTATCAGCGTAACAGGCTTCCGACGTTAGGGAATAGTGACTCATTGAGGATTGGAGAATTCGATAAAGAGGTTCATTATTATCGGCGTTTGCTCAAGCCACGGAAGCTTTGAGAGACTTCGCGTCTCCTTCATTTCCGCGCATTAAGTAAAGAGGTTTTCTGCGAGTAGATGCCTAGATGTTTTAAGAGCGCTTCACAGAGACTGGGAGAGAGTGCCGACGTTCTGGTACAAAATCCTCGCGTGACGTCATTGGTCGTATCGACCAGAATTGCCGCTGTCTCGTTCCTTATCTTAAAATGTTTCATTAGTAACTTATTCAAAATTGTTCTAACCACCAGTAATGCCAGAAACGGGTTTTTTAAGTTCTGAAGGTGACACCCTATATTAACTGTAATGAACCTCCTAAGGTAAACTCTTGGCAGTTCTCAATAAAAATTTTTATTTTTTTGTCGCTCAATAAAGATAACAACTTGCCGAAAGCATTTAATTTTCTAACGTTGAGCTTGAAGCCAGCGTTTTTAGGACTTGGAAAAGTGCAAATATTTCTATAACGTCTTTTGCATAGATCTAAGATACGTATTACATATCATCCTCATTATTGAAAAAAGTTTCGCGTTCATCAGGGGTAATGAATCGTTCGTGTTAGCTTTATCGTACTTTGAGAGTTTAATTTTAATAAAGAGAGTTTAATTGAAGAGATATGAAAAATGTCAATGAAATATGGAAAAAGACATTCGACATTTTGGATTTCTCTTTAAGTGATTGAGTTGGAACCAGTTTCCATCGTGGCAGACCATTGGCTCTGAATATTTCTAAGATAAGCAATTTTTCTAAATCTTCTTATCTCTCGTATTATAATTTAAAATAATTTAGCTCAAATAAGAGTTAATATATGAAGTTTTCTGTACTAAAAATTTTCCGATAAAATATTTGTCCTCTTTAATTAAATGAATGATGTTTTACAAACCTTGAAAGTTTTTAAAACTAATTTCTAAGGTTTTATGTAATTTTTTTATTGTTCGCGATACGGCGCATTGATCGACGTAAAATTACCTGAGATGACCCCAAAGGTATTGGCATAATTCAGCACGGAAGTGTGATTAATTAAGGTTCCCGTCATGGAAAAAGGGCGTTTGTTAGACAAGCGGGTGTGCACCTGTACCAATCCATGATTACAGTGTCTCAATTTCCGTTCCCCACAACTACTTTTTTTACTGCCCACTTTCCACCCTCTGTCACCCCATCAGCTGCTAAGTCCTTCGCCGCCGCATAGGGCCTATTCCCACTAGCGAGCGGTGCTCCTCCCGTCGGCTCTCAATAACGACGAATGGTGAAAGTGCTCCCGGCGCCACGAGCTCACGGCTCGGCTGGAGACCCGCGGTCCATTTACGAGCGCCGTGTCACTCCCTCTCCGGGACGAGTAAATTCTTTCCCCCATTCCCGCTCTCCTCTTTACTTCATCTCGCTGCGCAAGTGGGGGAAAAGGATGAAAGGAAAGGAATTTTTCGGGTGGTTTTGAGGGCCTTAGGGGTCCTTCACGTGGGGCACGAGAGAGAAGAGCGATAATGGATGCGACGTCATTAACGACCCTGAGGGTGCTTGCGGGAGGCGTATTGCTTTTGTTTCCGATCTCCCGAAATCTTTTCCCATCCTAGAACTCAAACAAACAACACTATTACGCTCCAACGTACCTCCCTCCTTCTTGTAGAGGAGGTAAAGTGCAAAAACGAATTGCGATTACTTTCGTTAGCACAAGTCTCTGGCAAGACCATGTTGAAAACTTTAACGTCAATTATTCTTTAATAATAACCACGTTACATTAAGACTTGATTGATTAAGTGAGAGCGATATTGTGAAACTTTCAAATGAAGCTGCTTACCATTTGATGATTTTGGATTAACTCTGCTGCGCTTGCATTCGAATACTGGAGTGTTGTGTATTAATTTGTGAATTTCCTTAAATCATCGAGCATTTGAAAGAAGTCACTCGAAAAATCCGATCTTATCGAGCAAATTAGGATCAATTTTTAAGAGAATATGCTTGTAAGAAGTAACACCAGGTGTTGTTTCGTGAAAATTTGTTATATTCATGATGAACAATAATACGTTTACAATGTTTACACTTTATTTTTCACCGACCAGGTTTCGACGCAAAGTGTCATTATCAAGGTGAGCCTTGAAACCTGGTCGGTTAATTATAAAAAAGTGTAAAAAGAGTAAAAGTTTAATTGTTCATCATGAAGAGAAAATGTATGCCATGTTTCACTTGTGTCATCATTTTCTATCCAGAAATATTTTAGATCGAATGCCGCTGTCGAGGATTTTCCGCGCACATGCATCTTTTCCTAGAGCTCAACAACCCCTTAAGGGGAAATCACCAAATCGCGCACTTAAGAAGGGGTAAAAGATCTATGGCCGGGCTTATTTATGCCTCATTAATAGCGAATGACTCCCATTAAAGTCCTACGTGCGCAATTAGTGCAGTTAACTTTTTGCATGGTAATGTCCTCAACTTTTCAAGGAGAAAGGCCATTTGAGGTCATTTTTCTCTTGCACATAAATTTTTTCTCAGGCAATTAGCCACTTCAACCTCACTCTACCCCGTTACTATTAGGGCAAGAAAAAGAATTGTGGATGGACTGATTTATGCCGTACTTATTAAGAATGGAATGAGTGGAAGTGTGAAAGGTAGAGTGTTAATCAGAAACCAGACTTGGAAGAGACATCTTCAAGCTCGTCCCGCTGCAAGCAAACTGTGTGCTGTAACACCAGATCTTGTTCTGGGAAATCATTGACAGAAAACTTATTGGAGCTACACTTATTTATCAATCACCATGTGCTAAGTACTTGATGAGCAATATTTTTGCTAATCAAACTCACAGTCAGGTTAATGCTTCATTTTGATGGAGTATGGGTACAGTTTAAGGCTTAGATTTGCTATTAAACTCGTTATATATATCCTTAACTATGGCGATTGTATATTCTTTTTTTCTGAAAATATATTACCCAATTGATCTATGGATTAAATTTAGGGCTAATGAAAAAATAATTAAATATTTTTTCCCGGCAAAATCAATAACTCTATTCAAACATTGGACGTTAAACGACCACTTCAGTGGAACAGAAAAATTCCTGATTTTTGTTTTTCCCTCATTTAGAAGTCGTGGGGGAAAAGAAATTCTATCCGGCTAATTTATACTAAGCTGAATTTGAATGGAATAAATAAATTGATTGAATTTTCAATGAAAAATTGATTGAAAAAATATTTAATAATAAAAACAATAAGAATTTATACTGGAAAACGAACATTCAGGTTTGCAGGAGTGTGTCATATCGTGGCTAAGTTCATGTCATACCAGTTTCACCAAAATAATTGTGACATTGATGAAAATTTCTTTTGCACCATAAATGTGTCCTTTAGCAAACGTTATGCTTTGTAACAGAGTAATCTCTCCATGAAAAGGAGCATAGAAGATAAATTTTTTCGCGCCTGAGAAATTATTTCAGGGCTACTCTCACTCGAATCCACAATTTGGGCCACGAATTATTTCGGTCTAATTTATGATTTAAAGAAGTTAAGTAGATTTCTACACGAGGTGCATTTTTAGAAGCAGACGATTCTAGCTGGTACAGTCAAATTTGTAAATAGTTAAACATTTTTGCGTATTATTATAATATTTAAAGCGGTAAAAACGACTCGAGTTAGTAAAAATAAGCACAGAAACAATACAAATGAGAACAATGACAATAAATAGATCATTTGCTCTTTAAATTTGTATTTAATAATATACAAATTTTTAATGGTAATACTCACGTGTCTTTTTTCATTAAAACAAAGAATAAGGTACTTTTTGATAAGCAGACGCTTCTAGCGGGTACAGTCAAATTTGTTAATGGCTAAACATTTTTGCGTGATACGGATGAAAGCGAAAAAAACGACTCTAATTAGGAGGAATAAGCACAGGAACAACTATACAAATGAGCACAACGACAATGATAGATCATTGGCTCTTTTAATTTGTACTTCATAAAAATTTTTAGTGGTAATACTGACGTGTTTTTTTCTTTCAGTAATCATTTCAAAAACTTTTTACATTACTCACAAATTCTTGACTTGGCAATTATCCTCACTTGAATTAAGCACTTGGGGGAAGAGAGTGAAAAATAATGCGGGAGAATGAAACATTCCTGGGCGACACCTCCGCATCTCGAGGCGAGAATTGCAATTCTTCGAATTTCCTCCCCCACCCTTTTTCCCGCTCTCTCGTCCGTTGCTTTCCTCGCGGAGAAAGATAATGGGGCGGGGCCGACTGCCGTCGCGCCCATGGAATAAGAGTCGACAGACGGGGCGGGCGGGGGGGGGGGGGGGGGGGGATAGCGGGGGGCGGACGCTTTGCTCCTGGAAGGAGGAGAAGGAGATATATGTGCGTGGGACCGGGTGGGCGACGAATGCATTCCGGCCGGGAAAGTCGGCGATGTCGGAATTTCAGAACGGGAGGGACCCCCGCTTTCCCCCCGCACGGAAAAGTTAAGATTGCAGGAGCGGGTGTGGGAGGGAGGGATGTGTTCCGGTAGTGGGCGTGGGGCAAGGGGTGGGAAATGGGATTTTCGATGGTTTGGTTGAATAAATCCGAGCCGGGGGCCCGAATATATTGCCTTTTAAAACAGCTGCCGCTCGGTGCGCGAGAGATGGCGGACTCGGCAGTGTCCCCGCCTCTGCCCTCGTTCCGGAAGTCTCAGTGAACGGAAGATCCGAGAATTAACAATAGTAAATTGCTTATTCAAGGGGCAAGGGCCCATCAGAGAATTCGTTGGAATCCCCGGCTCTAAAGACCCTTTTCCCGCGGTAACGACCCAGCGTAATGGGGGCTCCTTGATGGTTCCATCCGAACCCTAATAAAGTGGTTTGTCCTCCTATATTTGGTCAGGTTAAAAACACCCATTGTCCTCGACATTCCTAACTACATCCATCTCGCTCTCTCGGAAGAGTAGGGAGTCGTTATGACTCCTATCTCGCCTCTTTTTTTCCTGGATGTGTTCCAGCATTTGAGGTTTTGCGGCTCCCTCAAAATATTTTCGTGGCATAAAATAACGCTTCAATTTTTCTAGCAGAGTTGTTTTGAGCTCTTAAAACTCTATTTTTCTCATCAATTGTTGTGATAGTCAAAATATCTAGGAGTTCTTAAAGGAAGTACTCTGAAAACTTTTATGCGTAGGAATTATTAAGAAATGAAAGCTTTTTGGCTGGTGGAATAATTTGGTAGGGTAGGCTTTTAAGGCATCTATTGGGTAATTAATGAAAAGATTTTCTAGGGAATGGAGGAAATGTTGAGAGAAACCCGACGTTAGAACCAATCTACTTTTTAAAATGCGCATATCAAATGCTTAATGCAATAAGAGTCCTTCCATACAAGATAGCCCTCATAAATTCCGTGCTTATCTCAACCGATAAGTAATTGCCTGGGAGAGTTGGTGAGTGATGGCTGCAAATAGGAATACATCGTATTTCATTTGGCACGAAAAGTATTTTAAAATGATAAAAGCATGAAAAGGTAGTTTTTATAAAAATGATGACTTCTTAGATACTTCTGCTTCAAATGACTACTTTGACATACTTATCACACGCTGACACTTTTTTAAATGTTTCTTCGGCGTTGAACCTGTTTTGATATCATTCTCCCTATCCTTGGAGACGTTTAATGCAGAAACTGTTTACCCGCTATGTTTGCTCTGCGTTGCAAGCTTATCTCGCCCAAAGGAAGATGGGAGGCATGGTGTGTACGATATTTTTATGGCGAGGTATCCACATTCGTGGAGAAAAACCTATGGCCTTAAAAAAATTTCGCGCGCTCAATAAAGGAGCATAGAGGCGTCTATGCAGTTAATGCAAGTTCTGAGAATCTTATCGTCAACACTATTGGAGAATGTTGTTAATGGAAACACTACCTTTCCATGACGTCAAAGCGGTCGGGTTGAATGGAAATTGCTTTGAATGATGCCTTTTTAAAAGTATTTGTGTGAGATGCCGCTTTGATTCTTTTATGCAAGAGAACTGAAATTAACCTTCATTGGATTTTAAATGGCAAATTGTTTTTGAGGAAAAACATCGATAGTTCATATGTAGTCTCAATACAAAGCTTCATAACACGCAATTCACGCAAAAAACTCTTAGTGTGCCCTCTTTCTCTCTCATTTTCTCACGTTAATTGTACTTCCAACGTTTTAGAATGGATGTGCAAGAGGATGGAGTGAATTCAAATACAGTGATAAGAAGCAATGAAATCCTAGGTAAGCTTTACAGCAATGCCGCGAAGAGTGAATGTAGAAAGAGCGATGGAATATTCTTACTTACGTCATAAATAATTAACAAAAAACATTTAAGACAATGGTTAGTAGAAAATGTACAAGTAAGATTGTTTTATGAAAACTAACAACATGAGAAATATGCGTGAAGCCTTGAAATGGTCTCATTAGGAGGTAGGGACTGACTAAAAATGTTTCGTGAAGGATTTCTTCTAAAGGATTGGTGAAGAAATTTAACAGATTCGGAGAAATATTTAAAAGGGGCCGTTTTAAAAAAATATTCCTGTTATAATCTTCGAAGGTAACGTCAAGTGGAGAAATATTGCTGTACAATTAAAGTGACGTCTATTGATTATTATTTTATTCACGTTTTGGTCCTATATAGTTATGTATTTTGGCTATGGTCTATGGATGGCTAGTTATTTCAGAGGAAATACAAACTGTAACTATAGACTAAATTCATAATTGCCTGTTGGCTATCACTTTTAAAATAAGATTGAAAATTTCATATTGAAACATAAACATATATTATGGAAAAACGAACTTGTTGAGGGAATACTCCCTTGAGTGAATGAACGTGTGTAGGCTGGTTGATTGTTTTACTGACGAAGAAGTAAACTTAAGACTCTGACATGAGCATGTAACCGTGTATGGAGAGATGTGGACACAGGCGGAGTAAAAAAACTTCCATTTTTTTCGGCAATACCCAAAGGAGTATATTATTTTCAAGAGGTATTTTGCAAAAGTTCGTCAGTGCATTTCAACTCAATAAAACTCTCACTCGTGAATGAAAAAATGTACGTATTTTTTGAAAAGGAATTTCATCCAGTCTCCAGTCGTCGATGCATTAATGAAATTCAGGGCTTCGGAAGAGCCCATATACCTTTCGAGCTATGTCTTGTTTACGCATCTGCGGCAATGGGCCGTGAAGCATCGTATCCCGCCGGATCGTCTGTTCGGTTAACTTGGCCATAATTATGAACCTGCGAGACTTGGATGGGCGAATTCCCTCTCGCAGGTCGCGTAGTAGACGACCTCTCGCTGCTTTGATCCCCCCACGGGAAAATGTGTCGCCTTCGCCCAGGCAACGCACTCAAAAGGACCTCAGCGAACCTGGGTGGATGGGGAGGGGAAGGGGCAGCCCCGCTTTGCTTGCTTGCTGCTCTCTCTCTCTATCTCTGCACACCTTTTCCTCTCGTCCCTGCCTTCCTTCCCCACAACCTTTCACCTCCCATTCCCACGAGCAGCGTACACGCTGACACACGAAAGTCAATCCATTAATGCAGGCGAAACGACTCACTCGCGCGATTGTCCGTCCTACTCGCGATCTTCTGTCCCTCGTTGACTCAAGGCTCTCGCTTTTCAGACGGCTACCTCCCTTTTGAAGGACGGACGGACGAATGTTTGCGCCCGAAATGTCGAAACGTCTGAAGCGTGCGTATGCGCCTAGTACACGTGTGGGGCCCTTCTGAGTGAATGACTATGGCCTTGTGTCGCTTTGAATTCTCCTCCTGCCATAGTTTTCGAAACTAAGGTAACTATCAAAACTTGTAAGTTCGCCTCGCACAGTAGATATTTAAATGGGATGTTTAACATGTGGTCAATTTTGAGTTCATTTAGTCCAGTCAGTAGATGTCATTTAAGGAACTTCGCCGATGGGAAATATCATAGGATATCCCCGCTGTCGAGAGTACCAAAGAATTGAGCAATTGAGCACCAAAGAATTTATATTCCCGCGTCAGACTATTGTCACCAGAGTGCAGCATGATCGCATAAATTTAAAATGGCGACTCCACAGTACCGCGCGCAAGCAGTACTGTGGTTTCCCTTTCAAACCTCCCACATTTCAAGGGTCCAGGGAAAAAAAACTACAGTAGATATAATAATGAATTTGCACCATATGCTAGAGCATCTCAAAGAATTTATTTAATAATCATTAGTATACCTATAAATGTGAACCTTTTGAACCCTTTGTAACACGAAGAATATTGAGTCTGTATTCAATTTCTTGTCATGTTCTTCGTAACATGCCCTCTGTCACTGCTACAATCGCATCAGTGATACGACGTCTTAACATGGGAATATCGTCCACTTTGCTTGCATATACAAACTGCTCCAAAATGTCCAGATACACGGACCCATTCACTGTGTTATCTGCAAAGAAGAACGGTCCAACAATCCTGTGGTGCATTAGCTCACACCAAACGTTCAGTTTAGGGCTATCACGAACATGTTCAATGATAGCGTGCGGATGTTGCGAGCCCCAAATCCGAACATTATGCCGATTAACCGTTCCTGATACTTGAAAGGTTGCCTCATCTGAGAATAAACATCTTTCCAAGAAGTTGGCATTCATGTCAATACGCTGCAGCTTATCCTCAGCAAATTGTTGTCAGTATGGTTTGTCGTTCGGCATCAGATGTTGCAGAATTTTCACTTTGTAAGCATACAAACAAAGATGTTGGTGTACTGCACGATGCAATGGTGCTCGGGGTACATTAAGTTGCCTACATGTCTGCCGAATTCACTTACGTGGGCTTCTGAGGAACACTTGTCTGATGTCCTCCACTGTCTCTTCCGAAACACTACAACGTGCACCGCCAGAATGTTTCATAACACTTCCAGTTCCCTGAAACTTACGATACCATTCCTTAATTGTTTTCATATCAGGTGAATCACATCCTTACAACCTACGATAATTTCTTTGCCCAGTAGTCGGCGAGTTTGTTTCTGCAAACCACACTACTGCTTGCGCGCGCTGCTGTGGAGTCGCCATTTTCACTTCATGCGATCATGCTGCACTCTGGCGACAAAAGTTGGCACGTCTGACACGGGAATATAAATTCTTTGAGATGCTGTAGCATATGGTGCAATTACATCATTATATCTACAGTAGCTTTTTTTCCCTCGGCATTTGAAATGGGGGAGGTTTGAAAGGGACACCCTGTATATCTCAGGAATATTTTGCTCGAGGGGATGCCATCGTGTTTGTAATTAACAGCATATAAGAGAAGCAGCTGAAGAGCTGTATCCCTTTGGGATTGCAAACTGATAGTCTCTTGTTATCTTCTACCTCACAATGCTGCAACCATATACGTAAATACCTAATAAATCCGTAAATACGTAACCACGCCAATGGCGTAATGAGTATCGCTGTACTGTCTCTACCTCCACTCTTATGGAGGAAAAGTTGCTGCACCTTACCCAGGGTTACTGGCTGCCTACTAGTTTGCGGCAGCCATTTGCCAAGTCAAGGGATCTTCGAAAGTTTGCGCAGCCTTTATGAGCGGTCTTGCCTATTGATGGGTCTCTATGCCCTCAAGATAGCGCCAATTTTTGCCTTCGGCTGCTATTCGTTGAATAAACTCGCTTATTTCGGAGCTTACCTCCAAATCTAAAGGTCGACCAACCATTCTGAATCTGGTGGACGCACTCTGTAGCGGTGAGCAAACACCGAAGTCTATTATTCCCGACTAGAGTTTCTATGGTTACTATTGATATTGACCTGGATAATGACATTTATATTTTACATTCATATTTTGCGTCAACATTTATTTCATGTTTAAATGTTCTAACATTTCTTTTTAGTCATAACTCTCAATAGGAAACTGGCAACGAAGCTGTTACGGATCTCTCTGAAAGTATTAGTTCGGAATTTTTCGATTGCCAAGTCCCTGAAATAATGAAACATACCGGGTGTTTCAGGCAGAAAGTTCAAAACTTTTGGAGGAGGTAAGGGACGTGATGTTAAGCATTTTTGTCAACATCAACATGGGGTCGCAACTCCTTAGTTACCGAGCTATGGCGACGCAAACATTTTTTTTAGAAGTATTCTGCAATCACAATGAAAGAACCCAATTTCAATGGCTAGCATCAATTGAGGAGCTTTGAAATTTGTCACAGTGGTGCATAAGATATATATTGTTCTTGTTCTGCTATCATCAATGCTCACCGTATCTTATTTTCAAGATGGCTCTCGATTATTTGTCCAAATATGATTCCTCAAAAATATATAATATACGATGGCACTCTTAATTTCTAAGATATAAAAAAAATTGTGTAAGAAAAAAACTTTTAGTAAATATATTTGTCAATTCATTGCAGCAACAATCACATCTCTATCTTTTAAAATCGGGAAGATATGGTGACTTAACTGATGTTACTAAAATTAGGCAAAAAATGTTCTTGTGGGTTAGAGCTTTAATTCGCTTAGAAAACCTCGGCTATTAGTGACTCTTATCAAAACTTTCCTTTAAGAAAAAGACCCGAGGAGAATATGCAACCAAGTCCATGGTCTGGTTGCTGAGAGTTACAAAGTGAACAATCACAAAGACGGCTAATACTGTGATGTGTGATTAACAATATGGACGAAAAGTTTCTACCAATTTCATAATCATTGTTAGACACTCTCACTACTTTGACATATGATTTAATTCTATCATCATCGTTATGAACAATCGATAACTTTATTTACAAAATTCATAATTTAATGAACTCGTCGTGACTGTATCCCAAATAATAATCATTTTATTGTTTCAATTTCATGAAATTATGCCATTTTTACCGTAATCGTATGAAATTATTTCAGTCCGCACTGTTGTTTGTGTGCCATCACTAAGGCGAACCATGAAGACCGTTTCCAGGACGAACGCTAAGAATTAGAACTCGGCACGTTTTACTCATTCCGTCCCATGTAATCGCGTAGCAGGTAGTTGTAACAGTTTTCGCTTTACAGGACGCAATTGTCTCTGCTCATCTATTTATTCATCTGAGAGAACATGGAAACACCTCGTATAAAACAGCGTGTATAAACTAGCTATCTAGCAATGCATTTAACAGAGAGGTTCACATAAGAGCGCATTGTACGCTTCGTGCACTCTGTTCGAGTTGTTTACATCTACGAAAGATTCGCATTCAAGCATCCACGATGTCTCCATGAACGACTACACTACACGTGTCGTTTCTACTAGAAAAATGAACGAAGGGTTAATTAAACCCAAGATGGCGATTTATGCGTTGGTTGCGTGGGAATTGTTATTAAAATATTTATTCCTATGCTGTTTAAGAGTTATTCCTTTCTGGAATAATTTCTTTTTTGATTTTTGGAAGATTTTTTCCTAATAACCATTTAGTATTGAACGGTATAGGAAAAAGTAGTAAAACTTTTTAACGCATTTTGTTCTGAAATCAGTTTGTAATAATTTTATTTTAAAAAATGGTTCACATACAGCAGTAGCGCCAATTTGTAGTAAACATATAACAAAAAACAAGAAAGAGGACAAAAACACAATAACAGCATAAAAATAAGCAACGAGAGCCCAACATGGAAAGGGGAAATATTTAATTTGTTAAAAGGTGGGATATTGCTTGGATGGTGAAATAGTTACATGGTAAATAAAAGGATCGATAGAGTGAATTTAGAAGGGATGGGAGGCGAAATAAAGGTGAGCGCTTGGAGAGAGATATCCTTGGAATAAGCAGACGGATTAGAGTATGGGTGCGGGTGGATCGAGTTGGTATCCTGAAGCTGAAGAGAGAAAGCAGTTCAGGGCAATCAATGGTCGAGTTAAGGGTATTGTGGAGGAGTTTTAAATCCATTTTAAATCTGTGGTTGTCGAGGTGAGAAATGGAAAGAGAGGACAGCACAGCGTTTGAGGACATATTACGGAAATGTGGGACTCTGTGCTTGACTATTCTGGCGAAGAAGTGAGAGATGCAATCGAGGGATTTTAGATTTGTTGGGGCTGACATAGACCAAATTGGGGAACAATATGATACTATGGGAAGGACAATTGTTGAGTAGTAAGAATGGAGTGCTATTGGATCTTTAATTTCTGTGAAGCGGTAAAGAAGGCCTAATAGGGACATTGCTTTATTTTTTACAGTCTGAATGTGGTCGGAGTAATTTAGCTTTTGATTGGTTAAAACGCCTAGGTCTTTCATGGTTGTCACTCTGTTTAAGGGAGTTGAGTTAATGTTGTAGTTAAAGGCCAGGGGTTTTGTTTTCAGAGTCATGTCATGAGTCAAGAGTCATGATGCTGCATTTTCCAGGGTTTAAGTTAAGTTTCCAGGTATCACACCACAGGGAAGTTTGATTTAAAGCAAGTTGAAGTTGAATACAGTCAGAAGTATTATTAATTTGCTTGTAAATCTTGCAATCATCAACATAGAGAAGGCAATGAACTTGGGTGGAAAGGAGCTGGGAAGGAAGATCATTAATGAATAAATTGAATAGATATGGCCCAAGGACACTACCTTGGGGAACTCCAGACGTTACAGGAGACCAAGAGGAAGAAGCACCGGCGAGTATCACACGCTGGGTTCTGTTGGTGAGAAAGCAAGAAAGAAGGCTGAGGAACATACCATGTATGCCAAACTGTTGGCTGAGTTTATGAAGGAGGAGTGGATGATGGAAAGTGTCGAAAGCCTTGGAGAAGTCAAGGTAGATGGCATCAAGTTGAGTTGATTTGTCTATTGCCATGACGGCGTGGTGCTGAAAGACGGCAAGATTTGTTAGGCATGATCTTCCTGGGAGGAAACCATGTTGCTGGGAAGATAAAATAAGGGTAATAAAAAAGGGACAATAGAATAAAAAGGGAGAGGTGAAATAGTAAATCCTGTTGAGAATAATACGCTCACAAACGGAAGACAGGATCGGAAGCAATGAGATTGGGCGATAGTTTGAGACATCATTCTTGGGACCAGTTTTATGTATCGGAATGACGTTGGCGCATTTCCATTGAGGAGGGAAGGTTCCTAAGGAAAAACAGCGATCGAACAAGAGGGCTAAAGGTTGTGAGAGGGATGAATTGCAATTGCGAATAAATTTAGGGTTGAGACCATTAGGTCCAGGTGAGCGGTGGAGGGGTATTTTGCAGAGATATTGAAAAACCTCCCGGGATTCCCTTTGTATGTGGGATGGGGAATGATTTGAATTAGGAAGGAGTGAATGGACAGGGGTGATACTGTGGTTGGAAGCACGCTGCAGGCATTCGGAAAAAAATTTTAGAAAAAGGTTAGGACTCTCTGATCCCACGGCATTTTTGGTACCATAGTAGAGTGCTTCAGGAATTTGAGGACGATTACGGCATTGGTTGATAAAGGACCAGATTTTTTTGGGGCTGGAGGAAATATTTGTGGAGACAGTTTGCGCGTAGTTTTTGTAATTGATATTATATTAAATTTGAAGCATTGGGCAAATGGGCTGGTGTAATTCAAAAGGAATCTGCCGGCACACCTTGTGTTAAAGCGTTAATCATAATTAATGATGACCTAATGATGATGTATAAACCTTGAATCCCGGGTCAAAGTAAATTACATGTTTGTGGAAAATTTCGTCAGAATCTTCGAAATTATATAAACATTCACATTATTCACGGTCTTTCTTTGTCCCTGTCTCCTGTGTCTTTACTTTTTCATTCACTCTTTATTTACTGCAAATCACACGCCTACCATGTTTGCAAATCCATGCGTTTCATGCATACAAATAGGATATTGTGCCTACTTCGTCAACGCTGAGCCATGCTATATTCCTGACACCTATTTGGCGCAATTTGACCCTAAGCTGAAAATAATGGTCAAAATAAAAGTAAAGCTAAACTGAGAAATAAATCACACAGGGGATGTGATTATTTTATCAATCATTCTATTCTTGGCAGTAGTTTTACGTGGTTTGTGTTCTCATATATTCTTATACATGTACGGCGTTCTATTAGATATTTTAGAAGACCATTCGTGATATAATGAGGGAAGAGGAAAGGGGGATAAGGTTGGCCTAGGCGTTAGGACAAGCTAAAGTGACAATTTAATTATTACTCTCGTAAATAACAGCGCAAGTGTAATTACTTTGGGCAAATAACAACAGAAAAAAATTCAATGACTTCAAACTATGAATTACAAAGAAACAACGAGCAATAAATAACAAAAGTACCATTGAACAATGAACAAAATGGGACCAAACACAAACTGGCAATGAGCGATGGACCAGAGCAGAATGAGGAGGATTGCGACAGGTGGGGATGAATGGCATGGCTGAATTCAATTACAGGACTCTTTTCACCGTAGCATTTCAGGTAAATGGATTTTATAAAATAAAAGACCATTGAAAGGCATGAAGACATGCGTTGGTGCTTTAAAACTTCTTGTTTTAAAACAGTGGTATCTCGATTTGCTTATTTGTTTTTGTCGTGAGTGTTGCGCGGGAATTAGGAATCCTTGGACCTATGTTTCTTTTCGTATCAATATCTCATTCCTTTGTCAGTACATAATAAAACCACACCAATACTCATATCAATCAACTGGTTAGGCCACACCTCGAATACTTCGTGAGCATTTGGGAGCCTGGAAAGAAATGCTTGACCAAAAATCAAAATACAAAGAAAAGCTGCGCGCTTCGTCAAGGTTGCTACGACCGATCTCATAGTGTTTCTCAGCTTTTAGGGGGATTAGGTTGGGAGCCTTTAGAGACTCGGAGGCTGCACGCTTGAATTAGTTTGTTTGAGAAATTCAGAACAAATGTGTTTCAGAGCGACATAGAGAATATCATTTTGACGCCACACTACTATTCTAGGTCCAACAGAAAATAAGAGAGATAAAGTACCGAACGGATTGGTACAAAATATTCGTTCTTCTCCTGCACAATAGGTGGCCATAATAAAAAAACCGGAGCTCCACTTAAAGCACACCCCTAATACACTACACCATTTCAACTCCCCAAACCTCCCTCTTTACGCAGTTAGTGCTCTAACTCTCACTAGCCCATGCCACTAGACCATGCGGCTGCTCTCAGGGTAGCATGTAATATAATGTAGATGTTCCCTTATCTTGCTTGCACCAAAATTTTTAAACGGGGATTTTATGGTACCCTTCGTGTTAACGTAGAACTCGTGAGAATGTAAATTTTCCTCTTATTGAATTGAGGATTGGAATCCTCGGCAGTTGTCCGTTCTTTCCTCTCCCCCAACTTATGAAGTGGTCGTCTCGGTTCACCCACTCCTTCATGCCCCGGGGAAGTCCCGGGAATAGCTAATATGTATTCTCTCCAGGAGAGCCTCGAGTTATTCCCCTTCGATTCGGCATCCAGGAAACCTAGGAGAACAATTTGTGTCACCGGGTTCGCACGGTCAAAATATTCACATTCAAGAACGATTCTCCCTCCTAATCGATGCTCGTCTGCAGCCAGACTATTGTCTCTGTAGACCAAATATCAAAAGCCATTCTGGAGTGATGGCCTCCTGCTATCTACAAAATGACACCTTTTTGGCAAGCAATACATCGGGTCAGATTAATTTTTAACGATTTTATTGCATACTATTAAATAGCCAACGTTAAATCAACCGGAAGAAGAAGAAAATAAAGTTAATGCTTAGGATTGTTATCCTAAGCATCATCCGAATATGTTGGTCATAAGGCTGATGCTATGCAGTAGTATTTAAACTCACCAGCAAAAGTTGTGGTAAAAACGTATTCCATATTAAAGCTCGCTGTGATTCTGTTACATTGACCAATCTAAGACATAAGTGCATCCGGCATAGGTTCCATTTCAATTAAAGCCATGCTCCGATTTCGAAATTGATAAAATTTTCATTCTCTTATGCAGGCATTGGCAGCATGTTCTGAAGTAGTATTTTTCTGGTTTTCCTGAATCAAAACGTCGGTATGAGGTCTTGATGCTAATAAACATTGCAGAAAATCTAGCTTCAAAAATTATTTTTGCTAAAATAATGCAAACTTTCAGTAAAAGCTTTGTATTTCCGTCATTCGATGCTAAGCCTATATCTTGGGTACAGGTCATTTGGGAAAAAAGTTATCTCTGCAACGAAGCTAATGCATATCTTGTGGACGTACAGATTGATCGAAAAAGGCTCCAAGTGTGGGGCCCTTGAAGTCAACGGCGAGCAAACAAACGGAAAATTGGTTATATGGAAATGGAAGAAGGTTGTTTACCACACGTTTGTGGGTAGAAGCGCTCAAAAGCAGACCTCATGTGTACAAAATATGGAGGAAAAGGATAGCGGACGCATAAATTGGTTACACGCTTGGTAGCTCGGGAGGGCGGTTGGATATTGATTCGCAAAGGGATACACCGCAACTGAACTGTGGATTCGTTAATGCCTGGCAGATACCCAAACCACGGTGGGCAGAGGTCATTTGTTGACTTTCTCAGCTTAATACGTATCCATCCAGTGACATTTTATACTTTATGTGGATTCCTGTGACCTTCCTCAACGGTGCTTTTAATGAGACATAATCTCTTTAATGACCATCTGACACGGTTTATATACCTTTCGTACAGCATTCAAGTACAAATCATAACCGCGCACGTTCGTCCAGATGCCTGTCACAGGCCATAAACTGTCAGGAGAACAATGTGCGGTCTGACCAGTAACTAGGAAAGCGCTACGCAGACTAAACTGCTACCATGCAACACTAGTTATTACGCTAATTATTATTAGTATTATTAATGGGATTGATAAATATTCTTACAAGGTAGCTAACCATACAGAAAGATAAATCATGCCGGAAATTTCATGCGAGGTTAGCTGTTAGTAATGAAGGCAATACTCTATGCACAAGTACAAAAACTACTCTATCTAGTAAGGGTTAAAGTTTCACAGAACTAATGCAACTATTACGGTCCCTTATTGTACTTGGAAAAAATGACATGCTAAATCTATTGGTTCTGCTGTATATTTCCTTAATTTCATGCCTGTGATCGTTTCTGCTATAAAATTTGGCTCTAGCAACGTATGTTGAACGTCCTGCAAAAAATAGTCAACATCAAACTTGCGTAAAAGATTTAATCTATATTTTGCCATTCGATTATATAGTGGTTTAATAACTCTAATATGTTTATCCTAGTCATTTTTCACTAATCTTGCTGATCTCCGCTGTATTTGATCTATATTTGAAACTGTCGAAAAAGATTTTATCTATATTTTTTCCCTGCGGCTCCTACTCTTTTGAAATTCTGGCTTGCCGTAGAGGTTCGAAATGTGTCCCTTCATTGCTTTGGAGAGTACCAGACGTTCATCTCTGGGCTAAAACTTACTTTAAGTGACTATTTCTCATGAAACCCAGTAGCGATCACATATCTTTGCAATTCAATTACCTGGTGTGGGCTGACACATGCCATCATGAATCGTATTGCGTAGCGACATATTCTCAGGCATTTTTCGTCAATGAGGCTCAGGTTGATGCGGGGCTTGACGTCGTAAGCAGAGGATCCGGGTTCGAATACCAAAAGGATAGAAATGTTTTAGTGGCGTTCCCATTTCTTCAAATTTGCTGTTTCAGGACCGTTTATCGAGCAATACTTTGTCCGTCAGACCGCGCCAACATAAATGAGAGCAGACTTCAGCCGACACGAGGTCTCTCTGTGATTCCTCTCTATTTCCCAAATAATCCCACCCTTAGCAACCGACAGTCTTATTCTCAATGGTGGTAATGAACTCTGTAATCGGTTACAGTTTCTACATGTTGTTACTTCTGAAATTCATTAAAATGATCGATTTGGTTGAGTTTCAAAATTTCCAACAAAGCAAAACGGCAAAAAATATCCATGATAAAATTCGAACTTGCAAAATTTTTTCTTCCATTCCGCCCAGATGTATCAGTTGAAGTACAAAATTTTAAGTATACCCTGCATTATTTGACATATTATCAACGGAAAATTCTTAAAATTAAAAAATAAAAATGATCATTTATGGTTAGCAGCGATTTACCTGCTATTTAGACAGAGAGTGGTCATGTATCATGCTAGATATTTCAAGCTGTAAGAGGCATAAAACAAAATATTTCATAATTTATCTTCTTGATTTTAACCGCTATATTTGTTGAAATTCTGCGGCTCGATGGCAACATTCTGGGTCAAAAAAATTATAGAAAGCTTCTTTATGCTCAAAGAGTGTTTATTTTATGCTACAGAATGATCCGCACATGGTTCTAAAGCGAAACGCATATCGCTTCCCGTATTTCGGTTGTTTGGCCATGCTCCTTTTGTTGGATCCGTCGAACACCGTACGCTTCAATTGATGATCAAATCGAGTTACTGGGCAAAAGGCAAAAAAATAGAAGGGCATTTCAATGGCGATGGCTTTTTCTCTACTTTGAATCGAATGCCAGGCATTCGTTTTACCCTGAAAATATTTCTTTCTTTTACATTTCAGTTTTATCATCCATTATGAAGTGCTAGCAATAAAAATAACATTGCCGCTAATTTTACATTTGAAGCGGATAAATTTGAAAAATAATACTGTTTCCATAGCTGTAAAATAGCTTTGATATCATTTTATTTGATTAGTGTAATGTTTGCGGTCATTTGTGTTCGTATGTCTCCCTCCACATCCCTGACTAGGTATTTTGCTGGGGGTATTAGGTTACTGTTCATGAATTGAAAAAATGTAGTTTGGATGATATATGATGGAAATTTATTTTTTTATCATAACTGTTTCATAATAAGCATTGTGAAGGTAGTCATTGTTCAGCGGGGTACTACACTTCCACGGTTTCATTGAATATTAAAAGCCACTTATTATCGTATAGCAAATAATGTAAACATTTTTATTTCACCAGCATAGTTTCATGTTAAGAATCGTGTGTTGAGGTGATGCGCTCTGGTTGCTAAAGACAAAATCATTATCTTTTACCCGGTAAAAAAAATTAGATAAAAGTTGCCTTGAGGGTGTCATAAGAATATACGACAGAAAGTCATATTCTCTTGTTTACCTTTGTGTTTTAATAATAATTACTTCAATGCTCAGCATCTACGGCTAGCACTCATACTTATGTGATTTTCTCAAATCAAATTTGATAACCATTCTTTTGTTATATCCTTAGCCTCTATGACTTGTCACTATCTCAATGTCACTATCTTGGCGTCTATGACTTGTCACTCTTGACTCTATCACTCGCACCCATCCAATATATACTGACACTTTATTCTTCATATTCTACTTCTCTCTAGTATCACATAAAGGTACCGCCATTCAAAAAGCATAGACCAACCGTCTCAGTGGGAACAGTTTTCGAAGCGCTTATAAAAATAATGAAAAGCCTATAATCTCGCTGCCGTTGAAGATCTACTCTCGAAGTTAGGATAGAATCTGTGACCTCCGGATATCGTGGAATTCCAGTTACTACAATTTTAAGTCAAAAAGACTGTCTTTTGAAGACATATTAATCATATACTAATCAAAAGAGTTCCAGTCAAGTATTATAGCAACTAATGGAAATCATTTGATACCTAATTACTTTTCAGTTGAATCCGTTATAAAACGCATTAAAACTTCCCCAGCCTTAGTTAGCCTACAACTCAATTCGTGGTCTTAGTTAGTCCCAGTATTAGGTATTTCATCGGCTCATAAACGAACCTAGGCTTTTTGAAGTCAACGGATCAAGGTCCCTTTTGATTAACTTAAAAAATTAAAACACGATCGGTAAATTATTTACGCAGTGGAATTTTAGGGCAAATCTAGTGATGGATGAAACGAGTATAGTCTGACTTGAAATGAACCCGTATTCTAGCGACAACTTTGAGATAGCTTCAAACAGTTTCCAATAGGACAGTATAAAGTTTTTTTCTCTCATTTAAATCAAGCAGGTAATATATTTTGTAATTGAATTCAGAATATAGTTTCATGGTAAAGTCCTTAGGCGAGACACATGTTAACTTCTTAATACGGTAAGATTATGGTTTTACTCATTTGTAGCAAGTAAAAGGCAAAAATCTGTAGGGATGCAATCATCATAGTGAAAGGATAGCACTGTATGTAAGTGAAAATTTATGAAAGATGTTGCATTTTTTCTAATGTAAGATGGTCTCTAATACGCTCCGAATAATAAATTCCTAGTGACTGATTTTTCATAGAAGAGAAAATAAGGTGAACATGATGGTTTAGTGTAAATATTGAGAGAATTAGGGGAGACAACTCAATTCGTGGTCTCATTTCTTGTTGATCTATCGAGGGAATACACATTGGGTAAGCTTTAGAGGACCGACATCCCAGAAACCTGGGGATTTGGAGTTATATTAAAAAAGAAAAAAGTCTCACATTTAGGAACATTGGGATTCATGAAGCATTAGTGTCTGGAAATCTAGCCTTTAGGGATCTTGAATTATTATTTATCTTCTAAATATTAAGTCTAGGTTTTTCACTTTCTTATTGAAAATATTACTTAGAAAATGGTATATTTTTATCCTGCGAATCTAAAACGATCCGCTTTTGAGCTCCAAAACTAACGAGTTAAGCCTGAAATGGTGTGTGAAAAATAAAACTACAAATATTCAGTTTCTTTTACTTGAAGAAGAATTGATAAATATACACTTAAATAATTTTGACACTTAATAATAAAATTGACACTAATTCACAAAATATCAGGATAAATGACCTTTTTCGGTATCTTAATTCGGAATTTAACAACTTTTTGTTTACCCGCTGGAAAATGATGGTTTTAAGTCTTGCTGACTATATGCATGTGTAGTTTTACATCTTTATCGGTTGATTTTATGCTCGATTACCAAAATAATCAGGCCTCTTTAAGTCTCATGTTAGTGACGGTAATAAAAAAAGCTGTTTATCAGAGACTGAAAGGAGAATGCTTTAAGCCTTAAGTTAATGCACTTCTGTTTTGAGAAGAGACTGAAAAATTTCATTCCTTTCAATTTTGGGAAGCGATTAAAATATACCATTCCCGTCATCAAAACTCTGAATTGGAGAGGAGAGAGGGGAATAGAGGCAAAGAAGTGAGGTTTGAATGAGGATGTGAGGCATCGGAAGTGGGCTCATGTCTCCCTATAGCCGGATTCAAAAGAACCAAATGAAAGTCGGAGGGGATTTCAATTACAAGGATCCGAAAGGATGGGCCTGGGTGTTTACTTTCCACTTCATCGGACTTTTGAGAGTAACTTTTGGAGCGCTTTGATGAATCCGAGAGAACTTAAAAAGTTTGAAATTAAGATGTAGCGGAGGGTGGCGACAAATCCTCTAATGACAACATTATATAAGGCGTATTATGGAGCTCTTCTCTAGTCATTTGATTCGCTTCAAAATGGTATTGAATGGCGAGATTTCGTGTTTTGTTAAGACTATTATTTATAACTACTGTGAAAGTGAACGGCAGCGAATTTAGTAGAACGGCAGCTTACACGAACCCGTGAAGGAACGTCTCATCATATTTTGTGCTGAAAGTTGGAGACTACCATAATCAATAGTCTGTCGATTCGTTTGTAACTGGGTGATTGAAAGGGTGGTAGTACCATCTCCACTGAGGGTTCTGTTGAAAGCAAAGTTACAGGAAGCCTCAAAGCGTTTTTCAAATTTTAAACAATTTTCTTTGTAAATTCACGGCTTCCCAGTGAACAGTTAAAATATTATTTTAGATCAAGGAGCCTGACTTGCATAGAAAAAATCTTAAACAGTTTTGCTTCTAGAAACAAAGAATACGGTTTATTAGCCTCTGTAATTTACACTGATTCTCTTAAGACATATTTTCTTCTATTCACTGAAGATGGCTGTCGAATATATTTCAAAATCATGAAGAATATTAAAAGTCAATGCTGTACAAGTGAATGACACTCATGATTTCTACGAATCGTTCTCGTATTACAACAGTGCTAATTGGTCTTTGAAATGGAAAAGGAATATGGGGCAGTACAATTTGTCTTATGTCATAGTATGAGGAAGAGGTGGAAAGGAATTATTTGCATTGGAGGAGAGGATCTCAAATAGAACATTAAGGAAAATGGGCCATCGTGAAGAGGATAGTTTTTCTCAGGAGGAAACATTCATTTAAGTGTCTCAGTGTGCCCATGTGTGTTCAACGTCTTTCTTCTCAAGTTGGACTCACTACTCGATTACGTATTCTCTGTTCACTTGGCCGTTTTCCCCGCTGTTCACTCTTCTCCAGTGGCGTTTCGTGCTCGTTATTTATGCAAGTACCTAAGCCAATACCAGGGATGGTCCTGTTTCAATACTCCGCCGTTATATAGGAATGATAATTACCTACCTGTTCGTATTTATTTTGAGGCAACTTCCTGGAAAATGCAAACACTCATGCACATTTGAATGGTAGCGGTAGTAGTAATTTGGGAATACAAACGATAGCTCAGTTGATTCGCGCCATTAGGGGTAGTCGGATAGGATAGTGGGAATAGTATTATTTAAACAAAATGACCTAAGATGTCGACGCACCCCAATAAATATTACTATTATTAGTATTATTTGGGGAATGAAGGTTGGGTAAAAAAAATCCAGGGTCAAAACATGTTTTTTTAACAGGAGGCATCCAGGGATTTACAGTTTGACGTTGTTGTCAGACATAGTGCTGTTCATAAAATTGAGCCCGGGCCCTCAGAATGGAAATTTAGTATTTTAGCCGCCACTTTAACTTGGTCCCCCGCTTCAAGAGATCTATTCCATTTTATTGTAAGGGATGGTAATGGAATAATGTATTTTTCCTGCAATTTTATGATACTTTGGCACAAAAGTAGCAAAATCTACACTAAGCGAATATATTCTGGCCCAAAATAATCAAATGGTAAATATAAATAGTAAATGGTAAATCGAGAAATCTCTTGAGTGGCATAATTTACAATTAATTGTGATTCCAAAAATGAACAAGATGGATATTTATCATTGTTTATTATTATTTCTATATCAATTTTCTTCATAAAAAATGAGAGTAAGGTAATTTTTCACTTAGATAAATTTTATTCGACCTAGGTTTCGATGTACTGCATCATGAAACCTAGGTCGAATAAAATGTATCTAAGTGGAAAATTGCCTTACTCTCATTCTTTATTATGTATGTTTTCCACCACATTAAGCCTGATACTTCTCTTTTTGTTCAATATTTTTGCCTATTTATATCTCAAAATTGAATGTTTTTCCTGTTCGAAATGGTTTTGATGTTATCACAGCATTCTAAACTCAATTGAAAGAGAACATTACCAGGATCCTTCAGGAAGGCCTCAAAATCACCAATGAAATAATTCACTAATACCAGTAACTGACACCTCGGTTTAGTTAAACCTTTTGGACAACACAAAATACCTTGGAATATTTCTTGATTTAAAAAAATAAACCACCCTAGAAATTTCACTGTTTTACGGCATCGATACGTACGGAATGAAGAAGAACGCCTCGTACGGAAAACATTTTTGTGATAAGTACTAAGTATTCGACTTGATTATGGATGCGCACCACTTTTTAAATGTTTACTTATAATATATTTATTTCTTATGGTATATCTGGTAAAAACTTATTTTAAAAATCTGAGTTATTTTTTCACTCGTATGTATTTGTTCCTATAGGTCTTGCTCTAGGACAGTAAATTCTACATCTATATTCTATATCCGTCTGTCGCATTCCACGGGCGTTCCCGACAGACAGTGGCTTGCGCATCTTCTCTAAGATGCGCGGACGAAGACGGCGACTTGAGTGCACTGTCCTCTTCCCATTGTTGGGATAGCGATTCCCCGTCTTTTGGCAGAAACTGTGTCAGCATCCGCCATCTTGGTTGGGGACGAGAATCTGTGGTCGAGGGAAAGGGAAGGGGGGATTGGAAGGGGAATTGCGTATCGCAGAGAGTCATCAAAGCGAGCCCACGCACTCCGGCTTTCGCTCACATACACACGCGTGAATCCACACGCCCCGCTCAGTCAGGGTACGTCGAGATGGTGTTCTCCGATGCTTATACCCGCTGTAAAACTGTTCTTTCCCTCTTTTTACCCTTTTCTCTTCAACCGCTTCTCTCCCTCCCCTCTCTTTCCCCCTGTCCACACCCCGGAAGTCCCCTCCGCATCTTTGGGACCCTCATGGCAATCAGTTCAACGATCCTTCGGTCACCATGGCAGCGTCTCCTTATCTCCCTTTCCCATCGTTGAACTCTTTTGCAATGTTTTCCCCTTCCTTCCTTACTCCGCGCTGTTCAACTGACCCCCACCTTTTTGAAGACGTAGCTACCACCACGAGATGTAAGATGTTAAAGAGATCGGATCCTTGAATAAGAGCCCCGTCAACTTTTTTCTGATTTTCGGTGCCTGGAAAAAATGATTCCTTATTTAAGTGAGGAAAAATACCAACTGTTAAAGCTCTCCTTCTAAATGTCACGTTTCAAATTATCCGATGCTCAAAATTAAGGATATTTATGGGTGGAAATAGAAGCTGTACACGAGAGAAACTTATTTGTAAGGCATTTAGTTATCCTATTGCTGTGAAAACTGGTAATAAATGCCTATTTTTGCGACACATAATTTATGAATAAAATTTGGGCATCATTTTGCCTTACGTTTAAATTACTCATTCTTCATTTTTTACTGGCGCACTCCCCCAAAGATCCTTTTGCATCTTTGGAGCTGCAGTTGACAATCAGTTTGATTATCCCACGATCATCATGATATACTGTCTTCACATCACTGCGGCATACTGTAAGTCTTTTAGACTGCTTCCATCCTCATGCTTCTTAACTGGCACCATATCTTTGAAATATATTGACTACAAGTGGACAAAGGAGTTCGGATCGTCATTTAGAAGTTTTTTTCAAGTTGTATTCGAAACTTTGGTACATTTCCCTCTCTACCTGTATACACACGCAAATTTCAACCTTTCAGCACTACTTTTTTTCAATTTCACCCTTGAGATGACATCGCAAATAAAATAGATAGCGACTTAAACCCATAAAATGCTTAAGTATTCCAGTAATTAGCGATTTAAATTGCGATTTTTAATTGCCCCTTCCCCTTAAAGTCCTTTTCTTCATTGGACCGCTGTCACAATCAGCTGGAAGATCCTTCTGTCACAATTGAAGCTACCTTATCTTATTTTCCCAGAGCTCAAATCCTTTTAAATTGCTCCCTTCTCTTATTTTCCCTGTGTTATTACAATTAGGGATTCTCTGCCGTCTTCTCTTCATGAAAAAGTTGCAGAAATGTGAGATGAGGAGCATGGATAAGGTTGAATGAAAGTCCTGTAATATATTCCAAATTTTGAGATGCTTACTTAAAAACAGTTCTTGTAAAAAAATCCCTTAGAATTACTTAAGGGTAAGGATCTGAATGGTTGAAGCAGAGAGCACAAGTTTTTAGCAGCATTAAGATATTTAATTTTCTTACAGAATTGATGATTCTCGCGTATTATTCGAGTTAATAGAAAGGTGATGAACGAAAGATTCGCACCCATTTCAGTGATCAATTTGCCATTCTCAGTATTTCTTATTTCCGTTCTCGCCCGGAATATTCTCTTCTTGGAACGGAGCACGGCATTCACTTCAACAATCCTTCTGTCTCTATGGCGAGGATCTTATCTTCCCTTCTCCTCCTTAATCCACCTTTTTCTGCTCTCCCGTTTCAATTCAAAACCACGCCCTTTCCCCTTCACCAATGAGACCGAATTGGCGCTCATCAGTGTAGATGTAGCAGCACCTAGGGGGCTTTAGGTAGTTTGAGCGAAATATCATGTTACCTAGAAATCAATGAATTTGGTCTCATTTTAAAGAAAAATATATCGCCCCTCCATTTACATAGAAAAGTTCAACCCCTTACCACATTACTTTCCGAGATATTTGCCAAAAAATACGAGTCCTTTTATATGGGAAACGGTACGTGTATGCCCTGTAGAGAGACTTTATATTAAAAATGAGGCATTGTCTACACTTAGATCTCGTAAAAAAATCAAAAATGTGTAGTTTGTGTTTTCTCAACTGTTTTTGAAAATTAATCACATTGTCACCGCAGTAAGTTCTTCAGGATCACAATAAACCTTCCGTTTTGATGTAGTTTCATACGTACCACATGAAAAAAATGAGTCTCGTTAAAGACTTATTTAGATATTTTCATTTGATTACTTACAATTTCTATCATGTAAAACTATTTTATTGCTCTATTTATAATGCAAAATTAAATTTGTGTGTCTCACAGCTGGTGAAATTAAAACGTCTATATCGAATATGGCCTCTATTATGATTAGGGAACTATCTTGTTCGCGCTACCTTAAATGAAGTTGGAACGCGAAATAAACGTAATGTGATTTTTTAATATTTCAGATACACGTAGAGATGAGCTTCCGTCATAGTCTGACGTTCACTGAGTGCTCATCTAAAGACCAACAGAACACACATTTTTATGCTCTCAGCCGTCCAAAAATTACATTTTAAAACACAACTTTGACTCAGTGGTGAGAAAACTGAAGAGTGGAACAGCCGTATAATTTTTTAGTAAACTGACCTCGTATGTTTAATAGGATGTATAAGGATACTGAGTGGTGAAGTCCTAATTATGCCATCATACCAAATCCTAATACAAGTGGAGAGTTTTTATGTGAACAAAGAGCTCGTGTAAGCACAAATTGCTCTGAAAATTCTGTTTTTATTTATTTTCAAATTTAACGAAACAAGAAGACATATATTTAATCACCTGTCCGTCTAAAAGTTACTAACAATCAGTAAGCACCACTTCAACAGCTAGACTTATAGCGGATGATAGGACGGGCTATGCCACTTTTTTTAATAGAATTGATTATATATTCTGAGTATTTTTCCTTATAAATTAATTGGTGATGAAATAAAGTCACCTCTCCAACTTGGGTTTCATGCTAATGGCAATTTTTTGTGAATTTGTACTAGCGTCATTTTTCGACAGATCAATTCGAATCTTCGGAGCCGCGGGTGGTTATCCTTACAGCGATCCTTTGCTCAACACCAAAATTCTCCTATCTCCCTCTGCCGAGACCATTAACCTCCTTTCGACTGCTCTCTCATCCCCATCTTAACTTACCCCCTAACTCCAATAAAACCCTTTCAACTGGCATCCCTCGTTGAAGATGTGGCAGAACCGCAGAGTGACACGCATCAAGGGAGGTGGATGGTTACAAGAAAGCAATGTGAATCCCTTATATATTGATTTTCAAATTTACCGAGCTGAAAATAAGTGCCCTTCGAAAGGACTCCGTAAATTCCCAAGACTCAATGATTTTTTAATATGTTCTTTTAAAAATTCGCGCAGGAAATTGGATTAGTTTAAGGGCGAGAACGGCCGAGAATGAGCACAGAAAAAAGCTTATTTTACAGCAATTCGCATATTTTTCATACTTGATGGAACACAGCTCTGGTTAAAAAAAATGGGAACTGTAATGAAGTCACCAATTCATCTCAGTTCGGATGCGGCTCGCGGGAGTGATTACAGATGAAACGCGTTAGTATCAAGAGAAACATGTTATTGCAACGGGAGAACGTTATTCAAAAGAAATATATTACTTGCCCGTTAGCGTTATGACTTTTCTTTTTGGAAGCTGAATTTAATTACGCATGAAGAAGTTGCAGATTTATTATAAAGTTATAGATAAGATTGCTATAGATGTTGATTTTACTTTTGCAGAGTCGATTTAAATTTGAAGCTAATATAATCAGGTTTCAGCCCTTCATTTGCGGTAACGCGTATCTGTGCATATTTGTCTTCTCATTCAAATCAATTTGTACATTAGTGAGCTTAAAGACATGGGTTAATACATTACTAAATCAGAATGTTTTATGTCTGGCAAACTACTTAAAGGAATTGCAGGTAATTCCTTAGTTACAAATAGAATGCCTAATACAAATTTTAACATCTCCCACTTTATTCCTATACCTTATATCCTGCTCCTTCTGAACTATTTTTATCGTGTTCATTTATATTTTATTGAGGCCAAAATTTTGTCCATATTTTTCTTTGAAGAACGTTTTTCCAGTTTTTATTAATTTTATCATTCAGATGTAGTTCTTGTGCGTCATTTATTCCCTTGTTATATTTTTTCAGATGGTGTCGTAGTTTTATGCAGTAGATACAAAATTATTGTGCGCTATTATCACGAGCGTTTTTTATTTAGCATTAACCATCGGCTTCGTATTTCATGAGATTAATATATAAGTTTTTTGTTTGCTTTCATATTTTTTCATACATATTTACCCTTTTTTCGATTTATGCGATAATATTGCCGACTGAATTTAGCGTAAGGGTCTTAATAAAGGACTATTGCATTGCAGCTTACACTAGACGTACGTTATCAAATGGTAAATGGAAATTTTTATTTGATAGAATTGATAAAACGGACAAAAATACATAAAACGTATCCATTATTCAACTCAGAGGTTACCTAATATGTGTTAAGGTCGAGATTTTTTTCCAGGTTATCTAATATAAGTGAGAAACTCACACAATGGAGTCGGGAGCCTTTCTCTCTGTTTGCTGAGGTTACCCACCGGAAAAAAGAGGCCAAAATATCCAATAAGCTAGTATTTTAGCTCGGCTGTCTTGGCTTATTCCTTGATTTAAATCCAGAGCCCTTGCGGTCCAGAGCTAAACACTTTACCCACTGGGAGATATATACAACCATCTATATCAAAATGGAGAAAGGTTTGTTCAATAAACGAGTGAATGTTGCCAGAAAATCATTTTGTTTTCACCTGATCCTACAATTCAGTAGTTAAGACTATAAAAAGATAAAAATGGGAAATTGGGTTCATAAAGAGTACTTTGTCAGCGTAAATTAATCTGTAAAGCATCATGTAGCTCTCGAGGTTCTTCTTTTCCAAGGAATTTTATTCCAACTATTTTTATTTGTAACCGGATCTTATGTAACTTTCGTTACGAAACAATTATACAAGACTTTTCACTCACCGATGAATGCTTGCGTATCATGTAGGTATGTTTGAATATGGCGACCATCTGCACTTACCTGAAATGAATAAGAAAAGTAATTAGTAATTAAAAAGGATTTCAAAATATTATGAATATTGATGTTTTACCATAAATTTTTGAATTACTCTCATTTCCTTTAAGTATAGTGGTTTGGTCGGCTAAATTTTTCAGAAGTTTTATGGGGATAAGATTTTGCAGAATTGAATCAGATCACATACTTAGTACCTAAAAATGTACGAATGATTAAGATTATAAGTACCTTTATCAGCAGGAGAAAGTATGAAGATTTAAAATACAATAAAGCGGAGAGGAATATGCCAATTAATCTATTCCGGTTTAGGAAAATGAGGAAATCAGACGGATGAATGTTGCATTAACATTTGCGGTAGCATTAAATGATTTATGTTAACAACAGATCGTACAAAGATGATAGAACAAATAGAGTTCAAATTAGAGAAGGTTCGCTACCATTCGCATTAATGATGACTTGGTTATCTCAAATGATGCGCCAAGCTCCTAACTACAGGACAATGAAGGCTAAGTGCATTTCCATTCGCATATAGGTCGAACGCATTTGGACCAAATAATCTACTAGTAATTGGAATTGCAAATTTATGACTCGGCAAATAAACTCGCGAAATTTCTTCCCATTCCCGAGTGTACTTTACTGCGTGAGGGAAGCGTTAGGAGGGAAGGAGGGAAGAGAAGATCCTCTCTTTTTCCAGTGGGTGTGATGAAAAACACGAAATGGATTCGTCGAGCTCGCAGAGTGCCAACGGGGTTTAAAGTGCTCTTCCATTAGAAGGCACGCACAAGCTGAACAAATGTACGTCACCTTGAGTCCTCTTTGCAAGGGACCGTAACTTGGGAAGAAATGTTGTTTCTTTCCCTTGTCATAATCTCAGATCCCTGGAGGAGTCGCCATGTACAACTTTCACGAAGAATGAAAACAAAAGTAGCGCTAGACTTATGAAGAAATAACCGATCGTTATCTGAAAAAAATTTATCCGAGTGTGAGGCGAGTGATCAAAGCCTCGAACAACTGGAGTAGTAAAATATTTATGGATCGTGAGGTTCAGTAAACTCACCAACCCCGCAATAAGTAATCCGATAGCTTTAGCCCACGCCGCATTGACGAGAGAAGGTCTATGGAAAAACTGCCACCACATTATCGTTAGCGTTGACTTGGCACAAGTTCCCTGTGTGTTTCCAGCTATGGCGGCGTTAACAGAACAAAATAGCATGAGATACTGTCGAAGCTACGCAAAAATGACAGCGTAGAATTTCTAAAGGGCGCGGTTATTTTGCCATTTTTTTTCTAATGCTATTCGTCTGTCATTTGTTCTCAACTGTCATTAATTCCATATTAGAATTGAATTTTTATTCGTGCTCACCGTGGGAGAAAGCAAAATATACCAAAGCAAATTCGCTTGCCACTGGGAGATATCAACCGATTTTCAGAGAACGAGGAGTTTCCTCATTATTTTGTCATTTATTCATGAAACGCAAGCAGATGGCGTTCAGTCTGCACCATCTTTTTATGACCATTCTGAAGTCTTTACTTTGGATGATTCCAAATTTATCGATAAATTAAAACTGGCGTTCATTTTTCTCCGCTATGCAGCGTTAATTTGCCCATTCACAGACTTTTGATTGCTAAACGTTCTCTTTTCTTCCGCCTATACTCTCCATTGTACTCCCTCCCTCCTCACGTTGAGCCTTTTTTTCTTTCATTCAAATCCTTTATAAGCCTTTACCTTTTCTTAATGTTCTCAGCTAGATAGTTATTCCCCCTATTTTTGGTTTTTTAATCGTAAAGTTGCTTCTTGTTTCTTATTGTTAAATTTACTTGTATAAATCCTTAAATTTAGTATGGTTAACTGGCCACTATTAAATGGTACCTGAGATGGATACGGTTTTCACTAAAATTAAAAAATAATGAGTCATTGAGTACATAACATCAGAAATTCTAAGATTAATTACATGTCGGCATTGACTCTACTTTTCAATGATGTCTGGTGGTACACAATGCAGTTTATTTTGTTGTACATTGACGATCGTAACCCAGCTATTTAAATTGTCTCATTCTTTGCTGTTGAAACGTCTAAGGAAGTTAACATACCATGCTGCCTTCATATTCTCGCCTCCTTTCTAACAAACATTCGAGAAGAATTTACAGCGAGAACAAACGCCTTCTGTTCGTTTTTAATAATGCAGAAACTGCGCTGTGGCGCAAGGCCTGGATCTTAAATTCAAGAGTTGGCGGAAAGCCACTCCCTCCGGGATTCGTGAGTATTTATATTGAAAAAAAAAACACTCGTTTCTCATGAGGGCGGTGTTTAAGTGATCATTAGCACGTTAGATGAGAATACATAAATAGCTCGTCTGATGGCGTTAGTAGACGTGTGATATTGCGGTCTAAATGTGTATTCCCCTGAATGTGCATTGCAATTTTTTAAAGCAAGGTATGGAAATATTCCCATCCCTGCCGCTGAGATGGTGTCGGGGTATTCGCGCTTCTTTAACTACGGCAGAATGAACGCTTTCATCATGGTGACGACGACATCTGTGATAGCAAAGGTCGCCGCGTATACCCATGATTTAAGATCGCGACGAAAATTGGTCCTCTGACATAGCTCTGATGGTGAAAAATCGCGTAATTATTGCAATAAAATTTAATTTGCATCCACGCATTTACCTTCCAGATGAGACGAGAACACATTTTTACAATAGTGTGCCGCGAACGGCCACTATTACGTGTGGCATTGTGAGTAAAATAATCTTTTTGTGGGATCAACAAATAAATCCATACGAATCTCATCGAAGTATTAATTCTATAAGGTCCATTACGAAGCTTAGGGGGTCATCAGAAAACAAAAACAAAATTAACACATCCTAGAATATTAAAAAAAAATATTTTGTGGAATTTAAATGACTTTGTGCACTGGTCCATCATAAATTTTATCGTTAAAGAAGCTAAATGTGTGGTGTATTATCTTTGTTTTGGTATTATTATTTTGTGTTACACCCGTTGGGGTACCATTAGTATAATGGAACAATCGATCTCTCCTTTCGAACATTCTTTTTAGAAATGAATAGATTTCGTTAATTCGTGAACGTGACGTCGCAGCGTAACAAATCTCAGTTTTTATTTGATATTTTTTAAAGACTGAATCATAATAACTTTGTAACCTTTGTAACTTTTGTAACTTTGTAACATTAGGCCTTCACAGAAAGGCAGCATATATATGAGACACCCTCAGGTGCAAAAATTAATTTTATTTTAATTCATTTATAATTCTCACCAGGTTACGCGTAGAATTATCGGTAAGTATTATTTAAAATTTGCATGGCTATGACGTCAGAATTCATTTCCGCGGTTCAGAAATTCCGAGACCTCCTCCTGAAAAGGGCTCTAATGCAGTATTAATTTCTCTCTCTCTCTCTCTCTCTCTCTCTCTCTCTGCGGTATTCAAAATTCTTGGCCCTTCTCCTTCCTTGCCCCGCTTTTCCAGTATTCTTTCATCCAAAACGGCCGTCAACATCCTTTCCCAGTAATTACTTGCTTCATACTCCCATTTTCTCACTTATGGATCGCCTCCAGTAAATTCCCCCCGATGTATCCTCAAAACTGCAAAAAATCATTACGTGAAAAATGAAGGTTTAAGATGAATGTGTCATTATGTTGTGTTTCAATATATGGCTATTTTTACAGTGGTTTTGTCACCATTGAGAATTAAACATTGGAATAAAATGTATAGTTTTAAATTCTTTGCGGTAGGGTCGATCTCCTTTACCATATCCGGGTGATCGACTCTGCACCCCTCGAGCCATCTCAATAGCGTGTGGTAGGATCTATATGAACGCCAGAATTATTTGTAACAGTGAGCAAAGGAAAATATCCTGTGTACTGTACAATATTTTTGTACTTGATATTATAGCTGTCATGTCTTGGTTTAGTTGAGGTCGGGAAATGACTGAGAAACAGAATTTTGTCAGTCCTAATGTCCTGCCAGCTTAAGAAGTATACTCTGGCGCTCTGCCGCTTTATACGCTACATTTAATTGTACAAACGAATCTACGAACTCTTTCATGAAGAAAATTGTACCGTGTAAAGCGGCAAATTGTATGATTGTCTGAATGACATAACGGAAATAGAATCTGCTCCAATTCCATTCAGTTTCTTGTACATTCTATGATACATTCGTTTGTACAATAAAATGTACCGTGTAAAGCGGCTATAAGACTTTCTGAAGAAGTAAATTTTGCTTTCTTTCTTCGCGGTTGGAAGGGCTGCCCTCCTGGTCAATGAAGTAACTCAGCTGCATCTAGTCTTTTCTTGTTAGGTTATTCATCTTCCTTGCTGGTATTTGACACATTACTCAATTCTTTCATGTATATTATTTCTCTGAGTAATCCCAGGTACTTGCTGCATATTTGTAGTTCATTTCAGTTTTACCCTTAATAATAATATGTTACTCTGACTTTCTCACAGCACTTTTCCCAGGTTTCTACGCGATATGTTTTTCAAGTTTGTCCCTCGCATGCTCCTGAATTCGATACAGCAGAGGTTTGCAATTATGGTGCCTCTTACGTATATCACTCATTTTTATAAGAGTAATAAGCACATGAACTTTACCGTCTCATAACTGTCTGCTAAGCCACAAATTTTAAACGTGGCAAACTGTAAAACAAACACATCACCCATTTGATTCTTGACGCCTGGCGGGATATCCAGATGTTAACATTCGTTACAGACAGTCAAGCGTACACAGTGAAAACAAAAGGTCTCTTCAAATGAAACGGTCGGGTTAAAAATAAAGAAAATAGATGCCCAACGGAGAGTGGGCGGTCAAGCGATATATTTCGAGGCAAGGCGGAAGGGGAGGTCGGCGGGGAGTGAGAGGGACTTGATGGGAAAGTGAACACCTAAAAGGCTGGGCAACCAGTCTAGATGGGTGGTGTAGAGGAGGGGATACAGTGAGATTGATTGTCCAAGCTATGGATATATATGCATGAAAAAGCTGGCGAAACAGATAAGAGATGAGTATCACGAGATCGCGTGTGGGAAACGTTAATATTATTTCATCCAGCTTTCGCTTTTCTACCTACGCCTCATTTTATATCCTCTGTAAATTCAGCAATAGAATAAAATCTAAAATTGGGAAGGAAAATTTGGAAATCGCTGGTTTAGAGTTTTGACATTATTTAGTATGAGAGCATTGCTGAAATAGTTTATAATTATAATCATAAAGAAAGTTAACAACTTCGTTCGCGAGAATCAACAAACGATGTATCTGTTGCACTCATGTAGTTAAACAAATATGCTTAAAGTTGTGACATAACAAAACCATAAAAAGTTATTTGTCTATAACATGCAGGTTAGTGTTTGAATAGTGTTATTTATTATCTAAAAAATAATTTTTTATTCCGCAAAAAATCTTCACATTTCTCTCAATGTAACGCACATATTTGGATTCCTACAAGTAGGTACGCTGTTTCGCTGAATTCTCATTTCGTGTAACACCGCTTAATTTCCTAGGAAAAATGTTTTCATATCGGGCTTTCGTGATAAAGAATCTTGCATACGAAGAAAAAAATATTTTGCCTGTGTTCCGATCTTTTTATACTTTAAGCCAATTTAATTTTTGTTACTTGAAAAAATTAGAATTGTTTCGATGCAACGTGTTAGGTTACATAAACATTGTGAGTGTGAAAGTTATTCTCATTTCATTTCACGACGAGAGCACTTAAGTTTCATTCTTATTTATACCTTTACGCGAACGATGGTGGAAATTGAAATAAAAACCTCTGCCTCCTGTGACCGGCCGCAGAGATTTCTGCTCGCCTCCCGCAGCAATAGAAAAACAAGGCGAGCAATCAGTTGAACGCGCAATGTAAGCCACTCTTTTCATTTGTAATGAGATTCGGCGAGAGGTCGTCGAATAAAATTCGCCCTCTGTTCCATCCCCGTGGCTGGTCCAATCCGGTCCGTTAATGCGCCGAGCTTCTTTATATTTTTTTATTAAATAGATAGACGTGCAATCAAACCACTGTTGATTTAACAAAGTGCAATCAATATCAGTGAGTAAAGAGAAAAATAGTGGAATTGGAGTAGGCTGAAAAAAAGTCTCACTCTCTAGGTAAATGAATGAACAGTTTCCTTTAACGTAAATACAATTCACCTCGTGTCAAATATTGAGCGGCGCTCTATTTTGCCGATGAAGTTTATAACAAGCATAATTACGTTATTCGACGAGTCCATTGCATTATTATATTTTTTTCGGAACTGGAACCTGTATCCATTCCAAAAAGCTGGTCCAGACTGGATGGGGGAAGTCATGCGCGTGGAGGGGGATTCGTTCTATTTCTGCCCCTTGGCCACGACTGCTGCGGACAGTACCCCTTAATCCTCCCTCTCCCCCACTCCCCACGACCTCCTGAAGCGTCTGGCTCCCCCCACCCCCACCATCACAGCCAGTTACGCCGTCCGATCTTCCCTCTACCACTTACCCACTCCCCAATCCTCTCCAACTGCCTTCTCCTCCAATCCTTGTGTTCCTTACCAACACCGAGACAAACGTTCACGTGTGCCAAACAGGCCTAGAGTCCACGACATCGCGATGGCTGTCCTAAGATCCACTTTCCATGCAGCCGAGATCTCAGAGGGGACCGAAATGTATGTTTAGGAAAACAGAGTTGATTTTTCAAAATACATTAGAAATATGCCATTTTTTATTCCTGTATTTTGAAGGTCTCCATTGATTCTTGCATATCCAATTATTTTTTGTACGCCTAATTAAGCTTGACACTTGAACCTGGCACATTTGCATGAGCATTGTAACCTATATTCCGCGTATAAGCTAATTCAGTGTTAATTGAAAATTTTCCTGCTGCAAATAATGAGAAATTCATTTCCAGTCCTATAGAATATTGAAGTTTTTAATTTGAAAATTTTCATGGTTGGAATTACAGAATCAACAAAAACAAGAGGGAGTAATTGTTTCCTAGGTATATCTATTCGGATAATCCTCGAGGATTCTCATTTAAATATGAACTATATGACGCCAATGTTAGATGATGTGCAGCATTTTGTTCCATTATATGATAATATTTTGCAAAATGCTGCGTTCATTTAATTTAATGAGATAAAGTTGATTCTCCTGTCAGCCATTAACTACAAACAAACCGTTAGTAATTAATGGGTCGGAAATAGAGACAAATGTAGAATAGATATTAATCAAATATTGCGTTTTTCTTATTTAAATTGCACTTTATCGGGAGTGGCTGAGATGTCACTCTATATGGCGAAATTATTAACAACTTTATCTCATGCTATCGGTTTACCGCTGTAATGCCGGCATATAACATTGATGGTAATAGAGATCACCGGAACATTTGCAGGAGTTATCTCAGGAATATGTTCGCTTTTAATGGAGAAAAATTATTTACTCCGGTCTTTATAATTTCGCAAAGCAGTTGTTGGTCGTAAAATTATACAATAATTTGAATAGACATGCGGCTTTTAAATTCATTAAAGTATCTGATAAAGAGCATGTTTCATTCAAATGCAAATTGGCTCACTACCATTTGTAATACAAGGTCTTGGCGTTTCACCCGAGCTAATTCTGCCTTAGGGTCCTCGTTCAGAGAACCCTTTCCATCTACGCCCTTCTATTGTGATTCTCTTTCCTCTACTATGTTCGTTCCGTGGCCCTATCCTTCCCCCTTAATTCCTGCATGCGGTCCCTCCGTTTAATGTATGCTCACAAACGATTCCCGGGCCCGAAAAATCTTAACTTTCACGACTGCGACAACGGTATGGGACTGCAACATGGGCCACGAGTATCGCTCTAGAAAATTCAAAACAGTCGTGTTCCCGATCTCATTTGAGAATACTCATTTTCTCGAAAAATTAAGCGCACGTGAGTAGTCAGACGCAAAAGCTGGGAATGGGCCACGTTTGTGAATTCATGCTGCGACACTTGCCTCCAATGGAATAAGAAGATATCCGGTCGTCTTGTGCTCACCGCCGGTCATACTAACCCTGAAAGCTCCCGGAGGAGAGTCCAAGGCTTGTTTTTTTTTTAATGTTCGAGAATATAAATAGAGTTATAGGGAAGAGTAGCACTGCATTATACACTATATGCTTTATTTTTCATGAGCATGTCTTATTAGCCAATTTTATAACCTCATCTCATGAAAATGTCATCGCTAATGCCTTAGGTTTTACTTTTTATGAATTTAACTAATCAGATGAGTTCGTAGCAACCCTTAAACATCACACACTAAAATTTTTACAATTTTCACGAAAATCCTAGACCTAAGACTCACAGTACACACAGTCACCTTGAAGATTATTGTTCTCCTTCGCTATTCTGTTTGCTCCAATTAATGCAGCGGTTGAGATGCACTTTTTTATCCGTGCTGTTTCAAAATATTTACATTATTTGTTGCATAATCAAAGTAATTATCACCGATCTTCATTCTGAATATTTTATTCTTGTTTTTTTGCATTATAAAAACCCATGTAGCAACACATCGGTTGGTCAAATGATAAAATTCAAATGATAAATTCCTCTAGTGCGTGAACTTCTGCTGAATCGTTATAGTTTGCGACAAACTTGACGTAGCGATACAAGCGGTCCCTTTACTCTCCCGTATCGTTCTTGGAAATATTCCCAATTTTTTCCCACCAGCTAATCTTCTCCCTCTCTCTACGTCCTTTATAATTCCCCAGACTTTTGCCATCGGTATGCCAAAAGGTCTTCATGCGATTCACCTCAACGTCCCTTTTCTGGCGAATATCCTGGCGCTCCATTCTCAACGAGTTTTACTTCTACGTGGTACTTTTGCGGCCTTTGATTGATTTGCTTCCCTCCCGTCAGAGAGACTGCACTCTCTGCTCATACCATGAGCCACTGGCGCACTCACTCACTCGCTTCCTTGCTCTATTCCTTCAATACCTATGGTCCATTTCCGGCTGACTGAGTTTCGGTTTTCTCGCCTTGAGTTCCGATTCCTCTTGGGATTACTCACACAAAAGACTTCCCCATACTTATCAGGGAGTTGGATGAGTGAAAGTTACGCAGAAGTCCCTTTAACCAGGTAAGAAATCCCTCTGTTTTGAAGCAAGATGAGCGAAAGGAAAGGGGACAAAGGCTTCGGATCTCTATCCTTGAAAATGGAAAATTTTCATATTTTATTTATGACTAACTGAATGAAACTCAATTAGATGGAATGTATAGAAAGGAAGCACCTCATTATCTCTGAATCTCAGTTTGCTATAGAAATATTTTGAAAAATTGATGTTAAATTAACCGAAAATCCAGGTAACTTATTTACTAGATTGTTTCTTCGTTCAACAATGAATGCATCCGTCGTAATAAATTCTGACGTATTACATTGCTAAATTCAAACCCTTATAATTGGCATTTTGTAAAATACCCTTTGGTCGTCATCCATTGACTTCTGTTGAGCAGTGGAATGCTTATTAATATAGCTGTTTCGGATTTATTTTGAGGATTAATTTGTTCTTGCATTCTTAGGACTAAGTTTTTACGTTTTTTAAGTTCATTTTCGGCATAAAAAGGCTAATGATACCCAGTCATGTAACCAGTAGACCTTGGTAAACTTCGGTAAGTAAGCAACCTTGCCAATCCGGACACCACTTCTATGAACATTTCATTAAAGGAAGATCTGCTAATAAGCATTCATTGAATTCAGCATTTTGTTTTCTTTTTAATAAGAACCACATTTAGATTATCATTAATGAGTTAACTGAAGTTATGAACGGCGCTTTTTAAAAATATTTTTACAAGATAATTCCAATATTTGCCTTGAGCTGCCTGTTTTGTGGCTCTGGAGGAAATAATTTGGACAGATTGGGCTACTAGTAGTGGAGTTGTCATAAGAAAGAAGGTTTTTGGAAATAATAAAAGAAACTTGTGAAAAATTTCCGCTTTGCGTCCATGATTTCTTGACAAAAATAATTGAAGGAAGCAACTGGAAAAAGATAACGAATGGCTTACACAAACCTTTGATTTTGGCGTCATTTAATAATCATTGGTTTTGCAAAAAAGCGAATCTGCCTGAGGAACGGGATGGGAATAATGCATTTGCCTGAAAAAGCTTGGGATGAATAATTGGAAAGATTCGAAATAAAATAAGTGGAAGGGCCGAATGGACCCAAGGGAGAATAGGAGCGCCAAAGAAATCGAAATTAATAACCCGAACGTACGTACAAGTAGATTCTGAGTAGCTCGAATGAAAGAACGGAATGAAGAACCCGGCTTAAATCGCCTGAAGGAACGATTTGATGACCCATTCGACCAACTTTCGAGCAGCAAAAAAGAGAGCCAATTTTCCGTGGATTTCTTTCGCTTCGGCTTGCATGAGAGCTCCCAGCTAATTATTCAACAAATTGGAGACACAAATGCAATGGATTTCTCTAATTTATCCCATCATCCCAGGGTGCACCAGTTCAAAATTGGATATTTCTCTGCCGTATTTTTTTTCAATTTTGCTCTAGTCAACTAATGAAGAGGTATTGAAATGTTGATTTGATTGTATTGTTGCGCCCTTAAATTTAAGGTACTAAATCTACCTTTGAATTTTACCTCGCAACCTGACTGAATGAATGTATTATAATGACTGCGGAGATTGGGTTGGGGGTTCTGGATTTCCATCCTCAGTTCCTTTGTTTTATTACTAAGACGGACGGAGATATTGCGGTTGAATTTTAGATGCCTACTTGCGAGTGATGTTGGGAACAATCAGAGCACAGTACTCCGTGTATCGGGTTATAGGTTAAATTGTGAACATCCGAATTGCTTTCAAATACGGATCGGGTTGGTGTGGTGGCTGAAGTACTGGGTAACCATGCCGACGGCCGGAGTTCAAATTCCTTGTAGAGGAGGATATTTTTCGGAGAAAACCCGATCCCTACTTTGCCCTAGCCCTTGTGGAGGGCACTTCAAGAGCAGTACTCCATTTGTCGGATGCGATGTTAAAGTGTGGTCCCCTTGGCTCCTTTTGTTAAGAGCGGGCTAATGCTGACACCGGGTTTCTCTTCTTCCTTCCTCACTTGTCCCGTATAGCGCAAATGACCTTAGCCGTCGGTCGCATTGCCAAATATCCAATCTAATCCTTATTTTAAGAGCATGTTGCTACCGATAACGAGCATTCTTCCATCCATTGCTCAAATAATCCATTCTTGGTACCCTACCTAAATGAATACTTCAAACTATGTCAAAAGGATGAAAAGGTCATCACTTATGATGCGTATGAGAAACGGAGCAAAACGAATACTTAGGATATAAGTACTTACTAGTGTGCCCCGTTATAGTCATTAAATATTAGGTGGCCATCAGAAATAATCCTCCGAGTTGATTTTAGTTTTGCGTATAAGCAGTTAAGACTTGTTAATTCTTATAAATTGCCGTTTTGCTAAAGTTCCAATGCTCATAAATTCAAAGTAGCTGATACGTTGGGATTTAGTACCATTCCTTCTATATTCCGATCTGCCCCTGTGTGTTGCGCCCTTTAAACGTGTAGTGTATTTGACGTGACGGGTTAGTATGCTTGTCTTTTTGGAGTCACACAGTACAGCATATCCACGGGGGAAAATGTCTGCGAATCGGAGCTGCGTAAAAGAAATGTCCGCTCTGACAGAAGGATATTTTTCCTCGGGCGTCGCTGGCGGCCAACTCACTCTCAGAGTGCGTGTGAACTCCACCGGACTCATTCCTCTTCGCTCTTCCTTTCCTCCCTCGCCTCTTGCCTTTCTCCTCTCCAAGCAATCTCTCCTCCCCCCCTTGACCCTCCCCCCTCACACACTCTCAGCGAACTCTCCACCATACGCCTAAAAACAACCCCTCCCTTCTTCTCCCGTCCACCTGGCTCTCATTCTCGTGACTCTGGGGAGTTTTATTGTTTCACTTCCCTGCCTGATGCAATTCTTTTTTAGGTCCTTCCCCCCCTCCCGCGCTTTCAGGGAACCAACCACGTGTGCCAAGGCACGGTGCATTATTTAAAACATTTTTTTTCCGCTTCCTCTTGTGCGAGCCTTAAGTACGCGCAGAGAGCGAGCATCCCCAAAACACGCATGAGAGCCGAAGAAATTGTCTTCGCAAATTTTTGAAAACAGCGGCGTAGTGCCGGCAGGACAGGGTGGTAAAAAGTAAGTTTAACTTACGCTTCGAGTAAAATAATGGTTTTCGCACTGTAATTTATTACTTATTTACAAATCTGGGGGTGATAAAGTGTTCATCAGTTGTGAGCGGTGGTTCCTATTCTTAAGATTTCATGTATTACTTGCCAGCCATTAATAAAATTCTTTTCAGGATATGTGGGGAACAAAAATATGGCAATGTTACTCTTGATCTTTGAAATTAATAAGTGAAAAAATCGTACTATAATCACGAAAAAAATACCATTAGCAGCTTTTACCACACGTGGCATAGTGAAAATGTATTAATATTTTTATTTTTTATTATATTTATTTACTGTTTAAACTCTTATTAAATTTATAATTCGTCAAAACAAATGACCTATCGACCGGACCTGCATAAAAATTACAGTGTACAAATAAATTATATCAGGTTATGAAAATGTAGCTCAGGCTCATTATGATTGCCTAGGAACATGGAAATGTATTACCAATCAATAACGAATTCAGCAGAGTATAACAATGAACATTATAAACCGTAGAAACTCAATTTTAACTTTTTTAGATACAATGAAGTGTAATCTGAAGTAAATTAACAGAGTAAAATTAGTATTAATTTGTTACAGTTTGAGTGAGTGACATATCATGAAGCATGTAAGTATGTAAAATTTTTATGACTACTGTTTTAAGGTTACATGTGCAATCTTCGCATTAATTATTGATGTCTTTGGAGTGTTTATTTACCATATATCTCTCGGAGTTGATTAAACCGTCCTTTAAAATTTAGGTTTATATTATTCTATTTCAGTTAAAGATTCACTTGAACTCACCCCAACGATCGAAAAATCGAGCTCTTCAGATCACTGTGCGATGCAGCGCCATGTAGGCCACTCTCCAGTGTGTTTTGTTCGCCCTCCTCAGCAAATACCTCAGCTCCAGTTTCGAGAGGGCTAAGCCTTCCACTCTATCTCGCCGGGCCGCTTAGAGTCGTCCCACTCCGGTTCTCCATCCCCGAAAAATTTGTTCGGGTACAGTTTTAAGTGGGTTAACTCTCAAACTATTCGGCCAATTTGCGGGGACGCGTCGAGGAACGCGTTAACTCAAATAGCGTCCTGCCTCTGTTGGATTGAGAGACAGGAGAGGGGCTACTCTTGAGGCTTTATCTAAGTCGGCCTTGTGACTCTTTCAAATTAGTAGTAGATATTAGGGCTGTCGACGGACAACTGAAGTCATTTGGGCCGTGAAGGATAAGTAGATTGGTAGGAAAGGGTTGGATTATTTTGAGTTGGGAGAGAGTCGTAGAGTAACCCGCGTATTTTTACATCCTCCCTCGAATTCATACCGTATTCGTCCTTTATTTGTTTGAAATACCTTTATACTTATTATGACCCGCATACAAACTTTCAATTCTTCTTCGCGTCCAATTGTAAAATTCTTCGGTTGTTTATTAATATAATCTTTCACATCATGGCATCCAAGGAGGTTTAAGCCGTTATTCATATCTATACTACCTTTCATTGATTAAGAGACGGACACCCCTGTATTACTTTTATTACTAGTAAGGATAATGGATTGGTATAAGAGTTTTTGAAAAATTTGATGTAGTTACGCGAAAAATATGGTACTAGTTTCTTCCTTCTTTTAGCAAAAAGCGTCTAGGAGCCTACAACGGTAAGTTCCATCCGGCAAACGATGTATAACACTTAGGAAAAGCTGTTCTTATACCATAGCCGGTAAGAATCAAAATTTTCCTGAAAAAATTAATCAAGCGTCGGAGCTTATACCACGGCTTCGGGATAGAAAGGCAGTTTTATACCCTCGTATAATCTCACAAATTAAATTTTAAACTCTCTTTCTTCATTTTATTTTTTTCATGGCTATGAGATTGATGGCAAAGCTATTTGGAGCTAAAATACATGGCTGTGCTCGCTTCAGGTATCCTATTGTATAGCAAAAGGACGCATTGTGGAAAGCCGAAATAAAATCTATACAGTTAGCCATAATACGTTTACAAAGGATTATTGTTTGTCGTCGGCGATGATACGTAGAAAAACATGATAGACGGTCGCGGTGGAAATTTTAATCCCCAGCTTTCATTCTCCTGTTGTTTGCTGTGGATATGCCCCTGTTACCCCCGAGGAAAGAGAGAGGCTTATATTGCTCACAAAAAAAGAAAGAAATGGATAAATCGTTGCGTATGCGATTTGCTGTCTCTGAAAGCCCTCAGCATTGAATTACTTTCATTAAAAAAGCAATTGTCTTTCTATTGAGTGTGGGACTATAGGGAAAAAAACAATTGTCCTACTAAAACGAGTAAGAGAGTGACAATTTCTCCTGTATGGTCATTGTATACTTTTTTCGTGTATTTTTACTTTGTTGTCATTCCAGAATATTGGCAAAAACATATTAATTTTTAATGAAAATTATTCATAACTTGTAATTTTCTATTGTTACCATTTAAAATTCGGCTGGATTCCTTTTATTTTTTTTATTGTTACCATTTAAAAATATAAAAGGAATCCAATGGAATGGAATGGGAATCCAGCCAAATTTTAAATGGTCGAGGAAGTTAAACTTTAACACCTCACCTTTCTTAATGTCGAGTTTAATTCAAATTCATCTCCATCCTATCGATTTATCATGCAATTTTTCAAAGTGGTATGTTTTTAAACACGAATTAGGTGGAATTTTCCGAAGTATTTTGCCAGTCTAAAACGATATACCTTTCATGGTTTACCCATTAATGGTCGTCTTCCAGTAAAGTTAAAATGGACGCTAGAAGCTGAAACCTGTTTCAGTTAATTGGAAATGCGTGGAAAAAGTACGAATTGATTTACGTTTTCCTCCTTTGTTGACTCTGATTTCTCAATTACCCGAGGATCTTTAAGTTTCTTTTATCCCCGTTACTTCTTACAGGAATTTAATCCATCAACTCATCCAACTCATTACTGGATTTTCCTCTTTAAAATAACGTTTAAGCGTTCAAACCGGTTGAGGTGCAATAAAAAGTGTGGAAAATACAAAGTATTATATTTGATCAACTCATTACTTTTAGCTGTTGTGCCTGGCATATTTTAGCTTTAATCCTTGCGGTGGAAATTCTTAATATCTTCAGCACAGCCAATATGTTTGTGGCAACTTCCTCGTCTGGAGTGATTTATTAGGTAGTGGACCTCAAAGTGAGCATCATTTCCACAGGTGATATTCTCCACCGTTGTACATTAATCAGACCCTCGAAGAATGTGCCTTTTCGTGAGCGGGTGGCGTGAAACAATGGCGAGCCCAAAGCACGAGTTGAGAGTAGGGTTCTTTGAGATTAAAGTGAGTCGATAAGGGGGCGTGGCAGGGGGTGGAAGTGGCTCAGGTATGGGTCCAGCCCGCTCCGATGCAATCAAAGAAAAAGAGTTCCATTTGGTGAAAGACTTTCGCTTCGACTGCCTATTCGTACGCTGGGCACTCGACAGACCTCTTTGGGTACTTCAAGCCTCCTCTTATGCCCTCACTACTCTGCTGTTATCCCCCCTTCCTTTTCCGCTCTTAATCCCACTTAGCGTCAGGGTTACTCTATCTCCCGATCCTTTCCCCTCAAACCCCTCGTTGTGTCATAATAACCCTCTCCAACCATATGTTTCCATTCCTCTTGGCTCTCCACGAGCTAAATTCCGTTCCAGATTGGTCCCTGTCATTGTAACCACCCAAAAATCCAGCTCGAACCAAACCTTTCCTCCTCCGAATCACATGAACCTGCCCCCTAGCCCGCCCTTAAGTCATCTTGATCAAACCCTCCACATTCTCCTCTCCGAACTATATCCTTCGCCCCGCCCGCATCGCCTTTGCACACTACCTCTCAAGACTTTACATTCCACCTCTATTTGCCTGCCCCATTTCTTTCACAGAAATCCACATCTCGCCACTTTTTATCTCCAGTCCTTCTCCATCATTTACTTTGCCTCCCTACTTCTCTCGCGTATATTCCCTCTGCCCCCGCGGTAGTCAGTTAGGTAACGTGCAGGTTCGTCGCCTCGAGCATTTTATTTGAGCCTTGAGCAGAAGGATTTTGGCATAGGATTAAGGCCTGGTGCTCGAAATTTTTAAAATTATTTTGTAAAGTTTTATGAAGATGTATTTAAAACAAAGCTATATTTAATAAAAAATTTATGAAACCAGATTTTACAGAGACCTTTTATAATTACATGACGCTCTTTAATATAGGGATTGAATTTCTTTCGATAAAAAAATGGCCCACGGGAAAATATGGCTTTTTATCACCAATGTCACAAAACACATTAGTCACATAAACTATACATGGAGAGCGCTTAAATACTAGGTGTATTACTACTTCTAGGCCATGTTTTTTCCCGCATATACTTCCCCAGCCAGTTCTCCTGCGTGATTTTTCTAGGAACGTGGTTTGCCTTCTTTATGCTGTGCATCGTGAAGTCGGGAGTCTGGTATTTTTTGCAATGCCCCGATGGGAGATAAAATGAGGATTTTACTGCTCAGTCCCTTCTTCATATCACGCTTTCGAGGTTTCAAGTGCAAAGTAGGCATAACAATTCACCAACCATTACTGGTGAAGGAAACGAATTCGTGTATCACTTTGTCCTCGGCCAAAAGTATTTTCTGTGGTCGATTTTAACTGTGGCTTTTATCTATTGGAAACTTTTGAACTACAAAATTCAAGGATCGAAATGGATGGATACGTAGTCCCTTTATTAATTCGCCGTCCGTTAATCGTTACATCCGTTTTCGAACAATGATCTGAACCTTCCATATCATCCAAAGGTCATTGAGTTTTTGAAGACAGCATTTATATCGCATTTTTGTTCATTTTTTCTATCTCTATTTAATATCATTGTTTAAGGTACCGTGATATAACTAAGAAATTCTAAAGCCATAAAAATATTTTAATTATTAAACGATTCAATTTCATATTTTACAATTTCATATTTCACAATTAAGATAATCACCGCATAAAATTTTATATTTAAGAAATCAAAAAACCGTCTAGTCTCCAATTCTCCGGGTGTCAACTTCATGTTCTGATTTTGAAGACACAAGTCTTCACTCATTTTCAGGATGCGTCTTCAGTTTGCAGCTGGTAGCCACAAAATGAAGGATGATACTTAATTTCGTTGCATAAGCTTTCAGCTGACCATTAGTCGTTCAATCCTAAGTTTGGTTGATTGCAGCCCTACATCTATCCCTATCTAACGCTAATTCCCTTACCTCCTGGTATATCTTGCTATGTACTTTCCTCTGTATTTGGTCGATTAACTTATTCCTGGGTCTTCCTCTGGGGACCCTTCCCTCTATTTTGCCTTCCTTTGTGTTCTTCAAAAATCCGTTGTGATTCAGTGTATGTTCAATGCATCTGGTTCTTCTTTTCAATATGGTGCTCCATATGGTCCTTTTCTATGCTTCTGTAAACTTCACCATTTCCTATTTACCCGTTCATTTTATCTTCAACATCCTCATTCAGCACCAAGTTTCGCAGGTTTATGGTCTGTTTCCGTCTGCTTTTTCAATGGTCCATGCTTCCCATCCATAGTGTGCCACGCTCCACACGAATGTTTTCACGTACTGCTTTCAAGTTTATAGGCCTATCTTCTTTTCACTTAGCAGGTGTGCTTTAACCATGAATGTTTTCTTCGTTTGAGCTCTTTATCGCTTGAAAACAAGCCCTAGCCTTTCCAAGAATTCCAACTGGCTCGTCCCAGCTCGTTCGTGCTCGTTCGTTCTGTGCTCGTACTTGGGCTATTGTGCACTTGATATTCCGTATATTTTTATGAATGCATAAATGCATTTTTTACTCTTTTGTCGTTAATATAAACGACGCATGACTGCAACTGTCATACAAAAAAGTAATACATTTATTTCTAATTGGAAACCATTATTTTACCGAGGTTAAAATATTTTCACGCCGGTACTTACCCCTCCAAAACTTTCAAACCGGTAAGTGATTCATTTTTAACTTGATGAGCAAGGGTCTAGAAATTATGAATACATTAAATCCCTGATGTTTTATATTCAATGTTTTCATAAGAAGTGCGTACTTCACTGAAGTGTTTGTTCCTAAGGCACAACTTCGTCGACTGTGAGATATTTCGCTGAAATTTTACCATACAACTTAGGGAAAATACGACGAAAAGTCCCTGAACGTGTTTATTGCAGCGTTTCTTCTTTCTACATTAATTCACAAGGGCAAGAGGCCCTTGGATCCTTGTCACTTGTGCATAGCCAGACGGGGGAGGCGTTGATCTCCCATCAGCCTTTCAATAAATATGGTAGCTCAGATTTTGCTCCCTCTCTCTCGGGGGCACCCCCCTTGCAACCAATTGCACCCTCTCCCACCCCTTTCGCTGTCATATGTCTGCTACACTTGCTCCTTTTCGCAATTACATTCCGGATGTATCTTCTCTCCCTCATGTCCCAGTGTCCTCCGCCAGCATGTTCACCGTTAATTGAATCATTAGGGCAATTTTGGATTGTTTTCCAGAAGGATTTTTCACATCATTAGGTTTTCATTATGTGGTAGCGGTAGTCATAATGGGAGGCAACCGATAACTGACATGAGGTAATTTACACCATCAAGAAGAGATTTTTTGGACGGTAAGACTAGAATTATTTGAAGTACGAGGATGAGTGAAGAGAAACCCGATATCTGTATTTTCCTACCATTAATCAAGCAAAGCAGCTTTTTAAAATGTACTAGGGAAAACAAACCAACAATTATTTGATAAAAGATGATAAAATATTTAGGGGAAGAAAACAGCGTATGATATGGTGAAATTGGAAGCTCAGAAGATTCCTTAGTCTAGATTTGAGGAAGTTATTCTTCATATTGACATTAACGCTTATTTTCATGTTTTGTATCAGTTCAAACAAGAAAAAATATCATTAATTTCCTGAGTTTCTTCTTACTCGTATTTATGGAGCAAATTTTAAGGGATGAATTTTTCCACCAATACGATGTACCGAGTAAATATGTGTACGAGAGGGTCAGAGGTTACAGTAAAAATGGAGCGTAATTTATGGATCAGATTGACCTGTATTACCACAGTAATTCACATTTAACTGAAGAAGGGCTGCACTCGACGTACTCTGTATATAGCACTTAATGACGGGCATAAATCCTCCCTGAAAATAACTCAGCTCCTTCAGAAGTCGAACCCATACTCTTTGAATGAGAATCCGCACCAAAATCACCAAATGAAGCCGTTTCCCATTAAAATTGCTGTAAGTATTTTTGGAGTTTCTTTAAATCTTAATGTTTCGGCAATGGGAAAGGAACTTGAAACCGGATATGAAAAAACTCAGCACTTAAGCCGATTACGCAAAATTATTCGACCGCGTTTCCGGTGTAGATTCATTTTATTTCATAATGTCACATCTCACTGCGTTAATTCTTCTTTTTGAAGAGTTTTGGCTTCCTACTTTTTTATCCACTTTTGTTCAGCGACTATCTCTATTTTATGATAGAAATTTTTCAATGCTTACTTTTATGTAAATTTACATCTATTTGATCGGACTGATTCCTTGATGGCGATTAAGAAATTGACCCAATACAAGGCCCAAATAGCCTATGTTGACAGATTCCTTGTCCACGGACTAAGTCTTTACCATTTAATATGTTCCATATTCCGCATGAATTGATAAATGAATAACATAGACTTCCTTCAATTTGTTTCCTGATTCTTGGTATTATTTAATATTCGAATAAAATATGAAGAAAATTATTGATCTCGAGTATTTTAAGTGCACTTCTAAAAACACATTTGTAATATTTCACATTTTTGTGAGTTATTTGATCTACACGTAAAAGGAAAAAAATATGTGACAATATTCCGTTAAACATTTACTGGTGAATCTGCTTTAATTTTCCATCTTTCTTATTTCATTTGCTCTCTTTTAGTAACATCTTATGTTTCTCTTCAATCTCCACGAACTTGGTTGCCTCCCTTTAAAGGTAATGAAGATGTACGATTACAGACTCATAAATCTGAAATTGAATCGTGTTTAATTCCAGCAGCGCTAAAGTTAGAGACAAATTAAATACTATAATTAAAATTGCTCACCACTTACGTCGTTAGAAGTGTGATCTCTAAGAGGGGATCGGGGAGAGAAATTGTGGATGGGGGCAGTGCTAACTGGAAATTGCACCACACTTATAACGCGCTTCTGAGAAATAGCCTCTTATAAGGATATATATTAAAAATTTAGCCTTAAATTCACTTCTCTTACTTTAATTATTTGTCTTTGAAGAAACAATTACTGAATATTTTTCATGTAATCGTAAATCTACTTGAATATATGGAAAATACACGATTTGTAACGGCCGTATTATTCTGAATATCAATTATAATTATGGGGTGACAAAACATCTTGATTTCCTTTCTGATTATTCATCTTCCATTACTCATCTTCAAAAAAGGAGTTGCGAAGGATGGCATAAGGCAAGGGTTTTTCGATTCGTAGCTTTTTCGATATGGGTCTTCGCAACCATTTCACCCACACAGCCGCCATTTATGTGCCTACAAATATTTTACCACCACTGCACTCCCAAGGAAATCTGCGAATATGTAGTGCCAGCCATCATTTCAAACAGAAATTCTCAGTAAAATTATCAAAAACGTTGAAAATCCAATGCTATACTTATATGGAACACACTAAAATAAGAACACTTGAGCGGACTTGTTTGCGTTGCGAAGACCTGTATCGAAGGAATAATACAATCGATCTTAAACGACCGTGGTATAAAGATATGCTACACAACCCTCTCGCGCTAGCTCATACGTTGTCTGTTTCTACGCTAGTTTTTTCCATTACTCTACATATGTTACACTCTAGGTTAATCGATGAATGCCTGAGAACTAAAATCTTGTACAGGTCTACGATGTTTATGCCTTTCCGTATTGCATTTATTATTATTGCATCATTGGGGCTGTGTGATGATTGTTTAAATGGGTTAATCAGCATTGTCATTTTTAATGATAAAGGAAGAGTTTTCTTAGTCATTTGTTTGGAATTCATAAAAAAAAAGAATTCCAATGAGTCAGAGGGGAACTTAATGGAAAGTAGTGGCTATTAGCACAGCATCTAATTGCAATCCTGCCGTTAACGAACTCCTGTTCCTAATCTAGCCCCAACGCAACGTGCTACGACAAGCACATTGCAATTAACGTTTAGGAGTCCCTGAATTTCTGAACTTTCGCCCAAGCCTTCCCCTCTCCTTTTCATGCCTCCGTCGTCCTACTTCTTCCTCCATCCTCACTTCTTTCCCGGTGGTTTCATTATCTTTTTGCCAGCGCACTATGTCTTAATATTCTCTACCTATCCACTATCGCTGAGAGTTGATCCTGTGGAGATAAGTATAACTTCAAGATCCTTTTATCTATTTTTCTATTTAAAATTATTTGATGGTATAAAACACTAATCAACACCTATTTCTTTCAATCATAGGTTACAGAGGTCAGCTCTCATCGAATGAAAAAAAGCAGAAAAAGTCGGGTACAAAGGATATTCTACCGAAAACAGCTTATGGTAAGTAAGCTTACTGGTGATTGTACCATCAACCTCCTCCCCCTCTCATTCTTCATCATAATTTTTAACGAAATGCTTGAGCTTTCCACTCAATAACAGCGCACTACGACGGAACAAGTCGTGAAATAAACCCAATGCTGGTGGAAAACTGTACCATCTGATTTTTTACTCCATAAGTTTAGGTATTATTTATTGATGTAAATTTTCTGGCAAGGTATACATGGCTATGTGTTCGTGTTGATTATTTTTCTGAATTATTGGTAAGTTACATAATAAAACGCAATGTATGAATACGCACAGAGTGTCTCTTTTAAGCTCATTGCGCTGAATACTCGGAAAAAAATCCTATGTTGCTTGCAACTGATTTTCTGAAACGATGACAGCACATTTTGAACAAAGGCTCGTGATTTGAGTGAATCCTCACTCCGAAAGCTATATCACAAATTCCACCTTGTATTATGTAGGTATTAGCCGCGGAGGGCACCAATGGTCGCAATCAATACAATAGCATCTCAAGCAGTGGTTACAGATGGTATGAGTGGAAACTTATCCTGTGCATATTGTAAAATGAGTGGAAAAAATTACGCCCGAATTTCTTCCTGACTTAAGTATGAAAATATATCCAATTAATTTATTACAGAGCTATGATTGGATTTCAAACAATCGTTTCATTATGACTTTTTGAAGCGAATGTGTGCTGAGGGTATTTGAGGAAACTATCTAAAGATATCAACTAACAGCAAATTATATCAAGACGTAAAGTATTTTTAAAGTGTTTTTCTCTCCAAATGAACGGTTTAGTATTCTCTTGGCTCATAAGTTCCACCGTTTTTTTACTTCTTCAATAGCGTCTCAACTGTGAATAAAATTGTGCATGCGCTATTGGTTAAAAATATAAGGTGAGAATTATATTTTTACGTTAGTTTTTATGGTCCATTTTACGCTCGTGTTTTGTCTTTGCTTATTCTACACATTTACCAAAGCATCTTGATGACCGAAACTGTAACTGGCAACGGGTGGACCAGGCATGAAAGACAGCAGATTTATAAGCCAGAACGACGCTCGTTTAGTAATTTGTGTACTTCATACAATCTGCTGAGCACTTGGCGGTAATGCAAAAGGACCCGGCAGCCCACGCGCAATGCGTAATTTAACACGTTGCAGGAATAGGGGCAAGGTCAGATGTCAGCCATCGCGTCTACCTAATTAGTACAATGCGCTTTTTACTTTGATCCCTTGACTATTCCGTCTTTGGTTCACTGCAGTGCATCAAACCTCGTTATTTCTGTAATTAGTATTTCTGCAAAGTTTATTCCACAGTTGGGATACAGGATGCTTTAGAAGGTGATAGAAGATCGAAAGGAAAAGAGGAACTAGAGTTAACTCAAAGACCCTAGCAAGTTTTACGGACATATTGTAATTAAAATGACAATTACTGGACTCCACTTGGTTCCAGCCTTATTTTTCATTCATTGCGTTGTACACGCAAGAAGGTTGAAGTGGGTTTTTGCACCGCATTTCACTTTGCTTACTAATTAATTGAAATAATTACCCATACCAAGGAAATTTAGTCAAATATACAAAATAAAAAAAATTCTCCAACATTCCACTCTATTTTGAGCACATATACGTTGTCTTTAATGTAGTCCATGTTGATAAATTTTAAGTCGCATTATGTGTTGCTTTTTCCCTGTAGAGCAATATACATATATGTGAAGTGATAATGCAAGTTGCACCGATTGATAGAAATCTTTTTTATTTTTATCGCTATTACAGCTATCACTCCTATCACGTATGTAATAACAAAAATGACATTTAATGGAAAAAGTTTGAATGAGGAAGGTAAGATGAGGAAGTAAAAATTACGAGAAGTAAATGGGAAATGAAAAAAAATGTAATACAATTTTTTTAAATAAAACCAGAGATCCCTTAGCTGCTTCTCAGAGGTAAATACCGACGTTATGTAATTTTAGTGGTCTGCAGATGGTATATCAAAGAAAAGCTACAATTTTCTAATAAATTAACGTTCTCGAATCTCATATATTTCCTCAATGCATGCAGGATAATATTTTCGACAAAAATAGTCCGTTTTCTCGCTTCAATAATGTTCTGTACCCCTTGACTTACAAAGAGTCCACCGAGAATAGTTTACAGAATGAATCGCTGCCAAAATTTCCCTTTTAGTAACAATGATTTGGTACGCAATGAATGATACGCGACTGATAGTGCACCCATCGAATAATTGTAGCAAGATCCTCGTTTTAGTTTTCCGGTTGGTGAAAACACGCTCGCATTGATGACTGTCGTCTATTTTTTCCGTTGTTTAAATGCATTATTGATGAACATTTCCTCCAAGCTTAATTTGGCCACAGTTTCCTTCGAATCTTTTCTATACGCAGTGAAGATCAGATTTAATTCATGGGGTACGTGGATAAAGGACAAAGTGTGTGAATATAGTCAGCATTTAATTGTATCCTTAAGATAGTTGCTCAGGCAGCACGATATTTGCTTCCATAGAGTAAGCTTTTTATCTGCAAATTAATCAGTGAAAACATCTGCTATTTCAAAAGGGAGAAAGTTTAGAATTATGACTCGTGCTATTTTGAGGCATTATGGCAATTATAGCTGTTGTACGGTTGTTAGTTGTAGTTATCATGGTAAAGAGTTATCGGAGGAGATATACCCATTCGTTGAGTTATACCATTTATTCTTTGCTTTGAGCGGCGCAATTTTAGCTACCTATTCATCCCGCCATCATACTGTTTTGAAAATGCTTCTAACGTCGTTAATTTACAATTACAATTTAAAACTCTATTTGCCTCTTAATTTGAACTGCATGCATACAATGTGGAAAGCGAAATGCATCGCCAGCAAATTCTCGATTCTGATGCAGCTGCTGATGATCTTCGAAAAAAATATTCTCTCCAATTGAGATCTCGAGTGCCTTTTTGAATCGTATCCTTTAGAAGAGTTAACGATTGTTGTCAGTTTGATCAGCTGTCGAAAAAGATTTTTTAATAAAAATTTCTTTTCCATAGTATTTGCTACAATGCAGAAAAAATAGGACTAAGGCAAAGCATATAAAATGGTTATCTCCGATCCGTCGTCTCCGGCAAAGCTTCATTATACTCGCTAAACATTTTGAAATGGGAAATATGACTTTAAAACTTTGCATAAATTTATTGAACGCATAACCTATGTTTCGATACTGTGCATCATCATCTGGTTCATTTCTTCAGAAGACACAAATATATATGACCAGTAAGATTTGGGAAGGGGAAGTGTCTGAAGGTAGTGTGTAAAGTGAAGGTAAATTACCTTAATATCTGATATATCGTGGGGATTACACATACTGAACGTACGTGGCGCAGCATTAAAGAAATTAGGCTTTTTATAAACTTATAATAGGAAGGTCCTCGGATGAAAAAGTCAAAGAGATGCTACTTCGCTCTGGTTAGGCCACACCTCGAATACGCCGCGAGCATTTTATTTTGGACCCTGGTCGCGATTTTGGACCCTGGTCAAATAGATTTAGCCAAGAAATTTAATATAATACTAAGGAAAGAAGCGCGCTTCACTAAAAACTGCTACAAGCGTACACATAGTGTCTCACAACTTTTAGAGGGATTAAGGTGGGAACCCCTAGAGACTCGGACGCAACACGCTAGGCTTAGGTTGCTTGAGAAATTCAGAACTAATATTTTTCAGAGCGACATAGAGAATATTATCATGACTTCTCACTACATCTCTAGGTCTGACAGATGCAATGAAATAAGAGAGATATACTGCCGAACAGATAGGTACAAAAACTCGTTCTTTCCGCGAACAATAAGCGACCGCAATAAAAATTGAGCTCCACTAAATACACTCCTACAATACATGTCACCATTTCATCTCCAAAAAACTTTCAACTTTTTTGCTATTCCCTCGAGTAATGAGTGAAGCCATTAGTAGGTGAGTGGCGAGCTGGAGGTGGTTATTGGGGCGGGCAGAAGTCACCTAACCGTAACCTAAGAAGGAATGGCTGAGGCACGTGGGAAAAACGTGTGCAAGTATGAGCAAGGCAATGAGAAACAGGGTAGGCTCCGTCGCGGAGCATGTCCTTGTGATTAATTGTCGGTAGAGGGAAATGGAACATAGAAACACCATTCCATCCACATCATCGTTACTCTTAGGATAGGTAGATTTACTTGTGCAACTTAAGGGTAATAATGATGTAATTACATCTGGTTTTACTTTGCTGGCTAATTCATAACTTGTATAATCACTCAGGCGTAATTTTTGTCTATTCTGATTTATATTTATATTTCAGATGACAAACTATGATGCTGAAATTATCTCTAACGTCACTTGATTGGCTACTTTTCCTGGATTCCACGGATATATGCTTTTAGTTCTCACTAGCTAGCTAGCTGTGATTCTGTCATTATTATAAGTTTTAAACCAGTCGACAGTTTTTCTTACTGCGGAATTATTTTAAAACTTAAAGCATTTTTATTATTCACTAATGTATTTTTAATGGGCTTTCTGCGCAAAAAAAAGGCACTGAAGCATTTATTTATAAATTTAACGTCTTCGTTAACATCATCTAAATGTTTTGATCATTATAGAGAGCGTCTTAGTTAAATGAGTGAAATTTTATCTCACCTAGACCTAAATACAAATTGGTGGAAAAAAATTCCACATTTTAGGTAAGAGTAACCATCCTCTTTCTTCTGACACCGGAGATTGAATCTGATATATACTGTAACCCACCTTGCTCGGCCTTTTTGGTGCATGTATGCGGATGCATGGCCCGGTTTTGTTCTCGAAATATTCGGTTTGTTGACCAGACATTTATAAGTTCTAGTGATTTCATGCTTCGAAACTTTTATGCTCAAGGTATGAACGTTAAGTAAAAGACCTTATTTTTCAACAAGGAAGAGTAAAAATGCTTTTTCTTTACATACTTTTGGGCCACGATGATTATATTCGCAATGGCTGGAATGGTAACCCCGGGAACCAGGGTAATATCATTCGTTTTTAATACAATTTTGAAAATGAAGCTAGATATTGTAATTTAAGGCTCTTTAGTGAGGTAGCTGAACTAGTTTTCTACTTCGTGGTTCCAGATTTCGTGTAGAGACTTCGTCGGAGGTGTTTTTAGAGCAATTTTAATCCCTAAATTGGTGTCTCTCTAGGTGTCAAAACATTTCAATTGGAGTGCTATTAATGGAGCTGGAACTGAAGAAGAGAATTGTCAAGTGTTTTGTTTAGAGTGTGTTTTTTATGGTGGGAAAGGGTGGACGATGACAGAAAAGGATAGAAAAAGGATAGAGAGTTTAGAAGTGTGGATTTGGAGGAAAGTGCTCAACATCAAGTGGTCTGATAGGGTTTAGAATGAAGAGGTGTTGGAGAGAATAAAAGAAGGAAGATAGCTCTTAAATACTATTGAAGATAGGAAGAAGAGCTGGATGGTACGTGTACCAAGAAGGAAATATTTGTTGTGAGATGTACTGGAAGGAATAGTGGACGAAAACCGCAAAAGAGGAAGAAAAAAGAAAGATTTTTGATTACCTGAAGGAAGGAGGGAGTTACAGAGAGTTGAAGAGGAGAGTCGAGGACAGAGAGAGATGGATGCACCAAGGACCTGCGAAAGTAGATGACTAATAATGATGGCTATTTGCGTCTGGTGGGTCATTAAATTTTAGACGTATTGACGCCTATGAGTGTAAAATAATGCCTACAGGGGGTTTATCTCTACTCTCCTCCGTTTCTTATATAATAAATTTAGGACAGATACTCATAGAGCAGATAGGAATACAAGGAATCGCTATTTCTGCAATCATTACAGTTGTTTATCACGGAAGTTATTGAATAACATAAATAAATGCAAAAAAGATTTTTGGCACGATGGATATTATTATGATCGATATATATAAAAAATCGTGTGTGAGTGGGATTTTGTACAATTAAAAAAAATAATTAATTAATATTTTAAATATATCAAATATTGATATTTTAAAAATGAGTAAATTTGACTTAAAAGAAAGGAGCCCGATTTAAAAATCTGATAAACATTCCCTTACCAATGCACCCATCGGTCGTCAATAGCTCAAACGTCTTTAATAGTCGGTCGCCGCAACACAATACACATTCGACGATTTCATTTGTTTTCAATCGTCTACCTCTCCCTCTTCTGATGGATAACGGTAATGTTGGCCCGATATCTTCAATTCAGTCCGGTAGCGTATGGGGAGGTCAGTTAACGGGGTGCTCCCGCGGTGATTGGGTCAGATGAGCCTGGATTAATGTTAGCCCCCAAATCGATGACTTCCCAAGCTAACCCATTGCGAACAAATCCACTTCCCTCGTCTGGCACTACTACTATTTTTGGCTGTCGATCCCTATGTGATTCCATTCATCGTATCCAGTAAGATTCCATTCCATCAGCAAAGCAGGCGTACATAGCGATGGACTAATTTATAATGAATAAAAATTGCCCATTGAGTTCCTTTTGTGTACTCATTAGACACAGTTTTTGGAGAGCAGTCCCATCAACAAATTCCTTTTAAGTCAAAACTTTTTAAAATTCCTCTATTTTACTTTTACAAAAACCCCCTCTCACACCAATTGTCATATATATCCATCGTAATAATCACCATCGTGTATAAATAGCTATGTATTTATTTATCCTTTGTCAGTTACTTCCCTTAGAAAAATTTCTGTATTAATTGTTGAAATCGCAACTTCGTGTGTGCCTATCTACTCCCTGAGTATTTGTGTAGACAAATGCTCTCTTTTAAATGTTAAAATGCTCTCTAAAGAGTTATCGCGCTCGATTTAAAACATTGTCAATTTGTTCCTGTCAGTTTTGAGGACACGGGCAACTAGTAAAAAATTAAGAATACAAACGCGAATTTAGTTATTAGTGAAATATGAAAGCAATACGTTTAAAAGTATGAGAATTAAGTTTTTACTGCGATCGTTTGCGACATTTGATTATTAGTTATTCGTGGAAGGCTACTGATCGTTGAGATCATTCATGCTATCGATGGCAGGTGAGTCAACTGGTAAAGGAAGGTTTAATTGGAGGGTTGATGCAGGGTGGATAGAAATTCGACTTCGACTTCAGCCAACTTCTAGAGATAGGTCTTGTGGTTCTCAGTTTAAACTTTAAGACCCTTCCGACGGACCTAGTACTTGAAGTGGTCTTCACGCAAAACTCGATAGTCTTAGGATTTTCTCCGATAAACCTCTGCCTTGGAACGGGGGAGCAATTTTTACTGAGATTTGTTCATGAAATAATCTCATCTATATTACTACTCCCATAATAATCAAATATTAGTAATTAAATGATGAATTACTTAGTTTTCCAAAAATATTTATACATTACGTTCTTACGACCCGGGTTTCATCACTGCGCGACATATTCAATTATTCAGGTACAGGCATAGTAAAACACATTGCTTAAATAGCAAAAAATGAGAGGGGGTAAGGTAGTCTTCAGGTGACGGATGACAGTTAATGGGAATAGGAGAAGGAAAGATGGATCCGTGCCTCGAGCCTGAGTAAGGCTTAGCCGGTGGGTGGTCTGGCAGCGACTTGGTGGCGACCAGGTGATGTGCAAGGGGTGTGAGGCGAGGATGGGTGCTCTTCAGGAGTCCAGGCATGTGCTCCGACATCGAGGAGGGGTGAGTGCTGGGCATACAACACGTCATTCAGCATGAAGACGTTGTTCTTCATCCCCTTGACGATCTTAATTTTTTCTAGAAGGTCAAGCCTGGATCCTATCTTCTCGAAATAGAGGATGGTCGGTTCAAAATCACTGGAGTGATTTTCCTCAAATCAATATTTAGCGAAGAGGGAGGTTAAATGTCTATTTCTACAGCAAACTTGGTGTTCCTTAATCATTTTATTAGTAATTCATCATTTCAATATGAAGGAATTCCATCAAGTTACTGTCAATAGCATTAATTCTAATGACAAATTACGCCTATCTCATCATAAGTTTAAATATCTTTATATGATATTTACACATATGATGGTATTAAGGAACAAATCTAAGCCTCTATTTCTACCGGCATTGATATATTACAGCATACGATTTTCTATGCATATGATTTATAATTCTTTCGGTTCGATTGGTGGTATCGCAGCATCTAACCTGTAATCGTATCCCCTAAACAAGACGTAACATCGGCATTTAAGCCGATACCTGAACTCAAGACACTAACTCCGGCGTTACTCGATGTAAATCTACAATTTTCTTTATAATGAACGAGGTAAATTTGTCTAATCCCACACTTTGTTTCTCTGATAGACCCAGGTTTCGGCATATTATGCCATTTTCAAGATGAAAATAAAACTTTGAAAATGGCATAATATGCCGAAACCCGGGTTGATTAGAAGAATAAAGTGCTGAATCAGATGAATTCATCTCTTTAATCATAAAGGATTCTTGAACCTGCGACATTTGTACACCTAGACTAGCGCACCAAATACCCAGACAATTGCGCCCAGCTTGATTGCAAAGTAAAGATAGTTTCCGACTTTGCTAATGACTCTTCCAACTTTCATGCATATTATTTCGGTTCCATTTTTGTTTTTGGACTACTGTTATCGGCTCTAAGCTCCTCCATTGCTTATAATTGCATGTGCCGTCTCTTTAATCTGGAGAAAAATGATTGGCTTCCATTAATAAGCCTGAAACTTTACCCTTACTTCCTGGGTCAAACTAACCCTCGTCAGAAAGTTTAATCAAACTGCCTTTCCGGGACTGACGTGTCGGGTCAAGCCCTGGGGAGAATGAGCTTCAGCAGGTAGAGACCAGGCCCAAATCTTTTAATTTTCAGGGCACTCAATGCTTTTGACGCTGGTTTCTGGATTATAATCAGAGTTTAAACCTTTCCTACGCCCAAATCAAACGAATAAGATTTTTTATCCGAACGTATAAACATTGTACTCATCGTATTAAAGTCGATTGCATTCTCTGATGCGTAAGTGCTCACGTGAGAGAAAAGGCAGATAGAGGCAAAACGCAAGCAACGCCTTTGGTTGGGGAGGAGGAAAAAGTGATATCGACAAAGGTGGGAAATTCGATTTCTATTCCAATCGGAAGTAAATCGACTGGACCGGAAATCGACTCCATCCTTCTAATTTAGTGACGTTCTATCTGGCCACTAAGCGGTCCCACGGGCACAATCAACGTGAGAATAGATTTCCAGTGAGCTATTTCTGGCGAGCCATTTCCAGCTGGTGAGAAATTTCATTCATTCCTATCGTACCTTCTGAGAACTATAGTATCTCGTCTCCACTCCCAGTTCAATGCGCCGGACTAGTCAAACTACGAGAGTTAGGGGGCGTCCATTAATTACGTGAGGCGTTTTTTGGGGGGGGAGGGGGAGGAGAGGGTTGAGCCGAATCTCACCCAATCTCACGTAGGGGAGATGGTGGGGGGTCTCGGCAGTAATTTTTTTCCGCAAGAAACAGAGTAAAGTTGCGAGAAAACTGGGTAAAATTAAGTAAAACATGTTTCTCCACTTCAATATGGCTAAATCCTACACAATAATATTTATCGCGGTTATGCGAACGCCACAAATTAGCACAGTAGCCCCTCGATTGTTTAGCCGCCACCGGCCAGCCAAACGCGCGGCTCGACGAACGCTGCGGCGTACGAGCCGTTCTTAGTAGTCTTAAATACTAATCTTAAATAAAAATAATTAAGAAAATTATGGTTTTTTGAAATAAATACAACGCAATCAAGCACAGAGTAACGTATTCACACTAAAAATACGCACTTTGAAAAATCTCACGTGAAATTATGGGGGGAGGAGGTCGAACCAAATCTCACAACATCTCACCAATGGGGTAGGGGGGTCGAAAATTCGCCAAAATTGCCTCAGGTAATTAATGGACGCCCCCTTAGAATTATGACGACATTATTTTTTTAATCATGGCATTTGATGATATTTTAAATATCAGTTACCTCTACCTTGCCCGCCTAATATATCACATTCTGCCTATTAGCTCCACTTCTGCTGGTTCAAGATTCTCCGCAGACTTTTGAATGTGTGACTTAGATTTATCAGCAAATAAAACTCAACGCAAAATATATTTGGTTATTTTTCGTGCATTTTCCCAGAACAAATTTAAAGATATCTTTCTGATTAATTTTGTGTTGAATAAATTTGAAATTTATGCCTGAAAATTCGCGGGATATATAATTGATATCTATTTCAGGGCACTTTTTAACTCGTTCTATGATTAAACCACGTCTTTTTAAAAAGAACACCCTCATTTATTTGGTATTCCGATTTATAGGGCATCCTATGCCTCATCGGTTTTCTCGGCGTCCTCAGGTTTTCATTTCACACTCGACGGAATACCCACGATGGGCCCACAGTTCAATTTACCTCCGCGGTCTCAATTTCGCCCGGATTTTCTATTCAGGAAGCCCAGATTTTTTTATTTTTCGCTCCCTAGTCTCGCCCTAGAGAGTCTCATTGCTGTGTCTCTCTCCACAAGCCTCGCAACTTTACCCCACTCCTACATCTCCACCACCACCTGTTCCCTAGCCTTCCATCCTATGCTCAACTTCCTTTCCCTGGTACTATTTAGCGTTAGCCTTTCTCGATTGTCAATTTGATGCCCTGTAAGTTCCTACTTCTGACATTGCTAGCTTGTATGCATACATCTTGTATTGGTTCATTTCTTGTTTAAAGGAGACTTCTGGTTTATTCAAATGTTTTCAGGTTATTTTAGAAGGCAACTGACGGTGCCATTTATATACACCAGTGATGGTTTATTTACTTTTGGAAGCAATCAAAAACTGGGATAATTGCTGAAAATAGGAATGGGTGGACTGGTTAATAAGAAAAGAAGCATTAGAGGAATGCAGAAGAGGTGGAGGGGAAAACAATTTCGATATCGACTTATTTTTTGCAAAAGGCACCAAAGTAACCACAGTTAAACGCCTCATCAGACGAACGAAGTTCTACACTGGAAATAATCTACACGTAGCAGCTACAGATTACTCAGAAGTAACCTTAAACCACCTGGAGTTTTATCCCATCCATTGATTTGAAAGCCAGTTCTATAGCCACCACACCTACGTGATCTAATACACTATAAAATTATTACATTTTCTTAGCATTATTGTGCTAGAAATCTTGATCTTGTATTAGCTTAGTCGCAAATTTCCCTTCCAAGTTTTCTGATGAGAGGTTCTTAATGAGGTCTGTATTAATTCCATATTTGGGTTCCTAGAACGGCATTCACTACACATAAGAAATTGAATCTTAGTCTTCGGAAAATGATTGCCTACCACGTAAGTTTCCTTACCTTGGCTAATATATCATTTAGAAAAAAGTTTTTATAGAAAGGGAGTTAAGAGCAAGGCATTAGCCAATTTTGATTTTATTCGTATCTGTTAGTATAAATGTTATTTTATGTGAATTTTTAGCAGAAACGTCTCTGATAATTAATGGTATTTGCTTAAAAATTGAGAACTAATGATGTGAAAGGCAAACTATAAAGTCTGATGCAAACTTCTGTATCTCGCAAAAAAAAAGCTTTACCTCAGTACCTCCAGAGGGATGAACGGGAGAAAATAATATGAACCCATATGAAATGGTGTGACAGATATAATTTTATCGTTACCGAAGTACCACTTCTACTGGATTACATTAAGCAACTTATGGACAGAAATGCTTTAAAGCACATCACCACACCTTCCTAATAAGTTACGCAGATTCCCCCAGGAACCCTGTATGCCGGCGAACCTTCCGAAATCCTTGTTCGAACCCTCCCTCTTCCTCTCATTCCTCCATCCAATTGCTCGCCACTTCTCCCGCTCACAATGGCAGGAGCATTTTCATTCTTCCTTGCCTCACGCTCGAATTTGGTCTGAGCGCTCAGCCAAGGCACCTCTCCCTCCCAGACAAGCGAGGGACGATCGCACGCATCAGTGCCCCATTCTACATTATCTCCCCACCTCCCCCATTCAATCTCTCTCTCTCCCTCCCGCGTCACCCAGGGGCATATTCCACCTCGCATTTACGTCGTATCCTTCCCCACTCCTCCCTCCCTCCCCCGCGCGATCCCATCCCTTATATAAGTTTGAAGGTGATTTATTGGCACCCTTTTGACTGCTTCCGAATCTCGTCACCCCGCTTTGATCCCTAACCTCCGCGAAAATCACCCTCGTGTACCTCCCTTTAACCCTCCTCCTGCCTGTCAACCTTCTCTCAGAATAACCCCTTAATACCCCCCCTTAACCGCCGTCTCTGGGTGCTATAAAGGCGTAAGTAGAATATAGATAAGAATAGATGGAATCTAAGCGCGAGAAATTAAAGTCTAATTATATCTCAAAAAATGATCAAACCGATTTTTATGAAAAATAAAATCCGAAAAAAAAATCTTCCGAAACCGAGTGTGATTTGTACTTAATGAAAAAACCAAACGTCAAATTTTCCACAAAAATATAAAATTTACATTCAACCTGGGTTTTGACGTTCATACGTCATCTTCAGGTTTGCCAGGTCTTTTTCACCCGACAATGATGTAATAATGTCGAAACCCGGGTCATAAGTAAATTTTTATATTTTCTGTGGAAAAATGCATTTTTCTACCCCGAATATATATCAAACCATTTGCCAATAAAACTCGATTTAAGGTAGTTTGAGCGGAATATCATTTTACTTAAAAAACAATGACTTTGGTCTCAATTCAAAGAAAAATATCTCACCCTTCTAATGACACCAAAAACAAAACCACTTACCACATTACTTTCGGAGATATTTGCCAAAAAATACCAGCCCTTTTACATGGGAAATGGTACGTGTATGCACTCCAGAGAGACATTATTTACAAAACGAGGACTTTATAACACTTAGATGTCTTAAAAAAATTAACAGCGTGTAGTTTGTATGTTTTCTCAACTATATTTGAATATTAATCATATTGTCACAGCGGTAGGTTCTTGGGTATCACAAGAAACCTTCCGTTTTGAAGGAATTTTAAACGCACCGCGCCAAAAAAATGAGTCAAGTCAAAGACTTATTTAGATATTTTCATTTAATTACTTACAAATTCTGTCATATAAAACTATATTATTGCACCATAAACAATGCAATATTTAATTCATGTGTCCTACAGCTGGTGAAATTAAAACGTATAATTTGAATATGGTCTCTATTATGACTAGGGAACTATCTCGCTCGGACTATCTTAAATCAATATAAATATAATTGAGTCGATTAAAATCAAAATAATAAAATATATGAATGACCGGTTGTGAATGTAAACGACTTCAGTACTATCTTCTGCCATTGTGTCGTATTTTTGATTCTATTTAATTTTTTATCCATGTGTCAAAGAGGAGAGGTCATGCCTCTCATATTGAGGGAAGAGGGCACAAGTGTGCAGAGGAGAGCAGGGCTATGTTTAAAGGGGTTGGGACATATATGTCTCTCGTTGCGCTCTTTTGTTTTTCTCCGCGTTTTCTCTTTCTCCCGTTTTTTACACTCTTCTTCTCTTCTTGTTCTCCCCCCTCCGCCGTCTAAATCCCCTTTTTATGGCTCGCTTTTTTAATTGCTTTCCCTCTCTCGTCAACTCGTCACTGCTCTGACACACACCCGTCCGCGTCCGTTACGCCCGGCACTCTTTGGATGCTGAACCGCAGCTCGCGACAATATTCCTCTTTTCCTCCGCGGAGACTAAAAGGTACATTGTCGTGAGTATAAGTACGGCTTTGGTAAGATTTGAACAATATGTGAGGGTGCTTACACCTTTAAATAATTTTTTTAGGTGTCACATTTGAAGTGTTAATGGAAAATTGTGCCCTCCATTTTATATAGCGAATAAAGTTTTTGCAACAAATAAAACTTGCAATAAGAGAAACTTAAATCTGGATTTAAACCTAAACTACCAAAGCAAAAAGATTATTTGAAGCAGAGTGCTAAAATTTTTCAAAATCGCAAAATTTCGCAAAATCTTCCTGGAGAAAATTGGTACAGGAAGTAAAATGATCAGCAAACGCGCCAGAGGCGCAACTGTGGGGCCGTTTTCCAGATTGTGGAATTATGATTAATGTAAAAAGTTTTCCGCCGCCCTAAAAATCAACACTTTGAGATTAAAATTCCATAGCAAGCAACGAAATATTTACACCAAGACTCTTAGACAGCGATAAATCTAACCATGTGGAACTCGTGCTCATAACATAAGTTACCCGGTGAGGACATTACTCCGCCTCTAAACGTGATGATATAGTAAAATGAAGGAACCAAACGATCATACTATCCTAATTGATTAGTGAGGAAATGTTTTGCCACATTTATGTGTGAATACGGTGAGGAACAGATATTAGAATTAAATTTTCATTGAAGCATATTTTCCCAATGTACTCCTGTATGGCAGTGAGGACTGAACGATGCAAGGAGAGCAAAGAATAAGATTGGAAGTAAAGTAAATTTGGTGCGATGAGTAATGAAAAATGTCAATTGGAGGGATGTAATTATTGATAAAGAAGTCCCACTGAGAGTTGAGAAGGAAAAATGTACGATGAACATTTACACGAGGCATAGTCTCACTTATTGGACACATTTCACGTGACTAATGACTCTTAAAAGTTATTATGATAGGAAAAATGAGCGGGAAGGATAACTGAAGGTGACCCAAGATGGAATGCATCAGAGAAATTAAGAAAGATGTCAAAACTTAGATATGTAAGAATTGAACAGCTGATATTAAGGTAGAGACGTCATCCAACCATTCTCCAGATAGATGATTTCAATGATAAAATTATCGTCCCTATAATTTTATAAGTATGGTTTGTTTCGAGGAAGTAAGCGGTAATAAATGTCAAGGCACCGACTCATTTTAGACTTGAAATGATTCTAAGGTCGGCATCTGGTGCCAAGAGTTCATTATTTAAAAATATTCATAGGCTAATCTGCGAACTTTGTTTCTCAGTTTTCCTCTCAATCCGATAAGCCACATTATCAGTATGCTTTTAACGAAACAAGGGAAAATGTGATATTGCATTTGTTTTGGCTCGCTCAGTTGCCGGGGAACCTCCTCAATGGCCGTCTGTTACTGCGGACGATAAAAAAACGTATGTGAGCTGGAGCAATTTGTAGCGAGAGACAACAAACAACGCGGCCGCGCGTATACATATTTTACCCAAAATGTCGACTTCAGCGCTTAATTAAAGCCGCCGAGAAGAGACGAGAGGTGAAGGGCGGTCAGAGTGATGTCGGCTTGGACAACGGGACGTAAAAGTCCATTACAGCGGAGTAAAATCCGACACGACTTAACTCCTGACATTCGGCGTATCGCGGTGAAAAAGTCATTCTTGTTTGCTTATCTCCATATCCTTAATGGAACAAAATCACAAGCATAGCGCCGTTTTAGAGCAGGCGGCATGTATATAAGCCTTGCGTGCGGTCGAAAACTTTCCAATTTTTGATTTTTTGGGCACCCTGAGGTATATATTTTAATTCTACCAGGATTTGGTATGATTTCACATATTATTGAGCAAGAAAGAGGTAAAAAGGAAACATTTGGAGTATTAGGAATGATTTATGCTATAATTGCAACTGGAAATCTATCAACTATCTACGGTTCTATTTATCTGAAGCCCACGTAGTCTGTCGACAATTCGCTGTCGCATCGCATGATTGACGACCGTGATCTGGGATCAGTTTAGTCTTGTCTATTTGCAGTAGGTTCTAGTTTGCCCAATGATTTGATCTCACTCCCAAAACGCCTTCTCGAAGCAATTTATTTTTAATGGTCGATTTATGCTCTTGTATCCGTCACCAGATTTGATAAAGAAGCGCAATTTCCTCTCAATAAATGTCTTAGAACTCTGTCAAAAGAAGATTTAGTTCTTTTGACTGATTCTGCTGCAATAAAATTAGTTGCTTCAGCGGTTGATGCTTATGCAAGTTATCATTCCAAAATCTCTCCAAACTTTTATCGAATGCCATCGTATTTTATTGAGTTTGATGGTCATTATAATTTCTGCGAAAGAGAGCACCAAACGGTATCCTTTGTTGCCGTTCCTTAATAATCACGATCTTCAAGTTTTCCGCCGAACTATTACTCGATTCAGTTCACCGGAAACATGCTCCGGGGCATTGAGTCTCATCCTGTGCCCCATCCGATGCAGAGAGAGTCTTTGAAACTCGATATCCCTCTCCATAATTCATATACAGGCACACAAATGTTTTTAAGCAATGTTGGTATGGAAAGTTGGTATAAGTGGGAGAAATCCCATTGATACCGTATTTAGAATTTAATCAGCATTTGACTATCACGAAATCATGCATTAATGATTTAAACTTAAATTTTTAAATAATTCTAATAATAAATTAATATAAATAATTCACGTTTCGGTAAAATATAAAAAAGAATGTTTTAATTATCTACATATTTTGCCCTTGAAACAAATCATCTTCAGCGTCCTTATACTATAAAAAAGGTGACCCAGTGAACTTGAAATGGACGTTGATATAGATGTAAATTGAAAAATGTCATTCAATTCAATTGTCTGTGATTCGAAATTATTACTTTTTTGCGGGAAATACTTCATTAATTGCTTTATATTTAATGCTTTTTCCAAAATGTTTAATTAAATGTGGCAAATTTTTATTTTATACTCGCAATTTAATTATTATGGAGCGTATTTTAATTCGACTTCAAAGCGCTTTAAAGAATTGATTTTTTGATTTTTGACACATGTGCTCATGTAAATTGAAGCCTTCATATCGTTGATTGCTGAGCAAATATAGAATTGAATAGATGAAGAATGCGATGAACGTAGCGAGAATACTATTTTGTGGGCAAGCAAAAATCGAAATTCATACTTCACATCCAAGCTTTCCTAACCTTGAATCTGCAATTTCACGGTCGAAATTTTTTTTCGGCAGATTCTGACCTAACCTTTGTAGTCCATGCAGGAGCATCATGATGGTGGTTTGACCGGATTTGCGAATAAATGTGCTCGCTTAAGCCAAAAAACAAATCGAGAGTTTCATTCTTAAGAGTCCAAACGATATTCCCGCGCAGAACGAAAATAGCTTTGCGTGTTGCGACCCGGATTCCGATCGAATAAAAGAAGGGAAGGAAAAAAAACCATTCTCCCCTTAAATGCCATCTCGCCGCAGATTGAACGACCCTCTACCCCGCTCGTGCACTCCCTCATCCTATCTCCCTCCCTCTGCGGGTGCGTTGGCGGGGCAACGGGCGGAATAGTAGGGGGCGGCGCGGCGTTGGTGACCGCCCATCGCCCGCAATAATCTTCTCTTTAGCATGAGTTGACCGCGCATCTCCTCCTCCACCTCCTTTTCATGCTATCCAATCTTCTTCTGCCTTGGCTCACCCGGCCACAATAATCATCTTTCCCCTTTTTATGCACCACAGACGTGTGAAACATTCAAATAAAATCTGAAAATATTCGATTGTTTTATGAATGTGCTCCGTGAATAGAATTCGAATCATTTTATTACATTTACAAGGTTCTTAGATATCATTTTCAAGGAAATGATATCTAAGAACATACCACATACAAACCGTCGTACTTCATATCATAAAGTAATAGAATATAATGTTGCAATATTCCGCGGAGGAAAATTCATTGGCTTTCACCAGGAGATGGATGATTTTTTCGCTGTGGAATTTCGCTCTAATGTGCGTATGAGGGTAACGCCGTGAAGGTATTTTCGTGGCTAGTCCCAGTATTCTTACAATTAAATATAATAGTGTTTGAATCCATCCAATTATTAATAATGTTGGTCGTGTCCGAAATGGTTGAGATTTCCAATATCCGAATGACGGTAATGATCAAATCTCGAATCCAATAAATGTACTGATCTTTTTTTATTATCTGCGTGAATTGAAATTCAATTTAGCATCAAATGAATGATACTAAACTTCCGATTCATATCATTTACCAAAAAGTTACGGAATCTAGTCGACTCTGGTGATGTTGAATCCCATGTTAGTTTGATTCAAATCGGGTGCGAAAAATTTAAGATTTTTAAATGGCTTGAAATACGAACGTGGACCCACAAATGGAAGAAAACTCGATTTGCGATTCAATCTGTATAAATCGTCCGTGATATCGAGATTCGAATATCATTGTCCAGATATAACCGTGATAAAGTTATCTGACCTTTAATTATAGTTTATCATGAACCATTCATAGATGGTTTGACCTGAAACGTTTTTTATATTAAATACGAGCCTCTATTGGTTTGGCGATGTTCAAACTCACGCGCCATCAACATTTCCTCTTTGTTGCTTTATGTGCTGTCTGCCCACCCGCCCGGCCTCACGAATGCGTTATCTTATTGATATATATGGATAGAGAAACTCGTTATACTGGCTACAAGCTGAAGTCAGTCCGCCATCTTCGTTGACCCACATTTTCCTATAGCGCTTGCGGGCTTAAGAACTAATTTAGCTATTTTACTACGTTTTTCATCAATAACTTGCTAGAAATCAGCATGAACTTACTTCTCTAATGTTAATGCTCCTTAATTATTTTATTGATTTATTAAAATAAAAAACCATCTGCATTCCCGATAAAATCTATTGTAAAATTAAGTAGAATTCATAGCACTAAACAGCCAATAAATCTTTCAATAGTTACCAGTCTTGAATTTCAAACAGATGGTTGATATCTTACTTTATACCCATCAATGGGTCCATTCTGTCGCGCGATTCAAAGGAAAGTAAGGTTAGAGCAGAGTTAAACAATATTTTGTTATTTCGGTTGTCAGGCTTCAGTTTGATGATTTAGTAACCTCTCCATATACTACAAAGGTTGCCACGCCAGCGACGATAGCTGAACCGTACTGAGACGTCTAATTTTGTTTGGCCGCAATTCTGAGAACTCGGAGAACAAAACTATGACCTTATCAGAAAGAACGTGACCTCGCCAGTGCCATAGAGGTGACGTCATTGACGCCCCAAACCTTAACCAAGTAACCTACGAAGGTTCGCATTCGAATGTCGTAAGGAAAAATTCCGTTTTTGTTTAGACTCATAAATTCCGAGGACTTGCTCAACAATGCCTTAGTCTGGTCAGCAAATAGGATGAAAGAACGCATGACTCCAAACCGGTAGTCATGAGAAACAAGACCATTCCAATCAGTGCTGGTACATTTTTACACTTCTTTTTTGTCATTGCAAGACACGGTGTGTAAATAAGAGGGTCAATTGAAGGTAATATACATGATTCTTTCTTCTTTAAGACTGTTGTAATGCAAAAAGGTTCCATGAAACGGTTAGAGATCACCACCAAAAATTCGATCCGTGATCGAAGTTGAGCGCAAAAATGCTATTACGTGCGTATTCGAAAATTTCACGTCGATTTTTCTCTATTCAAAGAATGGAAAATCCCCAAATTGATCATTTCTACTGCCGACCGCAGCTCTTTTCTTCTACGTTCTCTTTTTTTTTGCTTCTAAATCTGTTTTCACCACATTTTCGGCTCAAATCTTTTTTATTCCTATCTTCCCAATATCCCATTCCCCAGAACAAGCTCCCTAGGCCCTTCTCAACCTCCTTTCCTTTCTTCCCTCTTCCCCCCCTTTCACTCCCACCACCCCCTCTCCGCTACCCTTGCCACCTCTGAGCCTTCTTTCGCTCCGTCGCCCATTTAAAGACGTCAGTTCGCGTAATTCAACCCTTTATTAAATTTCCATCTTTTGTCGACCCTCGCTTTCATGGGCGCTCGCGTTGTTGTTGTCCCGCGTGCTACACTGTTGCTCCCAGAAGGGAGTTTATTTCGTGGACAAACCTACAAAAAGTTTCCGCTCGGCTCGTTCCGTAGGAAAAAAAAACCTTTCCCTCCCCGCTTATAATTTTATCCCGAAGACGAGGACGTGGTGACGTTGGGAAAGTGGTTGAGGGGGAAAGATAAGGACAATTGATGAGAGTTATCCGGCAGCGGTTTAATTTAGACCACTTAACGGGGACGGAAAATTAGATTTGTTTTCTTTTAATCTGTCCCTATCTTTGCTTGAAATATTGGGCTTTCCCCTTGTAGAAGAGGAAACTTAAAGTAAGGAAACTTGTGTGCAATGGACTACTCTTTTTACTAAGCCTTCATTTAATAAATGTAGTAAATTTGACCTAATAAAATATCTAAATGCGTAGAAGCCGGAAAATATGAATAAAGCAGGTTCTTAATGAGTTGAAAATTGAACATGATCTCAATTTCTGATGAAACGTCGCTATTCGCTCTGATAGCGTGTTATTCATCGGAAAGATAATTACAAAATAAGGACCCTGTTTTGGTTCCGTGCTAATGCCTTGCTGCTAAGCGGTTTTAATAATTATCAAATAGAGCTTTAACACGGGATTTGAGCTAATAGTCAGTCTATTTCTCGTTAAATGTAATAGCCTACGCAGTGTTCAAGCTAGTGACGAATCCAGGAAGCATTCTTGGGGGAAATTAGTAAGTTCTAAATTTCAGTATATTCATAATTACGCATGGATATTTCTATCATATCAAAGGGAGATTTATTTAACATAATTAATTACGGACTAGTAAATGCCCCTCTACCCATTCCATCCGCCATCTAATGACGCCAGTGCATGATTGAGGGAATGCCAGTGTTTAAAGGAAGGAAGATTCAACAAATTATCTCTTGGTGTTCATTCAACCACACCCACCATCCACTTTTGTTCAAGCCAAATACCAGGATCACTACTCTCGGATAACATTCACCTCCATCTCTCTTTAATTGGGTTTAAACGGGAAATTGAACTATTATTAACTACATTACTAATACATCAGTCCTCAGGAAATGTTCAAAAGCATTATCTAACCCACCGAGTCCACGACATCGATTCCATGGTAGCTAAATTATATAAAAATAACAATAGAGAAATCTCACCAGCCTATTGAAAAGTATAAAGAAATTATGTGGCTTAAGTATCAATAAATTGGACTTCTTTGGAATAATAATATGTTGCTTCGAATCCATATTGAAACTAAGTATTGCGATTTTTCACAGTTATTCAAAATTCTATTGCAATAAAGTGTGGAAAAGTACAATACTCCTTTTCAATATGGATTCGAATATAAAATACTTCTACGAAGTGACGCATGAAGGTGTTAGTGTGCGGGGATGATGAAATTATAATCAGGCGGAAAACTTATTTAGCAAATTTGCGAACGAATAACACCAACTCAATTGAGGGACATCTAACGAAAAAGGAAGGACCCACGAATTTAGACGACTTTTAGGTCTCCGGAATACATAAATACTAGCTGGCGCCAAGCAGGCACACAATGTGCTTACGCGTTATTCAGTGTCACTGAGAACAGCACTTTCTCGGAGGGAAGCTGAATAAGATTTTGTAAAAGGAATAACTGGGGTTACCTCAGCCTAAAGTTACTGAGGGGTGTGTACATTGGAGATCATTTCTTTCAAACACCAACCAGAAGCGCGCTATATTTGATTTTGAACGCAGTAGAAGAGTCATGCATGATATTTGTAATAGTTACTAAGAACATAATCAGCAGCGTTTGAATGTTATAGCAATAATACAGTGAATTTCATAAATTAGTCCAGTCTAAACACTAATGTAATGGATATTACACTTCTAGCCAAACGTTTCCTGGTATTTGAGGGTGTGCGTGTGATTTCATCGTCAGCAAGAAAGGTGAGATAGATAGGTGAAGGTCGATATTAAAACATAAAGGTCACTGAGGTCAATGACACTTTTACGCTCCAAGAAATTAATCAATTGGGAATGGCAGCTCTATTCATTCGCATTTGCTAGATATGTGAAATAAGACCTTAAAACTGCTCACTTCGTATGTAAATTATTATAGTTTCTCCATCGAAGCATACTCCAATTCCAAAATAATCTTCAGCGCCTTTTAGGCCAAATTCCATACGGTAAAACATAATACTTTTCTGCTAACTAAACCAGCGGAAATTTAGCTAACATGATGAGTAAAATAATAATACTATTTATAATAGTCTTATTATTTTACTCAGTGCCGGTGTGTGGCCATATACACATATACATTATAGGCATTAAGTTGAACCTCGTTTACAACTTGCCGAATGTGGGATCTGAATAAATTTAGAGAAAATAGATCGGGTTTAATGAAAAATTTCTTTTTAATCATATTAATGGTGAAAATGACCTTCTCAATGGCAAGGTTTTCAACTGCTCAGTATCCTGAGCCGGAAAACAAACTTTGGGTTTCATCAAGATGCATAATTGCGATTGGTACTTTCTCTTTTTCCTCCCATTTAAATCAGTCTCCCTGATTTTAAATAATGAACGAACGGTGTTGTCTCTCGCCGATATTAATTCACCATCTATAATGACGCGGAGCTTCAATTAAAAAAGCTAACATGCTTACACTTTAAGTTAAGGACTCCCTTGGGAGAAAAATAACCATCGTGATATTTTAAGGATGAATAGCTTGGATATTTAGCTAAAAATATAAAAAAATCAGTCAAATTAAAAGGGTGTGTTTTGATAAAAACGCACTTTTAGTTTTTAAAATAAGCAATATTTTATGACTGGGTTAATATTGTTGTGACCGTTGCTTTTTATTACAAACGATCATTTTAGCTCCTACATTTGGTATAGTTTTTATCTTTTTTTATTCTAAGGCCGTAACGCTCCACCCATTCCATTTATGCTCTAATTTGACTATCATAAGCCCAGAGGTATCAAGGAAAAAATTGAGCATCAAATTGCGGGAAGTTCAATTCCTAATACTCCCGAAACTAACGCAACTGATAAATATTTTGCAAACGATGGGGCCAACAATGTAAAAAAACAAATAACTGCATCCTGAAAATTAAGTTAAAATCGGAGATGTCAAGGGTAGTTTTGGTATTTTTTCAATCGTTTTCTTTAGGAACTGCCCCGAAGCAAAATGAAAAACCCACAGAGAAAAAATTATCACGCGGAGTCGCAATAAACAAAGTACTTGCTGTGAATTTGGCATAACGTGATCAAACTTACGGAGCTCAAGGACGTTTTGAACTTTTTGACTTTGCAATTTATGATGATGTTTCAGTCGAGAGAATAAATTGAAAAAATGGAGATTATAAGAATAAAATTAGGCTGTATGCGTATTGTAATAAAATTAGGCGGTATATTAATACTTCGGCTACATGTGTATTCCGAGAATTGTATCTCTGTTACTCGGGATAACTATAATATTATTTCCTATACTTTTCCCTTTCCTATACTTTTAGTGAGCATATTGAAATAAATCCTCCTTGGCTCCTTTTTAATAGAAAAATAATTTATTTCAGCACTGTGAGATTTTAGTAAGTGGGAGGTTTCTATTGACGGTGAGCGATACTAATTCTATTAACTTATAGTTATAATTCTATTAGCTTAAAGTATAATTTTCTTGGAAGCCTCGATTGGAATAACTAACGATAAAAAAGGTACGCATACGCAGAAGTACCTTTTCATTGCATAATGGCATAAAACATTATGATAGGTACGTTTGAGTATTATAAATTTACTAATGCATTCGGAGCTGAACAGGATAAGTACTACGAGGAAGAAAATTAATGAAAGGGAGGCATCATACATTGCTATGACGTAGTCATGCTCTGAGTTATGCTAAAATGTATACCTAACCTTCTATACTTCATACAGTTACTGTAATACTGTCAAATGTGTCACTGGTATATAGAGATTTTTAACTATTTTCGGATGCTACAGCTTTGAGGAACTATATCAAATCGAACAAAATTTTTGCAATAAATCACAATGCCCACACACTTGATCGTATTTTTGAATGACTTTAATGACGCTGACGCAGAATGACTTTAACATGTTAAATATATGGGCGCAGATAATAATTTAATTATAAATGAAGGAAAAACATCAACTATGCATATAACTTCAATGGTTAATGTGAGGAAAGAGGTGAAAATAAAACTGCATTCCCACCATTGTATTCACAATAATAACATCAATCTTGATAATATTTGTACATGCCCAATACTGGATCAGGTTCAAAAATATACTTATCTTGGCGTGATAATAGATGATCATTTTTAATTTCCTTTTCTTATTGATAAAATTAACAAAAAAATTCGAATTGTAGCTTATCAAATATTTATGTTAAGAGATATTGTACCTATTAGTATAAAAATAATGATTTATTCTGCAATGGTTGAGAGTATATTAAGATATGGAATCACAGTCTGGGGAATGGCATCAAATACTCTGTTAAACACAATTGTCAAGAACCAAAAGAGAATATTGAAATTAATTGATACGAATGGTTCCAAGCATTGTTGCAATACTGACCTAAAATCCTTGTGTACTAAATATAATATATTAACTGTGGATAAAATGTTTAAATGGCTTATTATTATAGAGAACTATTTCAAAAAAGAGCATAAAATACCATGTAACCATACACATTGTATGGATAAACGTAACAGTCCTTTGTTAGAAACGTATTATTACAAGAATACGTATTGTAAAAGGTTGCTAAAGTATGTTGTACCTCATACCTTTAATTGTATGCCTAAGACTCTGCATAATCTAAAATCCTTGGCCGAAATTACAACAAAAGTGAAACAATGGTTAATTAGCGAAATTGTGAATATGTAATAGCTTATAACAACCTGATATTTATAAGTAATAATAATTTTTCCTATTTTGGTTTCAATATTCCTTATAAATTTAAATGTTATGTTAATGTCATTGAATTATTTTTATGAAATTAAAATTATAATGTAATATAAATGTAATGTAAGCAATATACCAGTAGGGTAATTTTTATTTAGACTATTAAATGTTATGCTTGTAATATGCCACTATGTAATACAATAATGGAACCTTCTGACAAGCCTTATAGCTTAGAAGGACCAAGTTTTTTAATGCAAAAAAAAAATATTTTTTCTACTTTATTTATGAGGAACCACATCTAAGATTAAAGTTATTTTTACTTTGGATATTTCTACTGTTTCTAATTTTCCCTTCTGAGCTTTTGAGAAAACTCCTGGAGTTCAGTGTAAAAATTTTCTCTCTTGGATTTCCTTTTTTGGAAGTATCTTTAATGTCCGTTCTTTTGATCAAATGGGCCATTGAATGATGGGCCAATATAATGGGATCATGGAAATTTACTCATCTCTTGACCTTGTTTATGTAAGATTGGAAGTGCTGAATTCTTTGCATGAGCCCTCGTTGGTTGCGAAGCACACGGTTGTTTAAAACTTTTGATTGATCCGACGAAACAAATTATCCATTCCTTAAAATTTGGAATTCTGAGTGAATTCCTTTACTAGTCGTATATTGGAGAATTTCTCCTCTAAGTAACTGCAATTCATAAACCTAATTACTAGACATTGAAATTATTGCCATGAACAGAAATCTTAAAAGACACCTCTACCTTGGATCTATTATGCCTTTCCTGAGCGTAGATTCTTAAATGATCCTTGAAGTAGCATCAAACCTTGTAACTTTTTCGGTGGTTTGAATAGTGAGTGATGATACTCATCTTTTTAGAAGAATTTTCATTCTTCCACGATGTCGGTAAAATGACAAGAAAATACGTATATTATATCTTATGTTAAGTTTCCGCTCATGAAAGAAGTTTACGAAAGCTTTAAAGAGCAACTTCATAAAAGATGCGAGGATTTAGATTTAGAAAGAAGGGATCAAATATAAAATAAATGGCCAGAAGAGGGAATTATCTAAAAGTATTTCCTTAATTCTTCTGCCAGGTGAGCCATGGATTTCTACTAAACCAGTCAGCTTATGTACCTGAGAGAATGACTTCTAATAATTCGCGAGATTAATTTGCCACAAATTATGAATTCTCTCTCCCCAATGCCTAGATTTAGCACCATCCGCATGAGGATTTTTTAGCGATGTGATTTGCAATCAATAAGTGATCAATAAGCACTGCTCATAGATTCATTGTCTGCCTAGGATGATGATTGTAAAAGGTAAGTCGTTGTTAGAGCTAGAAATGTCCCTTTAATAATCGCTTATATCCCTATATTGACTTGGTTAGCTTTGCGTATAGACTTTCAATATCTAGATGGTTTTTGTGCTTATTATTTGAGCTGCTTTGCCTCTTCTGTCCATGAATTAGAGTCAGTCATATTGTAATTCTTTTTAATTTGAATCAAATACAAATTATTTTTCGTCTCAGTCTTCGAATATTTGGTTCAGGGCTCTCAAAATTTCCTTTAAAATCCTTTTTTTTCCGCGTATTACTATTATTCCAAAAATCCGTATAATCACCGACCTTTTTCCAGTAATTATTCTCAACAGGTACAAAAAAACGCATTCGATGAGAAAAATACTAGCTGGAAATGTGAAAAAATTGGACATTGTCCTAAGTCACACCGCTGTTTGCTTCGTGACTTCAACCATGGAACGGGTATATAAAGTTTTTGCACGCATTAGTTGGAGTAAAACTACTATTCGATCGGAATGCATGATGGTTTTATTCCCATCACTACGTGGCTTTTCAAATGGCGAGGTATTTAGTTACCCCAGTGTACCATAAGGTCCTATACTCTCCCGGAATTTCACATTGAATTTTTATCAAAGGGAAAAACTGACCTCGCTAAACATGTGAGCATTGTGTTAATTACTTGTAAAAACGCTTTTGAATTAAAAGAAAAATCGCTGATATCGTAATCTACGCCGCAGATTTTTTTTTCTGTTCCACATTGAATGTTAAAATATTTTATTCGCATTAATATTGGATTTATATCCTGAGATTTTTTGTGGCCATCAAATATTCGCGTAACTTAATCCTGTGTGTATTTTGTTTGGTCTCTCTTACTCTCTCATCATTCTGAGTGACGTTCATCCTAACTGAAAAAATACCTCCGTTTTCTCTCAGTTATGGCGCTAATAATTCATTCACACATGTTCATAAAGCATTCATGATAGCTTCAAATATTAAACCAGGCCCCTAGTGTACCTCCATCAAACGGAGCCGAAACGTGTGGTTTAAGACCCCACGGGAGAATAAAATTACCATTTGACATCATCTGATAATTACCACTCACTGAGACTGCTATTTTTTTATTTAATTCTAAATTTTCCGTGATATAATTAATTTTACCACATGTAAACGACCTTAATGAAGCCATTGGGTAAATAGAAATAGCATGATAGACAAGTATCTGTCGGAAATAAGGAAACGATCATGGAATTTACCTACTTTGAGTGCCTTTGGTTACATTTAACTGTTTGAAGCTACGTTCGAACCCTACTTTCAATGCATTTGTATGTTTGAAGGATGGGGTGTTTGCCTGAGTGCAGTGTTACTCTAGATGTAAATCATAATTTATTGCTAATTAATGAATTTCGGTCTATTTCGGATAATCACTCTGTGACTCAAGTTTCTCTTTTACAATAAATATGGGACGCCCATAAAAATGTGCCTGAGTTCGTGTTTATACTTTAATCATGATTGTGATTGCTCATAAGAATTCTTAGTTGAATAAAGCTGATGAATAGGTACAAATTACCATAAGCTGGATGTCGACATTTTTTAGCTTCCATTCTGTTTATCGAACAAAATATTCAACAATAATTTTGTTTTTGTCACCTTTATTACTATATTACGGGTTTCATGATTACGATCATTTGTTACATTATCATTAGTCACTTAATCCTAAATTTGGAAGAGAATCTTCTTTCTACCCTGTCATCTGGCAAATTTATTATATCCTAATAGCGTGTGCGTTTCATATCCTGATTTAATTGCCCTATAAATTTATCTGTCGGCCTTTCTCGATGGGCTTTTCCATCATCTTTCCTTTCTATTACAAATTCTTAGTTTCTTACAGCGGCCTATCACCTTGCATTTCAAATGGCGCTCCACTTGGCTTTACCCTCCTCCATTCTTACGTTCACTTCATTTTTATTTATTGAATACTGAATTTAATTATATATTAGAGTATACATCGCATAAAATTTCACATTTCATTCAAGTTTTTATATTTTATCTTTGAACTCTCTTGAGCCACAATAGGCTCATCAGAAGACGTTCATTTTTTCCGCTGTTGCCTTTCATTAAAAATTTATAGAATCTCTTCCAAAGAGAGTCTTAATTATTACCCAGAAAGTTACAATTCCAGCAAATACAACTTTTATTTTTTTAACTACCCCGGGCGACTTAACATGGTACATATTATCTGGTAATGAATCAAGCTGTTTAGGTACCACCAATATCGTTCCATTACCACCATAATTATTTCAATATTTTGGAACTTCATGGCTATGCATATATCTCATTCCCACACTATGTTCATTTACTTTTAATTCAATCTTCATAAATGATACAATAAATCTGAAGATCAATTTACATAGCGACTTGAAGTTATTGTATACAATATATAATATAATCAGATTATTATTTAGTGAGAAGAGCGTAAAACAATATTACTGGAGCGCCTGGATGGAGGTTCAGAAATATATTCTTTGGAGCTTTATTGGAGTGAGTTTTCTAAGCACTCAAGTGATATAACGTGGTGATGTCATCAGAGCTCGTAAAAATAACCATCGCTCGCAACGATGAAGGGGATATATTCTTAAGGAGAGCGACGATGTTGTTCTTTTTTTTGTTCGTGACGAGGCGCATCGATGGTTATGGTGCCTGACATCATCACGCCCCTAAGTGCCGATAACGCGGCGGGAATAATGGCACGTCTCTCCCTGCGAACTATAATCAGTGCTAAGTTCCCCGTGCCTCCATCTATTTCTGCGAGGTGTCATCAGCACCTGCTGGTGTGGTGCCGTGGACTGCTTTTTTGCTCGGCCGTGTTTACGATTCGATACGGGCTTAAACTTCCCCGCGTTCCTCTGACACAACCCTCTCTCCGGAGTTTACCGCTCAAAGTTCTAGATTACGGAAAGGACCCTTAAAAGAAATATGAAAAAAATACCAATCCCGTGCCCTTGGGGGGAAGGGTGAAGTTGTCGATCGTCAGGGCTCTCTCCCAGGATCCAAATTAGTTTTTATTTAACAAGGGTATCCCCTATACCGGTGAACCGGAACCCATTTGTCAAATATTTCGAAGTTTATGGAAGCGGGCCAAAACCAGGGTCCGTCGGCGCTGCCAAAAAAATTTTTACGGCATCATTTATTCATCTTCCTTAATTCAATCCCTTTGGGAGGAGGTCGATCCTTCAACATTTCAAGAGCACACAACCACTACTCACTCATTCGTGGGGAAACGAGCTCGTTTTATTTTTTTGTCCAAAAGCAAGTAGCGCCAAGTTAAATCTCTCCATCCGTCGGTTTTCATGATGAGGGTGAAAGGTCCAGTGGAGTATATTACGGAAAGGGGGGTAGCTTTGCCTCTCACTCTGATTTTTACGTTTAATGACTCAACGCACTTGTTTTTGCAGTCACTATAGAACCATTAATAATACAATATATTATAGAAGTCACACCAGCAAAATATAAGCCCATGTTAGTGGCTATTTTTCTCTCTATTTGTCCAACTATACAGCCCGTTTGGTGGTGGTGAGGATCAAAAGGCTGTATGTGAAATCGTGTGAATGATATCCAACGTTTTTCACTCCAGAAATCCGTGGCTTGATTTCTGGTCCAGAGATTTTTCTCACGGCAATTAATTCTAAGTAGAGCGTAAGAAATATATGACATTATTCACAGTTTGATATTCAGGCATGGTATTTTTCTGTCAAACTCTAGTATGCTGTAATTAACATAAAAAGTTTTAGATAAGTTGATGGATTCGTCAAAATCTCCGTGACGGCATTTGGTGCATTTCATGTTAATTTCCTTTAGTGCTGAATAGTGCAGTACATTTTTTCCCAGAGCAACCTACGGATGCTGATAAACGAAGCGGGGTCAACGTGACGGAAGGATTTCATTAATTTCGGGCCGAAGACGGAAAAACCGAGCCGAGAAAGAGCAATTTCGAAAAGGACGAGATGTATCCATTAGAGGGGGTGTCTTTCCTTTCCTGAACTGAACTTAGTATCTAGACATAATTAATCTAAGCGTATATTTTATGCATATATATATATATTCCCTCTAGGCTTTACTCCCATTCCCTCAAATAGTAATGCGTTATTTTGCTTGATATTTTAAGACTCAACATACTAAGCTTTCGAATAGCTTATAAGCTTAATCCTTATTATAGCAGTTGGAACTCACATGATAAAATAATAAAAAGACGTCACTACAAGTGACTACTAATCGTCAGTTATCATTCTTTGAATCTATTCTAAAGATTTCCCATTCATCTAGCAAGAAATAAATCTTCAACAAACTTAGTCATAATTCGGTAGCACGTCATGTGTCCTTGATAGGAAATTGCTTTGATGGTTCTGTAGAAGCTTTCCCTGAATATTTAACTCTAAAAAATAGGCTATATATTTAGAAAAGATGCTGTAAGCATTTTATAAATAATAATTGGACTGGAAAGAGGGCATTTAATAAAATTTATGGTGAAACAAATGATCATTTAACTTCTCAAATAAAGAGTTCCCCGCGTCTTTGTATTTTTTCTTCAAGACCTAAATAATATATTCCAGGTAATAGAGGCAGTGACGATTAATTATTTTCAAAATATCGAATCTTGCGTGAGTTAATTCATTTTATGAGTAAAATGTAAATAAGAATGTACTTTTCGACTCTGAGATCGAGTTCCAAATTTGGGTACATTCCTCCCTCCAGCCCCTTATGTCTCTTGCATTTAAAGACTTAAGTGAAGTATAATGAAATACCTTCAATTAAAAATATACATTGTCACTAAAAATATTCTCATTCCTCATTTTATTTAGATGTCATACTATGTGAAATATCCAAGTTTCTGCGATATTCGTCGCACAAATGTTGAGAAAAAATAATTAATTTCGGCAGAAACACATTTTCCTGGGCGTTTTAAGAAGGATTCCGCAATTATTGCATCATAGTACTTAGATTTTCTCTCTCTAGCTCTTTAGTATGTCTCCACGAATCTTACAGGCTTTCCATATATTACTGTGAACATTTTCCCATTGAACTCTACATTTAACCACCGCATTTTTCCTGTTACCTGCCTTACACCGCACTCTATTCTATCGAGTATCCCAATTACTTTTTTGTTGCTTCAACTTCCATTATCAATGTCCTCTTTTTCTTTCCTGTGGGCGTGAAATTCTTCCTCTCATCTCGATTTTCATGTTTACCCTTCTTTAATGTCTTTGTGTTAGGATGTATCCTCTTATTCATAAAATAATTTTTTTCTACCTGTACCTCGCACAAGACACTCGCCTTTACTTTCCGTCCTCTGTATTTTCACAAATATTTGATGTATAATCCTTGTCCAGCGACAACAAATTGTCGTCAATTTTTCTCAAAATCTTTTATATTATGTTACACAGCGGTCAACTGTCGAATGATTCATTAAATATTACTCAAATCTATTATTTTCAAAATTTACGCCCGGTTCCTGATGTTTATTGTCGCCTACGTATCGGCGTCAGTTTTTCGCATCGTAAACCTTACCGCACACTCATTGTACTTTTCCTGATTTATTTCGAAGTTCCACCGAAATGTGTTGACTTTATCTCAGCTCTCTTAAAAGTTGGAGAAGGCTCCCTTATCTCCAAGAAAAGCGAATCGCTCCTTTGATTCATTCAAACTTCTTTATGATTATACTACTGTGCCCTAACCCAGTTTTTGTGAACACTAAATCAACTTACGTAATCGAAGATTGAATTCGGTGTTGGATTCCAAAGACATTGTCCCATTTTGGATGAAAGAGACGTTATGTTCGCTGCCACTAGCTACCTTTCCACTTCTTTACGGATAGCATTGCCAAATCCCGTTGCCAAGTAATCTGTGATTTACGAGGAATGAGGAACTGAGGAGAGAACTTGCTCCCCTAACCAAGTATCCAAAATTATGCGACCGGAAAAAAATTATCTGAACTCACATCCCTTGGGTGAAAGCTTAACTGACTGGGGTCGACAGACGGAGGAATAACTCGGAGGTTACATGGACGGGAAGCAGGTAGGGCTGTCAGTTACCTGAATTAGTATGTGTTCCTGAAATTAATCATTCTGATTCTGCCCAATCTTCCGAATCAATCGTTCAAACTAATAATCCAGGTGGATATAATAATAAACGCGTTAATACACCTGTGATTTTGAAGCGCCTCTTTAACTTCAATTTTATCTACGTGATTGTAACTAATTAATAATGCAGGTTTAGTCGTGATTAGATTCGTGAGTTGCCTCTTAAGCAAAATTACCTTTTTATTACTTATATTTCTAGAATTTTAAATTCGAATTGCTCCAAAGTATTGAAATATTGAAATAATATTGAAAAACTGTAATTTTTCGAGGTCATTTTTTTCTAGAATACATATGTATTTTTTATTACATTAAAATTCCTCCGGATGAGATATTGTTAATTTCAGTAACAATGTCACATTTCCATGAAATCCAATCTATTGAGTACTCATTTATAACTATAGTGCTTTTGTCATCGAAGGTCGGCGATAATTCAAACTTCCGAATAATTAAGCACTATGATTCCTCGTTTTCATCGAAAATCGAGGATGCCAACTTCACGAGGCACTGTATCTTTTTAATCATACATGAATCCAAATTTTTGGTCAGAACATAGGAATTTTGACTCCTAAACATACATCGTGGTCATCCGTATTAACCGATATTTATAATCTTGTAATTAAATGCATATTATATGAATCACCCAGTTATTTAAATTTACATGTCGTCATAATTGTGTTAATTTCAAATTAATTTCACTGTTATAAATTTATAAATGGAGGTTGATTGGAAAAGAGAATTTTCATCATTGGATTTACCGCATCTGGAAATATTGTCGTTTGGTGTGCTTAATGAGTTTTTCTGTGAATCAAGGATACTGGTAGCCCCTATCATCTTAATTTGAAAAAATATATTCTTTAAAAATCCTTTCGCTTTACACTGACTTTTTTGTTTGATGATATAATGCCAATCCTGAAAGCCCGTCGCTTTTAATGTCGCAGCCAACATTCAAATGTAATGTTTTTATGTATTTTCATAAATAAGGAGTAGAAAAGTGTGATACATGTTGACTTTTAATAGTAAAAACATTAAATGGTAATGGAATTGAGCATGGTTTACGTCACATACGGCAGCGATCTGACTAACAATCGTATTTTTTTAAATCATTGACCTGCACCTGTCAGTTGATGTATTTCTAAAATTCACCTCGAGGATTCTTTGATATTAAGGTGATTCTCCTCTGTATTTTTGGAAAAATTAATGCCAAAAAACATGTGACTATAAAAAAAATGTTCTTGACAGGCTTATCGTCAAGCATTAATTTTATATTATAAAAAACTCGCGACGAAAGTCGCATCATGGCTGAAAGGTAATTTGTCCTGATTATGGATGATAGAAAACGTTTAGTGAATTGATGGAGGGGAGCTCATCGTATCCTTATGTAAATATATTCCAGAAACAAGAATTCGATGTAAATTACTTCTTTTTTATTTCTGAAGTAATTTAAGCGAAAGTCCGAGCATATCATTTCAATTCAGAATTTGATACTTGTAATTCTTTATAATGTCAGACTCCGTTTTATTACGTTTAGATTAATGAGGTCAAAAATCATTTAGTAGGATTCTGGTAATCTTTGAAATTCTATGAAATCTTAATAAACCTGGACCCACTTAGCGGAAAAAAAAGAAGTGATAAGATATTAGAAAAATGGAAAAAAAAATAAAGCAAAATAAGCGTTCAGATTTCAAAAGTGCTGGATGAATATATCACATCTTCCGCCGGATTTAGTGAATGAATGAATATATTTCAAACAAGTTTGTAAATACAAAGTAAATACAAAAATAACAATGTTTAACATGCGTCCCAGAAGGTTATCCTGTTTTTGGGGCATTATTATGTTTCAGAACGCCTCACTGTCAATATAATTTCGTTACATGAATAATACTCGCAATAAAAACGTCAGAATACAATTTAAAAAAAAAACAGAAAATTCTCATATTTTCATGGCATGAATAAGAACCGCAATAAAAGTATCAGGAATACCGAATACCATAATAAACATGAGAATTTACAGAGTTGGTCTAAATTGAAATTACAAACAAGATCATATGTGTGTTTAATATGAGCAAATCAACTTTCCTTATACCCTTTAATATTCAATTTCGTAAATGGTGTAACAATTCAACGCCAGGAATCTAGAAGTGGTTTTCCACCCTTTCGTATCGTAATAACAAAGTTCTTCGTTACCGTCTAAGTTGAAAATATCTTATCTCCCATCATCATCACGGATAATAAAATTCAAAGCATGGGATCTTTAAATCCATCATTCATTGCTGGATCCCTGAAGGCGATGACAATTCTTTTATTGAAACGTCGCAAGGACTGAAGAACCTGACCTGAAATACTCACCCGAAAGGTTAGACGATAAGCATCTAGTTTCATTAACATTTTTGGACCATCCCGATATTTCATACTCCTACGTCCACTAAGGAGGCTTAAATCGATGTAAAAATAAAAATGTCACCCGCGCCTTCCCAAGATAAAAGGCAACAGTATTTGTATTTTTCTTCTATTAATAGGTATTTATCGGTATTCCATCCTCATTCCTACGGTATTCCGCGGTATTCCATCCTCATTCCTACGGTATTCCGCGGTATTCCATCATATTCCTCGTCCAGGGCGCATTATTTATTAGAATTGCTTCAGTATTCCTTGGAATATGAGGAATACGAACAACGATGCCCAGCAGTATTCCAATGGAAGAGTATCGTATTTATCAGCATTTGAGTTGGTACAGTATTCCTGGAATGTTCCATCGTATTTCCGAAGAAATATGTAATTAATAACAGGGCAATCGTATACTTGGACTTTATTGACCAACTTTAATTACTGAAAACCTCTGTCGTCTTGGCGGCTCATTTATTTACTTACTGAATTATTTCATTGAGTACATCAGCCCAACCTCCTCAACCAGTCGTTTGTAATGGAACTATATTGGCATGTCTGGTACTTAACGCGATCGTATCTCGAGTCCCTTGTGACTTCCGGCAACTCAGAACTTCAACAGTTACCGACAAACGACTTGTTTTGGTGCTAAGTTTATCTTTTATTGTGAGAAGAGTCGGCTTGGAGAGGATATTATATGCTATATATTTCTTCAGACGTATTAATATTCAATTTCTATTGTAAATAGTGGCCAAATGTGTTTTAATATTGTAGCGGTACATGTTTCCGAGTGTGTCTTCAATCACGGCTTATTTACAGTATATGCCAAAGGTCTACGTTGGTAAACATTTTATTTGAACGCTTTGTTGCCGCATGATACCACATTTGGCATCACTTAAATACTTTAGTCAAGAAGTACTCCTCGGATTAAGTGAATATATTTATGAGAAAAGGCATCGCGAATGTTTGTGATTGTGAAAATTGTGGCTTACTTGTGAATACCCATGCTAATTTCTTGTGAACGAAAACGGATTTAGCGTTTGTACTTGTGTATCTTATCTATTCATCGTTAGCAATTTATTTCACCCATCGTCTTCATGATGATAAAGTGGAATAAGTGACTGTATTGGTGTGAGAAGTGTGTTGTTTGGTTTCATATACCAATGAAATGATAAAGATATCTGCATTCTCGTGCTATGTATGTCTAATGATGCATAATTAAGTAAATTTATCTACTTCCGAGTTTTAATTTTTTATTTATCTCCTCTTCTTTAGACGGGTATTAATTTCATAAGACGAAAAAGTGGATTTTTTCTCTACATGATGTTTTGTCGAGGTTCCGTCCTCGGAATACCGATAAGTACTTAAGGAATATTGATAAATACAGCCAGAGGTATACCTGCAAATACGGATAGAATATTGATAAATCGGAATGAATATATGGCTTGAATATATAAATACTAGGTAAATACCAATAAATACTTCCAGTGTAATTCCCATAAATTCGTATTGAATACCAATAAATACTCCTCGGTAGTATTCCTCCGTCTCAGTGGAAATACTCTTGGAATATAAATAACACCAAATACTGATAAATACCGTAGAAATACGGTTGCCATTTTACCTCGGGTTGATCTCACAATAACGGTTACTGGCACGATGAACCAAAATGAATCCCGATGAAGGGCTCGAAACGACCGTCTTCAGGTCGTGAGCTACACCTGCGGCGAAGGAGAGTGCTAATATGACCGCTAATACTGCCGATGGTCGTGAAAGAAAAAAAAATCGGCCCCTCCCTCGAGACTCTAAAGCTCTCAATGGCGGTGGCAAAGTGCCCGCGTAGTGTTGAGGCTGGGGACAAGAAATGCGACACGGCTATTCTCCCCGCTTGAAATCTTGCGACGACGTCATAGAGATAAAAGTAATGTAAGATGGCGTATCGATCGTTGTTTTGGTGATGCTTGAAGTTTTAGCACGTCATTCTTAAGGACCTCCTTCCTGCATTATATTTAAGTATGGCCTGTGGTTAATTGCATTAGAAGTTGCTCCCATTGCCAAAGTAAGGCCTACGTTAAATATGGATCGGACCCCCTCACAAAAGTGTTTTTCGTACCATTAATTACATGGTTTCAGGTTATGTTTTTTTGTCAACGTGGATAACAATTCAAAGGAGCTGTTGAATTACCGCGAGTGTATTTTAATGGTTTTATCCGCTGAGATAGATGGAGAATTCGCTTGGTATGGTGGCTTATGCCAGAAGCTGTTACGTGGGCGTGACCTGTCCGCCATCTTTGTAAACCCCGATTTTTCTGTAGCGCCAACTAGGTGTCGCACTTAAATTGAAAATTTACGAGGGTTTCCATCAATAACATACTGGAAACCAGTATTCTCCTAAATCTTTAATATGCTTTCTCCTAGCATGCATTGTTTATTTATTTCAATTGATAATAATACGCATTCCTAGTGATAAGTATGGTAAAAAGGGGTAGAATCCATATCAATAGCTAGTCAATATATATTCCAGAGTCACTTACCTTAAATTTCAATCAGATGATGGATACTTTTGCTATACATCTGCAACATGAAAATAAGTGAGATGTAGACTTAGATCCTAGTTTGCGGAAGAAAGAAGCTGAATGTAAAAGTCACCCTGAGAGAAGAGAAATTAGAGCAAGTGGATTCCTCCACCTATATCGGAAGCACCATCACATGGGTCGGAAAAAGTACAACGGACATCAAGTAGGGCAGAGCCCAAGCTAAGAAAACGTTTATGGGAAGAAGACAACTGCTTTGCTCGAAGAAGATAGGGCTACAAACCAGGAAACAGTATGTGAAAATATTCGTGTGGAGCGTGGCACTCTATGGATCGGACGCATGGACCAATGAAAAAGCTGACAAGAAAAGACTTGAAGCCTTCCAAAACTGTTGCTGGAGGATGCTGAAGATAAAATGAATGGAAAAAATAAGAAATATTGAAGTTTACAGAATAGTAGAAGAGGAAAGGACCAAATGGAGCACCATACAGAAAAGAAGAACCAGATGGATAGGACTCACCCTGAGACACAATAGGTTTTTGAAGAACATAATTGAAGGTAAAATAGAGAAAATAGTCCCCAGAGGAAGACCCAGGAATATGTTCATGGAACAAATAAAGAGTAAAGTACATAGGTAGAGATACCAGGAGATAAGGGAACTAGCATTAGATACGGAAGGGTGGAGGGATGTAGTCAACCAAATCTTAGGATTGAACGACCAATGAAACATCTGCTAATTCGTCCATTCCGTCATACAGGGTGATTCAAAAGTCTTTTTATGATTACGAAAAATCAGAGATGTTTTAATTTTTGGCATAGATACATGAAACAAGCGATAAGAAATAAAACTTTGTTTATTGTATGTATGTTGAACAATAAAAAAGTTCTGATTTTCCGTAATCTTAACCAGACTTTTGAATCACCCATTACTATTCAAAGAAAAGTAAGGAAAGAACAGGGATAACCAATATGGTTGCTATTTCGGTTGTCAGGCAAAAATTTGATGACGTCATTTACTATCTATCTACGTCAATGGTTTTATCTTATCTGCAATTGGAGATTAACTTGGCTGTATCAAATTTATGACATCTACATCTACATATTACCCTGCGAGCCGCCGCATGGGCAGGGAGTGAAAGGTCACTAGCCGTGTAAAGATGTACATTTTTTGGAGGTAAAAAGATGAGATGTCCTATGGGAGTGTTTTTGGCGGAGCTCAGTTTTTATTGTGGTCGCTTATTGTGCGCGGAAAGAACGAGTTTTTTTAACCTATCTGTTCGGCAGAGTATCTCTCTTATTTTATCGCATCTGTCAGTCCTAGAAATGTTGTGAGGCGTCATGATAATATTCTCGGTGTCGCTCTGAAACACCTCAGTTCTGACATACACATGTATATTTTTCTGCGCATCTTGATGTTCGAAGAATTTTTCCTATGAAGGAAAACTTATCATCACGCAAAATTATAATTATAATAACGATAATGCGTCTTTATTGGGGCGAGATTAAGACTGAGGCTGTCCCATCTTCCATCTAACCCCTCATCAGAAAAATACATGAATTAAGAGTGAAGAAAGATATCGGGAAACATACATTTGTGAGAAAAACGTATTGAAATAAGGAGGTGATCTCCTTGACAAAAAAATCCACGGCAGGAATACACTCACACATGAAGGAGAGTGAGAAAAACCAGTGAAAACCTACAGACAAACAAACCTAATGTAACACCAACAAAAAACAATGCATGAAATACACATAATATAAAATTATGATGACAGGGAAATTAATACCTAAATGCAAAACAATACGCATTCCTGGTGATAACTTAAATTGAGTAGAATTCATTTCTCAAACTAGCCAATATATATTCCTAGAGTCACTTGCCGCTATGGTTATGGTAAAATTATGAGCACTGGCGCAGAGTAAAACCCTCGAGGGATTTACTAGCAGCATATTCATCTCTTTCTTTTCTGGAGCAAAATATTACTGATGTGACGGTCTAGAGCAAGGGCGAATTGCGAGGAAGCGAACTCCTCTCGCGATTCCCGGAAAACTAGGAAAATAGTGGTCATGAGGTTTTCCATGTTCCCGAGACCTCAGGAAAGTAGCAATTCGTCATCCTCTTGCCTCTGCAAAAACAATGATCTGAATGCGACCCTGAGGGAGTAGGGTTGAGTTGGTGGAGAAGCGGCAAATATGCCTGTGTAGCGTACATAAACATCTAGTGCAAAATTTTTTTCCATCGTTTCGGCATAGGATGCACTGCAGTCACTTTTGGCTTTCGTGTGCAGAGCCTACAGCTGTAATGAAATAAATATATAAGTTAATTATACATATTCAAATGTCATAGCGTGCCGGTGGGGCTTTTTTACAAGTGATATTTTTCGCACTGCTGCATGGATTGTTGCCTTTACTTGCCAAAATAAATCTGCTATGAACGCGTCGATGGTATTAAAGTGAAAGTGAGCCGGAAAGTTATATTGAAAGAGCCGTTTGATCATTTTTTCATAGTGCCATTCTGGATGCGTGCCCATTTTTTGCATATTTATCTAGGGCTTGTGATAATCCATCATAACGTGCCATTATTGAAGCATTCAAAGGAGTAATTTCCGTTCCATCGCTGAACATGGAACAGTTTCAACATATCCAGCCGGAAACAGTATCAAATGTGATTGAAAAATGAGCTATATTCACTATTCCATTAAATCAATGTTTGCACTACACAGGATTTTTGGGAAAATGGCACGGCTAAAATTACTCTCACTTCACTCTACTATATTCGGCTATTCCTTCTATAGTAGTGCCAATCAGAATGACTGAATGATCAAGGTTCGGTATTTTTGTTTTGCATTCAAGTGTTTGAAAAGCACCCTGTCCGTGCGTGATATTGATTGTAGCATCACAGCAAACCGGCAGCTGTGACGTACGGCACGGCAAGGCTTTGCATTGTTCACACCCTGCGCCTCGTGGTATCCTCGAGAAAAAGAATCGCCCTCAAGGCTGTATAATGTATGATGGCGATGGTTAAGCCTTTTTTTCCAAATTCATAACTTTTTCATTGACTCTAAGGGCATTATTGGGAGCCTTATCATGTCTGACTTCTTGTGCCAAGGGGGTTGGTGTGATGGCTAGAGTACTGGCCAACCATGCGGGAGGCCAGGGTTCAAATCTCTGCAGAGGAGGATGTTTTTCAGAACCTGATCCCTACGTGAGTGTCTTGTGGAGGGCACTTCCAGTACGGTACTCCGTGTGTCGGATGAGATGTTAAACCGTGGTCCCTTGGCGCCTTTCGTTAAGAGCAAGCTAATGCCGACGCCGGGTTTCTGTCTACCCTTCCTCCCTGACGGCGTAAATGACCTTGGCTGTCAGTCGCCTCCCCAAAAATCCAATCCAATCCTTCATGAGCCAAGGGGTCGTTCTGGCAGTGAGTTGAGGTCTA